>JBBGZY010000277.1:3318750-3980000 GCA_037952925.1 Lithobates clamitans | reverse complement strand
TGGGCCAAGTGAGGTGGCTGGGCCAAGTGAGGTGGCTGGGCCCAGTAGGAGCCTCACCCAATCCCAAGTGCCTCCCCTCCACCTTCCCAAAAAAAGGGCCAAGAAGGGGATGGTCACACAGGACGCGTCCCTGCGCCTCATGCAACAGGCCACCCGTTTTTTAACAAGCCCCCCCGAAGCGGAAGAAGCCTATGGCTGCTACTTAGCCAGCAGGCTTCTTCAGATGGATTGGGAGCAGCGCCTCATTTGTGAGCGCCTATTTGGGGAAACAATCCAGAAGGGGCTGCAGGGCACGCTAACCAAAAACACCCAACTACATGAGGCAGCCCCCCCCCTCCTCCTCCTCCTCCTCCTCCTCCTCCTCCTCCTCCTGCCACAACTGAAACACCAGAGCCACAGCCTCAAAAGAAGGCTACAGGGAAGGCTACAGGGAAGGCTGCAGGGAAGGCTGCAGGGCAGCGTGGAGGAAAGGCTGCAGGGAAGAGAAGAAAGTGATGACCTGGGTTCAGTCTGGTCTGACAGAAGACGCAGGCTGTTGTAGGACCACAGTCTGGGGACATCTAGATCATCTGCTGGTGCTGTTGATCTCTGGGATTCTTGGACCAGATTGTGCTCCCTCTTATATGGACTCCTCAAGATCCCAATTTTCTTGTACACCGACTTTTTCCAGCGTTGACTTCCTCTTTATTTTATTTTGACCATGAATAAATGGATCTTTTTTGAGTTTAGCAAAAGACTTTTATGTGTTTTCTTTTAAATCATTGATTTTACACACAATGTTAAATTAACAAGGGACAACAATCTCATTGAGTTTTAAAAAAACACACCAAAAATACATTACTAATGTTAAGAATGTTCAAGTGGTAAGTCTTGAAAAAAAAATATATACATAAACAAAAACGGTGCTTTGGGTTAACTTTATCTAAAAATTAAAAAATAATCACTAGAAAAAAAATAAAAAAGAATAATGGGTTCTTTGTGGTAACTTTACAAACCTAAAAAAAAAAAAAAAAAAAAAGGGAAAAAGTATTATTAGTATGGAAACATTGTTTATAAAAAGCATACTATATCATTCATGAGATCAAAGAGAAAAAGAATTCAGAAATCAGTTTGGGAGAACTCTGATTATGAACAGCAAAACACCTTCGTTCTTTAGAGCATTCGTAAAGAAGAAATAAAATGCGCTGCATTCAACGATCACAGATTTTGCAGCGTGATGAATGTGCTACCTACAATACAAACACTAGTTTTACTAGACCGAGTGTTTCCGTTTAGTTTTTGCTTATGAGCATGCGTCGTTTTTTTGTCCGTAGGACTAGCATACAGACGAGCGGACTTCGGGGTCCGTCGTAGTTACGACGTAAAGATTTGAAGCATGTTTCAAATCTAAAGTACGTCGGATTTGAGGCTAAAAAAGTACGTTGAAAGTCCGAAGCAGCCCACACACGATCGGATTACCAGCCAGCTTTAGTCCGTCAGCGTCCGTTGGACTTTTGTAGACGAAAAGTCCGACCGTGTGTACGCGGCATTATAGATGGTTTGATGTCATTATCCCCAGTTGCTCCCGGCAGACCTCTGACACGAACATTATTTCTATGGTTACGATTCTCGAGGTCTTCGAGTTTATACATAGAGGCCCGATGGGCAAATGCAAGCTGGGTAACAGTGTCCTGTAATTCTTTAATGGGTAAGGCATGTGTGTCTTGCCGCTGCTCCGTTTCCTCCACTCTGACCAGAATGTGTCATATATCAGATCTAACCGCAGTTATTTATTTTTTAATGGATTTCTCCAAACTTTGAAACATACCTGCGAGTTCTTTTTTGAGACCGCTCATTAGCGTAGACATTTCAGAGCCATCAGGGGAACCAGGATCATCTATAAGGTGCGAGCAGTATGAGAGCTCTCTCTCACAGAAGCAGCGTGAGATGATGGAGAGGGACTTGTTCTCAAGGTAAGGGCCTGGCCATTGCGTGCGTTGGCTAAGTATTGCTGAATAGAACCTGTGGAGACTGGAATAGATAATGATCTCTTGCCTGAGCGTTTACCAGAGCCAGACCGAAGTTTAGGTGTTTTGGCGGGCATAGCTGGAACTATATGGCTGATAGCTGTAGTGAGCACCTTCTACTCACATCTGTTCAGTGCCATGCTCACATCAGAATGTTGTTATTGTCCAAAAAGATTCTTATGCAGATAGTATGAAAATAGTAGCCAAATCACTTCAACAACCACACAGAGGAGCAAAGAGATTTATTGTGATTAAAGTCTGTAGGACCAGGAGCTGCGCTGAAAATGTGGTGGCATTGAATGAGCTTGAGAGTACTTGGGGCACCAAGATGGCCGCTGGCTTCCAAAGGTAGGCCGGAGCCACGGACTTTCCTATCAGTAATGACCGGCCGGGTAAATGCAGTATTATGCAGGCCTTAGAGAGCTCCATGTGGAATTAAATTCGGGGTCAAAGCAAAAGGTAGATGTTCTTACACTATAGAGGGAAGCCTGCTGATAGTTAAATTATTTGAAGAATTGTTGGTGAGGTGGATAATGGAGCAGTTTATTAAGGGGAGTATTTGGAGTACCAAGATGGCCGACCTCTTCCAGTAGTAGGCCGAAGCCGCAGACTTTTCTGGAGGCAGTGGCCGGCCGGTTGAGCACCGCTTCCTATAGGCCCGGAGTGTCTCTATTAAACCCAAAATTCGGGGCTCAGATGATATGTCAGAGGACAGATACTGCTAGGGGAGTCAGCTAAGAGGAGAGTAGGCGGGTGCCTCGATACTCACTGTGTCATTGCAGTAGAGAGGCCGGAGCGACAGGCCGCAAAATGGCTTCTGATGGAGGAAAGCTGGAGGCCGGAGAGGGGGTTCCCGAGTAGGATTGTACCGCCACACAGGCCCTCTATGTCTGTGGAAGATCTGGACCAGGGATTAGGGCAAGGGACCTTCGTATCCTCAGATTTGTGGGAGAGGAGAGCAGCAGGCTCCGGGCGCTCCGTAGGCCTCAAGATGGCGATGGGTATACTGTCTCGGCAGTGTTGAGGCCAGCGCGGTTTAGATGCATATCCCGTCGGCAAAAGTCCCAAATATTCACCGGAATTAGTGTATAAAGAACTCCGGAATAGATGTAGCTAGTTTGTGGCTATGTTAAAGGGCAAAAAAGCCGTGGATGGAGATGGATTAGTGCTGGATGTGAGGAGCACAGCACTCACACGTCTGTTCAGTTGCATGTCCAGACACGCCCCTCATCAACAGCAATACTAGGTTCTTGGTCTATGTAGTCACATGTGAGCTATGTTCTGTAAAGTATGTGAGTCGCACTACCCACAGGTTGAGAGATTGGCTACAAGGTCATTTATATGACATTGCTAAAGATCATTCGACCAACATAGCAAGGCACTGGAATTTGTGTCATGATAAGGATGTCAGTAGTTTGTGTATTCAGGGAGTGGAAAAGATGGTGCTATCCAGGGGGGGGGGGGGGGGGGGGCGACAAATTTAGACTATTGTGCAGCAGAGTAGTGTATTGGATTTTCCATCTTAATACTAGAAAGCCCATTGGGCTCAACTTTGAGTGGGATGTCTCACTTTTCTACACGGAAATAGATTGCAGCACTACATTATCTGATGTTTGGTGGCTGCGTTATCTTTCCTCGTCTTCCTGCATTCCTCCATTTCCCCCCTTCTTTCTCCCTCTTTCTTCCTCTTTTTCTTGTTGTCTCCTACATCTCATATCTCCCTATCATCTTTGGATGACAGGAGGTCACATACACTATAAGTTAGTCTGATATGTTACAATTTAACGATTGTAGTTGTGTATGTGTCCAAATTCGGCTTCCTCAAAAACAGGGAATTGAGTTGTTTTGTAGTGCTGTATAGGCATATATATTTTTCATATTTTTCATAATTTTCTTATATACAAAAGTTTTTTGGGTTCTGCTCATTGTTTCCTCTGTATTTTTCTCCCTTCTTTCACTCCCCTTCCAATTTCTCTCTGCATTATTAATATCATCTTTATGTCAGCGCAAAACTAAGATAGCTTTGGGAGAGGTACATTTTTTCTGTGGTTATTATTCCTCAAAGTCGTGTATATGTTTCAATATTTCTTTATTTCTTTTTCAGCATAGTGAACAAGTTATAAGTTTGTTACAATAAGTCGGATGTTCCGACTGGAGCAAGTAAAACTGAAACCAACAAAGTAGAGTTAGGTAATGTAGAGATATTCCTACAAGTTAAACTAGACAGTGGGGAATCAAGCTCAGTATTTTAACATTTTAACATAACTCAACTCCAGACGGGGGGGAAGGAGTGGTGGAGAGGGTGAGGAAGCACCAGCTAGTTAGGTAACTTACTTACATCAGTAGATGGGAGTGAATAGGAGAATAAATAGGAAATACAAGAATGGGAGGAAGTTACAACAGGGATAGTACATCATGTGGTTACAGTACATTTTGGATGCGTGAGCCAGGTATGCCATTCATACAGAAACTTTTCCATTCTTAGATTTTTCCTAGCAACTAATCTCTCCATTTCACATTGAAGGTTTAAATCTGTAAGTGTGTTGGTAATGGATGGGGAATCTGTGGTTTTCCAGAGTTTGGTGATGTTTATTTTCGCCGCGAGTAGTAGATGGACTATTACTACTCGTGTCTTGGGTGAGAATTTTTCTATTCCAAGGTGTAATAATGCTAGCGATGGATCAGGGGTCGTAGGGACCTGCAATATGATGGAGATTAGGGCAAATATTTGTTTCCTGAATGAGCTCAGGGATCTGCAGAACCATAGGACGTGAGCTACAGTACCTGCACTTCCACATGATCTCCAGCAGGTAGGAGGATGACCAGGAAAGAATTTAGAGAGACGGTAGGGTGTGAGATACCATCTGTGTATTATTTTTTGGTATGATTCCCAGTGATTAGAGCAGTGGGAGGCCGTAAAGGTTTGTTTAAAGGCACGTGTCCACATGTTGGGGGTGACAGCAATGTTTAATTCTTCTGCCCATTTTGAGAGAGATGGTATTTGGGAGTAGGGCCGGTTGTTGTTAAGTGCAGAGTACATTGTAGAGATGCCATGTTTTGGGTATGTTGTGTGTGCGTAGAAGTTGTGGATTGGTTCAAGAATTTTTGCCGTAATAGAGATTTTAGACCGTTGAAGAAAGTGGGAGATCGTCAGGTATGTATAGGCTTCCGTGTGGGGGAGGTTGTATTCAGTTTGGAGGTTCGTAAAGGTTTTTAGAGTGTTATTTGTGTTGTAGAGGTCTGAGATATTAGTTATCTTTTGTTTCTGCCATTTTAACAGGTTTAGATTTGGTAATTGCAACATTAGTGTTCTGAGAGGGATTTGTATTATATGACACGGGTGGTCTAAGGTGGCCGTCTGGGTGAGTTTTTTCCAGACTGTCAGAGAGGCCGCAATTGACGGGGGAGTAGGTAGTGTGTGGGGAGGAAGGCCTGCCGAGGTGACAAGGAGCATATCACATAGTGTATTTGGTTTGAAAGTCGATGATTCTATGATTGACCAGGATTTATTGGGATTCGGGTGCCACCAGTAGTAGAGCTGGTCCAGGATGGAAGCATAGTAGTAGGTTTTTATGTGGGGAAGGCCTACCCCTCCTTTTTTGTGATGTCTAGTTAAGATGTAATGAGCACATCTGGGTGGTTTAGTTTCCCATATATATCTGGAAAGTTGTTTTTGTATGGAAGTAAAGAAGGAATGGGGAACAGGTAGGATTACTGTGCGAAATAGGTAGAGTAGCTTGGGGAGAATTAGCATTTTAAAGGAGGCGATCCTTCCTAGTTTAGATAGGCCTGTTGTACGCAGCTGATTTAATAGTTGGGGAAGCATTTTTTGGAAGGCACGGTAGTTAAGGTCATAGAGTTGAGGTAGTGAGGGGGCTAATTTTATTCCCAAGTATGGGATTGAGTTCTTCGTCCAAGAATAAGGAAGAGATCCTTCCATGAGGGACTGTTGTGTGTGTGTTAGATTGAGCGGGAGGATCAGAGATTTAGAGGAATTGATTTTGTAGAAGGAGGCAGAGCTAAATTGAGTAATGATGTCTTGAAATGCAGGCATGGATTGGGCTGGGTTTGTGATCAAAAGTATGACATCATCGGCAAAGAGCCTTATTTTGTGTTCAACGTCATTGTGTTTAATGCCTGAGATGCGCTTGTCCCCTCTAATCTTCGCCGCAAGGGGCTCCATAATTAGAGCAAAAATGAGAGGGGAGAGCAGACAGCCTTGGCGAGTGCCGTTGGAGATCTCAAATGGTTTAGACAGGGTTCCATCAGTCAATACCCTAGCCATGGGGTTTGAGTAAAGTGAGAGTATGGCCTTTTGGAACCACCCAGTGATTCCAAATTTGGATAGCACTGCCCTCAGAAATCCCCAGTGGACCCTGTCGAACGCCTTCTCTGGTCCAGAGACAGAAGCAGAGAAGGCGTTCGTGTGTGGGTGACCTGGTGAATCAAATTAATGACTCTTCTAGTTGCATCCGGGACCTGCCTGACCGGCATAAAGCCAACTTGGTCCGTGTGGACTAGAGAGGGGAGACATTTTGACAATCTAGAAGCAATCACCTTAGCAAATATTTTCACGTCTGTGTTGAGGAGCGAAATGGGTCTGTAATTGGTAGTGAAGGTAGGGTCTTTCTCTGGTTTAGGGATGGTGGTGTTGATTGAGCGCAGCATGTCAAGCGGTATAGAACCAGAGGTGGCAGCAGAGTTGAAGAGGTCAGTGAGGTGAGGGGTGACGAGTTTGTCAAATGTTTTGTAGAATTCGTTAGTGTAGCCATCTTCCCCAGGTGACTTATGGAGAGGGAGTGTTTTGATGGCTGCTAGGACTTCTTCGTCCGAGAATGGTTGGGAAAGGCCTTCTAGTTGTGTATGAGTTATAAGCGGAAGATCAATAGTGGATAGGAAGTTTTGTATGCAGTGGTCAGTTGGTTGGAGAGTAGTTGTGTCAGTTGAAAGGTTGTAGAGAGAAGAGTAATAGTCGCTAAAGGTGTTAGCGATATCCTGTGGATTTGTCAGGAGTCGTTTGGTGGTGGGATGGTGAAGGGAAGTTATTTTATTTTTAAAGCGTTGAGCCTTGGCCTGTCGGGCTAGTAAGGCTCCAGCTTTATTGCCTAAGGCATAGTATTTGGCTTTAGTAAATTTAAGGTTGTTTTCAAATTTAAAGAGTAAAAGTGAGCGGAGTTTTTGTCGCTGTTCTAAGAGCTCACTGGCTAGTTTGTGGGAGGGATTCAGTTTGTTTTGGTTTTCCACAAGGGTAATTTGGGAAATGACCCCGTCAACTTGCTTAGACCTCTGGTTTTTAACATTACTATGGAGTTTAATTAGGACGCCACGCATGTAGGCTTTATATGCCGACCATAGTACAAACCTATCAATGTCCGGTTGATTATTCGTTTGGAAATAGGAGTGGTGTTCGATATTGAGTTTATGAACTATGCTAGGATCAGAGATGAGGGAGGCGTCAAGTCTCCATATTCGGTGTGGTCTTGGTCTGCAGTTTCCCACAGTAAGGGAGATGGGTGCATGGTCCGACCATGTTATAGTTCCAATGTCGGAGTTCGTCACATCCTGGAGGGTGAGTTTGTCAACAAGGAAGAAGTCAATACGGGAGTAGGAAAGTTGAGAAGAGGAGAAGTAGGAAAAGTCACGCTCATTGCTGTGGTGGCATCTCCAGGGATCGTAGAGATCGTTTGCTTGGAGGAAGGGGTTCAGAACAGTTTGATGGTTTCTAGTCGCGGAAGTAGTATCCAATGTGGAATCTCCAATTACGTTGAAGTCACCTCCAAAAAGAAGTCTCCCCTTTCGGAGCCGTAGTATTTTTTTTGTAGAGTCGTTTGTGGAATCGTATTTGCTGTTTGTTTGGTCCATAGACGTTGACCAGAGTGTAGGTGATTTGATTAATGTCGCATAGGAGGATCAGGAAACGGCCGTGGGGGTCTGCAATGGATTGATGTAGTTTAAATTGTAGTGTATTCCGTATGGCAGTGAGGACCCTGTTTTTCTTCTTCAGGCCTGAAGCTGAGAAAACTTGATCGTAGTTTTTCAGGATAAATCTGGGAGTTTTAGCAGAGGCAAAATGGGTCTCTTGCACTAAGAGGATATCGGCTTTTTGAGTGTTGGCTTCTTTGAGAAGTGCAAATCTTTTCTGTGGAGAGTTTAAGCCCCTGGCGTTGCTAGAAACTATTTTGAAAGCCATTCTGGGGGATTAAAGTTAGGGTGGATTGACCCCAGGTGGAGGTGGCAATTGGTTAGTGTGGATCAAATCGCTAGCCTTGCTCTAATTGGTGTGAACAAGGTGATTTGTCACTTGTGTAAAGAGATAGAGACTTGGGTGCAGTTTGGCGGAAAGGTTAGTGGGGATTTGCTGGTGCTGGGTTAGGGTAAAAGGTCTTTGATTAAAAAGGGAGAGTCCATTAACAAAGGGGCCCTGGACTCAATGTGCAGAAAATACTGCAAACAGATGGTGGGGTAAAGAGAACTTATGTCCACAACGTGGGACAGGGATCTCTTAGCCGGCAGGCAGGTACTGGATAAAGCCGCTGCAGTATCCCAGCCGTTTGGCTTGTGCAGAGAAGGATATATATTGCAGCCTTCAGGCATCTGGAGGTTCTCCTCCTGTCTCCATGAGGGTTGGAAGGTGAGCGGAAGGGCACAGTGCTTCCTCTGGTATGATATGCCAGTTTCTCAAGAGCGTGAGACCCATAGGGAGGGTGCGCACTGTGTGAGTTTTGTTTTGGTGCGTAATGAGTAATTTAGTGGGGAAGCCCCATTTGTAAGGGATTTTATGGTTTTGAAGCGCTTTAGTTATAGTCAGCCAGCTGCCTGCAATTTTCCATTGTTGCTTTGGATAAGTCAGCATACAGTGCAATGTTGGTGAAAGGGTCAGGGAGCCTTGTTGCACGTTTGGCTGCGTACATGACTTTTTCCTTTGTAGTGAAAAAATGAATGCGGGCTAAAACATCCCTGGGAGTGGAGGCAGGGAGGTGAGATGGTTTGGGGAGCCTGTGTGCCCTGTCAATTTCCATGTCACGGGTTGTTAGGTCAGGCAAAAGGGCCCGCATCAGGGATTGCAGAAATTGAACGATATCAGATTGTTGGATCGACTCAGGGATATTACGGAATTTAATATTAATTCGTCTGGAGCGATCTTCCAGGTCTGCGATTTTCAGATTAATTAATTGGCGTTCATCGTCATGATCCGCAAATCCATCTACCAGTTCATTATGGGCAGAGAGTAAGTCTCCCATTTTAGTTTCCATGTGTGTAATAATTTGATCATGCTGATTTACAGTCATGGATATTGAGGAGACAGCAGAGGATAGGTCAGTATATAGAGTTTGCCTCAGTGACAGCAGCATATTCTTCATGGTGCTTTCAGAGAGTGGCTGGTCAGAGGCAGGGAAGGCATCTAATACAGATGATGGCTGCGGTGGGGGGAGAAAGAACAGGCAGGGAGCTGTGACATGCAGGGATTGCTGAGGCTCATCCGTTCTGAGCCTAGTCTTAGCAGGGCTGGACGTAGTGGGCGAGTTGGGTGGAGAGCACTCACCCTGTGTGTCAGATGAGCGGTGGAGCCCTGGAGACAGCACAGGGCTCTGACTGGAATGTGAGAAGGAGAGCCGCGCCGTTGTTTCTCGGCCGCTGCCGGCGCCATTTTGGCTGCTTGCCAGGTCTGACGAGGGATAGTAATCCGTCAGTTTCCTGGGGAGTTTGGAGGGTTTCCTTCGTTTCAGCATGGCCACTCACTGTGTGGGAGTGTTATGGCTGATTGTGGGGTAATTTCTCCTTCCCTGGAGCCGCTGGAGAAGTCGCTGTGGCCGGTTATACTGCGGAGCTGTGAGTCTAGGCAGCCATCCGCACGAGCCTTCAAGCCACGCCCCCCAAAGTCGTGTATAAAGACTACTGGGATTGACATAATGTGTCATAGTATAATTAGTTATCTAAAGGAATCTATATTCACTATGTTTACATATTTTGCAAATGTGTTCTATATTACACAAATTTTGAGTGATTGTACTGGCGTTTATTTACTATTTTGTTACATCTTTTACATGTTTATTGCATTATACTTTATATTTATTTTTATTTTTTATTTTATTTTATCTCAATTTTTTTTCAGTATTTGCACTTTGTTATCAATAAGTTTCTTTTAATTTGTTGATACATTGTGGTTAATGTCTATTAGTCTAACGCCAGTACAGTGAATAACTATACAGAAGGAGAATATTTAGGAGGAAACATTTGTGCTGCATGCGATGACACTTATACATTTGGAAGGAGGGTATGGCTATCTCTTCCTTTTCTTTAGTGTATGTGTCTGTTCATGTACATATTTTTATTCTAGTACATACAAGTTTTATATTGCACATAGATGTGTTTTGTTCTATACTTCAGGGTTTCAGTTTGTATGTCTTTTGCTTCACATTCTATTAACAATCAGTCTCACATGCTTCATTTCATTTGTTTTTATTACTGTGATGCATGTGTATATATACCAGTATGTATGGATAGCTCTTTAAGCTATGATTAAGCACCATCTGGAGTGAAACGCGTTAGCTGTACGTTTTGGTACCAGCTCCCCTGGATGTCTTTGAACCTTGTCTTTTTTTTTATGCAATAAAATGTGATTTGTGGAATGCGGCCATCCAGCATACTTTTGTTTCAAAGTATGGCAGGAAATTTAAAACATCACAAAATAAAGGGCTATATATATACTCCAATATGGAACAATAGTAGTTATGGGGAATTGATGAAACTGGAAGGGTTTGAGATATGGAGACTTAGGGGACTAAGGTTTGTGGTACAATTATTTCAAGAAGACGTGATGAGAACCTTTACCGAACTAAGTAATGAATATAGTATCCCAAACCAAAGATTTTTTTACATTTTTACAGCTCAGGCATGCTTTAAAAAGCACAGGGTCACTCACATTAAATGAAGCTTAGTAAATCAGTGGTAATAGCCTTGTTGGATAAGACAGAAACAAAAAAGGGTCTTATATCTCAATTATATGACATACTATTTGATAAGTTCCAAGTATTAGTGGATGTACCAGCAAGGACATCCTGGACTAGTGACATAAGGTCAATCTCAGATGAACAGTGGGCAGTGGCATTGTTGTCTATACCCCTGGTCTCTTTATCTCCAACGCAAAACAACACAATTATTTATCTTACATAGGACTTATTACACACCAGAGAAATCATTTAAATGAGAGCACAGAGATACATCCCAATGTCCTAGATGTAAAGGGAGCCCTGTTAATTTAATACACATGTTATGGAGATGCCTAAAACTCCATCGTTATTGGCATGGGGTTGTGTCTATAATTAATAATCTCTTCGGGACCAAGTTGCCGGGTGGATGTCTTGGATGATTCCAGAATCCCGGGAGACATCACGGTATCAATAATAAGGAACTTATTTCAGGCCCTTAAGCTTATAGCACAAAAATGGGTATCCCCATATCCACCAACAATAGCAGAATGGAAAATATAAATAAAGGAAGACTTAACTAAAGAAAAATATATCTTTTTGCATAGAGGTTGTCCAGGGAAATTTGAAAAGATATGGAGATGATGGTCTAAAAATGTTGGATTAATGACGAGATGGGAGTAGATAAACCTAGTGAGTAATAGGGAGGGGGGGTAATTTGGGGTTTTATGTTATTAAGGGGGGGGTTGATGGTTTTCATTTTTATTTTATTTTTGTGTTGTTAATTATAATATGTACATGGGCTGGTTGAATGTTGTTTCTATTGTTTGTGTATAAAAGCAATAAAAAATTATCTTTTGAAAATTAATTAAAGTCTATTTTTGCGTTAGTATGCGTTAGTATGTAAAATTGCATTAGAAAAACTGCTGCGCAAATACCATGTAACCCACCAATTTATTCTCTAGGGCCCCTGCTAAAAATATATAATGTTTGGGGGTTCTGAGTAATTTTCTAGCAAAGATACAGATTTTTACTTGTAAATAAAAGTGTCAGAAGAAGGCCTAGTATTAAATTGGATAATGTCTGAAGGTGCTACTTGCATGTTGGGTTCCTGTGGCTAGGCTGTGAAAAAGTCTTAAACATGTGGTATTGCAGAGTAGCAGAATGTGTTTTTAGGTATAGTTGCAAGTATACCCATGCCACGTTTTTCAAAGAATTGGGGGAAAAATTTACAACTTCAAAATACTCACCATGTCTCTTACTAAATACCTTGGACTATCTACATTTCAAAAGGGGTAATTTGGGAGATATTTGTGCTGTCTTGGCATGTTAGGGCTGCAAGAAATGAGATCGTCAGTACATCAGGTGCGATAAATTTTTAACGATTGATACCATAGTTTGTAGGCTCTATAAGGCCCCTTTCACACGGGCGATCCAAACAGGTCCGCCTGTCAGTTTTTCAGGGGGACCAGATCAGACCCTCCAGTCTCTTCTATGGAGCAGCGGCTGTCAACTGACAGCCGTCGCCATCTGATCTGAACCTTTCCGTCAAAAACGGACAAATGGGGGACCTATTCCCCACCCGTCTGGCGGATCAGATTTGGTGGCATCTGATGGAAACAGACAGATGGTCTGTTTCCATCCAATTGCCCCATAGAGGAAAGCAGGACTGCTTGTGCTATGCAGAAAGGACACGGACCTGTCATCCTCCTGCTCAGGGGGTTCAGCGGAGAGATCCCCTGCTGAGCAAGTGGATTGCACTTCAAGGAGATGCCAGTGTGAAAAGGGCCTTCCTTTCACACAGACCAAATAATATGCACTGATTTGGGTTATGTTTACAAAGAAATGTAGCAGTATTCATTTTGGTCAAAATGTATTAAGAAAAATTACTTATTTCCAAACTTTTATAACAGAAACTAAGAAAAACACGCTTTTTTCAATGTTTTCAGTCTTTCTTCATTTATAGTGTAAAAAATAAAAAATCTCAGTGGTGATGAAATACCACCAAAAAAAGCTCCATTTGTCTAAAAAATGATAAAACATGTCATATGAGTACAGTGTTGCATGACTGAGTAATTATCATTCAAAATGTGACAGCACTGAAAGCTGAAAATTGGGCAGGAAGGGAGTAAAAGTGACAAGTATTGAGGTGGTTAAAGGAACAGGATTATTATTATTTTTTAGGGTTACAACCACTGTAAGATACTGTGTAGCTGTTCAGCATTCCTTTGCTAAACATACACTCTTTTCTGATTTAATTCAGCCTAATTTGGGACACCCCTGAGCAGGAAGAACGCCTATAGCAATCTTCTCTAGCAAGTGTGATAATTTTTTCAAATTTTTACACACGGCATGTTTCCTACAGTGCCAATCAAAGGCTGCAACATGAAGCCTTTGTTAACAAGTGTGATTGCGCTAAATGGCCACAGTGATCACATGGTACAAGACCAATTTCATTGGCCATGTACCCCGATCTGTGATCTGCTGTATTTAAAGGACACGACGATCACAGAACACACTGCTGCATGTCTAGAGAGAGGGCGTGAGAGAAGAGTAGGACATTTTTAAAAAGCCCATTCACTCTTAGGAGTGAGTTGTCTGGCCATTTTAACACAGTGGTGTGACAGCTAGTAGGTAATTAATGTACAGTTTGTGTGCAAAAATGTTAGCATTATTCAGTGGGTCTACTTTGCAACTAAAGCAACAGATTTAGTTCTGTGCATTTATGCAGCAAAATAGTGATTCTTTCCTGCCAAAACTGCAAGTACCTCTTTTGTGAGTTTTTGTCCTCATATCTATTGCAGAACTAGGAAGTGCTGTAACAGGTAGAGGGATTGATCAAATTATTAGACAGAGGGTAACTTTAGGATGAACTTCACTAAATAGGTTCAGAGTAATGTTAATAATACTAATAGGGTCAGAAAGGCAATGAATATGCTTTCAATGTAGAACCATGTTAAACAGATTATACAGCTATGCAAACAGAAGCTCCTAGTAGCAATGTCTCTTATTATTTAGTGATGAGACTAGATGGCAGTACAGCACAGTCTCTGAGAAACTTTATAGCAATGCAAAATAGAGAGGAACCACTTCTTTTCTAAACTGTACAGTAAATTGCAAAAACAGACACTTTTGCTTGGCCCCTGGACAGTCTCTCTCTCACACAGGGAGGTAGACTGGGTCTAGTAGTCCAGACGAGCAGCTGAAGGGATCCTAGGACTGGTTCCACAGAAGAGTTTCTGGAGGAGTCTCTGTACTGGCAACTCAGAGGAGTGGCTGGAGACACAGGGCCATTCTACTTGAAGTGCAGCACTCTGGTAGCAACTAACGAAGTGCTTTCCTCAGTGGCTGGGTTTTCATAGAAGCACTATTCTTTTAGACTCCAGAAGGGAATTGCAGACTGCTGTGGAGGGAAAGAAAAAAATATAATCAGTAACTACTCCGATGCACTCGTTATACACAAAGGGGTGCATGGTCCCCTTTGAGGTCACTAAGATATCTGCAGGTACTCGGCACTAGAAGCACCAGTATACTTCCTGGTGATGCCTGATGACATCACAGACTCCTATGATGCATTTTGTCACAAATCTCTTGACTTTTTTAAGATGTCCTCTTGAGAAATTCACATGATTAGTGACAAAACAGAGCCTGTGATGCCATTGCGCATCACCAGGAAGTATACTGGTGCTTCTAGAGCTGAGTACCTGCAGATTTCTTAGTGACCTCAAAGGGGACCATGCACCCAGTATGTATATTGATCTACCTGAGTGCACAGGAGACAGTGCACCTACAAATGTGAGTGTGATTCTTATATTTTAATAAAGATTAGCTTTTTATACAGTTCAAGAGCTATGTCAATTTTCTCTTATTCATGTGCACAACATGTATGAGGTATACTGCTCAGGATGAACAATTATCCCAGGAACAACAGAGAAGCCACCAGCCACTAGAGCTATACCCCCAGGGGGAAGGCATATATAGACCTTTGCAGAGTCTCTCTGGGAGATGAGTGCATAGTTTGACTGGTGGAGGGCAACTGATATTCATGTGAGAAGAACACAATACCTACAGAATTTTGATATCAGGTTTATGACTGCCACCATGGAGTGTTTTGGCATGTTCACTGATTGAAGAACTTGATATATTTAACAATATATATTTACACAGCTTTCATATAAGATTCACTTTAGGGTGTTCACTTTATCTTAGTTTATTTTGTATGTATATTTGTTATTTAATACTATTATTTACCTTTGTCACTACATTTATAACTGTTATTTCAGTTAATATACTGCCATTTGGGAGTCACCATCACTATTGTTAGGTTACCATACATATTCACATTTAATTTTTCTTTAGTTATGAGTGGTCACAGTCTTTCATTTGTTTGGGGAGGCAGCACTTCACTTTTTTTGTTAGTATTGCTATAGTTTATATGGGAACACATACTGGGGTCAGGCAGCACCTCAGATATATCACCTTAGTGGTGATTACAATGTTTCTGTTAGATTCAGATTTCATACTAGTGCAGAAGTCCTATCACTTATTGATATCATTTAGTAGAAATATTTTAATTTCTTATGATTACACAAATGACATTATCTGTTAAACTATTTTTATTTTTGCATTTTTTTTCTATTTCTCTGCCTATTATAGATATATTATTTATATTTTAATAATCATATTACATATGTGCAAAAAATCATTTTGGAATGCAAAGTTGTTAAAAATGATTGCTGAATAAACTTGCAAACCAACTTCAAAATGTGGTCTGGTCTTTAAAGCGGAGTTCCACCCATAAAAAGAACTTTACATTACTGTGCAGCAAATAACCTAACCAACGACATTTGGACACATTTTTTTTCTTACTATTTCATGCCTGTTGCTATGTGGTCCCTCCTAATCTTCCCCTTCCTCACCGCGGTGCCTGAAATCATTTCCCTCAGAGCCTCTGCTCGCTACTGCTCCTTGGAGATGTGTGTCATCATTTCCCAGGAGTAAGTGGGCAGCGCTGAGGGCTAGATTCATAGTATTTCAAAACCGGAAGTGACGTGGGTAAAGGCGGATATCTATATATATCTCTATCTATATAAATGTAATGATTTTTAACAATGATTATAATTCAATGGTGTGTGGCAAAAAAATAAAATCTTACCTGCGCTTCTCTCTCCCAGGAACATGCTAATTTACTGTGCTTCGTGTTCCTGTATATATGTTTTGCTTATCTTCGCTGCCATCACAATGGGTCAGGCGCTTTTGATGACACCGTCCGTTGTGATGGCAACCTGTATAGTTTCCTGTGCCCCTATGTGCATGTGCGAGAACAGGCAGTGCTGTATCCTGGAAGAATATGCTTGTGGGCTTCTCCTGTCCACAAGTAAGATGGGTATGCCAGAGAAGGCTGAATCTAAGGTAATTTTTTTAAAAAAATAAGAAGAAATGCAGCGCTAATAACAAGAGTAACAATTGTTTAATATATAGTCTGCAATAGTAAGAGTTTGTTTTTAAAAAAAAATCAAATATGTGGGTGGAACTCCGCTTTAAGGCTTTAATTACCTCCGGACTTGAACGTTTTAGGATACTGATCTGAAACAAACATGCAGTCGGAACACCTGATCTGCATATTTCCCTTCAGGTCACAAGGTCAGAAAGGGTTAAATTTAAAGGATCTGCTGGCCCACCAGACAACTACCATTTTCATAAGGAGATGTAAACAACTGCAGTTTCCTATTTCTTGCTGCAAGAGTGTTTCTTAAAGTCCCCAGCCAAAACTCTCTAGTTTTGAATTGAGAAGGACACATTTGAGTTTTTGGTAGGCACATCTAAAAAACTACACTCCTTGATGAGGACACGGCTTAGACCTTGAAGAAAGGGGCACAACCCAAATGCTTGTCCTGAAAAATTGAATGTTGGTGCAAATAAAAAAAAAGTATCATGGACAGTACTCAATTGTTTCTGAAGAATATAGTGAGCAGGCTGAAGTCACTCACAAACAGACTAACCTCTCCCCAAGGTCACACAATGTTATAGTCATTATAAAGTGGCAAGAAATTTCTTTAGCCATGATCCCAGTAAGCAGAGAAGATCATCAGTGACAAATCCTTTTAATGGTTCCAATAGCATAAGGCTGAGTATATTGAATTCAGAACTTACCTTTTTGGACTATTGATTTGCATATGCAAGTACACAGTAATTATAGGTAAAATAGTTTAACCATAAATGTTTAAGACACTGTTCTTTATAAAGAAAAAAAAAGTAACATCCTTATCACAGTCAACGGTGCCCTTATTTCTACAGGACTAAAACAGATATATTTTGTATTTTATTGTATTGTATTATCATTTTAACTTCATCAATTCTTTTTACCCAGTGACCTTGAATATCTGAACAGCTATAAAGGAAACAATACATCTTTAACATGGCTACTGTATATATCCAAGATCTAAGATATTGTTATATGACAGTGCCAACATTTCTGCACTACATACACCTATTTAGAATTGAATTTAAAACACAAAACAAAAATGTTCTTGAATGACCTTGTCAATCATTTTTATTGGATAAATTTACATTCATATCTTGGACATAGCGCATTGTGAATTCATTCTGTGTCCTTTCTATTTTAATATATGCTAGAAAAGCATGCCTCTCATTCAATAAAATAACTGCAGAAGAGGGGCAATATAAAACTATTACAGAAGGAAAGCTAAAGCGTTTCAGTATGTACTGTTCTTCAACTGTTTCAGAGAAAAAATTTTAATTGTAAATGCAGTTGCGCTGTTAAGAAAGGCATTAGTAGTTATAAAAATAAACTATGAGCTATGAAAGCTGAAAGTTGGGTGTGTTGATTTAGTAAAGGAGATGAATCATGAGGACCTGTGGACATTTTCCTAATATGAAGTTTAAAAAAAAAAACGTTTTTTTCAGGAGCAGTGATTTTAATAATGCTTAAAGTAAAACAATAAAAATGAAATATTCCTTTAAATATCGTACCTTGGGGATCCCCTTAGTCTGCCTGTAAAGTGGTGCATCTGTGTGATGTGTTTTACTGTGCTGCAGCAAAATGACATGCTGCAGCACAGTAAGGAAGGACATGCAATAACAGGCCCTTTGGGCCTGGTACTGATTTTAAGAGGAACTTCACGCCAAAATTAAAAAAAAAAAACAGCATGTCCCCCCCAAAATCCAAACCAGGCCTTTATCCGAGCATGCAGCCTGACAGGTCAGGATGGGGGGGGGGCGAGCAAGCCCCCCCCTGAACCATACCAGGCCACATGCCCTTGAGTCGGACATTTTGTAGATAAGCAACTCCTATCCTCATATTGATTTGTGGTTCCAAATTAATAACTACTGCAGTAGGGAACAGACACAAAAGATACACTCAGCATATTTCCAAATAACTGTTCTGCTTTATTATGACGCAATTGAAGGTTTTTATACAGATGATTACGTAGGTATCACATTAATATTACAATTCTACGTTTATGGTAACAAGGGGCGTTACATAGGCAGGCTAATTCTAATCAGGACTCGAAAGAATATAAACATGTACTGAAAACATTATTAGTGCCGTGTGCACAGTGAGGGCAGTGTGCAATACATACAAAATAGAATACAATTATATACAGAACTTACAAATTTCCATTACAGTCTCCCCTCTTTTGATCAATATTTTGATCACTAACCATACCTGCTATCACCTTTAACCTGGAACCTCCAAACGCTTAGGTGGAGGTAGACCTGGCCAAAGAGGCAAAAACTCCCTTGTGGAGAATATAATAGCTGAGCAGCTTTTTCATTACAAAATGACTTTTCATTGTGAAAAACAAATGATTGATAAGACATATTTACAAGGTACTGGCTGTACACTCCTGTGGCCAGAATGGCCTTCTAGCTTAATTATTGGCATGCTGACTTATCAGCATATGTAAACACAGACAATTCTACATAAAATGGAAGAGGTACAAAAGACAAATATGACTTCAACATGGCTGAAGTACTTTTCAAACCACATTATATATATATATATATATATATATATATATATATATATATATATATATATATATATATATATATATATATATATATATCCCTTACAATTAAAGTAATTAAATAAAATAGTACCCTAGACTGAAGAGGGAAACAAATCAAGCACAGGGAATTCTTGAATTTAGTCATTTTTGCAGTGTCTGGTGTGGATCCAAGTGACTTTTCCTTCAAGTTTTGCAGAACTGTACATAAAATAGATGCTGTATTGAGTCTCCAAACATTTCCATATATAACAATCCACAAGTCACCTGGCTTTAGTTTTAGATCCTTTCAAACTTTTAGGATCTGGAATTGGGGAGAAAACACATAAATGAGTTTGTCGAAAACCTTAAAAGATCAGCAACATTTTCTGTGAGATCCGAATGGAGGACTTCAGCTGCTGAGACTAAATATAAGCAAGCGAGTAACACACTCCCAAACCAAATCCCATAGAGAGAGAGAGTCTTACATCCCCTTAGGGGCTTGATAAAATATAAGAAAACATTAAGGCAAAAGTCTTCTAGTTTCTCACTCTACTTTTTCCGCTACATTGTAGACAGTAGGGGGTGTAAAAATAAAACCACAAAACTTTTAGTAAGGACTCTCCTATAAAAAGGATTTCCTCTGTTACTCTCTGTAGATTCTGCACTCTGTACTTACAAACTACTTCTGATAACACTTTTTACTGTGGCCTTTGCAGTAGCATTTGCCACTGGACATCCAGAAAACATGTCCATACAGACAAAATGCATACTCATAAGATCCTGACTTGGGCATCTGGATATATCTTTTTCTAATTTCTGGAAGGGATGTTCAGCTTTTGGTAACACCTTTGGTAACAGGTAAAACAAGAAGTGGTATGTTATAAAAACAACTGTGGTGAACCCTGGCTCTATCCCACACTCATTTACTAAGGCAGCCATAACTGCTTGTGACTGATGACACGGTCAATGTGCCAAGCTGGAAGGAAAAGAGTGGCTGGCAGACATAAATGATCACCTTTTCCAAATTCCTGTTTCATAAGAAGTTGCCCCCTGTGGACCACTTGTTTCATTTTGTTCTGGGGTCCTTAAAGTTGAATTATTAATCCCAGATATACTGGGCCAGAACTAGGGTGGAATCTGTGAGATGCACAGGCCCAGCAAGTGTCTGGGGCTGTAATACAGCATCCTTAGTCACCTGGTCTGCTTCCATGTGGGAGTTTTAATGTTAATATGGCTACCTCAGCAAGAACCCGGAAGGCTGAAAACAGCCAATCAAATTAACTTGGCATGCTTGATTGGTTTACCTGCAGAAGTAAAAACAAACTTCTGGCCTTTCAAATGGAACCAAAAGCTCTCTATATCTCAACTATCTATATAAATATACACTATTTTTATAGCTTACAGGCTTTGCTAAAACATGGAGCTCTGCTACTTGAGCTGGGGAAAAAGGATCCAACGACTCTAAATAAAGAGTATCCTTCTGGTTGATAAACTGCATCCTCAGTATAAAACCGGGAATAACTCTACAAAAAATGAAATATCTGGGTTTTCAGGGAGTTTGTCCTGCACTGGGCTCACAGCAGCTGATTCCTACACCATCAATTTAACACATGTGGCTTCCTTTGTCTCCAGCCTCCTCCAATAGAGGCAATAAGGTGGCTGGATTCAAATGTATGCATTTTTCATTGTTAGATTTGTACATAAACAAACAAAACAAATTCATATTTTGAACCTTTCATTAGACAAACATTTAGTTAGCTGTATATTTGCTGTGCAGAATGTGGGACTATTAAAAATTAAATATTTGACCAAAATAATGTCTGGAACTTTGTCTAATAGCACCTTTGCATAAAGCTACAGCTCTGATATATCGGGATGAACCCTTCATTACTGGGCCCATCTTGCATAAATATATTACAATTGCTTGTTTTCTATCATGCTGATTGTGTAAGAACTGCAGTTTCATGTTTCAAAAAGACAACTTTTTCCTGGCAATATTATAATAAATGATAACAATACCCTGCGGTCATGGAGAGATGTCCATAAATCCAAAATATTCTTCTGCTTATACCACTGCACTTACAAGGAAGAGGGGCACATCATTTCACAATCCACACATTCTGCTTTGGATTTCAAAGATAAAAAATAAAAACAAAAGCACCAACAATCTGTATGATGGACCAGAAAGCCACATCAAAAACTATAAAACAACTGGCTGCAGGTGGCATCTGTCCTAACAGGGTGTGTGGACTTGATGTGATGGGTCTGTTATATTTAAATTTGATTTATTATTACTCTCACATCATGACCAAGCAAATATATATAATAATTCCTCACATCCCAGATAAATAAACACTCATGTGGCTCTGAAGGGACTAAAGCCTGAGAGTGTCTCTGGGACAAAAAAACCTCACACTAAAGAGGAAAGAGGAGCTGGTTAATCATCCCTTACATAAAGGGAAAATATAACAATTTGGCTACTCAAAATCGCATAAAATCGCATACAAAAAATTACAGAGGGAAAACATATGAATAATAAAAACTATGACAGTCAGGCCGCGGGCATCACCTGGATACGATCACATTTACATAGGCAATTAAAAACAAAGACATACTTAAAAATAAAAAAATATAAATACAGTACATCAAAAAATCATCTATTAGAAATAAAGCAATTTAAATCAAAATCTACGTTCATTCCTGCCGGAGATAGGACCTTGGTCTCATAGATCCAGAAGGATTCTCTACGGCTAAGTTGTCTAATATAATGGCCACCTCTCCAGTGGCGAGGAACTTTTTCTATCCCCCAGAACTTGAGGCATTTAGGGTCTCTGTTGTGGCAGAGGCGAAAATGCCTGGACACACTGTGGGTTTTTACCCCCTGTTTGATGTTGCTAATGTGTTCGCCAACTCTAACATGCAGTGCCCTTGAGGTGCGGCCCACATACTGGAGTCCACAATCGCACTCCAGCATGTAGACCACCCCCACCGACGAACAAGTGATAAGACCTTCAATTTGATAGCTTCTATGCGTGCTATTCGAAACAAACTCTTTTCGCCTTTTAATATTTTTGCTGGCTTTCCTGCAAGTGGCACACTTGCCACAAGCATAAAAGCCCGACAAAAAGCCAAACATCCTATTGGTCCCTATTTTTGGTGGATCAATAACTCCTGGAGCTATCCGGTCACGTAAGGAGGGGGCTTTACGATATATAAACCGTGGACGCTCCAGCAGGACAGACCCCAGGGTGAGATCACCTTTAAGGATAGGCCAGTGTCTAGCTATAATTTGTTCAAGTTTTTTATGCTGGATATTATAGTCCAGTATAATACGGTAGCTGGTAGTACCATCTTCACTTAGGGTGGGTTTAGTCCTATCTGCCACAATAGAATTCCTGTCAGTAGAAAGTACCCTAGCGATTTCGGAGTCAACCATGGTCTGTGTGTAACCTTTTTCTTTAAACCTAGTTGCCAAGATATGAGACTGTGTTAGGAAGTCATCATTAGAGGTGCAATTACGATGTAGGCGGATGAATTGGCCTCTTGGAATATTGCAAAGCCACGATTTATGGTGACAACTAGTCAGTGGAATGTACGCATTCCTATCCGTTGCTTTGAAGTGATTCCTAGTTTGGAAACCTGCCTCTCCTTTAAATATTTCCAGGTCCAAAAATGTAATCTGTTGTTTGTCAATGGTCCATGTCAGCTCAATGTTTTTATTATTTTCATTCAGCTTGTCCATGAAAGTTTGCAAACTCGCTAGGTCACCTTCCCACACAATGATTAAATCAATGATGTACCTTCTGTAGCACAATAATTGCGATGGGGGGTCATGAAAGATGGTATCTTCCTCCCAGTGGGCCATAAATAAGTTGGCCACACTGGGATCAAACCTAGCCCCCATGGCAACACCTCGTGTCTGCAGGAAGTAGTCACCATTGAACCAAAAATAATTATTAAGCAAACAGAATTCCAAACCTTCCAATAAAAAGGAAATATGGTCATTTGGGAACTCAGTGGTTGCCAGAGCCCACCTAACAGATTCCAAGGCCTGTTTGTGATCAATGATTGTATATAAAGACCCGACATCTGCAGTAATCAAAAAACTAGACGGAGTACACGGGAGAGTGGACAAGATTTGAAGGATCTGTTTAGTGTCACACAAAAAAGCTTTGGTTTGGGTGACAAGTGGCTGGAGAAAGAAATCAAGGTACTGGCCTAGCCTTGAAGTGACGGAATCGATTCCGTTCATGATCGGGCGACCAGGTGGATGTTCGGAATTTTTATGCAATTTGGGCAAAATATATATAATGGGAGTCCGACAGTAAAACGGATCCAAGTAGGCCGCCTCCTTAGAATTCAAAATGCCCTTGCTTTTACCTTTTTCTACTAACGAATGTAAATTATTCTTAAAAGTCAGCATAGGGTCTCCCCTTAGAAGTAAATAGGTGTTCCTGTCATTCAATAATTTTTCCATCTCAGCCTGATAATACGCTTTACTAAGCACCACTAATCCACCCCCTTTATCCGCTGGCCGGATCACAATATCCTTCCTTTGCTCAAGGGAGGATATACCTCTTTTAATGGCCTGAGAATCTCTGGCCTTCTTGATCTTAAGTTTATCAAGATCATGACAGACCATGTTTTTAAACAGCTCCAAATGCCTATTATCACCGCATAAGGGATTGAAAACGGATCGATTCCAAAGATTGAAATGTCTGGAAGCAGTATCAACCTGGGGAATAGTCCATTGTACTGGATTGGAAAGAAAGTATTTTTTAATATTCAAATTACGAATATATTTCTGTATGTTGATATAGGCTTGAAATTTGTTTAAATTGTGAATAGGGGCAAACTTCAAACCCCGATCTAGCACTAATGTCTCATCAATAGTAAGAGGGGTACCACTTAGATTGAAAATGCCAGTGCCTAATGGGGTCTTGGCCTTTTGGAATCATCTTCCCCCCCTGCACCCTCTCTGTGTTTTCTTTTTAGACTGCCTTGGTTGTTTCTCAAGTCTTGGGGACCTCTCCTTTGGTCCTGAGGACTCGCATAACCTGTCGGGTCTCTTACCCACACAGGGGTCTGTGGAGGTCCCCTCCAGGGGGTCCTCTCTTGACCTAAAAAATGGTCCTGATTATATTGCTGATCCTCCTGGAGGTTTTGTAAGGGGGCAAAATTGTTGGAAGTATACACTGGCGCTCCTCTATACGTGGGATTGCCTCTTCCTTGGGGCCTACCTCTTCCCCTAGTGGGCACTGTTTGCCACGTATAATTATCTAAATAGGGGGGACGATAATCATAATTATTTGCCAGTGGAACTGGGTAAGGATGTTGATTTCTCTTCCCACGGCCACGTTTGTTAGTTCTAGGAGGGCCATGGCCTCCCCCTCTAGATGTATCTCGTACAGTCGGTGCATTTTGGGATTGTTGAGATATGGGTATAGATGCTTCATGATTGGAATATCCCTCAGGGGGCATAGCTGCTCCTGGTGCTGGAACATTAACCACTGTCCTCTCAGGACCATTCACTGGTGTTAAATCCTGGGTTTGCCATTTAAAGATAAGTTCTCCTTCAAAATCATTGACATCACGTAGGAATTTTTTCCTCTTTTTATCACGTATTTCTTTATCCCATTTCATAAGTTTAGATTTAAGTTCACCTGACAATTGAATGAATTCACTAGAGTCTTTAAAGTTCTCAATACGGTCAGTAATTTCCTTGATCTGATTCTCCAGCTGCTTCTTTTTCCTTTGCTTACATGAAAGCAGCAGACGGAGAAGATCAAAACTTTTATCCACAAAGAAATTACACCATTCAATATTGGACTCATTATCAGTTAACCCATCATTAGGTGGTAAATCCCACCTTAGACGCCTGGGGACAATATTAGCAAATAAATATTGTTCAAAGGCCACAATGTCCCACCAGGTCTTAATCTTCTTCTCAAACAGGTGACCCAGTTTCCTAAACGCAAAACCAAGGTCATCCTGTTGTGGGATAACTGCATCCCTAGAGAAAACTTCAGTAAGGATAATTTCTCTATTTTCAACATAGGTAAACACATCCATAGTCTGCAGCTAAGTAAACGTGAATTAAGTAGTAATCATAAACAATGGAAATCAACTCAGCGCTGACTAATTAATAGACAATATAATAGATAAATGCAAGCAAGCACAAAGGTAAATTCAACAAAAACCTCAAAAGACATAAAAATAAAGAAGTGCTTCGCAAGTGGATTGTCCATTAAATAATGAACCAAAATCAAGCAAACGAAGATAGGAGATGAGATCACCAGTGGACAGTCAAAACGCCAGGGGTTGAATCTAAGGTGAGTAAAATCCCTTCACCACACATGGATGGCCCCCCCCCTCACCTGCAACCTTCGACCTAAAACAGGTCACACAGCATAAACACCATAAACAGGATAAGCTGAAATGGGCGATATTGACTTCTTTCTCATGACTTTCTACTGACAGGAATTCTACCGTGGCAGATAGGACTAAACCTACCCTAAGTGAAGATGGTACTACCAGCTACCGTATTATACTGGACTATAATATCCAGTATAAAAAACTTGAACAAATTATAGCTAGACACTGGCCTATCCTTAAAGGTGATCGCACCCTGGGGTCTGTCCTGCTGGAGCGTCCACTGTTTATATATCGTAATGCCCCCTCCTTACGCGACCGGATAGCTCCAGGAGTTATTGATCCACCAAAAATAGGGACCAATAGGATGCTTGGCTTTTTGTCGGGCTTTTATGCTTGTGGCAAGTGTGCCACTTGCAGGAAAACCAGCAAAAATATTAAAAGGCGAAAAGAGTTTGTTTCGAATAGCACGCATAGAAGCTATCAAATTGAAGGTCTCACTTGTTCGTCGGTGGGGGTGGTCTACATGCTGGAGTGTGATTGTGGACTCCAGTATGTGGGCCGCACCTCAAGGGCACTGCATGTTAGAGTTGGCGAACACATTAGTGACATCAAACGGGGGGTAAAAACCCACAGTGTGTCCAGGCATTTTCGCCTCTGCCACAACAGAGACCCTAAATGCCTCAAGTTCTGGGGGATAGAAAAAGTTACTCGCCACTGGAGAGGTGGCCATTATATCAGACAACTTAGCCGTAGAGAATCCTATTGGATCTATGAGACCAAGGTCCTATCTCCGGCGGGAATGAACGTAGATTTTGATTTAAATTGCTTTATTTCTAATAGACGATTTTTTGTTGTACTGTATTTATATTTTTTTATTTTTAAGTATGTCTTTGTTTTTAATTGCCTAAAGTTGTGAAGAGTCTGCACCGGAATTATTATATATATTTGCTTGGTTACTCACTGCCTCATTATCTTTGGAGAGGTTGAGCGTTTTAATCTTTTTATTTAATTGTACTGGTCACTGGCTTTGGGTGCAGCTGGAGTGACGTGCTGGTCCGTGTCCTCCGGAAGATTGCACTAGCACTGTGATTGGTGCATTCGTTACCATGACACTACACATAAACATTGTAGGCCATCGTTGCGTATCCCGCCCCACGCTGATGAAGTCCCGCCCACAGGACGTAACGCATACGGGGGCCAGGAGCGCATGACGTCACCCGCGGTTGTCAGCCTGTGTTGTACGATCACACGCCATCCAGCCGACACTCGGACCTGAGTGCTGGTATTTGTGAGTGCATCATTTTATTTCTTTTAATAGCAATTAAAGTTTATACAGAGAGCACTATATTGCCTATGTTTTATTTACATATACTACATCAATGCCATCTGATGAGAGTTGGAGTATGAGAAAGAAGTCAATATCGCCCGTTTCAGCTTATCCTGGTGTTATCCTGGTTTTATGGTGTTTATGCTGTGTGACCTGTTTCAGGTCGAAGGTTGCAGGTGAGGGGCCATCCATGTGTGGTGAAGGGATTTTAGTCACCTTAAATTCAACCCCTGGCGTTTTGACTGTCCACTGGTGATCTCATCTCCTATCTTTGTTTGCTTGATTTTGGTTCATTATTTAACGGACAATCCACTTGCGCAGCACTTCTTTATTTTTATGTCTTTTGAGGTTTTTGTTGAATTTACCTTTGTGCTTGCTTGCATTTATCTATTATAATGTCTATTAATTAGTCAGCGCTGAGTTGATTTCCATTGTTTAGATTTACTAAGATTTTGCCGGCGTACTGAACCAAAGCATTTGAACGAGCACAAATGCCGTTTGAGCATGCGCAGTGTATAAATTCACCTCCCGCAGCTCTAAATGTATTTGCCGGCGCTGCCGGCTTATTCAGAGAAAGTCACTTTTTCATTCTATTTTGGCCATATTTGTTACTTGGACAGTCAGTACTACACTTCCCCACATCACCCCACATCACCCCCATAATATTGGCACTTCCAGCTTCTTTAAATTTTAAGTTGAAGATGCCGTGCGCCATGTCTATAGTGGCGTACCGATCACCTCTTCCCGTGCGCCGGGAAGAGAATAGTAAATGGGAGATCGCGCTGTGTTACCAGCACAAATGCTTTGTAAATACGAAAATGTCATTTGCGCATCACCGTCCACTGCAAGTCATGGTGCAAATGCTTCGTAATTCAGCCCCATAGTGTTGTGTACAAACTCACATTGCAGAACTGAGGCAAAAATGTCAAACAAAAAAATAAATCACACTGCCATGTTTTAGAGGCATATGCAGTCATTTTTACACAGTAGCTGCAAGCAGTTTGACCATGCATCAAAGTAAGAGGGAGAAATTAGTGAATTTTTTCCAAGAAGAAAACAATTGTGCCACGTACACACGATCTGAATTTTGGTCGCAAAAAGCTCTGATGGTATTTCCGACGGAATTCCGATGGGATTTCACTCAAGCTGTCTTGCATACAGACGGTCACACCAAATTCAAGAACGCGGTGACATACAACACATACGACGGGACTAGAAAAAGGAAGTTCAATACCCAGTGTGCCACCCTTTGGGCTCCTTCTGCTAATCTCATGTTAGTAGAAGCTTGGTGAGAGACGATTCGCGCTTTTCAGACTCGTGCTTATTTCCAATCATTTTACTGCTGTTCAGTTTGTGCTTGTGTGTTTGTATCTGGTTTTCAGTGCGTGTAGTCAGTTCATATCAGTTTTTCAGTGCGTTCTTGTCTGCTCATTTCTGATTTTCAGCTCGCTCTTCACAGGTGCCTTGCTGTTCTTCAGTGCGTTCAGTTAGTTTGTTCTGACCAACCGGCCGTTTTGAGGCCATGTTGCGGTTACGTACTCGTCATGGAGTTCGTGCTGTGTGGGGGCTTGGTGTTGACTTACTTTGACCCAAGCCCAGTCCATGAACAGGGTGGGGAGGAGTTCATGGACCAAGAATTAGTTGCTCCAGCGTGACCAATTCTCTCACATGCCTTTGTTGCGGGAGATCCAGGAAAATAACCCTGGTGATTTCAGGAATTTTCTCCGGATGACGGACCCCATTTTTCACCGTTTGTTGGCTTTGCTCACCCCTTATTCCATCACTCTCAAGCAGAGGCTAGTCACCACCTTGCGGTACTTGGCGACGGGGAGAAGTCTACAGGACCTCAAGTTCTCTACAGGCATCTCCCCCCAGGCTCTGGGGATCATTATTCCAGAGACCTGTTCTGCCATCATTCTGATTCTGCAGAAGGACTATATTAGGGTAAGTTTTATTCTTTAACATCACATTTTATGTATTTAATGTTTGCTAATGTTTTGTATTTCTTTCATCATTCCATAATTACCCTGATTGTAATATGCTGTGGATGTCCCCTTTGTTCTCATGCATGCTTGAATCTTTTAAAGCTCCTTTTTTGGCCTACATGCATATTTGCCTTCACTAACCTCCCCAGCATGCTATCCTGGGCCCATACACACCTAGCCTAGTCACTTAAACAATGTATTTTGTCAGCTCCATTGTACTTCTTTACCCTAAACACCCCCTATAATGTGTACAAATGTTATTGTTGTCCTTAAATTCATGCAGAGTGTCAGAGGCTTTTTTTGGGCTCACAAACTCATTTAGAACCCTCCCCCCTAAAATTTTGACAATGGGCCATCAGAGGGGGTGAGGAATCTGATAAGTGGACCTTATTTTTTTGCTTTTAAATGCGCATTAAAATCAATGTTATACTGATGTTGGCCAAGAATGTTTGCGTCTAACCTGCTTGCAATGTTTATGTGCAAAATTACTATTTTTTTTTTATTATTTGAACTCCACAGTTTCCTTCAACACCACAGGAATGGCAGACTGTGGCATCCCACTTTGCCCATCGCTGGGACTTTCCCAAATGCGGAGGGGCAAAAGATGGGAAGCACGTCCACATCATCCCACCACCCCATTCGGGGTCATACTATTTTAAATTAAGGGGTTTCATAGTATAGTGTTGATGGCGGTGGTGTCGGCGACATAGGAGTTTCTCTATTCGGATGTGGGGAAGAATGGCCGGAGTTCTATGGACGTCTCCAGAGCGGTGGCTTGGGATTGCCACCTGCGGAAAAGAACGTCGAAGGACTTCAGTTTGTTTTCATTGCTGATGAAGTATTTGGTCTGGCCAATCACGTGATGAGGCCATTCCCCCAGAGGACCCTCACCCCGGAGAAGAGGGTTTTTAATTACCGGCTGGCCAGAGCCCGAAGAGTCATGGAGAATACCTTTGGGATAATGGCCAGCCAGTTCCACCTATTTCTAGCGGCAATCAACCTGGCTGAGTACAAACTGAACCACATTGTTTTATAGTGCTGCATCCTGCACAACTTTTTAAAAAGAAATGCTCCAAATTATATAGCCTCAGATGGCCTGAGGTCGGACTTCGGGAACCAACACTGATGGCCCTGGAAGCTGTCAGTCCTGGCTTGCTCCCCCAAAGCGCCCGTGAAGTGTGTGAAACATATGTGGAATATTTTACGGGTAGGGAGGCCATTGCTATGCCAGCTAATTTGTAAATATTTTTTAAATAAACAAAAAATTGATATGATAAAATGTTGATTTGGATTTACTGCTTGTGTTTGTTTTATCTGTCTCCTAGGTTCTTCTAGTGCACTTGTAGTGCCAAGTGGTTTCCACATTATTTAAATAACACACATTGTCACTGTAAACACCAACTTAATACAAAAAAGTGTTATTGAGCATTGAAAGAAGAAGCCACACATTGTTGAGTAGAAAGCCTTTTACTCCATGCACATTCACATGTGCGTTTTATAAAGTATTTGCTGGTAAAAAAAACACTTTTTTTTTTCAAAGTTTTACCTTTAAATTTTTGAAAAAAATACAGAAACAGGCATGTTTCCAAACATAACATACACAACTCTGGAACTTACAAAGTTCAACATTGCAAAAAAGAAGGCAATATCAGACATTTTATAGTGTGAAAAAGGTCTTGATCTTGCCTTCATCAGATGGGGTGAAGTCACCCCTGTAAAAGTCAGTTAGATTCTCCCTAGTACATCAATCATGTTCTTCAGTCTTTGTTCAATCTCCTTGGTTTTTTCCTCGATAAGGTCCAAATCACCACTACAAAACATGATTTCCTGGATAAGCCATAGTGCAGTGTCACTGGTAAAATGACTCAATTTTGGTACCACAACCTGAACATCAACCAAAAATAAAAATACACACCATGTATTAAAAATATGCAGGCATACATCTATTACCAGAATCTGTGGTGTCCGACACTTACCTGTTGTGTTGCCAAATTTAAGCACTTCTTCCACCTCTCCTTCCTCCACATCCTGAGGTACCACAATACTCTGCTCCCCTTCTGCATGTGGTGTGGTGTTGCTGGTGTCCTCCGACGGAGCAAGTCTTTTCTCCCCTATGAGAATGAAACAAAAGGTATACTTAGCACACAGATATTTGTGGACAGAAATATGAATCGGAAACATTGCTTGGCAGTGGTGTACAATTGTCTGTTTGGGCAGAGTTCTAAGTTGAAGACATGATTAATTCCCTTAACCAAGCTGGAATACTTACCTTTTTTGGACAAGTTTCACACATGGAGACACCCTAAGTATCCACTGAAGCACCTGTGTGGGTCACCCTAAAAAATGTGCTCTGGTGTTCCACACTAGTGCCCCAGAGTCAAGATGTGTAAACAGCTGCTGAGTGTCCTCTCCTTACATTCCACTGAATCAATTTTGCAATTCATTCTAGTTTCAAAGACATCTAGACAAAAATGTCCTAAACTTCTTTTTAGACAAATTATTATGACCAAATGTAGTTATCCCTGTATCTAGAAAAAACATTGTATTTAGTTGGCAAACGAACGATGTTTACTACGACCGATTACTGTGCCCACGAACATGAAAGTAGCCATTTTAAACTATGCAAGAAAAGCACATGGTGCAGCAAGCAAGTAATAATAAGAATAAGAACACACGACAACTACTTACATTTTAGAAGCACTTTCTTGATCCTTCTGTACTGATCCTGCTCCATTAATTTGAGGTCCGGCCAGCATTTCCTCAATTGCTCCTTGGATCGTCGTACCCCAAAATTCCGGTGCAGACTCTTCACAACTTTAGTCATGATCTTGGGCTTTCTCACATTTGGGTTTAGGTACGGTCCATACTTCCCATAATAGTCGGCCCTCTTCAATATGTCCACCATCTCCACCATCTCTTCAAAGGACATATTTGAGGCCTTAAATCTCCTCCTCCTGGATGGGGACGTTTCTTGCTCCGAGCTTTCCTCGTAGTTACTGCTATTAAGCACCTTCTGTGTCTCCGCCATGTCCCTCTCCCACTGTGACGAAAGAGAGGGGGCAGGGAATATTCTAGAAAGAACATCAGGGGTGGGCAATGCGGGTGGAGTTTCACGCATGTGCAGTGTATATAAAGCGTAACACGTGTGTGTCGTACGTACGATCTGTGAGCGGAGGAAGGTGTATTGGAAGCGCTGATAATTATAACAAAGGCACAATTTTAAGTTGGTGCATCAGTGGCCTATACTGCTTATAGATTGAGGCCTATATTGGGTCAAGATTAGGAGAGTTTAGCCTGACATTAGGGTTTGTCTTGTGTTGTGTCTTGCAGAGAAAATGGATCTATTCAATGACGAGGACTTTATGCCCATATTCATTGATATGTACAGGGAGCTGCCCTGTCTTTGGCAGGTAAACCACCTCTTCTACCTTTTATAACAATAAACCAAAGAGGAAGGCAGCGCTGGATCAATTGGTGGAATTTGTGAAGCCAGTGATCCTCATGGCAGACATCCCCTATTTGAAGGACCTAATTGGTGGCATGAGGAGCACTTATAATAGGGAGCTCAAGAAGGTCCAGGATTCCCTGAGATCAGGTGCTGCAGCAGATGACATTTATGTACCCAGGCTCTGGTACTATGACAGACTGCATTTTCTGTCAGGCCAGAATGAACTCAAGCCATCACTCTCCAGTCTTCCTTCCTCACTTCCTCCCCCCCCAGCTGAGGCTTCTGATGTCCAACCTGGGCCTTCCAGGCAGCAACATGTGGAGGAGCCCAGCTTGAGCCAGGTATAGCATTCTTCAAAATATTTCTGGTTGTCAAATTAATGATGTTAAATATATGCTAATTTTGATCACTAATTTCTGATTTCACAAAGTGTTTTACATATCAATAGACAGTAGTGGCCACAAATGATTGGGACAAGAATGAAAAATGCTGGGGTCAGAATGATAGTCTTTTCTATTTATTAACATTAAATTTGCAACAGTCATGAGATGAAAATTGTATGTGATTGATGAACCATAAACTAAAATGATGTCCCTTTTTACACAGGGAAGCCTCAGCCAGGCCTTGGAAAGTGGCAGCCAGGAGGTGGCCGAGCCCAGTAGAATGCCAGAATCACAGGTCCCTCCCCTCCGCCTTCCACCAAAAGTGGCAGGAAGAAGAGTAACCTGAAGGAGGCAGCAATTGTCCTATTTCTGAAGGCTACTGCGGCCCTCACAACCCCCCACAGTGTTCAAGAGAACTTTGCGTACATTACAGCCTGTAAAATGCTGGAAATGGAGAAGGGCCAATGCCTCTTATGTGAGAAAGTAATGTTACAAGCCCTAAATAAGGGGTTGAAGGGCAAACTCAAAAGTCAAAGCCACATTTGTGAGTTGAACCATGGTCCTCCTCCTCCTCTTCCAGGTCCTCCTCCTCCTTCTCCTCCACCTCCTGCCACACCTTCAACAACACAGCCACAGCCTGGAAGGAAGCATCTAAGGAAGACCAGAGAGTGATGGCCTGGGTTCAGTCTGGTCTGGCAAAAGATGCAGGCTGTGGTATGACCACAGCCTGGGGACATATATGTCATCTTCTGCTGTTCCTGATCTCTTGTAGTCCTGAACCGGATTGTACTCACTATTATAAGGACTCCTCAGGCCACCAATTTTGACTGTAAAATTATTGATGGCTACCCTATGGTACAAAGGGTTTGCAAAGTTCACCAGTTTCTTCAGCTTTGCCTTCCTCTTTATTTTGTTATGACCCAGAATAAATAGATATTTTGTTTTCAGAAATACTTGCCTATGTGTTTTACTTCAAAAAGGACAGTTTGTGAGTAGGCAGGTACATTTAAAAAATACAATGTCAGATTAACAAGGGACACCAACCAACCTCCTTGAGATTTACAAATACAAGATAATAATGGTGTTGTGGAAACATGACATACAAAAAAAAAAAATGGAGATCACTATAAAATAATAAAAAAAAAAAAAAACAACAGGAAATCTTGATAAAAAAAAATGACTATAAAAATTAATTCTAAACATTTTTAGGGAGATCTGGCTTGAAAAACAAAAAAGATTATTCAGGAGAAATAATCAAGAAATCAGTTTGTGAGAATATGAGCAGCAAAACAACTTCATTCTTCTAGCATTATAAAGAAGAAGAGAATGCGCTGAAATGAAAGATTTAAAAATTTACAGTGTGACGAATGTGCCATCTCCATTACGAACTGTCGTTTTACCAGACTGAGTGGCTCCGTCTCGTACTCTGAGCATGCGTGGTTTTTTGCGCGTCGGAATTGCATACACATGAACGGAATTTCCTATAGAAACCGTTGGAAAATTGAGAACATGCTCTCAATCTTTTGCTGGCAGAAATTCGGCCAGCAAAAGTCTGATGGAGCATACACACGGTCGCATTTTTCGACCAAAAGCTCTCTTTAATCTTTTGCTGGCCAAATTTCCGATCATGTGTACGTGGCATTAGAGTATGATATTCCAAACATGGCAGTCCAAGATATTGTAGAGAATCCCTGCCCTTTAACCACTTGAAGACAAGACTGTTACACCCCCTTCCAGTCCAGATATTTTTTTTTGGAAACAGATATAGATTTCTTTTGGTTGTATTTATTCACCACTGGGTTTTTTTTCTATATGAAGGTAAAAGACCAAGCATTTTGAAAAAAATAAAAAATATTTTTTTTCCTGATCTCTGTCCTAAAATGTGGCAAATAAATAATCTTTCGTCATACATTTAGGCTAAAATGTATTTTGCTACATTGCTTTGGTGAAAAAATAAATAGGTGTATAATATTTAGTCTCTGAGAAAGTTATAGAGTCTACAAAACATGGTATATATATTTGAAAATTGATTAACCTTGGTGTTCTGGCTGCCTATTTCATTTATTGATGCCCAAAAATGCCAGGACATTACAAATGACCCCTTTTTGGAAAGTAGAGAGTCTAAGATAGTTAAGAAAAAGGCATGGTGAATTTTTTGAAGTTGTATTTTTTTTACCAATTTCTTTGGAAAATGGTTAAAGCAATTCTTTTTTAACATTTGTAATTTTAATGAAAAAAGTTGCTACGCTACATCTCACACGCAGCATAGGCATACCTAAAATTACATTCCAACACACATCCTGCTAGCCCTTTTGAGTATAGGGATACCACATGTGTGGGACCTTTTCAATGTTTAAACTGATTATGTATTTGACATTGCATCTTTTGAATCACAAAAAATCAACCAACACTATAGCAAACAATGCACTATAAAGGTCCCCTATGTAGTGGTCAGGGAATTTAGCTTAGTGTAGCTTCACCTACAGCAGTCCTCCAAAATGTCAAGCAGGCCTAACCTGCTGGTACATAACTGCCCTAATAACACAATGCTATATTTAGTGGCCAGGAAGTTCAGGAGGCTGAACGAAGGGTGAACAAAAGAGCACCTGCGATTCTACTAGTGCATGTGCCTACATAGGATAGGAACGACTGGTGTCTTGCTGGAACAAAGTTAGTGGGATGTGCAGATGTATCAGTACTGGTGACAGGGAGAGATGTGATCAGAAAACAGGCAAAGCATTGGTCCAGGCAGCAGGCAAAAATGTTGCTGATAAAGAGGCCAGGGTCAGTTCAGGTGGAAGGCAGAGTTGTGGTCAGTATGCAGGCAAAAGATCAGTCCAGGTGGTAAACAAAGCCATGGTTGATTAACAGGCTGGGGTTAGTTCAGTTGGCAGACATACAGTAGATGTGTTCAATATTCAGGCAAAAGATCAGTCCAGATGGCAGCCAGAAACCTGGTCGATAAACAGGCCAGGGGTCAATTCAGCAGGCAGAGGCATGGTCAGCATGCAAGCAAATGGTTGTTTCAGGCTTCAGGCAGAAATGTGGTTGAGAAAACAGATAAATGGACATAAGATACAGGCAAAATGCAGGTAGTCAGACATAGGAGAATTAGCTTCATCATACCTTCATTAATATCATAATGAGGTATGGTGGTTACAGAAGCAGTCCTTTATGCAGGGGCCTGGTTGTGAGGAACAGTTGGGACAATAGTAATGTGTGCCATGCCTTATGCCCTCTATGGAGCATGCACAGCATTTTTTATTTTTTTGGGGGTGGGATCATGTCAGGGAATGAGGCCTGCCAATTGTATCAGAACAAAGGTTGTCAGGTGCAAGACCGTGCTGGTAAGTAAGGCTTGTTATAACCTCTTCTTGGTAGTTTAGGAAGGAGCTGTGTCTTCCTGTGGCCATGTAGATGATATCAGAATGGTAATTGGCCAGTTAGATTAGGTAAATGGACACTTTTATACCAATGAATGGATCTTCTAGTTACCAGGTAGGGTTTCATCATTTTATCATTGTAATCTACGCACTACTTCACCAGGACATACTGCGCTGTCAGTGCTTATCTGCTGCTGTTCCGTATGCCTGATCCTTTTTGTAGGGGCTCTTTTATCCTCTGAAGCAGAAGAAGTTACTTAACTGCTGCTCTCAATGGGTTCATATTTTTAATCTGAATCTGACAGTGAAAGCTTCTCCTTGCTACTCTTATCTGTCATGCTCACAATCTGAGAGGCCTCCTCACTTGTGAACCTTTTTTGGACATGGCTTTCAGGATACTGGTTTGTATGATATTGTACTGGTAACACTGTTGCTGGCTTGAATGGTTCTGCTGACAATGGAGTGACTAGCGATAAGAGCAGTGTTGCTGGCTTTACTGACTCTTTTGAATGTGGCACTGGTGCTGACATATACTACTTTGGCACCAATGATACTGGTATTCAAACAGGGATACTGGCTGGTGGCACTGGCCTAAAGACACTGACAGTGTTGTGTAGCTGCTACGACATGGCAAAAGTCCAGCTCCACCTGGTGGGAGTGTCACAGATCAGGCTAAAACCAGCAATTTGGGCAAGTTGATGTTTAGTTTTTTGGCGTGGGGGTGTATTTTTTTCACTCTAGCAGCTGGGGCAGTGAAACTTGCCTACTCAGTGCTATAGCTGGTGAGGTGAGGTTGGCAGAAACAGAGCAAGGTTGCAGCCTTTGCTTGACCCTACTCTCCGTGGCCTCATGCAGACCTTCTTCCCATCTGGAGGAGCCATAGGATAGACCTCTGACACCCCTTAGTATACCATCACCCTTTTTAATGGAGCCTGCTGAGAGAAAATTGTGTATGGTGGGAAGGGGGGAGAGGAAATTGAGGAAATAAAAGGAGGATGGGAGCATGTGGATAAGAAGGCAAACTAATGTGCTGTGAAAGCTGTGGTGGACTGTGAGCTATTCTGCACCTGCATGACAGAGAAGGAGGTACTGGAGGACAATAAAAGCTGGATAGACACTCCACCACCCCTCCATGTGCTCTGGCTGTATAGCACACCCAGCACCTGAACAAACTGGCACATGTACCCTGTCTGCAGATAATGTACCATGTCCATGACCACTGCTTTTGCCTGTGGATACAGTGGCTGCTTACCCTCTCATAGCTGCATGGGAACTTCTGACTTGATGATAATAATGTGGACCCTAAGAAAATAAAACCTCAAAAATATAAAGAACATAAACAATGAAAATGTTTGTAAACCTCAGAAAATAAATATGAACAAAGTATATCCCTCTATAATGTGTGTACTTGTCTCAATTAGGAGCATTGAGTGTCATTTCTGTCTGCTGCTTTATTTCTCTTCTATCAGCATGAATCACTTCTGACAAGGCTTTCTGACACCAAGAGAAAAAAATGTGATGGGGGGAGCTCCAGCTGATTTACAGCCTCAACTGTTCCTGTGTTCTGTGTGAGTGGGGTGTGTCCCTTCCCTCCAATCAACTCTCAGAGCTCTCCTCACTGAGTGTAAGTTCAGCTCCCCGTACTCTTTTTTCTGACAGCTCAGACAACCTTTTTAAATTCTGGACTTTGATTGGATGTAGAGAAGAGAACACTGCAGATAAACATGTATAACTTATGTATGAGGATTTGTTTCATCTCTGTGTATCACCTGAGCCCAGTCACTTCACTGGGTTTATGTAAGGGTTTACAAGCACTTGCAACAAGCATTTTAAAAAAAAAATCTTTTTAACTTTTTTTCTGCTTAAGGAAAAAAAACTAACTTATTTTAAAGAAAAGAAAAGAATCACCCCAAATACAAAAATGGGGAACAACATTAACACAGCAACAAAACGTTAGAACCTGCCACTGACATACAAATAAAAAAGTATTCTTAAAATTGACTGCCTTAGGAAATGACCATGCTTTACTCTTCCAACCCTTACAAACTGCAATTCTCTGGAAAGTATCAGTAGCAAATATATAGCACTGAGTACTGTATAAAGTACATATCAATAGATGCACATTATACTAAACTAAACAACATGCCCTCCCTAAGAGCAATGTCAGCTGTCCCTCACTCTCACTAAACTCCCAACACAACACTGACAACGGGCTACTGGGAAAGTATTTTTTTTTTATAATGTTTAGGTTGCAAACTATCTTTGGCTAAAGTCTTGCACCTTAACAGTGCTCAGGTGCACAAATTTAGCCAATGATGGCTTTGGAAATGTATGATTGGATGTTCATCAGAGCAATTCTAGCCAAACGTCATAAAAGTTTAGAACTGGGTTGGATGTCCGACCAGCAAAATGTTCAGATCGAACACTCAGTTCATCCCTATTTCAGAGTAACAGGTTATTCTAGAGATTTTACTCTGACATTACCCCAAAAACTGAATATTTTGTGCTATTTTATTTTTGTTTATATATTCTCCTTCAGGTATTTTGTGCTATTTTACTGTTACAATCGCTTAGCTACGTGTGCTTTGAAATAGATATACTACAAAAGTGCTAAGGCAGGTGTAAAATGTTTATCTCATATTTCTTTGTTCTTGGATGTGAGCAAATGTCAGTTCTGACGATGCCACTAATCTACAGACATAAATGACAAGTCTCCTAGGAATAACCTCCAGCTCTGTATATATGAATATCAAATTTGCAACAAAGTACAAGTACAGTTGTCTGATATTCAGGAGCAAAAATGAACAATGATTAAAAAAGTTTATGTAGGGGGCGCATGCGCGGATGCCTGAGAGGTTAGATATGCCTGCTTAGAGCTCCGCTCCAGGGCCGTTTTCGCCGGAGGACTACAGGTCCCAGAGACGCAGAAAAGCATCAAAACCACCTGGCACTTACCTGTAAAGCACTCAGGTACTATAAGAATGGTTTTGAAAGGCACCAAATCTAAAATTAAGTCTGGTAGCATTAAGGAAACACCGGCCCGTCAGTTATCCAAGATGGCGGCGGCAGTTACCTCACAGCCCAGCACCTCACATACTGCCAAGCCACTGAAACTCAATACAAGCACCATAGATTTTTCTGGAGAGTCTGATACAGACATAGGAGACACACAAACAGCATTACAAACGGATTTATTTAAAAAATTTGAGCGAATATTACAAAAAGCCCTGAAACAGACGTCAGACCACATAACAGATAAATTAACAAGGGAAATTAGAGACCTGGGGCAAAGAACAGCTGAGTTAGAAATAAGGATGGATGATTTGGAAAGTCAAACACAGCAACATGAATCAGAATTTATGAACCTGAAAGAAGAAAATGCTGTATTACAGTCACGTTTAGAGGACCAGGAGAATAGGGATCGTAGGGCTAACTTGCGGATTAGAGGTATCCCTGAGAATGTCCTTGATGTTCAAGCCACTATTACTGCACTATTTCAAGAACTACAACCTGGTATTCCAATTGAGAGATTAGAAATGGATAGAGTGCATAGAGCTTTAGCTCAACGTAGAATAAATGGCCCTCCTAGGGACATAATTGCTAAAATGCATTATTATCGCACTAAAGAACAATTGCTTGCAGCAGCCAGAGGAAAGGAGTCTCTCACTTTTCAGGGTCATGTATATCAGCTTTTTGCAGACCTTTCTCCTATTACAGTGGCAAAAAGACGTGCACTTAAACCCCAGTTACAAGTACTTCAACGTCATCAAATTACTTATCATTGGGGTTTTCCTTTTTCGCTCAGATTTACACATTTAGAAACTAAATATATATGTCGCTCTTCAGAGGAATTGCAGTCAGCCTTGATTGAGTTGGGCCTAAGGGACCAGGATTCATCTAAAGATTTACCACGCAGAAGGTCAGCCTCAGGATCACCTCAGCAAAATGCAACAGGAGTACATAACTCTTCCACCTCTTCGCGTCAACATCTACATAAGCGAGGCCGTTTTGACAACTCTTCCCCTAATAATGAAGACTCAATGGACTGATATATATGTTTTTTTTTTCATATATATATCTGTTAAAGAATGTTTTCTATTTGACTCTTCAGTAATATATTACAACCTATTTCAGTGAACCCACTATTCACTATACCAAGGTTTCAGGTTTTTGGACTTCCAGTCTAAATCTTGTTTTTAAGGTCTATGCCATCCATAACTTTTTTGTGTGAAAATATATATTTTTTTTTTTTTTTTTTTTTACAAGCTTTTTAGTAATAATTTTTTTTTTTTTGATTACACTTTGGTACTTGGATATGACCAGCACTTAATATCCTATCTGTTAATAAAGTGTATGCGTATGTTCATATATGCATGTATACATAAGTGTATGGATGTATATATGTTTGCATATATATATTTTTATTTTATTTTTTATTTTTTTTTAATATTTTTATTTTTTATTTTTTTTTATTATATATATATGTATGTATAAATATATATATATATTATTTTTTTTATTTATTTATCTATTTATCTATTTTTATTTATTTATTTATTTATTTATTTTAATTTATTTACTTTGTATATGTGTATGTATGTGTATGTATTTGTGTGTATGAGCACGTGTATGTATATGTGTAATTATGTGTAAGTGTATGTATGTACGTATATGCGTATGTATATGTATATGTATATATATATGTATATGTATGTATATGTATGTGTGTATTTATAATATATATATAAATTTATCTATTTATGTATTTATTTATTTATTTAAAATTTTTTTTATTTTTTTTTTTTTTTTTTTTAATTTATTTATTAATTTTTTAGTATTATATGTATATATATATTTTTTTTTTTTCTTTTCTTTTTTTTTACTAATTTTTTTATTTTTTTATTTCTTGCCACGATTATTATAGAAATTAATAATCTTAAGGCCGGTAGCGATTTAAATAATTTAGTTTGCCTAAGATTGCGTCTAATATTATAAGTTATAGTAGTATATTTTAATGGAGCTGTGGTTCTCCGGCGAAGTTCGTCCTTTCGGAATTTCTTGTTGCCCCCCTCTCCATCCTCAGATTCTCGCTGCTATTATGTGGGAGTCTGCGGATGGTTTTGGAGCCACTTGGAGTCTTTTGATTACACCTCCAAGTTGCTCCCTTACCCTAGCATTTTGTTTTTCTTTATACTTAATATGTTATCATATTGGGGTTACTCGATTGCTAATTATTCTCTCCTATTCTGTCCTTTCTTTTCCTTTTCTTTCTCTCGGGGTGGTGTCCTCAACTCTAGTTATTAATTGTATTTCATATGGTGTGATAGTCATCTTTGTTCTATTATGGCCCCGATAAATATTCTATCCTTGAATGTTCAAGGATTTAATATTCCGCATAAACGCACAAAAGCAATGAGATCTTTCTCAGCCAAGAAGGCACACATTATTTGTCTGCAGGAAACTCACTTTACAGATAAAGCTACTCCTAAATTTCTTTCCCCCTCTTATCCACAATTTTATACCGCCTCAACCACAGTTAAACAACGAGGGACTCTTATCGGATTTCATCGTTCTATGCCATTTACCCTTTTAACTCAACTAAAAGATCCGGAGGGAAGATACTTACTTCTCGCAGGATACATATTGGATATGGCTGTCACAATAGTATCATATTATGCACCCAATAAGAAACCAGAATCCTTTTTGTCCCATCTTTTCCAAATTGTAGAAACCCACAAATTTGGCACTGTAATTTTATGTGGAGACTCAAATACAACAGTTTTCCCCTTCTTAGATAAGTCTCCGCCGGCACCCATCAATAGGTCTACTAATGTAACCCTTCAACATCTACTTACTAAACATGGTTTGGTGGATACATGGCGAGAGCTTAACCCTACTAGTAGACGTTTTACACATTATTCCTACCCACATAAATCATTCTCACGCATTGACCATATCCTAATCCCTTATAGCATGACCCCTGAAATTTTATCTTCAAACATCCTACCCTTTACATGGACAGATCATTGTGCGATATGCACATCCATTGCATCTACTATACCCAGATCCCACGATACTAATTGGTGTATTAATGACTCCACATTAACTCACCCTTCCCGTCGTAGTGAAATTGAAATTGCGCTAAAGGATTATTTTTCCTCCAATGATACCGGAGATACTTCTGACACCACGTTGTGGGAAGCTCACAAAGTGGTTATTCGTGGTAGACTAATACAACAAGCTACAAACCTCAAAAGAGAACGTAAACTTTTGTTTGCAAAGTTGGAAGATAACTTTAACTCTTGTCATTCCGCCTTTCAATCATACCCGAATGCCATTAATAATACTAAATTAGACAAAGCGCGTCTGGATCTAGATTTATTTTTAACTGACTCAGCAGACAAACTTATACGTAAACGACAACACATTCAATACCTTAATGCCAACAAACCCACCACCTCCTTGGCAAGAAATTTGAAATCAATAGATCAAATACGGACCCCTATACGACTGAAAACGTCAAGTGATGCGTACACTAGCAATCCAATTAAAATATTAGAAATATTTCGATCTAATTTAGCTAAAGTATATTCCTATACTCATGATTTTAATCAAACCAATGCAGATACTCTTTTCTCCAATATCAAACTCCCTACTCTAGCTATTGAACAACGAGAGAGACTCGAGTGTCCTATCACAAATATTGAAGTTCAGAATGCTATAAAAAGTTTGAAACTTCATAAAAGACCGGGCCCCGACGGGTTTTCGGCATCATATTATAAAAATTTTGAACACATCCTAACTCCAGTCTTGACTAGAGCCTTCAATTCTATCTTAGCGGGACACTTATTTCAATCTGAGACATTAAAATCTATTATAGTTATGATTCCCAAACCCCGTTCAGATACTACCTCTTGGACTAATCATCGCCCTATATCTCTACTCAATTTAGATATTAAGTTGCTTGCTAAGATATTGGCATCTAGATTGAATAATATTATAGGTCAACTCATACACAGGGACCAAACGGGTTTTATGCCCAAGAGACAAGCAGGAGATAATATAAGAAGATCCCTTTTACTCATCCATGCAGCTAAATCCAGACGCATCCCAACCTGCCTCTTATCTTTAGACATCAAAAAAGCATTTGATTCAGTCACCTGGCCTTATATGCAGTATATGCTTCAAAAATGGGGTTTCGGAATACATTTTCTGACTTGGGTTTCCTCTCTTTATAACAATCCGAGGGCTTATATTAAATATGCCGGATACAAATCGACAGTGTTCGATATTAGAAGAGGCACGAGACAAGGCTGCCCCCTTTCCCCGTTGCTTTTCGCTCTGCTTATAGAACCTTTAGCACAACTAATCAGATCTAATCCAGACATCAAAGGTATTGAATTGGGTGGTTATCAACATAAGCTTTGTCTTTTTGCTGACGATATTCTTATTTTTTTATCACATCCCCATATTTCCGCCCCTAATCTTCTTAACGTACTTGATAAATTTGCACATATTTCCGGGCTCTTTGTAAACCCCGTTAAATCAAATGCGCTAAATATATCTTTACCACTATCAGAGCTTCAACAGGCTCAAATTTCCTTACCATTTAATTGGGTCTCTCATAAATTACCATACTTAGGAGTATACCTCACATCCTCACTTTCTGATCTTTTTGCAGTTAATTATCTACCCCTATTGAAACAAACCACAGGCCTCATGAAACAATGGTCCTCTCTCCCATTGTCATGGTTGGGACGGATAAATACTATAAAGATGACGTTATTACCGAAATTTTTATACCTATTTAGGGTACTTCCGATCTCTATACCATCATATTTCTTTAGAATTACACAAAGTAAAGTGTTGTCGTTCATCTGGGGTAACATTAAACCCCGTATATCTAAATCCACTCTGTACCTTAGCAAAACATGTGGGGGCCTGGGGTTACCAAACTTTTCCTCTTATTACTATGCTGCACAAATTTCAATTTTAACTAAATACCATTCTAGGGAAGAAATACCCCTTTGGGTAGCTATTGAATCTATTGATAGCGACCCCATATCTGTAGCCAATTTGTTATGGATGCAACCTAGAGATAGATCTCGTCTATTTAATCCCATTACAAAACATTCATTAACTATTTGGGATAAGTTTAGTAAAATCCATATGCTTCAATCTATGCACAATCCCCTTCTTTCTTTTCTAGGGAACCCAGCTTTTTATCCTGCTTGGAAATTTCCAAAGTCATTTTCAGCTTGGTCCTCTACAAACTTGGTCAGATTATATAAGCTAGTCTCTAACGATAAATTTCAAACATTCTCTACTTTATGTGATAACAATGAATTACCTTGTAATGAAATATTTCGTTATTTACAAATCAAAAATTTTTATACGCCTTTGCTTAGGACCGGTACCATGCTTAATCAATTGTCTCAATTTGAGCATATTTGTATGAGTGACCCACATGTTAGAGGGATTATTTCACTCATTTATCAAAATCTCATTAATACTCCTAATGATATACTTCCGCCTTATACTGCTAAATGGGCAACAGATTTAGGACGGACGTTCACCATCAATGACTGGTCTAACATATGGATGGCTACCAAATCCTCATCCCCTAATTGCTTTGCTCTTGAAACTAACTTCAAAGTTTTGGCGCGTTGGTATCTAGTACCAGCTAGGATTGCTAAATTTACTCCTTCATATCCTAATAATTGCTTCCGAGGTTGTTCCTCACCAGGTACCCACGTGCACATATGGTGGCAATGCCCAATTGCGCAAGAATTCTGGAAAAAAGTATTTGCCATGGCATCTAAAGCTTTAGAAATTCCTATAACATTAGATCCAGCCATTGCACTCCTCAATCTTAAACCAGACAACATAACCTGTAATCAATTCAAATTGCTTATTCAAATCAATACTGCAGCTAAACAAACTATAGCCAAAGCATGGAAGTCTAATACACTGATTGTGGCAGAAGTCAAACATAGAACTAACAAGGCCCTCATTTTCGCAAAAATGACAGCTATCAAAGACAATAATATTAATAAATTTAGTAGGATTTGGCAGCCTTGGGTTAAGCACTTCTTTTCTTCCGATTTCGACCAGTCATTGATGTTACCCTATTAAAATTCCTGAAATATTGATGTATTATTGCTTATCTATGTCGGGAGCCGGGACACCACTCCGGGGGATTCTTTCTTTTCTTCTTTTTTCCTTTTACCTTACTACCTTTTTCTCTTAAGATCGCTTTAATTTCTAGGGCAAACCTATGTAATTTTATTTAATATTCAGCACTATGATTAAAATGCCCGTATAAATCTCATATTCTTTTCTCTTCCTTCTCTACTATCTTTTCCTTTATCATTTATTAAGCGATTGATATTTATGGGATATTTTTACAATTTACCTAAGTGACTCATATCTCATTATCAATGAGTAATGTCTTTCTGCATATTAGACTTTCATAATTTTTCTCCTCCGATAGTTAAATATAGTCAATAATTTGTAATGAGAGTATCACTCCTTTTTTCCGTTCTTCATTTAAATTTTTTTCATCCTCTCTCAGGTGTACTATATGGATTAATTGCTATTTGTAATATTAATTTCATTTTTGATTATCCATGCCCCCATCTATCCACAGTTTGAGCCCAAGCGGGGTGGATAGGTGGTCTGGAGGCATACTTTATATATTTCATATATAAATAGAGATTCATATTTTGATTCACAATTTATTGACTAATTTAAAATTTTATTTACCTCTGATTTCACCTCGCCTGTGAGATTTGTTTTTGTAAAAGCCATATAGATATGTCTCTATTGTTCATATATATATCCCTTGATACAATATATGATATACTTTGTTTTTTCTTATGCAAAATTTCAATAAAAATATTGAACAAGGAAAAAAGTTTATGTATAGAAAATTTCTGGCACAATTATGATCAGGGCTTGAATGTAATGCATGATAGAGTAAACTAAAGGCAAGCGGTGAGGGTTTAAAACCACTGTGTCCCTGTTGGGAAGATTTACTCTCTATTTGTCTTCATTAACAGTGTCATATGAAAAAAAATTAGGGTAAATTGAACATTTTGAGTTGCCACAAGAACAGGATTCAAGGTGATTTCCAAATGAACAGATAATAGTAAAATGTAAAACATACAGCGCACACTTTCCATCTGTTACCACCTGGACTGTAATAGTTTGCATAAGTAAATCCTCTCTACCTAAAGAACAAAATCAAAGTCTGTTTTGATTTAGAGATACTGCGAGTGCAGATAAACGTATAATTATACACTCCAAACTTCACCAAGAATGGGACTACTTCACAGTATGTCTATCTTTCACATGTTATTATGTAAGTTTTTTTATTAAAATCACAGCAGAGTTTCCAGGGTGAATAAAAAGTGTAATATTTATTTACAAAAACAATAAAAGCTTTGTAAAACCATAAAACCATTAATGACTACTGATGCTAGAATAACCTATACATGATTTTCCAATATAACTAAGTCCCTGTGACTTATTCTGAATCTATAACACTCCTATTTTATCCTCCTGTATTTATTTAATTAGTTGTTGGGTGGGTAGCCCACTGAATGTGCTACACACACCCAAATAAACGTAATCATACTACACACAATGTTTGTAGCACAACCGCCCCCCCCACACACTCTCCAGCAATTCTTAGCTCTGATTAATCAAAGTTGAGTTGCCTCTGTTTAATTCCTTAACTACCCTTATGCTGCGTACACACGAGCGGACTTTTTGACAGACTAGGTCCGACAGTCTTTCCGACGGACTTTGCAGCGTAGGTCCACCAGACCTTCAAATGAATGGACTTGGACACACGCGATCACACCAAAGTCCGACGACTTTGTACGTGATGATGTACGACCAGACTAAAATAAGGAAGTTGATAGCCAGTAGCCAATAGCTGCCCTAGCATCGGTTTTAGTCCATCGGACTAGCATACAGACAAGCGGATTTTTCTACCGGACTTGAGTCCGTCGGAAAGGTTTGAAACATATTTTATTTCTAGGTCTGTCAGACTTTTGGGAAAAAAAAGTCAGCTGGAGCCCAGACATGATCAAATTGTCCGACGGAGTCCGGTCCGCCGGACCAAGTCTGCCGGAAAGTCCGATTTTGTGTACGCGGCATTAGTTTACCCTAATCAGCCTTAATTAAACTGATTATAAAGTCTTTTTTTTTCATTAACAATCAAACAACCCTTATTTGTGGGATTGCACAGAGGCCCCGAACCTCCTCTTCTCGGGTCCCATGCTGGCGCTCCTGGCTCCGCTTTTGTTTCAAGTGCCCCCTATATTAAGCAGCTTATTATGAAGGGGAAATAATGCTTGCTCCATCTGAAGCTGCTCTGCCTGAGTTCATAGACACAGACAGCACTGGATCAAGTGAGGATTCAGGTAACTATAAGTAAGGTGGCTGATGTAGCAAATGCTTAGTGTCAGGTCACCTGAGACCAGATGCACTCCGTAGGAGTCAGAAGTGCACCGCTAAGATAGTGGACCCTAGGACTGACTGCTAAGGATAGTACCCAGGGAGGTTCAGGAAGCAGGTCTACTAGATCACTAACACAGAGCCCAGTGGGAGCTAGAGCATAAATTCCACAGGGCACGGAGTCTAAGAGCCAACAGGTTCACCAGAGCCTCTAGTGGTGAGGATGGACTGCACTGCAGTCTGGCTCCAGGTCACGGTCCCTAGGGTCTCACAGCTCATGCTCACAGTAGATTACAGGAGAAGGAAGCAGCAGGCTGGAACAACAAGGATAGTAAAGGGATAAGGCAGAGGTCAGGGCGACTAGCAGACAGGAACAACAGAGTACATGCCAAAGGTTCAGGGTCACGAGCAGAGAGGAATAGTCGAGAACACGCCAAGGTCGGTAACAGAGGCAAAGAGCACACAGCAAGCAGGAAACAGGAAGCCAAACACACAATGAATACAATATGGTTGATCAGCACCGCTGGCTTGCAGTGCACAGGTTAATATAGGGTTCCTCGATAGGGCCTGGAGTAGAACCATGCTTAAAGGAGAGGTTATAAAAACAGCCAGGTGAGAGTGGCTGGCCTCTTAGTCTGAACACATCAGGAGAGGTAAGCAGACAGAGAAAGATTACTGCATAACCATGACAGTACCCCCCTCTTACGAGGCCTCCCCCTCCCTCGCCTGGGCCCAGGCTTAAAGGGAAACTCCAGATGAAACCTTCTCAACAGACAAGGCGCAAAGACCTCAGCTGCAGTGATCCAAGACCTCTCCTCAGGACCAAACTCTTTCCAATGTACGAGGTACTGAAGAATGCCTCTAAGGCACCGGGAATCCAGAACTTTTTGTTTCAATACTATTTATTGGATAGTTTCATAGTTAAACAGAATATAAAAGGTACATTGGTATACACATCATCTGATATACATATTTATCTTATCATTGAAATAACTTCTCATTTTTTATCAAAGCATTTAGGCCAAATAGACCAATAGTTGTCGAACATTTTACAAGCCATAGAATTAATGGCTATAAGACGTTCAAAAGTATAGTTTCTATGAACTGCTGTGATTATATAAGATATATTTATGGCTTTGCTGGATTTCCAATTGCGCAAGATCAGTAAACGTGTTTCTAAGAGTATATGGGTTGTGACTGGCCTGAAAGTGTTCTGGAATTTGTCTATGTTTAAGTGTAGAACTGCTAGAGCTGGGTCTGGTTTTGTAATTATTCCTGTTATAGAGGAGATTAATTGGAATACCTGGTTCCAAAGGCTTTTTATACTTGGGCATTGCCAGAACATATGTACCAGGTTTCCTATGTGACCACATTCCCTCCAGCATTTTGGTGACGCTCCTGGAAAGAAAGCAGCTATTCTGTATGGGGTGTAGTGCCATCTATTAGCCATTTTAATTATAAGTTCCAAGTGTTTAACACAATGAGATGCTTTATGAGTTTCTCTAAAGGAGTGTATCCATTGGTCATCTGAGAAAGTGGTACCGAGGTCTACCTCCCACTTTTTCATTGCTATGGTTTTTGTGAACCATAATTTTTCTTGGATTAGGTTGTAAAAGAGTGATATCCCCTTTGTGTCTTGTTTGGCTGTGCAGTAAAATTGCCATACTTTGCCCGGAATGGATATATTTGGGGGAGCTTGTGTTTTAAGGAAATGGGTAATTCTCAAGCATGTGAATATTGTGTCAGTCTTGAGGTGATATTGTGTCATAATGTGGTCTGCAGATTTATGTTGTGTTCCCTCATATAGGTCAGATTTATGTGTGATGCCCTTGTCAGTCAATTCTTTGACTCTTATCATTGGTATTTTGGATTCTAACAGGGTTAGTGGTAGTTTATAATTTGTCATTTGGTTATCCTGACGTTGTTGTTCCATAATATATCTCCATGCCTTCAGTGAGGTCTGCATTGGAGGTTATAGACTATGTGTTTCCCATTGGTCCCAACTGTCACTCATAAGAATTAGTGTTAGGTGTTTTGTAGGTGATATAGTCTTTTCAATGTCTACCCATAATGGGGTGTTATTCTCTTGAAACCAATATTTGATCTGGTCTAGACGTACCGCCCAGAGGTAGTCATATATGTCCACTAGCCCAGCTCCTCCTGCTTTTCTGTGGGAAGTTAGGTTGTTTCGTGAACATCTGGCTTTCTTCCCACCCCAAATGTATCTCCAGCTGTGATTTGTTATGCTCTTAAGGTAATAGCGTGGTATGTGAACTGCCAGGGTGCGGAACATATACAGTATTTGAGGCAATATTAACATCTTATAGGCAGTTATTTTACCTAACCATGATATTTCCTTTTTTGACATATCCTTGAACTAAGCTTCCAGTTTGGCTATTAGTGGGGGCATGTTAGCTTTAGCAAGTGCAGAAGTTTTGTCAGTAATTTTAATTCCTAAATAAGTAATACCTCCTTTACTCCATGTATAAGGTAACTTTTCTTGTAGGCTGTTTCGAGTGTAGGGAGGCACTCCCAGGTCCAGTATTACTGATTTAGTGAAGTTGACCTTGTAATAGGAGATATCCCCAAAATTGGTGAGGACAGTGTGTACCTCGGTTAGGGACGCGAGTGGATTAGTCAGGAGGAGTATTACATCATCCGCAAACAGGTTGATGGTGTGTGTGCTAGAGCCAAACTGAAAGCCCATGATCAGCGGATGATTTCTAATGGCTTCTGCCAAAGGTTATATCATTAGATTGAAAATGGTCGAAGACAGGGGGCAACCCTGCCTAGTCCCATTAGATATTTTGAAGGGTGTGGATAGAAAATCATTGGAGTATACCTGTGCAGAAGGGCAAGAGTATAAGGCCATAATCGCTTTCAATATGGAGCCTTTGAAACCATACTTGTGTAAGACCATTTCCATATCTGTCCAATGAACTCTGTCGAACGCCTTCTCTGCGTCTATAGATAGCAGCAGAGAAGGCGTTCGGGTTCGCTCAGCATGATGTAACACATTAATGATTCTCCGGGTGGCATCAGAGGTCTGTCTCCCCTTCTCAAAGCCCATCTGGTCACGCTTGACTATGGTAGGTATGATATTGGTTAGTCTTTTGGCTAGTAACTTTGCATAAACCTTGGTATCCGAGTTGAGAAGGGATATGGGTCTAAAATTGGCTGGTGTATTAGGGTCTTTCCCTGGTTTCGGAAGTGTCACTATACGTGCTCTCAGCATCTCTTGTGGTAGGATTGTGGAAATCGTTGCTTTATTAAATAATTTGGACATGTGGGGTAAAAGTATGGATTTGAATGTTTTAAAGTATTCGTTGGAAAAGCCATTGGGACCTGGTGATTTTTTTCTATTTCTTGGGCCATGATTGGAGCATTTAGAGTATTTAGTTGAATTTCCGAGAGAGATGGGAGGTTTATCTTCCTCAGAAACGTTTGTATTTTGTCTGCTGTGTGTGTAGGTTGTACAGTGAACTGTAGTATGCGGCAAATTGGTTTGCTATGTCTTTGGTTTTGACAACTTTGTGTTTGGCAGTGGGGTGTATTAAGTATGCAATTCTTGTTTTAGTACGGGCCGCTTTAAGTCTGTTTGCTAGGTATTTACCTGCTCTATTGGCATTGGTATAGTAGTTTAGTTTCAAGCGTCTGAGATGTTTATCATATTGTTGTGTTAGCAGTTCTCTGAGATTTTCCCTGAGGGCTGATAGTTGATTAGTCAATGGCACTGATGGTGATTTTTTGTTTTGGGCTTCTATGTTATTGATGTCTGAGAGGATCTTATTAAGCTGTTGGGCCTGTCTCTTTTTTCTCTAGCTCCTATTTGTATTAGGATGCCTCTTATGAAGGCCTTGTGTGCGTTCCACACAATATATGGGTCTGAAACTGAATCTGTGTTTTCTGAAAAATAATTATTGAGATGGTGAGATATGGATTTTTGGAAGTGTGGTTCTTGGATAAGACGTGCATTGCAGCGCCAGATGGGTGGTGACGAGGAGACTCCCCTTTCTGCAACAGACATAGATATGGCAGCATGGTCTGACCATGTGATATCGTATATTCTTGTTGATTCAACATTTTGCAGGAGCCATTTGTCTGTTAAAAACATGTCTATTCGGGAATAGGAGCCATGTCTATTGGAGAAAAAGGTATAGTCTTTTTCGTTGGCGTGGAGGCATCTCCATGCATCGAATAATTCCTCGTTTTTAAGCAGAGTATGGAGGGACAGCTTGCTTGTAGGTTTACCTGAGGAAGAGTCTAATAGAGGATCTGAAGTCACGTTAAAGAAAGGAACGATGGTTTGGGTTCCCTCTGAATCCTGTCCACCAGGAGGTCTTGAGCTGTCGCGCCTGGCAGTAGGGTAGAAAACAGGGCCTGGGCAAACTGCAGGAGCTGGTTAGGGGGGATTGATTCAGGGACGCCCCGTAGTTTCAGGGTGTTCCTCCTGGACCTGTCTTCTAGGTCCGCCATTTTGTCCTTTAGCCATGTTATATCTTCCCCCTGTGCCGTGTGTACTTCTACCATCTGATTGTATGAAGAGGTGTATTCTTCCATTTTGGTTTCTACATGGTGTACTCTGTGGCCTAAGGCTTGAACTTCCCTCTGACATTCATTTAGGCCTTGAAACATATATGCCTGCAGTGAGGATCTCAGTGACAGCAGCATGTCCTTTAACATCGTATCCGACACTGGTCTATCTGCCGTGGGGAAGTCTGCTATGGGGTCTCCTCCCTGTGTATACTGGCTTGTGCTGGCGTGTTGTGTCCCGCTTACCTCCATAGTCAGGTCGGGTTGCGGCCTAGTTGGAGACTCCCTTCTCTGTTTGGATTTAGCTGGGCTTCTGGTAGTGGGACTGGATGCCCCAGAGGAGGATTCGCTGGGGTACTTATGCGAGTGTGTATCGCTGGATGGTGTCCCGTGGTCTCTTATGAGCGCTGCTGCTGTGTGTCCCGAGCTCCGTCACCACCATTTTTCTGTAGGCCGCGCAATGCTGTACCAAAGAAGGTGTCCAGCTTCCTCGGCTGTTGCGGATTTTTTTGGTTTCTAGGCATCTTTGGTGCAATGAGCGGAGACCTGCCGCCTCGATGGTGGTGTTTGGAGCTTCTGATGTCACCGATGGGCTCTGATGGATGCGGATATCTCCGGTGGATGAGCGGAGTTTCTAGATTACACGTCCATCTTGGAGTCCGGTTGCCACTCCCCCCCGGGAATCCAGAACTTGACTAACCTCATACTTTAGATTATCCTCAGAGACCGAAACCGAGGTAGGGAGAGGACAAGAGGACTTATTGAGGACTAAAGGCTTTTTAAGAATGGGTAAGGGCATGAGAAGACCATCAGGAGTCTGAGCAGAGTCCCCCAGACCCTTAAAGATGAGCTGGACATCCAGCGACGGATCATCTGACTGGGCAAAGGTCGACTGAATAGTATCGCCAGGTGTAGCGACTATCTCAATAACATCACAGGGCGTAGCGACTGTGGAACTTGTGGACAAGTTAGCCTGGCTGTGCGTCCAAGGAAGTTTAGAGACAGGCAAAGGTAAATGGTTATGCAAACTGGAGTGAATGATCGGCTCAGGTTCATAGGTGGGCTCCTCATCTAGACTGCCACATGATCTAGAGAGTGCACCAGTCCGACTATTGCAGGACACATCCCAGAAATTGCTATATACAGTGGGAAGAGCAGAAGATACTGGGATGGTGGCAACAGGAAGTTTCTCTTTTGGGGTAATCTTGAGTAGGCAGGAAGAGGAACAGGAGGAACCCCAAGCCAGGATCTGTCCAGCAGTCCAGTCAACGTGTGTTAACCATGGAAGACCTAATATGATAGGAGATGAAGTCTTAGGTAAGACAAGGAAGGATATCCACTCCAGGTGGAGTGTCCCTACCGACATCTTAACAGGGAGGGTCTGGAAGCTGATAGGGCCCCCTGCGAGAGCAATGCCATCAATCACCAAGACCACCAATGGCGTTGTAAGGGGCAAAATGGTAAGTCTCATGGAAGATGCAGTTTCCCAATCCATGAAATTGCCAGCAGCTCCGGAATCCAGATGTGCCAAGACCGAACGAGAGGAAGCGCCAACATGAAGGAATACAGAAAGGAGAAGACGAGAAGGTGAAGGTGATATCTCAGGGTCTAATGCTCCACCTTCCAGATGTATTAGCCCCAAGCATTTTTCCAGACGAAGAGAACAAGTATCACAAAAATGACCTTTGACCCCACAGTAGAGGCACAGGCCCAGAGTTCTGTGCCTAGCGCATTCTTCGGGAGATTTTGTCTGGCCCAGCTGCATAGGTTCCTCAGCAGGCAGGGGGTGCTCCTCAGGTCGCAGAGAAGGGACAGGAAGCTTAGCCTGCCTAAAGAACGGGGAGCGCTGGCGTCTTTTTTCCAGGGCCCTTTCCTGAAAGTGAATATCGATCTGGTTACACAAGGTGATGACACCATCCAGATCAGCAGAGAGGGATCTTCCTGCTAATTCATCCTTCACTCTATCAGAGAGGCCATGTAGAAATGTTGCAACTAGGGCCTCATTATTCCAGCTCAAGAATATGGAACTGAAGAGCATACTGTCCCACAGAAGCAGACTCTTGGCGGAGAGGAAAAATAGCGCTGGCTGATGAGGAGACATGACCCCGTTCCTTGAAGATATTCCGAAAAAGTTTCAAGAAATCAGACAGGCTAGAAACCACTGGATCATTCGGTTCCCACAGAGGAGCAGCCCAGGCTAATGCCTCGTCGGACAGGAGGCATATAATATAGGCTACCTTCGCCCGATCAGACAGGTAGTTTTGGGGCTGGAGTTAAAAATGAATTGTGCACTGGCTAAGGAACCCCCTGCAGGCCTTGGAGTCCCCAGAGAAGCGACCCGGAGCTGGCAGTTGTAATGAATGTGTGTCTGCGACTAGTGCGATAGGTACAGCAGCAGATAGCGGTTGAGGTTATTGAACCGGGGATCCTATTGAGACCTGAACCTGTTCAAAACGAGAGGCCAAATCCTGAAGGAATCGCATCACCTGGGTCTGATACGATTCCTGGGTCTCAAGTCTGTGGACTAAGCCCTGTAATGGATCATCTGCAGGTAGCGGCATGTCAGCCGGGTCCATGGCTGACGTGCTGGTAGACTACAGGAGAAGGAAGCAGCAGGCTTGAAAAACAAGGATAGTAAAGGGATAAGGCAGAGGTCAGGGTGACTAGCAGACAGGAACAACAGAGTACACACCAAAGGTTCAGGGTCACAGGCAAACAGGGATACTCGGGTACGCTCCAAAAGGTCAGGGTCACGAGCAGACAGGAATAGTCGAGAACACGCCAAGGTCGGTAACAGAGAGAAACGAAGAGCATGCGTCAAGCGGGAAACAGGAAGCCAAACACACAATGAATACACAATGCTTGATCAGCACCGCTGGCTTGCAGTGCACAGGTTAATATAGGGTTCCCTGATAGGGCCTGGGGTAGAGGCATGCTTAGAGGAGAGGTTATAAAAACAGCCAGGTGAGAGTGGCTGGCCTCTTAGTCTGAACACATCAGGAGAGGTAAGCAGACAGAGAAAGATTACTGTATAACCATGACACTTATGCCCTGTACACATGGTCGGATTTTCCAACGGAAAATGTGTGATAGGACCTTGTTGTCGGAAATTCCGACCGTGTGTGGGCTCCATCACATTTTCCATCGGATTTTGAAAGTTTGAGAGCAGGCTATAAAATTTTCTGACAACAAAATCCGTTGTCGGAATTTCCGATCGTGTGTACACAAATCCGACGCACAAAGTGCCACGCATGCTCAGAATAAATAAAGAGATGAAAGCTATTGGCTACTGCCCCGTTTATAGTCCCGACGTACGTGTTTTACGTCACCGCGTTCAGAATGATCGGATTTTCCGACAACTTTGTGTGACCGCGTGTACGCAAGACAAGTTTGAGCCAACATCCGTCGGAAAAAATCCTAGGATTTTGTTGTTGGAATGTCCGATCAATGTCCGACCGTGTGTACGGGGCATTAGGCTTTAGAACTACTTTAACTTTTTATCAGATTTTTTTTTTAATTTTCATTTTAGAAACCATAAATATTTAATTATTTTTGTTTTTATTTGTTTCGTTTGTTAATTTTTTTAGTGTCACATTCAAAAAAATGTCAACATTTAAAAAAAAAACTGGACTTAATTAATAGTTACATAGTTGGTAAGGTTGAATAAAGACACCAGTCCATCTAGTTCAACCTGTGCGGGTGAGTGTATTAATGCCATTTCCTATATCTCAGTATATTTTGTTTGCTAAGATGCCCATCTAATGTCCCGTACACACGGTCGGATTTTCCGATGGAAATTGTGTGATAGGACCTCGTTGTCGGAAATTCCGACTGTGTGTGGGCTCCATCACACATTTTCCATCAGAATTTCCGACACACCAAGTTTGAGAGCTTACAACAAAATCCGTTGTCAGAAATTCTGATCATGTGTACACAAATCCGACGCGCAAAGTGCCACACATGCTCAGAATAAATTAAGAGATGAAAGCTATTGGTTACTGCCCCGTACGTGTTTTTACATCACCGCGTTCAGAATGATCGGATTTTCCGACAACTTTGTGTGTCCATGTGTATGCAAGACAAGTTTGAGCCAGCATCCGTCGGAAAAAATCCATGCATTTTGTTGTCGGAATGTCCGATCAATGTCCGACCGTGTGTACAGGGCATAAGAGTTTTTTGAAATTTTCTATACTCCCTGCAGACACCACAAACTGCGGAACAGAGTTCAACATCCTTTCCGCTCTGATAGTAAAGAATCCCTTATGCAGTTTAAGGTTAAACCACTTTTCCTCCAACTTCATTAATTAGCCATATGTCCTGTTAAGTGACTTGAGACTGAATAGTTTCCTCCCTATGCTAGAATCACCATTCGTATATTTGTATATCGTTATCATATCCCCTCTTGGGCATCTCTTCTCTAAGGGCAATAAGTGTTGAGAATGAATGCATTAGCCAATGGCTTTTTGAATAAAACTTTAGCAAGTTAAGTGGAAAGAGAGGAAGCACCCTGACAAGCTGCTGATCCAGATAAGAGCAGACATGCTGCTGACTGGGAATGCTGTGTCATGCTGTGTGAAGCTATGTGAGGCTGGGCATCGGGAGCTGAGTGGACAGAGAAGCCAGTCAGAGCAGTGTGGCAGAGCTGTCGATCCAGCATTTGATAGTGGTGCTTTAAATTAGGAGCAGCAGGAGTGAGAACTGAGGCTGTGCAAGAGGATTGCTGGGGACTCTTCTGACACTGTGACTGTAGCTCAGGTATCAAGAGTACAGAGGGCTGTGAGTACTGGGGACTGGGAGTAACAGGAAGTAATATGAGGACTGAGTAACTGGAAGCATTGTGAATACTGAGGGCTGAGAGTAATTTGGAGCTTTGTTCATACCGAGGGCTGTGTAAGTGGGAGCATTATAATTACTGTGAGTACTGAGGTGCCAGGAAGGGCATGCAGGCACACAATATGGCTCTCTTGGGCAGATTCCTGTTCACAACTCTTCACATGTAGGAGATGAGCACATGTACGTATGCACGTTGGTGCACATAGAGATGCATGAGCGCTCATTGGCGTGTGCATCCCATGACAGATGTTGGTGCCAAATAGACTAGTTAAATTAGGCCAGTACTCAGGATCAGTGCTGTCTTGTCTACAACATTCCCATGCAAACCTGCAACCTGTTACTCTGCATCTGTCTCCAGTTATTGACCCAGCATGCATTGACTACTTCTGAACTCCACGTGCACCATGTCCCTGACCTTTGCTTCTGCCTTAGCCCATAACTGCTACTTTGCTGATTTGTTGTGACTTCACATCTGCTCCCTCATCTGTATCTGAGCTCCCTGCTTGTGTATGACTTGGCTCATTTGACCCCATCTATGTTCCAGTTATTACTGGATTTTCAAGCTGCAAGCATCTGCCTGTTACCTACTAGTGCCTGTTCTCCATTTGCCTGCTACTCGCCTGTGGTTCACCTGTCTACTGTCACCAGTGCCAGCCTGCTCCTGCCTACTGCTCACCGGCTGCAACCCCACATCTCTGCTTGCTATGATTCACTGATGACCAACCGCTGCTTGACCTGGAGATCCAGTCCAGCCATATGGCTAGCAAGACCATCAGGCACTTGTGGCACTCTGTACTTCTGCACTACCTGTCTGCTTTCATAGACCCCAAGCTAAAGGTGTAAGAGAGGCCTTCCTCATCATATCAGGCTCTTCTACCAGGTAAATGACATGAGGGCTATGAGTAACTGGGAGCATTGTGAATACTGAGGGCTGCAACTGGGATAATTGTAAGTACTGAGGAATTGTAAGTAACTTTATAATGCTTTGTATCAGAATCATAATTATAGCATAATTTTAAACAGGACAAATTGCAGAACAATATGTATATTTTTATCTACAGTCACACTACTTATTTTAAAACCAGCACTGGTGAAAATAGAAAGTGTGTTTTTTTTTTTTTAGATTTGATGCTTTTTTGTATAAGGTGTGACAGTGCGAGACCCTGTAACAAAAAGACCAGAGGGTCTAGAGAAAGGATTCTTCAGAGAGGAACACACAGGTTTTGAAAAGTACAAAATGGAATACTTTATTATTAAATAAATAATCCACCCACGATGACAATTAATCCACCCACAATGACAATTAGATTACACTAATTACCTCCACCAATGGATGTGAAACCTAAATAAATCAATAACAGACACATCACTTATTCCCTCCTCATTCACTCAAACCCCCCCCCCCCCCCCCCCCGAGGTAGCCGGCTACCAGTTGCGATCCCACTTGGTCTCGGGCAATGTTGAAGTGGTAATAAAAAAAACAGTAATGTGCCCTAAAAAATGGGATAACTGCACAGCTTGGGCAGCAGTCTCTATTTAAACAATAGATAATAGTAGACCTGCCAGTATGTGGTGAATGGAAGTAACATACACTGAAGTGGAGGACAGTTGACAGAATATTCAGAATGCATCCTTGAAAACTGTATTGAATGTTCTCTAAATTGCAGTACAGCCAAAGTTATAGAACGTCTGTAAAGAGTATCAATTTGAACAGCATCAAATAGAGCAAGCTGGTTAAAATGGGCACATACCTTCACTCCGCTCCTGCAGAGTACTGTCAGTGTATATGGGGAAGTTCAGCTTGTCTTACCTATTATCTGGAACTGCTGGTGGATTAGATAGAAGTCACCTATGGTAGGGGATCCCTGAGGTAAGAAATACCTTCCTAGCAGTTCTTAGGCAGTAGTAGAGATTACCAGGTCCAGGTCCAGGGATGACTAGCCGGAGCAGACAAAAACACTTCGCCGAGCTCTGCACACACTGCTCTGTTAATGCTTCCCACTAACACGCCAGGCACTTCAGCCGTACGGCGCTGGGAGCGGAGCTCATGTGAAGAGGCTCTAGGCGGAGGCTTGACACTCAACGGCCGTGCACAGCTTCCTGAATAAAAGGAGGGATACATCAATCAGTGCTTGTTTCCCAAAGGCAGTAAAGTGTGTTCAAAGTCCCAAAGGTCCACACTGTTCCAGTGAGATCATCCATTCGCCAAGCAAAAAGGGGGAAGAGGGGGGGAAGCATGGGGGTAATGGAAGTTGCTTCCAAGTGGGTGCTGTGAATGTAGGGGCGTCTAGCTGACGCGTTTTAATCAACAAGCGATTTTCTTCAGTGCTCCTGGTACTGTGAGAATGTAGGAGAATATGACACAGGATTCACATTAGAGTTAATGAGAAGTTCCATAAAATCGTTTCTGAGTGGAGAAAGCTGTGTTTGTGGTTTTCTCTGCAATATGTAGTCTGAAATTTGAAGGTTCCAAAGTGTATAGGGTGGGACAGAACTTTCAATCCTGTGTCCGTATATTACCAGGTGGCTGCAGCTTGTGTGAATACACAGGTGTGCAGTGTCATTATGTACTCAAGCCTGAAAATAGCTCAGATTTCCTAGTTTGGAGACAGCTCCTATATTGGAAACAGGAGGTCTCACCCTGGGGTAAGAGGAGCCCCAGCCAGCAGCCATGAGACAGAAGGTCTCATTCCAGGAGTCAGGTAGGCTCCTGTTAGGAAAACCCCTTTCCAGAGGCCAGGAGTAGGCCGTGCAGCCGTACTGCAACTAAAGGCTAAGTGAACCAGAGGAGCTGGACAACATATTCAGAGGGACTGGTTAGAAGAGCAGAGGTGCTCTTATAATTACCACAATGGATTGCACAAAAAAAGTTGCACTTTAACTAAGGGTAGTCTCTGCATATATTTCTTTTTTTTTGTAGTATATTCTCAGCTTTAATTACCCAGGTTTGTGATAGTTTATTTCAATATTTTCCTTGTCAAAAGAAGTTTATTGAGTATACAATATTATAAAGATACATAAAGTAAGTTTACAAGGATCTATAAAGTAAGCTCATTGTTTTACAGTAGGGTTTATATAGGTAAATATCATGAAATTTCAAATATTAAACATTGGATTCACGTAAACCTAAATTAAAGATATATATCATTTCCTTAGTTACTTTTGTAGGTATTTAAATGATTTATACCTACTATACATATTGTTTACAAGTAGAGTGTATATAGGTCAAATAAATTCTGATAATGAGCTTTAATCGTAAGGTGGAGAAAAGGAAAGAGAAAGAAGAAAAAGGGTTGAAAGGTAGAGGTATGGTCCACAAGGTTGTCCCGCTCGTCAGATTATTATTCTTTTTAGTTCTCTTTGAAGCCTTAGAATGGGTGTCTCTGTAAGTCATTTAATCTGTTATCATGGCAACAGGACAGAGTCATTGAAGTTTGACAGGAACTGCTGTTTTATCCAAGGATGCCAAAGTTTTTCAAATTTTGGAATTTGATTTTGATCGATGGCTACCATCTTAGCATGGGACATTGTATTATTCATTCTGTGAATTGTTTCTGCTAGTACCAATGTAGGAGATTTCCATGCCTTGGCCACTGTTTGTTTTGCAGCCGTTATTAGTTGGATCATAAGTTTGAATTGAGAGAGTGTTAACCATTCCGGTTTTAGATTAAGTAAAGTTAAATATGGATCTGGTTGTATTATTTTTTTAAATATTTTAGATGCAATCACGAAGACTTCCTTCCAGAAGGTTTGGATTACTGGGCACGTCCACCATATGTGTAAATATGTGCCTATTTCTGGGCATCCTCGAAAACAAAGAGCTGAGGTATTAGGTGAATATTTTGCTACTCTAGCGGGTACAAGATACCAGTGAGTTAGGACTTTATAATTTGTCTCCAGTGCTAAGATGTTGGGTGAAGATGACTTAGATGTGAGCCATATGTTAGACCAGTCCGTGTATTCTAAAGTTCGTCCCAGGTCCTCCTCCCACCTCTGAACGTAAGAGGGTCTATTAAGATTTGCTACTCCATATAATTGATTATAAAGTGATGAAATTGTACCTTTAGCAAATGGATCTTTTGTGCAGATTGATTCAAAAATGGATAATTGGGATAATGGTGTATCCCCCTTTAGGAATGGTGTATAGAAATTTTTGATTTGGAGATATCTAAATATCTCAGAGTTTGGTAGATCATATTTTTCTCTAAGCGATGGGAATGAAAGGAATGATTTAGATGCTATGAGGTCATTTAGTGTCTGAATGCCTGATGTTGTCCAAGCTTTAAAAGAATTTGGGTAGATCCATGCCGGATAAAAGGCCGGATTTCTGATAAAAGAAAGGAGAGGATTGTGTGGAGATTGTAACTGATATTTGGTTTTTAGTTTATCCCAGAGAGATAAGAAGTGTTTAGTTATGGGATTATAAATTTTAAAGCGGTCTTTAGGATCAAGCCATAATAAATTTGATATTAATAGAGGGTCATTTTCTGAAGCCTCTATAAATACCCATAATGGGATTTCCTGTTTTGCATGGTATTTGGACAGACTGGCCAAATGTGCTGCTCTGTAGTAGTTAGTAAAATTAGGGTATCCCAGGCCTCCTTTATTTTTGGGAAGATGTAGTGTGTGTATAGGTATACGTGGTTTAGAAGAGCCCCATATAAACGAAGTTGCTCTTTTTTGTACTATTCTCAAAAAATAGGAAGGAATTGGAATAGGGAGGACTCTGAATAGATAAAGCAATTTGGGTAGAATAGTCGTTTTGATTGCATTAATCTTCCCTATCCAGGATAAAGGATGTTGCGACCATTGTTTTATTAGATTTGTGATCTGTCTTAATACAGGAGGATAATTGGTTGAGAATAAGTCAGAATGAGATGCTGTTAAATGAATTCCAAGATATGGGATTGATTTTTCTGCCCATGTGAATGGGAGTGCAGCCCTAGCCGGGATCAATTCCATGTTTGTGAGTGAAATATTAAGCACTAGGCATTTCTTAGGATTAATCATAAGGCCGGATAGGGCTGCAAATCCATCAAGAGCTGGTATTAAGTTAGGACCAGAGACCTGTGGTGATGATAGAAAAAGTAATATATCGTCTGCAAATATACATAATTTGTGTGTAATACCTCCTACTTCAATGCCAGTTCTAGTTTGGTTTGTTCTGATGTATTGGGCCATGGGTTCAAGTATAAGGACAAATAATAAGGGAGATAATGGGCAACCCTGTCAGGTACCTCTTTCGATATTAAAGGCATCAGATTTGTATCCAGCATATTTTATATAGGCTTTGGGTTTATTATATAATGCTTTGATCCATGTTAAAAAGTGGGGTCCAAAACCCCATTTTTGTAATGAATATTGCATATATTGCCAGGATACTGTGTCAAATGCCCTCTTAATATCGAGAGATAGAAAACATAAAGGGATTTTCCGTTTTTTAGCAATATGTGCCAATAACACTGCCCTGCGTATATTATCGCCTGCCTGTCTATTTGGCATGAAGCCTACTTGATCTCTATGTATTAATTTTCCTATAATGCTATTGAGCCGTTTTGCTATTATTTTTGCTAATAATTTAATATCGAGGTTTAACAGAGAGATAGGCCGATAATTTACACAGGAAGTATCATCAGAAAGGGGTTTTGGGATCATACAAACAATTGCCATTAGTGTTTCTTGCCGAAAAGAATGTCCATCTAGAAGTTTGTTAAAAGTTTCAGTGAGAATGGGAGAGAGTATTTCTGAGAATGTTTTATAGTATAAAGCCGAGTAGCCGTCTGGGCCTGGTCTTTTGTTAAGTTTTAGGTCTTTTATGGCGTTAGCAACTTCATCTATAGTTATAGGCTCATCCAAACTGCTTTTTTGATTCTGAGATAACTCAGGTAAGGTTATTTTTGAGAAAAAGGATTCAGCCTCTGTAGGATTAAATTCATTGTTTGTCTTGTATAAAGTTGCGAGATGTGAGTGAAATTTATGGACTATTTTAACTGGATTACAAGTATAAACATTTTTTGATAATTTCAAACGTATTGGTTTGAAAGATTTGTTAGTTGAATTTAATGCCCGAGCCAAATATGTACCTGGTTTGTTTGTATTCATGTAGAAATTGTGTTTGGAGCGTTTGAGGGATTTATCAACTGACTCAGTGAGAAATAGATCGTATTCCAATCTAGATTTTTCCAGATGAGATTTTGTACTCTGAGATGGATTATGTTGAAATGATATGTAGGCTGCATTAAAATTGAGTTCTAGTTTTTTTGCTAGATTTTTGCGTTCCCGTTTAAATAGTGCCATTTGTCTTTGTATTGTACCACGCAAGACAGGCTTATGAGCTTCCCACAGTGTTATTGGGGAGATGTCTGTTGTATTATTAATTGATATGTATTCCTTTAAAGCTTGTTCAATGGCCATCTGATGTAGTGGGTGTTTGAGCATTATGTCCGGTAAGTACCACGTTGGGTCATGCGCTTTTGGTATGGCTGAGGCTATAGTAGTGTATACTGCATTATGGTCAGACCACGGAATCAGAATTATATCTGATGCAATAATTTCTGGTATCATTCCTATTGTTAGAAAAATATGATCTATTCTGGTGAAGGTTTGATGAGGGTGCGAGAAATAAATGAATTTCTTTTTCATTGGATTACTTTCTCTCCACGAATCTACCAGATTGTATTTGGAAAGAAGTTGAGAAAAAGGTAATCTAGAGGTTATTTTGGATGGTGTAAAAGGTGATTTATCTAGAAATGGGAGGAGGACCTGGTTCGAATCCCCACACATTATCACTGTTCCTATTTTGTGTGTATTAATCACTTGTAATATATGTGAGAGGAATGGTGTAGGTTGTTTGTTAGGAGCGTAGTAGGAAATCACCGTGATTGCTGTATCCATTATATAACCCATGAGTATCAGGTATCTACCTTCTGGGTCTTTAATTTCTGATGATAAGGTGAATGGTGTGGATCGGTGAAATGCAATTAGAGTTCCCCTTTGCTTGGTACAGGCAGAAGCCGTGTAAATTTGTTGATAAAAAGGAGAAATATATTTTGGAGTAGAATCTTTGGTGAAGTGTGTTTCTTGGAGGCATACTATGTGAGCCTTCTTGTTATGAAAAGTACGGAAGGCTTTGGTCCTTTTTTGAGGGACATTTATTCCCTGAACATTCAGGGAAAGTATATTCAGTGGTGCCATGGCAACAGATCAAATAGTTTTGACTTACTTTTTGTTATGCAGAGCTGACTGCGCAGATCAACCTGTGTGGACTGAAGAGATGAATAGATAGAAAAGAAACCAGTGAATTCTAGAGTAAAGAGTAAACAAAAAACATATGAGATTAGATGATACATTGTATAAATTATTTTTTGCAAGTAATCACAATTTACCCGTGAAAGAGAGTAAATATCTCTCTCAGGGGAATAAGTGCCTTCGTCACACTCCCACATAATATGGTTGGGAGAATGAGGAGGGCTAATGGGGGTACACAGATCTTCCGCTTACAGGAGAGAAGTGCTATGTCAAAAGACATCAAAATGATGTTTAATTAATTGGAGTGCAGAATATAGTTTTTGTTGAAATTATTTATTCCAGGGTGGTTGTATATGGTTAGTCTTACACTAGGCTAAATAATTCAGTTAGAAAGGTACTGTTAATAACTTTGGTATTGATGAAGATAGTTTGAATTATTTTGGGATTTTAACCCTTTTAGAGTAAACAATTACATATTTTATTCATATGTAACTGTTTAGATATGTTAACTCATAAAATTGAGGTTGTATTGCTTCAGATTAGAATAAACAAAAACATAATTCTAGGAACCGGTTAGGTAATAATATATTTGTTTTAAGAAAAGAAAGAAAAAGCTTCCATTACTTCTGGATTATTGAACATATTTGTCCTAAAAAGTAATAAATCTGTTGTTATTACCTGATAATATATAACTGAACAAGAATTTCCTTATTTCACTTATATATTCTAAGGCTATATAAATCAGAAGTAATGAGAAATATAACTGGAATGTAACATGATCCCACACAGTGTGTGACTATCAGAATGAAGTTACATTCAGTTATAAATACAGGTTTTTTATAGAGAACCATCTCTTAGTATAATAAATGAAGAGATATCAGGAATTAGGATGTCAGTCCATTGAATCTTCTTGGTCCATGGATAATGTGGCATAACGGCCTCTTTTGTGAGAATGATGATTCCCATTTTGTTCTGGAATTTTCTGAGTGCTGCCTGAAGGTGAAGATGATGCCATTCTTCTGTGTGTGGGAGAGTTGCTGCTTGTGGGTTCTGTCAGATTTAATTTTAAAAGGGTTTGTTGTAGTTCATCTGCTGATCTGCTTCTGTAAATTGTACCTTGGTGGTTAAATCTGACTGAAAAGGGGAAGCCCCATTGATACATAATGTTGTGGCGTTGCAGTTCCATTAGTTGGGGTTTCATGGATCGTCTTTTAGTAATAGTAAGTTGGGATAGGTCAGCAAAAATTTGATAATTGTGTCCTTGAAAATTAAGTTCTTTTTTTTCTCTTGCAGCAATTACTATTTGTTCTTTCGTTCTGTAATAATGAAATTTTGTGATTATATCACGTGGGGGTCCATCTTTCTTTTTGGCTGTGAGGGCTCTGTGTACTCTGTCCAGTTCTAAACGTTCAATAGGGATATCTGGCTTTAGTTCTTGTAATAGAGCAGTAATAGTAGATTGCAGGTCTGTCACAGTTTCAGGTATTCCCCTTATGCGCAAGTTTGAACGTCTGGCTCTATTTTCGTAATCTTCGAGCTTAGTTTGAAGTATTAAATTCTCTTCTTTTAATTGTTCCAGTTCTGTTATATTTACTTGGGTTGTAATTTCAATTTCATCCATTTTTATTTCTAAGGCTGCGGTGCGGTTTCCCAGCTCTCTTATTTCTTTGGTTAGGCTTTTTGTTATTTGGTCTGAGGTTTGTTTTAAAGCCTTATGAAGCATCTTTTCAAATTGTAATAATATTACTGGGGATGCTGAGGAGGCTTGTGGAGAAGTTTGTGAGAGGATTTGTTCTGTATCTGACTCAAATGGAGAGTCTTGCTGTGACATTTTCTGTCTGTGAGAGCGCCCTGATGCTGTATCTTGTGAGGTGACTGGAGCTGCTTTAGTTGCAGTGAGTGCCTGTGAGCTCTTTGTGAGGTGATTTTTATTTCTGCCACGGTTTCCTCCCAGTACCATATTTCCTGTCCAAACTTTGACAGTTTGTTCCCTGGGGCAAAAAGGTTCAAATGGATACCTTTTGAGCCTGCAGGCTCCGCTTTGTCCTTCTCTTCTCTCCTCAGCGGTGCAGAGCTCTAACAATGCATGTCTGCTCCGCTAGGCTCCCTCCCCTTCTTATTTCAATATTTTAATTGACTTCCACATTCTTGTGGAACTACTGCTTCCAAAGTTGTTAGGCTGTTGGACTTACTTCCAAAAGATTTGGTAGCACTAGGAACTCAGTGCACATAAATGAACCAAGACACCACAAAAACCTTTAAAATAGAATTATCTACATTTGTCATTTTTTAGCACCTTGTACAAAAGTTTCTTCAAACTAAAAACAAACAAACTTGGCAATGTTTCTACTGGTGCAATCAGTAGGAAAAAAAAAAGTATCCTAAATACATGTCAACAGTACCTTCTCATAGAGAATAAAATGGCCAGCCTGATGCAGACCATCCTCACTTGCCTATCAATCCCCAAATTTCTATGTAGTCCCCTGCTGTCTAGTTACACAGTGCCCCAGGCTGAACAGTGCTAAGTAGCACACATAAGGTACAGTATTATGCCTTTATAATTTTAGCTCTGCAATATATGTTAAAGGCATATTTATTCTCTCAGTGTGTTAATAGCACATTTATTAAAAGTAACAATAATTTCTTAACCTACAAAATGTATAACCTGTAACTACAGTACTTGGATAATGCTGTTATTGTTCATGTTTATAGATTTGTTTTTCTAATTTCTAAAACTATTGCTGCATCCTTTGTTTATTGCTGAGGAAATGCTGTTTTGCTTGTGCATCATCCTGTAAAAGTTTCAGTGCAATTTGTAAATCAGTCCCAATATACCTTCCATTACATTGTGTCAGGTTTACACACTGAAAATTAGATTTCTATGTGTTTTTTACAGTCTGACTTTCAGATTTAAATTTTGCTGGGGGTAAGAATAGAATATCATATCATTAAAAAAACAGTTATCATTTGTCATTATATGGTGTTAAATGATGAAATTATGTAATTTGCATTGGTAAACTTGAGGGGTTTCATGAAGTAATTCATATTTTCTTACTAAAACATAAAAAAAAATATTTGGATATATGTCCTTTTAAAATTCAACAAACCCGAGTTTAGCAGTGAATCCCATTAAAATATATGGACTATGAATCCTGTGAGTGAATTGAGCACTGCCATGGGGTACATGTACCAAAGCCAAAAAATAAAAATATCATACAGCAAGGGGAGGGTCCTTCTAATGTGGCATTGAAGGTAATATGGAAAAATATACAAGTTATTTAAAATGCAGGTTGGTCCATGTACTGGATGTTACAGAACACTATGATTTTAATGGACAGCCTCAGTGACCGCATACTCTTGGAAAGGACATTTTGTCTGTGCAATTTATTTGTTTCTTTTATAAATAACTTGGCTTACATACAACATTAGTACCTCAATATGATTAATTTCAGCCCACCCAAGCGCCCCCCCCCCCCCAATTTTTTTTAAGGTAGTTTTAGCAGTGACACATGCTTCCCCTTTCTGCTCCATGACAGTCAACCTAGAGAAAGTTCCTCCCACCTGGATTGGACAGAAAACACACCAATAATATGAAGACCCCAACCACCCTTATATGAACAGTGTTTGTTTTGTCCATCTCAGCATTGGATAGGAGAAGATTTTTCATCTGTTCATATTTTTTTTATTTTTTTTATGGGCTCTTGGTAAAGTTGCTGGGCTAATGACCTTCCACCAGAAAAACAGTTTAACCACTTCAGCGCGGAAGGTGTTACCCCCATTCTGACCAGGCCATTATTTGCGATACGTCACTGCTTTAGTTTAATTGACAATTGTACGGTCGTGTGACACTGTACCCAAATAAAATTGATGGTCTTTTTTTTGTGATGTCATTGACCATTAGGGATGGGCCAAACACCCCCCCATTCGGTTTGCACCAGAACATCCCGAAAAGGCAAAAAGTTCTAGCGAACATGCAAACTCATGTGAACATGTTGAGGGCAAGCAGCCTGGTATGGTTCAGGAGGGGGGCGCTCGCTTGTCCCACCCCTTTCCTGGCCTGTCAGGCTGTATGCTCAGATAATGGTCTGGTATGAATTTTGGGGGGACCCCATGCCATTTAAAAAAAATATTGGTGTGGAGTTCCTCCTAAAATCTATACCAGATCCAAAGGGCCTGGTATGGATTTTGGGGGGACCTCATGCCATTTTTTTTCTTAATTCTGTCATAGGGTTCCCCTTAACCACTTCAATACACTGTATTTTATATACTCTGCACTGCATTATATAGTATGCACTGTACTATGTACTCTGCATTGCATTATATACACTACACTGACTACACTATATACTCTGCACTGCGTTATATACACTAAACTGACTGCACTATATACTCTGCACTGTATTATATACACTACAGTGACTGCACTGTAATATATACACTAAACTTTCTGCACTGTATTATATATTCTACACTGACTGCACGCTCAACCCACTAACTACCCTGCCTAATCTATCTCCATTAATGCACACTACACACGGCTGCTGTGTAAGCAGCCTTATATAGTGTGGGATGTGGACTTAGACCCTGAGCCATGATTGGCAAAAGGCACCCTGCCTTTGGCCAATCATGGCTCTCACTGTACATCATGCTGTGATTGGCCATGCATACAGGTCAAGTGCATACTAAAAACCTCTATTAACTTACAAAAAACAAAAATTAATGCAAGTCAATATAAGTGGCGCTAGTATCAGTGATGACACCACCTAGTGTTCAAAATATTAAACCCTTTGTGCTATAATGCTATAGTGATATTGTGTGATATTTGAGTGTACCATACACATAACAATCTATAAACATGCCACAGATCAAAATTGCATCATAAGTGAAAAAATAGGAAAAAATAAATAAATATCAGCATTTCATCCATGAAGAGTCCATAGAGAGACCACCGTGAAAAAGTGTGCGATTTTCTAAAATGTCCACCAGTTCACACAGTGCCAGTGATTCCTCTCCCTCTGAATTCAACACTCACCGACTAAATATGCCTCACACTCTCGTGTTTTGGCAATTAAGCATAATCAACTGGATGGTCAGATGAAGATGAAAACTCCAAGTCCCATCCGTTCCAGTGTCATCTCATTCCATATAAAAATAAAGATGCACAGATAGTGTGATACCGTAAAGCATAAAATTTATTAAACTTGTGAACAACTTCAATCATTGCACTCACATGATAACCTCTTTAGATAAAACCAAATCAACACAGCAATCCAAATATCAATCCTCCTCTGTGAAACGCCCATCACCACTGTGAATGAAGGTCGCGGCGGACCCAAGGTAAGCGATAACAGGCTCTCACCCCCGCTCAGTAAAGCTCCTCAAATCGAGCACGGATCTCCCACTGACACACGGCGATGAGATGCAGCTTCCCGTCCGTCACTCTCTGCTACTGATGGATGCCGTACAGCCACGCCCCGACATGTTTCGTCATACCTGACTTATTCATGGGATTGGCTGTACGGCACCTCCTACTCTTATACCCCTCGCTTCTATCCAGGTTAAAGATTGCAATGTACTTCCACATTCACCAGGTGTCCCCGCGGCCGTCAAACAACAGCACTGGGCCGATCACAATCTCCAGGAGGCGCTTACATTTAAAAGCATCCTAAAAATAGAGTGTATCAGAAGACATTGCATAAATAAAATAATATGATACATGAGCCATACTTATTATGTTATATAATAATCACAAGTTGCATAGTCAGCAATACATTTCTCACATATGCACTAGTTAATCTATAAAAACCATAGTAGATAAGAAATGAGTACAGCGCTGCTCCAATGATGTTGAAAGAATAATTACACAGTAAGCGGCTAACACACCTCTAAGACAAAGAAGTAGAAAATCAACAAATATAAAAATAGTGTAGCGCTATGTGTCAAAATAAAAGAGTTTAGATACGAGCCATCTTACAATGGCCAGAAGATAAGCCAAACCAAAAAATACTTCAAAGAATTCAATAGAAAGTGACTCAATAGGAAAAAATATTACTAAATATTGCAAAATAACATATAAAACATAATGGCAAAACACCAGTGAAAGGTGAAAATAAAACCAAAATATAGATGTATATATAAAAAAATTTATCAACTGTGAATAAAGTCCATATATATTATTAAAAATGTGTTCTTGATAAAAATCAAAAACCGCCACCAACAGTCTCTGAGGATTAGCTGATGAGGACAACAACGAAGTATCACTGGTGGGTGAGAACGGTAAAACCCCAAATCCAATGTGACGTCTAAGTGTGTGTCAAAACCATCACCATAGCATCTGAAGAGGCTTACCGGAAGCAGGGGACTTGACCAGACATACGTCTTACAAGTCAAAAAAGCTTGTTTAGCCACCGAGGCTAGCAGGATAGAACATCGGGTATCCACAGCTTCAAATAGGGAGGAGGGGGGGTCTGTCGACAGCTTCACCCGTCCAGATGTATCAGCAGGTCAACCAGATGTTTAATTGAAACCATGAGAGAAGGAAGACTCACATGGCATGATATCGTTTAAAAAGCATGCATTTATTCAAAACAATAAAAAAGAAACACTCACATGGTATAAGGATGTAAACAGCTTAAATAGTATCAAACGCGGTGATCATAGAGGGTCCACCCGACATGTTTCGGCTCACCAGCCTTCATCTGGGGTGTGGACCCCCCTATTCCACCGCAATTTAAACTAGAAATGACCCCCACTGGGAGTGTCACAGCCCAGGAAGTGACCAACTGACATCACTTCCGGTTCTCAAATAAATATGTATAAACCTTATGCAATGTATATTGTAAAGAACAAAGATAAGCGGTATTTATACCGCTGTTCTAAGATATCGGGGTCAAAAAATAAAATAAAATAAAAGTAGACTTAGAATATTGCTGAGGTTATGGCCGGCCGATCCGGAAGTGTTCGGAATAGAAATCCAAGCCTCTTTCTCGGCACGGCCAGATTACATAGGACGGAGCGCCATCACGCTCCGCCCCCTCTATTCGGCCGAGTTTTGAGGACGTGCGCAGTAGCGGAAGTCACAGGAAGGAAGTCCGCCGCCGCACCACGCCTCATTTTGGGCAATGGATCCCATGGGTCGAGGCACCGTAACACCCCGCCTCCTGGTCTCACATTACTGCCCGTAGTGAAGAGTGTGGCTAACCACACCCAGAGTCCGCCCACATCACTGCCCTCTCCATCGGAGCTTAACCAAGCCTCTCGTTCACAGTGACATGTGATCTGTATAGAGAGCCGTGATTGGACAGAAAGGGCCGAAAATATAACACAGCGCTTGGGCAATGAATGCCAGTGTCAGCAGAGGTAGTATAAGGAACAATTATAAAAACCTATGCCATGGGTCAAAAAATTTTTTTTTAATATAACAGGAGTCCGAAAACATTGTTAAAAAGTTAAGTGAAGGCAAAACATAACGTGGACTAAGTAATGTGACATGATAGTGACACTGCCAATGAGGGGCATCCGACGTAGCCTATACACTCCACCACAAAAAAAAGAGCTGATAATAAAACCCTGTATACAGGATAACATTTATCAAATAGGAGCTAGATCTAAACTTTAATACAGGGGTTGATATCAGAAAAGCCCACAATAACAAGCAACTGTACGCACCTCAATGCCAACAATAGGAACATCGTTTTGTCCTTTGAGGCTAGCGCAACCTCTGTTCATTTTTTGGACTTGGTCATAGATAGAAAGGAAGGCCAATTTGTGTTCAGTACACACTTTAAGTCCACCGATCGGAATGGATTTATTCCTATCGATAGTTGTCGTCATGCTCCTTGGATCAGATCAGTTCCCAAAAGCCAGTTCCTGCGATTACGGAGGAACTGTAGTGACCTCAATACTTTCAAAACCCAAGCAGCGTCTTTGAAGAGTAGATTTTTAGAAAAGGGGTATAAACCTTTGGATCTGGATAAGGAAATTGATAACGCCAGTTCAGTGGATCGTCAATTACTTTTAGAGGATAAACCCAAGCAAGTAAATGAGGACTTTAAATGGTCCTTCATGACATCCTTCTCTATCCAACATAAACATATTAGAAGAATCTTTGAACATCATTGGGACGTTTTGAAAACTGATAAGATTTTGGGCCCTAGACTGCCTGATACTCCTAAGTTAGTTTTTAGAGGAGCTCCATCCCTCCGTAATAAGCTGGCACCTAACGTGGTTAACCCTCCAACTAAACCTTCCTTTTTTCATAATCTTATTGGGTTCCACCCTTGTAAAAAATGCCTAGTTTGTCAATATAATACTAACGGGAGACGCACCAGTTACACTTTTTCCTCTAGGGTAAGTGGCCGTACCTACAAAATAAAACAGTTTTGCACATGTGCTACGACGGGGGTAGTCTATCTTTTGACCTGCCCCTGTGGCAAACAATATGTAGGACGGACGATTAGGTCCTTTACTACGCGAGTTTCTGAGCACATTAATCTTATAAAGGCAGGTAGTACCAAACACACTGTGCCCCGTCATTATAGGCAGTTTCATGACCGAAACCCTGAGGGCACACAGTTTCTCATCATCGACAAGTATGTGGCCCCCTGGCGGGGGGGTCAACACTTAGGGGGGTCTCCAGGTTGGAGACCTACTGGATTTATGAATTGGGTTCCCACTTTCCGCAAGGTATTAACGTGGAGTGGAACATCAATTCATTTATCAATCAAGCATAGTTATTATATTTGCGACTCTCCTATCTTATCTCATTTTATTTCATTTATTTTATTTATTTTATTTTATTCTACTTCATGTTAAACCTTGTAACATTAGGAACCAATATATCAACAGTTGCTTGTTATTGTGGGCTTTTCTGATATCAACCCCTGTATAAATGTTTAGATCTAGCTCCTATTTGATAAATGTTATCCTGTATACAGGGTTTTATTGTCAGCTCTTTTTTATGTGGTGGAGTGTATAGGCTACGTGGGATGCCCCTCATTGGCAGTGTCACTATCATGTCACATTACTTAGTCCACGTTATGTTTTGCCTTCACTTAACTTTTTAACAATGTTTTTGGACTCCTGTTATATTAAAAAAAAAATTTTTGACCCATGGCATAGGTTTTTATAATTGTTCCTTCTACTACCTCTGCTGACACTGGAATTCATTGCCCAAGCGCTGTGTTATATTTTCGGCCCTTTCTGTCCAATCACGGCTCTCTATACGGATCACATGTCACTGTGAACGAGAGGCTTGGTTAAGCTCCGATGGAGAGGGCAGTGATGTGGGCGGACTCTGGGTGTGGTTAGCCACACTCTTCACTACGGGCAGTAATGTGAGACCAGGAGGCGGGGCGTTACGGTGCCTCGACCCATGGGATCCATTGCCCAAAATGAGGCGTGGTGCGGCGGCGGACTTCCTTCCTGTGACTTCCGCTACTGCGCACGTCCTCAAAACTCGGCCGAATAGAGGGGGCGGAGCGTGATGGCGCTCCGTCCTATGTAATCTGGCCGTGCCGAGAAAGAGGCTTGGATTTCTATTCCGAACACTTCCGGATCGGCCGGCCATAACCTCAGCAATATTCTAAGTCTACTTTTATTTTATTTTATTTTTTGACCCCGATATCTTAGAACAGCGGTATAAATACCGCTTATCTTTGTTCTTTACAATATACATTGCATAAGGTTTATACATATTTATTTGAGAACCGGAAGTGATGTCAGTTGGTCACTTCCTGGGCTGTGACACTCCCAGTGGGGGTCATTTCTAGTTTAAATTGCGGTGGAATAGGGGGGTCCACACCCCAGATGAAGGCTGGTGAGCCGAAACATGTCGGGTGGACCCTCTATGATCACCGCGTTTGATACTATTTAAGCTGTTTACATCCTTATACCATGTGAGTGTTTCTTTTTTATTGTTATTAAATAATACAAGATAATAATGGTAAAACCAGAAAAAGAGAACAAAAAGCGGGACTTTACACGAGACATGTCAACGCATAAATATTAATTAATTGGCCAGGCGCATATAGAGTTGGCCTGTATCCAATGCAAATATATATTCCGGACATCAATAATATATAACCAAAGGGGCAATGGGCGTAATCACAAAGGATTTACAACAAATATTCGTATAAAACATCATTTTAATACATCATTAGACATGGAGAAAATCAATAAAGAGAGGGCAGTGATGTGGGCGGACTCTGGGTGTGGTTAGCCACACTCTTCACTACGGGCAGTAATGTGAGACCAGGAGGCGGGGCGTTACGGTGCCTCGACCCATGGGATCCATTGCCCGAAATGAGGCGTGGTGCGGCGGCGGACTTCCTTCCTGTGACTTCCGCTACTGCGCACGTCCTCAAAACTCGGCCGAATAGAGGGGGCGGAGCGTGATGGCGCTCCGTCCTATGTAATCTGGCCGTGCCGAGAAAGAGGCTTGGATTTCTATTCCGAACACTTCCGGATCGGCCGGCCATAACCTCAGCAATATTCTAAGTCTACTTTTATTTTATTTTATTTTTTGACCCCGATATCTTAGAACAGCGGTATAAATACCGCTTATCTTTGTTCTTTACAATATACATTGCATAAGGTTTATACATATTTATTTGAGAACCGGAAGTGATGTCAGTTGGTCACTTCCTGGGCTGTGACACTCCCAGTGGGGGTCATTTCTAGTTTAAATTGCGGTGGAATAGGGGGGTCCACACCCCAGATGAAGGCTGGTGAGCCGAAACATGTCGGGTGGACCCTCTATGATCACCGCGTTTGATACTATTTAAGCTGTTTACATCCTTATACCATGTGAGTGTTTCTTTTTTATTGTTATTAAATAATACAAGATAATAATGGTAAAACCAGAAAAAGAGAACAAAAAGCGGGACTTTACACGAGACATGTCAACGCATAAATTTTAATTAATTGGCCAGGCGCATATAGAGTTGGCCTGTATCCAATGCAAATATATATTCCGGACATCAATAATATATAACCAAAGGGGCAATGGGCGTAATCACAAAGGATTTACAACAAATATTCGTATAAAACATCATTTTAATACATCATTAGACATGGAGAAAATCAATAAAGAGAGGGCAGTGATGTGGGCGGACTCTGGGTGTGGTTAGCCACACTCTTCACTACGGGCAGTAATGTGAGACCAGGAGGCGGGGCGTTACGGTGCCTCGACCCATGGGATCCATTGCCCAAAATGAGGCGTGGTGCGGTGGCGGACTTCCTTCCTGTGACTTCCGCTACTGCGCACGTCCTCAAAACTCGGCCGAATAGAGGGGGCGGAGCGTGATGGTGCTCCGTCCTATGTAATCTGGCCGTGCCGAGAAAGAGGCTTGGATTTCTATTCCGAACACTTCCGGATCGGCCGGCCATAACCTCAGCAATATTCTAAGTCTACTTTTATTTTATTTTATTTTTTGACCCCGATATCTTAGAACAGCGGTTTTTGTCGAAAAGTTTTTGTCTTTTCGATATGTATGTGTCAATCATTAGATTAATGGCTGCTTTATTATTTTTTAGTTATTATGCATCTGAACTCCTGATGATTGGTTGTAAGCCAAGAAATGCGTAGAGTTAACAACTTAAGGATGCCTACAATCTAACAACCACCTGTACTGTAACCGTATATTCTTCGTATCTACCATACCCATTGATTGATTGACTCTTTATTGATTTTCTCCATGTCTAATGATGTATTAAAATGATGTTTTATACGAATATTTGTTGTAAATCCTTTGTGATTACGCCCATTGCCCCTGAAATGCATGCTTTTTAAACGATATCATGCCATGTGAGTCTTCCTTCTCTCATGGTTTCAATTAAACATCTGGTTGACCTGCTGATACGTCTGGACGGGTGAAGCTGTCGACAGACCCCCCCCTCCTCCCTATTTGAAGCTGTGGATACCCGATGTTCTATCCTGCTAGCCTCGGTGGCTAAACAAGCTTTTTTGACTTGTAAGACGTATGTCTGTTCAAGTCCCCTGCTTCCGGTAAGCCTCTTCAGATGCTATGGTGATGGTTTTGACACACACTTAGACGTCACATTGGATTTGGGGTTTTACCGTTCTCACCCACCAGTGATACTTCGTTGTTGTCCTCATCAGCTAATCCTCAGAGACTGTTGGTGGCGGTTTTTGATTTTTATCAAGAACACATTTTTAATAATATATATGGACTTTATTCACAGTTGATAAATTTTTTTATATATACATCTATATTTTGGTTTTATTTTCACCTTTCACTGGTGTTTTGCCATTATGTTTTATATGTTATTTTGCAATATTTAGTAATATTTTTTCCTATTGAGTCACTTTCTATTGAATTCTTTGAAGTATTTTTTGGTTTGGCTTATCTTCTGGCCATTGTAAGATGGCTCGTATCTAAACTCTTTTATTTTGACACATAGCGCTACACTATTTTTATATTTGTTAATCTATAAAAACCATAAAATACTTGTAAACATCTATATAGAGATATTGCATTTCTGTAATAAAAAATTGCCCATAGCCTGGATAGTAACCGATCTATCCAAATGATCAGAAAATTCCCTTAGTTCATACAGAGTACCAATAAGAATTGATTAAACAAATGTGAGTCTCAATTGACCAATACATGTGCGCATAGTAGATTAGCCTATACTGTTTAACCTCAAGGTGCCCGTCCACTGCTGACGTGCGTGATCCATGCGAAGGCCCTCTAGTGGTGAGGGTTCTGATTACACCATTTTAGACATAATATCAGTTCAGCGCATACATATCGAAAAGACAAAAACTACAATAGTACTCACAGGTTGATGGATAACTGATAAAATGGGAAGGTAGTCCGGCCTGCATATCTCCCTTACTATCCACTTCCACTTCACATCCCCCCCTTTTGTCTTATGCTCCTTACCACACTCCCCAGTCACTCTCAACTGTTCATTCATGGATGGTTTTCTCACTTTACCCTCACCCCCACTCATAGTCCTTTTTTCCTGGTCCAGATGGTGGCCTGCTCTTCTTGGGGTATACTTCTGGGGGGCTGGTCCTTGCCTCAACCCCGGGTGAGATTTTGCAGGCCAGACTACCTTCCCATTTTATCAGTTATCCATCAACCTGTGAGTACTATTGTAGTTTTTGTCTTTTCGATATGTATGTGTCAATCATTAGATTAATGGTTGCTTTATTATTTTTTAGTTATTATGCAGCTGAACTCCTGATGATTGGTTGTAAGCCAAGAAACACGTAGAGTTAACAACTTAAGGATGCCTACAATCTAACAACCACCTGTACTGTAACCGTATATTCTTCATATCTACCATACCCATTGATTGATTGACTCTTTATTAATTTTCTCCATGTCTAATGATGTATTAAAATTATATTTTATACGAATATTTGTTGTAAATCCTTGTGATTACGCCCATTGTCCCTTTGGTTATATCCTATTGATGTCCGGAATATATATTTGCATTGGATACAGGCCAACTCTATATGCGCCTGGCCAATTAATTAATATTTATGCGTTGACATGTCTCGTGTAAAGTCCCGCTTTTTGTTCTCTTTTTCTGGTTTTACTAATTGGGATGGAGACATGTCAGCGTTCAAAATATTGGTATGGACAGGTCACAACCCCCTTCTTGTTGTATAATCAAATACAGGGTGGAAAACACCCACTTTCCGTGACCTGACCAGCCATACCCCAGAACCCACTGTATTATCTTTGTTATGAACCTTTCTAGTTTATCACAGCTTTCCGCATCTTTTTCTTGTTTTTTTCCTTTTCATCAGCTAGACACTTGCTGACCACCTTATGCATATTTTGATTCAATTTAGTGCATACTTTTCCATCCTTTTACTTGGACTACTCCATTATGTGTTTCCTTACCACTTACTGTTCAATTTGGTAGTGGGAGGTTGGTCTGGGGTCTGGTTTTGTCTCATTCCCAGGGTTGCGATGCGCCCAGTTTGCGGCCCCTCACCCACCCTACACTACGGTGGGGACGGGCCGTGACCATGACGCATCGGCATCATGAATTTGCACCCAGTGTGCGGCATCCCACGATGCTGCACTACGGGCGTCAGTGTTCCACTCCACCGGGAGTCATGGCGACAGGGGGAGTGGACTCCGCCCGATCACTCTGATCGTGAGTGGACTCCTCCCTGTGTGCTGAATTGACATCCCTTCATGATGCTGGCGGGGACACGCCCCCTGCCTGGGGTATATGGCGGCGGCCTCTGGCTAGCCCACTCCACATACTGCCTCAACTTGTGCAGGGATGACCGGCTCACGCTACACTTGCACCTCACAGGTAATCTCCTTCACTCCCCCAGCCATCCATGCTCTCACACGTTCAACACTTATATATCTCCCTTACTATCCACTTCCACTTCACATCCCCCCTTTTGTCTTATGCTCCTTACCACACTCCCCAGTCACTCTCAACTGTTCATTCATGGATGGTTTTCTCACTTTACCCTCACCCCCACTCATACTCCTTTTTTCCCCCACAGTACTCCACATGCGCCTGCCAGGTTCCTCCTTTCTCGTTGGGCCATGGTTGTGTGGTGTGTTCTGGTCCAGATGGCGGCCTCCTCTTTTTGGGGTATACTTCTGGGGGGCTGGTCCTTGCCTCAACCCCGGGTGAGACTTTGCAGGCCGGACTACCTTCCCATTTTATCAGTTATCCATCAACCTGTGAGTACTATTGTAGTTTTTGTCTTTTCGATATGTATGTGTCAATCATTAGATTAATGGCTGCTTTATTATTTTTTAGTTATTATGCATCTGAACTCCTGATGATTGGTTGTAAGCCAAGAAATGCGTAGAGTTAACAACTTAAGGATGCCTACAATCTAACAACCACCTGTACTGTAACCGTATATTCTTCGTATCTACCATACCCATTGATTGATTGACTCTTTATTGATTTTCTCCATGTCTAATGATGTATTAAAATGATGTTTTATACGAATATTTGTTGTAAATCCTTTGTGATTACGCCCATTGCCCCTTTGGTTATATATTATTGATGTCCGGAATATATATTTGCATTGGATACAGGCCAACTCTATATGCGCCTGGCCAATTAATTAATATTTATGCGTTGACATGTCTCGTGTAAAGTCCCGCTTTTTGTTCTCTTTTTCTGGTTTTACCATTATTATCTTGTATTATTTAATCTCAAGGAGGTTGCTTGGTGTTGGTGTCTCTTGTTAATTTCACATTGTATTTTAGAAATGTACCTGCCTCCTCACAAACAAACTGTCCTTTTTGAATGAAAACACACATAGGCAAGTATAATTGAACAAAAAATTCCTTTATTAAGGGCTCATAACCAAACAAAGAGAAAGGCAACGCTGGATAAACAGCAGAAATTGGCAAAGCCTTTGGCCCCCAGGGCACACATCAATTATTTTCCTGCAAAATTGGTGGCCTGAGGAGTCCATATATAAGGGAGTACAATCTGGTCCAGAAGTCCAAGAGATCATAAACAGCAGCAGATAACATGTATGTTCCCAGGCTGTGGTAATACAAGAGACTGCATCTTTTGCCAGACCAAACTGAAGCCAGGCCATCACTCTCTAGTCTTCCTTACACGCTTCTTTCCCAGCTGTGTCTGTGGTATTGGAGGTGTGGCAGGAGGAGGAGTAGGACCTGGAGGAAGGAGGAGTAGGACCTGGAGGAGGAGGAGGAGGACCATGGGTGAGCTCACAAATGTGGCTTTGGCATGTGAGTTGGCCCCTCAACCCCTTAATGAGAAACTCACATAAGAGGCGTTGGCCCTCCTCCATTTGCAGCATTTTGCATGCTGTTAGGTCAGCAAAATCCTCTTCAACACTGTGGGGTGTTCTGAGGGCCTCAGTAGCCTTCCAAAATAGGCCAATTGCAGCCTCCTCCAGGTTAATTCTCTTCCTGCCACTTTTTCTTTGAAGGCGGAGGGGAGGGACCTGGGTATCGGGCAGCCTACTTGGCCCGGCCACCTCCTGGTTGAGACTTTTCTGTGTATGAAAAGGGACATTGTTTTAGTTTTTGGTTCATCAATCACAATCAGAAATTAGTACTCCAAACTAACATATATTTAACATCATTAATATGACAACCAGAAATATTTAGAAGAATGCTATACCTGGCTCAAGCTGGGCTCCTCCACATGTTGCTGCCTGGAAAGCCCAGGTTGGGCGTCAGAAGCCTCAGCTCAGGGGGAAGGAAGCGTGGAAGGAAGACTGGAGAATGCTGGCCTGGGTTCAGTCTGACCTGCCAGAAAATGTAGTCTGTCATAGTACCACAGCCTGGGTACATAAATGGCATCTGCTGCTCCTGATCTCTGGAAATCCTGGACCTTCTTGTGCTCCCTTAGATAAGTGCTCCTCATGCCACCAATTAGGGCCTTCAAATAGGTGATGTCTGCCCTGGGGATCAATGGCTTCATGAATTCCAGCAATTTATTCAGTGCTGCCTTCCTCTTTGTTTGATTCTTATAATGTGGGTGGTTTACCTGCCACAGACAGGGCAGCTCCCTGAACATATCAATGAATACGGTGATAAAGTCCTGATCCTTCAATATATCCATTTTCTCTGCAAGACACAAGACAAACACTAATGTCAGGCTAAACTCTCCTAATCTTGTCCCAATATAGGTCTCAATTTCTAAGCAGTATAGGCCCAAGTTTAAATGTTACCTTCGTTATCACGATCGGCGTTTCCTATACTCCTTCCTCCGCTCACAGATCGTACGTACGACGCGCGTGTTACGCTTTATATATACTGCGCATGCATGAAACTTCGCCCACCCCTGACATTCTTTCTAGTCTATTCCCCGCCCCTTCTCCTTCGCATAGTGGGGAAGAGCACATGGCGGAGACACAGCAAGTGCGTGCTAATTACAACAACGAGGAGGAGGAAAGCCCGGAGCCAGAAATGTCACAACGAGGAGGAGGAAAGCCCGGAGCCAGAAATGTCACGATCCCAGAGGAGACGATTTAAGGCCTCAAATATGTCCTTTGTGGAGATGTTGGAGATGGTCAAAATATTGAAGAGGGCCGACTATCACGGGAAGTATGGACCTTACCCCAACCCCAATGTCAGAAAGGCCAAGATCATGGCAAAAGTTGTGAAGAGTCTGCACAGAAATTTTGGGTTATGTTGATCCGAGGATCAACTGAGGAAGCGGTGGTCGGACCTCAATTTAAGGGAGCACGATCAGTATAGAAGGATCATGAGAGTGCTGCAAAAAAGTAAGTAGTTGTCCTGTGTTCCTATTCTTTATTTCTATTATGTTTGTGCTGCTCCATGTGCTTTTCTTTACTGTTGTACAGTTTAAAATGGCAACTTTCATGTTCATGGACACATTATTCGTTCATAGGGAACATTGTTCGTTCGGCCTATAAAACACCATGTTTTGTCCAGATGCAGTTCAATACATTTTCTCACACTTCTCTTAAAAAATGTTGGTGTCTAGATGGGTTTGTAACTAGAATGAAATGCAAACTAGATTCTGTGTAAGGAGAGGACACTCAGCAGCTGTTTACACATCTGGACGCTGGAGCACTAGTGTGGGACAAAAGAACACCCTTTTTATTAGGGGGCCCACACAGGTGCTCCAGTGTATACTATAGGGGTGTCTCCATCTTTGAAGCTTGTACAAAACAGGTAAGTATTCAAGCTTGACAAAGGAAAAAAATATTTCTTCTTCTTGGAACTCTGCCAAAACAGACAATTGTACCCCACTTCCAAGCAATGTTTCATATTCCTATTTCTGCTATCAAATATCTGTGTGCTAAGTATACCTATTTCTTTTACATAGGGGAGAAAAGACTTGGAGGACACCACTCTTTAGAGGAGAAAACAGACCTCAGGAAGAAGTGGAAATGCCAACACAAAGCCAACAGGAGGAGGAGGAGGAGGGAGACGTTATCGAAATTGTCACCACAACAGGTGAGTGTCTGCGACCACAGGCTCAGGTAAGAGATGGATGCCGGCATATTTATAATACATGGTGTGTTTTTGTTTCTATATTTTAGGTGATCGTGATGTTGTGGAAGAAGGTAATTTCACCAGTAAAAGTGCCAAGATCGTGATCGGGGAGATAATGGGGTGTAATAGGGACTTAGAAAACATCAAGCAAAACATCAGTGATGTTCAAAACAAAATGAAGAACATCATTGATGTTTTGGGGAGAGTTTAAAACCCCTCAAAATCCCTAATTTTGTAGGCTTTTTTTCACGAAAACTTTTTTCACATTTTTTAACATATTCTCGAAAAGCCAAATTTTGAAGATGCACACAGTGTGTCAACATGGGCTATCTGCGATCAATGTATGCATTTTGGGGGTGCAACCCCTTCCTCAATAATAAAGTAGCTGAGAGGAAGGGGTTTCACCCACAAAACACGTTCATTGATCCCCCATGATGGCAGGTAGCACATGTTGACATTCGGCAATTTGTGTGCATCTTCAAAATTTGGCTTTTTTAGGGGTGAATTCACCCAGCTACTGAACGCAATATCAAACACAGTTTATAAATACTCATGTCTGATATTGCCTTCAATTTCTACAAAAGTTGAACTTTGTAAGTTCCAGAGTTGTGTATTTATTGTTGGTTTTAAACATGCCTGTTTTACCTTAAAAGGCAATTCTACTTTTATTTATGTGACCTAAAATGTGTTATACAACAAAAATGTTGGTTTGTTTTAAAAACCTTTTATAAATGCACATGTGATTGTGCTTGTATTAAAAAGATTGATAATCAACAATGTGTGGCTTCTTCTTTCAATGTTCATAAACATTTTTTTGTGGTAAAATTGTTGTTTTCAGTGACAATAGGGGTTATTTCCTAAGGGCAAATCCACTTTGCACTACACGTGCAGTTTCATTGCAGTCTTAAGTGCACTTGTAGTGCAAAGTGTCTTTGCCTTTAGTAAATAACACCCAACAGTGCTTTTTCATTTTACACAATCACGCCATTTTCAGGACTCTCCAAATTGCAGTCATGGTCAGCTAAAAGAAACACAAGCAGTAAATGTGAGCAAATATTTGTTCAGTTTTAAAAAATTTTTTATTTAAAAAATGTCTCAGACATTGTCTGGCATATTGATGGCCCCCCTACCCGCAAAGTATTCCATGTATCTTATACGGACCTCGCGGGCACTCTGAGGGGGCAAGCCAGGACGTCCGGCTTCAAGCGCCGTCAGGGTTGGTTCATTTAGATTAATTCCAGCTTCAGGCCCAACTGAACCAACATAGTTCACAGAATTTCTCCTTAAAAAGTTGTGGAGAACACAGCAAACCAGGATGATGTGATTGAGTTTATATTCCGCCATGTGTATCGGTTAAAGAAATAGGCGGAACCAGCTGGCCATTATTTCAAACGTGTTCTCCTCCACTCTTCTGGCTCTGGCCAGCCGGTAATTAAAAACCCTCTGGTCCGGGGTGAGGGTCCTCATAGGGAATGGCCGCATAAGATGGTCCCCCAGCGCAAACGCTTCATCCGCAACAAAGACGAATTGGAGTCCTTCCGCATTGTCTTCTGGAGGTGGCAAGTCCAAGCTGCCATTCTGGATACGCCTGTAGAACTCCGTGTGGGCGATGACTCCACCATCTAACACCTGGCCATTCTTCCCCACGTCCACATACAGGAACTTGTAAGTAGCTGACACCACCCCTAACATCACAATACTATTGAACCTGTCATGAAAAGGTTCACCCGTTGGTGGCGCTATCGGTCTCTTGGATCGCAGTACCAGTGTCCACCAGCGGGTGTCTTCCAACACCTAGGAACTGTAATAAGAGGACTCACCTGCTGGTGGCTGGCACTGTTGCATCCTTGGGCCGTTGTACCGGTGTCCACCAGCGGTTGTATTCCGGCAGTGTGGAGCAGGCAGCACCCTCTGCGCTCAGGTTTAATGTGAGGTCAAATCACTGCAGTCTGATAAATACCCAGCAAGCCCTCACATCCTTGCCTTGGTGTCTCTCTCCCTGTGCCCTGATCTTGCTGCCGGTTATCTTGACCTTGAGCCTGCATCTGTCCTGACCTGATCCGATCCCTATCCTGAGCCCATCCTGGACCTGTCCCTCCTGTTTCCTAAATTTCCCTGGATCCCTGCACTGCAGCCTATCCATCCATCCTCTCCCTGTCCTGTTGGTTCCCCGTCCTTTCCCATCTGACTGACCTCCTTGTGTATGACCTCGGCCTGGGTTTTGTTACGATTACGGTATTTCCCATCCATTTGCATATACCATTTGTTTGTGGGTCTGTGGTTGGTTTGCACTGTTTATATTTCATTTATTTGATACCCATTTAATAAACACCATTATTTTTCACTTACCTGCGTTTCTGGTTTGTTGTGTGCAGTCCACACAGTTTGGTCTACTAAATTTCCTGATAGTACACCAAGGCCATCCCTGACCAGACGTGGCTGCATTGAGGAACCATCCGGGCTGTTAGTTCTGCTAATATGGATTTCAATGAAATCATTTATTATTCCCTGCTGGCAGAAGATGATGGTGAATATCGTCGCCAGACTTTAAAAGGGTGGACTAGTGACCAGCTGATGGAAACTATCCAATCATCTCATTCCCTAGTGGATCAGGGGTATATGTCATTTGAAGATGTTCAGCCCCTGATCCAGTTATGTGCAAAACCAGCCCTGTCATGCATTCACGAAGGGAGCAATGATTTTTCTCCCCCCTTCAATTATGGCCAAGTTGAATCCCTGGTATGGTTATTAGAAGATGATCCAGCCTTTTTTATGGAATATTATTCCGCTTGTTCACAGCAGGTGTTGTCTGAGTGCATCCATTCAGTGCAATCCCTGGTTAATCAGGCCAGGTGTGAATCAGAATTTGTTCAACCTGTGCTACAGACATGGTCAGATCTCCTGCACTTAGCTAAGCCTCAACATTCCAGCCCTGCCATTAATAACCTGCCTTCCAAAAGATCTATCTCCACGTCACCTATGGCAACCGCAGCTACAGCCCAGGTTACTCATCTCCCTACCAAATACTACTACCCAGTCTCCAAGTGTTGCACCTATCCTGCCTTTAATCCACCTGCCTCTTCTCCTCCACCTGTAACAACCCCACAGAACCCTCCTCCAGCAACTGTTCCTTAGTCTTCCTTTTGCCCAGCTACATACTTTTCTTACGACCCTGCACCTACATACAAAGCTGCAGTGGCTAACCAAAAAAGAAACAAAAGTTCTTCTCGACCCACACCATCCTGCCAGTAACCCAACCTGCCTCCACACCAACCAATCTGTTCCAGCCTGCATTCATGCCAGTTGAACTTGATGACCCACCTAAACCTGCCAACCCAGTGCCTACTATCCAGCCTGATGTGCCTGCCTTCCAGCCTGATGTACCTACCTTCCAGTCTGATGTGCCCACTTTCCAATCTGATGTCTTGATGCCTGCCTTCCAGCCCAAAGTCTCTGTGCCTGCCTTCCAGCCTGATGTGCCTGCCTTCCAGCCTGATGTGCCTACCTTCCAGTCAGATGTGTCCGCTTCCCAGTCTGATGTCTTGATGCCTGCCTTCCAGCCTGAAGTCTCGGTGCCTGCCTTCCAGCCTGATGTGCCTGCCTTCCAGTCTGATGTATCTGCTTTCCAGTCTGATGTCTTGATGCCTGCCTTCCAGCCCAAAGGCTCGGTGCCTGCCTTCCAGCCTGATGTGCCTGCCTTCCAGCCTGATGTGCCTACCTTCCAGTCAGATGTGTCCGCTTCCCAGTCTGATGTCTTGATGCCTGCCTTCCAGCCTGAAGTCTCGGTGCCTGCCTTCCAGCCTGATGTGCCTGCCTTCCAGTCTGATGTATCTGCTTTCCAGTCTGATGTCTTGATGCCTGCCTTCCAGCCCAAAGGCTCGGTGCCTGCCTTCCAGCCTGATGTGCCTGCCTTCCAGCCTGATGTGCCTACCTTTCAGTCAGATGTGTCCACTTTCCAGTCTGATGTCTTGATGCCTGCCTTACAGCCCAAAGTCTCGGTGCCTGCCTTCCAGCCTGATGTGCCCACTTTCCAGCATGATGTGCCCACTTTCCAGCCTGATGTGTCCACTTTCCAGTCTGATGTGCCCGCTTTCTGGTCTGATGTGCCCGCCTTCCAGCCTGATGTCTTGATGCTTGCCTTCCAGCCTGATGTCTTGGGGCCTGCCTTCCAGCCGGATGTCTCAGTGCCTGCCTTCCAGCTTGATGTCTCCACTTTCCAGTCTGATGTGCCCACTTTCCAGTCTGATGTGTGCGCTTTCCAGTCTGATGTGCCCGCTTTCCAGTCTGATGTGCTCGCTTTCCAGTCTGATGTCCTGATGCCTGCCTTCCAGCCCGAAGTCTTGGTGCATGCCTTCCAGCCTGATGTGCCCACTTTCCAGCCTGATGTGCCCACTTTCCAGCCTGATGTGCCTGCTTTCAAGTCTGATGTCCCCGCTTCCAGTCTGATGCTTACCTTCCAGCCTGATGTCTCGATGCTTGCCTTCCAGCCTGATGTCTCGGTGCCTGCCTTCCAGCCAGATGTCTTGGTGCCTGCCTTCCAGCTTGATGTCTCAACTTTCCAGTCTAATGTGCCCACTTTCCAGTCTGATGTGCCCGCTTTCCAGTCTGATTTGCTAGCTTTCCAGTCTGATGTGCCCGCTTTCCAATCTGATGTGCTCGCTTTCCAGTCTGATGTCCTGATGCCTGCCTTCCAGCCCGAAGTCTTGGTGCATGTCTTCCAGCCTGATGTACCTAAATATAAAAAGTGTAGTGCTAAAGTACAAACCTCTATGTGAGAAGATTAAGAGAGAGGAAGCTATTCCACATTTAAGTAAAGAATAACCACATCTAGTCTTAAAACTAAACAAATTAGTAAAATGAATTCTAAGTGTATAGTCTAATAACATATAAAATGCTCATTCCTCAATGGTGAGAAAGGCATAAACAATCTCAAAAACATGAATTAGAAGTGGTGAAAAATATATATAAATGTGACAAACAAAGTGATAATTTAAAATGTCCGCATTTCTGGTGGTAATGAGATGTAAATAACAAACATAGTGGTGATAATAAAATGTCCACAATAGGGATGAGCTTCGAGTTCGAGTAGAACTCATGTTCTACTCGAACATTGGCTGTTCGCAAGTTCGCCGAACAGCGAACAATTTGGGGTGTTCGCGGCAAATTCGAATGCCGTGGAACACCCTTTAAAAGTCTATGGGAGAAATCAAAAGTGCTCATTTTAAAGGCTTATATGCAAGTTATTGTCATAAAAAGTGTTTGGGGACCTGGGTCCTGCCCCAGGGGACATGGATCAATGCAAAAAAAAGTTTTAAAAACGGACGTTTTTTCAGGAGCAGTGATTTTATTAATGCTTAAAGTCAAACAATAAAAGTGTAATATCCCTTTAAATTTCATACTTGGGGGGTGTCTATAGTATGCCTGTAAAGGGGCGCATGTTTCCTGTGTTTAGAACAGTCTGACAGCAAAATGACATTTTGAAGAAAAAAACACATTTAAAACTACCCGCGGCTATTGCATTGCCGACAATACACATAGAAGTTCATTGATAAAAACAGCATGGGAATTCCAAACAGGGCAACCCCGAACCAAAAAAAAAAAAATGATGTGGGGGTCCCCCTAAATTCCATACAAGGCCCTTCAGGTCTGGTATGGATATTAAGGGGAACCCCAGCCAAAATTAAAAAAAAAAATTGACGTGGGGTTCTCCCTAAATTCCATACCAGACCCTTCAGGTCTGGTATGGATTTTAAGGGGAACCCCGCGCCAAAAAAAAAAAAAAAAACGGCGTGGGGTCCCCCCAAAAATCCATACCAGACCCTTATCCGAGCACGCAACCTGGCAGGCCGCAGGAAAAGAGGGGGGACGAGAGTGCGCCCCCCCCCCTCCTGAACCGTACCAGGCCACATGCCCTCAACATTGGGAGGGTGCTTTGGGGTAGCCCCCCAAAACACCTTGTCCCCATGTTGATGAAGACAAGGGCCTCATCCCCACAACCCTGGCCGGTGGTTGTGGGGGTCTGCGGGTGGGGGGCTTATCGGAATCTGGAAGCCCCCTTTAACAAGGGGACCCCCAGATCCCGCCCCCCCCCCTGTGTGAAATGGTAAGGGGGTACTTACCCCTACCATTTCACTAAAAAACTGTCAAAAATGTTAAAAATGACAAGAGACAGTTTTTGACAATTCCTTTATTTAAATACTTCTTCTTTCTTCTATCTTCCTTCATCTTCTGGTTCTTCTGGCCCTTCTGGTTCTTCCTCCGGCGTTCTCGTCCAGCATCTCCTCCGCGGCATCTTCTATCTTCTTCTCCTCGGGCCGCTCCGCACCCATGGCATGAGGGGGGAGGCTCCCGCTCTTCTCTTCATCTTCTTCATCTTCTTCTTCTTCTTCATCTCTTCTTCCTTCTTCTCTTCTTCATTTCTTCTCCGGGCCGCTCCACAGCCATGCTGGCATGGTGGGAGGCTCCCGCTGTGTGACGGCGTCTCTTCGTCTGACGGTTCTTAAATAACGGGGGGCGGGGCCATCCGGTGACCCCGCCCCCCTCTGACGCAGGGTGACTTGACGGGACTTCCCTGTGACGTCACGGGGAATGCCACAGGGAAGTCCCGTCATGTCCCGTGCGTCAGAGGGGGGCGGGGTCACCGGGTGGCCCCGCCCTCCGTTATTTAAGAACCGTCAGACGAAGAGACGCCGTCACACAGCGGGAGCCTCCCACCATGCCAGCATGGCTGCGGAGCGGCCCGGAGAAGAAATGAAGAAGAGAAGAAGGAAGAAGAAGAAGAAGATGAAGAAGAAGATGAAGAAGAGAAGAAGATGAAGAGAAGAGCGGGAGCCTCCCCCCCATGCCATGGGTGCGGAGCGGCCCGAGGAGAAGAAGATAGAAGACGCCGCGGAGGAGATGCTGGACGAGAACGCCGGAGGAAGAACCAAAAGAGCCAGAAGAACCAGAAGAAGATGAAGGAAGAAAGAAGAAGCATTTAAATAAAGGAATTGTCAAAAACTGTCTCTTGTCATTTTTAACATTTTTGACAGTTTTTTAGTGAAATGGTAGGGGTAAGTACCCCCTTACCATTTCACACAGGGGGGGGCCGGGATCTGGGGGTCCCCTTGTTAAAGGGGGCTTCCAGATTCCGATAAGCCCCCCGCCCGCAGACCCCCACAACCACCGGCCAGGGTTGTGGGGATGAGGCCCTTGTCTTCATCAACATGGGGACAAGGTGTTTTGGGGGGCTACCCCAAAGCACCCTCCCAATGTTGAGGGCATGTGGCCTGGTACGGTTCAGGAGGGGGGGGGCGCACTCTCGTCCCCCCCTCTTTTCCTGCGGCCTGCCAGGTTGCGTGCTCGGATAAGGGTCTGGTATGGATTTTTGGGGGGACCCCACGCCGTTTTTTTTTGGCGCGGGGTTCCCCTTAAAATCCATACCAGACCTGAAGGGTCTGGTATGGAATTTAGGGGGAACCCCACGTCAATTTTTGTTTTTAATTTTGGCTGGGGTTCCCCTTAATATACATACCAGACCTGAAGGACCTTGTATGGAATTTAGGGGGACTCCCACATCATTTTTTTTTTTATTTTGGTTAGGGGTTGCCCTGTGGGGAATTCCCATGCCGTTTTTATCAATGAACTTCTATGTGTATTGTCGGCAATGCAATAGCCGCGGTAGTTTTAAATGTGTTTTTTCCTTCAAAATGTCATTTTGCTGTCAGACTGTTCTAAACACGGGAAACATGCGCCCCTTTACAGGCATACTATAGACACCCCCCAGGTATGAAATTTAAAGGGATATTACACTTTTATTGTTTGACTTTAAGCATTATCAAAATCACTGCTCCTGAAAAAACGGCCGTTTTTAAAACTTTTTTTTGCATTGATTCATGTCCCCTGGGGCAGGACCCAGGTCCCCAAACACTTTTATTGACAATAACTTGCATATTAGCCTTTAAAATTAGCACTTTTGATTATTCATGTTCGTGTCCCATAGACTTTAACGGTGTTTGCGTGTTCGAACGAATTTTTTTCCTGTTCGCATGTTCTGGTGCGAACCGAACAGGGGGGTGTTCGGCTCATCCCTGGTCCACAATTCTAGTAGAAGGTGTAGCCACCGAATGAAGCCTGAAAATTGACTAGTCCCAATGATACATCATGCAGATGAAGCGAATTCAATATAATGTAGATGATACACTGATATCTCCTCAGCAATGATCCGAATCAACATAAGGGATAAAGTACTCTTACCGACTTTGGTGGACTCACAGGCCCTTGGCGGTGAGTCAAACGGGCTTGCACTGTCTTAAGATGAATGACAGTATAAGAGTGGACCATGCACTGGTAAACTTCCTCCTCAGATGGGGGACCAGGATCCTGCCCGGATGGTCTAAACGATCACCGTCCTTGTCAGCATAGGTAAACCATGTATAGAGAAAAAACAAGGAGCCTCCACATGGTGTAAATCCAAAAATTTCAATTGGCATTTATTTGATCAGTCATGATCATCAGACAATCCATAAAAAATATATAAAAGTAATAGAATCGATTCCAACAATAAAAGCAGAAAAAAGGCAAGCGTGGTGTGGGTGGCTGGGTACAGCAAGGAGACCCGACGCGTTTCCTCTGAAGAGACTTCGGCTGGGGTATATGCCATCCCACCACCACTACGCTTTTATACATGTACTAAATTAATGACCCATAAACAGCTGTTACAGCATCGCGCGCTCTGAGTTCCTGGGTACCTAGCGTGCGTTCCAATCGGGGTCATGTGTTTCCACGTTTAGCCAATCGAAGAGCAGATCCGCTTCTACCAACCAAGCCTCAGTGTGGATGCCCTATCGTAGTGCGCTCTCACTGGGTGGGAGTGTACACTCACCAGTTACCCGCCCAATGTAAACCGTCACCACGTTTGACGCGCACGTGACCTGCGTCACGTGGTAACGTCTGACGTGTCATTGGGTATACATCATCGCGCCAACCCGGAAGTAGGAGCACATCACTAAGACTGTTGGAGCACATTGCGTTCCAGATTGATCATTGAGGTCGGAAGTAATTAGAACAAAGTAAATACGGCATTCTCAAAAATCAGCCGTCATAGTAAATAAAAATTTAAATCAGGAATTAAATTTGATATATGAAAAATTAGAATTAAAATTATAGCCTAATTGTCTAAACTAGGATATCGAATCAGGAAGTCAGTATGCATCGCATTTAAATCGCAAGTGTAATAAAGAAAGAACTATAGTAAAGCATATGTGTTGTAAATAACCAATAATCTTAGTTCATAGATATGAATGTAAGGCAGGAATTGATAATACCTATCCAAATTCGTGTCCGATCACAAAGCATATGAGGCCAGTGTGACCATAACTCACCTCCTGACTGCTGCAAATTGAATGTTAACAAATATAACAGACTATCATTCTGAGCCCAGCATTTTGCATTCTTGTCCCAATTTTGGGTGCCCACTACTGTCTGTTGATATGTAAAACACTTTTTTTAATCAGCAATTAATGATCAATACTAACATCTAGTAAACATCATTTATTTATTGTCCTGAAATCTGTAGAGGAATGCTATACCTGGCTCCAGCTGGGCTCCTCCACTTCTTCCTGGCTGGAAGGCCCAGGTTGGACATCGGAAGCCTCAGCTGGGGTGGAAGGAAGAGTGGAAGGAAGAGTGGAGAGGGATTCCCTGACTTCAGTGTGGTCTGACAGAAATCGCAGTCTCTCGTAGTACCACAGCCTGGGGACATAAACGTCATCTGCTGCAGCTCCGGACCTCTGGGAATCCGTGACCCTCTTGCGCTCCCTAAGATACGTGCTCCTCAGGCCACCAATTTTGGCTTTTAAATAGGGGATGGTTGCTGTGGGGACCACCGGCTTCACCAGCTCCAGCAGTTTCTCCAGCGCTGCCTGCCTCTTCTGTTTGTGATTATAGTGGGGGTGTCTCACTTGCCACAGACAGGGCAGCTCCCTGTACTTGTCTATGAACAGGGGCAGGAAATTGTGGTCGTTGAACCCATCCATTTTCTCTGCAAGACACAACACAAGACAAACCCTAATGTCAGGCCAAACTCCCCTAATCTTGTTACAATATAGGCTTCCATTTCGAAGCAGTATAGGCCCAAGTTTAGATCCTACCTTCGTTATCACGATCGGCGTCTCCGATGCTCCTTCCTCCGCTCACAGATCGTACGTAATACGCACGTGTGTTACGCTTTATACACACTGCGCATGTGTATAACTCCGCCCGCCCCTGACGTTCTTTCTAGTCTATTCCCCGCCCCTTTTCGTTCGGCGCAGTGGGGGAAGAGCACATGGTGGATGGACAGCAGGTGCGTGCTAATTGTAGCAATGAGGAGGAGGAGGAGGAGGAAAGGCCTGATCCTGAAACGTCCCGATCCAGAAGGAGATTTAAGGACTCAAATATGTCCTTTGGGGAGATGTTGGAAATGGTTGACATCCTGAAGAAGGCCGACTATGATGGAAAGTATGGGCCTTACCCCAACCCCAATATACGAAAGGCCAAGATCATGGCGAAAGTGGTCAGGAGTCTGCACCTGAATTTCGGGGTACGACGATCGAAAGATCAGCTCAGGAAGAGGTGGTCGGACCTGAAATTATGAGAACATGAGCAGTACAGAAAGATCCGGAGAGTGCTGCAAAAAAGTAAGTAGTTGTGCTGTGTTTCTATTCTTTTTTGTGTTTATTACGTTCGTGCTGCTCCATGTGCTTTTAGGAACTGTTGTACAGTTTAAAATGGCAACTTTCATGTTCATGGGCCCATTATTCGTTCGGATCCAACATTTTTCGTTCCAACTATAAAATACCATTGTTTAGCCCATATGCATTTGGCCACCATTTTGACGCCCTATACTTGTCTTCAAAGAATTGGGTTGTGTAGATGGCTTTGTTACTAGAATGAAATGCAAACTAGATTGTGTGTAAGGAGAGGACACTGAGCAGCTGTTTTCACATCTGGACACTGGAGCACTAGTGTGGGACACAAGAACACCATTTTTATTAGGGGAGCCACACAGGTGCTCCAGTGTATACTATAGGGGGGTCTCCATCTGTGAAGCTTGTACCAAACAGGTAAAGTATTGCATGTTGACAAAGGACACTAAAAATGCTACATCTTGGAACTCTGCTAAAATAGACAATTGTACCCCACTTCCAAGCAATGTTTCCTATTTATAGTTACATTAAATATCTGTGTGCTAATTATACCATTTTTGTTTTACATAGGGGAGAAAAGACTCGGAAGACACCCCTCATCCAAGGAGACCAGAGCCCCCCCTCTGGAAGAAGGTGAAATCCCCCCAACACAAGCTGAGCAGGAGGAAGAAGATGTGGTGGAACTAGTCACCACAACAGGTGAGTGTCTGCGACCACAGGCTCAGATAAGAGATGGATGGCGGCATATTTTTTAGACCTAATTTTTTTTGGGTTCCTCTCTTTTTAGGTGATCATGAGGTTGTGGATCCAGATCCTTTCACATCCGAAACTGCCCAAATCCTGATTGGGGAGATCATGGGGTGTAATTTACAATTGGAAATCATCAAGCAAAACATCAATGATGTTATTCCAAAATATAAAAACATCATTGATGTTTTGGGGCGAGTTTAAAGCCCCTCCAAATGACTTTCTTCTTTTGTGTGCTACAATGTGCTAAATGTTTTTGTGATTTTTCCCAAAGCCAAATGTGGAGGATGCACACAGTGTGTCAACATGTGCTATCTGCCATCATGGGAGATCAATGGATGCGTTTTGGGGGTGCAACCCCTTCCTCAATAATAAAGTAGTTGAGAGGAAGGGCTTGCTCCCCCAAAACACATCCCTTGATCCCCCGTGATGGCAGCTAGCACATGTTGACATTGTGAAATTTGTGTGCATCTTCCAAATTTGGCTTTTCCTGGGGTGACTTCACCCCATCTGAACGCAATATCAAACACAGTTCCTAAATACTCATGTCTGATATTGCCTTCACGTTTGACCAAATGTGACATTTGTAAGTTCAAGATTTGTGTCTTTTCTTGTTGGTTTTACACAGGCCTGTTTTCTATAAAATGGACATTTTTATTTTGGATAATGCCACCACAAAAATTGTTATACAACAAACATGTTGGTTTGTTTGAAAAACATTTGGTAAATGCACATGTGATTGTACAGGTATTAAAAAGATTTTTAATCAAGAATGTGTGGATTATTGTCTCAACGCTACAACACTTTTGGGGTGATGTAATTGTTGTTTTCTGAGAAAATGGGGGTTATTTCCTAAGGGCAAATCCTCTTGGCACTACAAGTTCAGTTTCAGTGCAGTTGCAAGTGCACTTGTAGTGAAATGTGTTTTTGCATTTTATTAAATAACAACCAACAGTGCTTTGTATAATAAGGTTACACAATCACGCCATTTTCTGCACTCAACACATTTCTGTCAGGGTCAGCTAAAACAAACACAAGCAGTAAATGTCCACAAAGAATTTTTTTGTTTTTTTAATTATAAAAAGGCTTCACAGATTGTCTGGCATATTGATAGCCCCCCTACCCGCAAAGAACTCCAGGTAGTGTAACCGGACATCACGGGCACTCAGGGAGGGCAAGCCAGGACGGCCACTTTCAAGCGCCGTCAGTGTGGTTTGATGTAGGATTCCGGCCTCAGGCCCAACTGAGCCAGCATAGTTGGCCGAATGTTTCCTTAAAAAGTTATGGAGAACACAGCACGCAAGTATAATATGGTTCAGTTTATACTCCGCCATATGGATGGGTGTCATAAATAGGCGGAACCGGCTGGCCAGGATTCCAAATGTGTTCTCCACCACTCTTCGGGCTCTGGCCAGCCGGTAATTAAAAACCCTCTGTTCCGGGGTGAGGGTCCTCGTTGGGAATGGCCGCATCAGGTGGTTCCCCAGCGCAAATGCTTCATCAGCAACGAACACAAATGGGAGTCCTTCAACATTGTCCTCTGGAGCTGGCAAGTCCAAGCTGCCATTCTGGAGACGCCTGTAGAACTCCATCTGGGTGATGACTCCACCATCGGACATCCGGCCATTCTTCCCCACGTCCACATACAAGAAGTCGTAATTAGCCGACACCACCGCCAATATCACTATACTATTGAACCCCTTGTAATTATAATAGTATGACCCAGAGTTGGGTGGTGGGACGATGTGGACGTGTTTCCCATCAATTGCCCCTCCGCAGTTAGGAAAGTCCCACCGCTCGGCAAAGTGGGAGGCCACAGTCTGCCATTCCTGTGGCGTGGAAGGAAACTGTTGAGGAAAAAACAATAAACATTACTATTTTTACTCTGAAACATGGCAAGCAGATTAGACACAAACAGTATGGGGCAACCTCCAGATAGCATTTATTAAGGGGAAATTAACAACGCCAAAGTATAAGGTACACCTATCATCTTCCCCCTCCCCCCCTCTCATGGGCCATTTGTAACATTATAGGGGGTGTGTGGAAATCTTGGACAGGTAACCCTCTTCACTTCATAGAGAGATGAATGCCTAAATACAGGGTATTACTTGGAACAGACCCTCCTTAGTTACACTATTGGCAGCCCACTGGACAGGTAAGAAGTGTCATAATACAAAGATATAAATACACACTGTACACATTTGAGGACATTTGGACATTCTGCTATTACCTATCAAGATAATAATAGGATACAAAAACTTTAAACAGTACCATTGGAAAGTATACAGGCAGGCCCTTGCACTACATGCTTTGGGGAATTCATCCATACATCTGACCAGTAAAGAGGTGGGTATAGTGTATATAGGTTTGGCAAAGTCAGCAGATAGATGATTGAGGATAGAGAATTGGGATCAGCTGACTTAGCAGTTGGGGGAGGGAGGGTTACTAAAAATTATTTGGGGACACCACAAAAAAAAGCCTCTGGCACTCTGCCTGAATTTAAAGCTAAAATAACATTTCCAAACATTTTAGGGGGTGTTTGGGGTAAAGCACTACTATGGAGCTGATAAAATACATTGTTAAGTGACTACATGAGGTGAATATAGGGCAGGAGACACCATGCTGGGGAGGTTAGTGAAGGGCAAATATGTATGAAGGACCTAAAATAATAATTACATAAAAATCCAGCATGCATGAGGACAAAGGGGACATTCACAGCATATTACAATCATGGTAATTAGGGAATGAGGAAAGAAATACAAGATATTATCAAACATTCAATACAATAAAATGTGATATTAAAGGATAAAAATCTTATCTTCATATACTCCTTCTGTAGAACCAGTATGATGGCAGAACAGGTCTCTGGAATAATGATCCCCAGAGCCTGGGGGGAGATGCCTGTCGAGAACTTCAAGTCCTGCAGACTTCTCCCTGTCGCCAAATACCGCAGGGTAGTGACCAACCTCTGCTCCAGAGTGATGGCTTGCCTCATGCAGGTAACCTGCCTGCTAATATAGGGGGTCAGCGAAGCCAACAAACGGTGAAACACGGGGTCCGTCATCCTGAGAAAGTTCCTGAAATCATCAGGATTATTCTCACGGATCTCACGGAGCAAAGGCATATGAGAGAACTGGTCGCGCTGAAGCAACCAATTCTTGGTCCATGAACTCCTCCCCACCCTGTTCATGGACTGGACTTGTGACAAGGTCAGGACCCCAACACCAAGCCTCCGCACAGCACGAACTCTACGAGGAGTACGCATACGAAACATGGCTAGAAAACGGTCGGCTGCTCAGAACGAAGTAACAGAACGCACTGAAGAACAGCAAGGCCTGTGAAGAGCGACCTGAAAAACAGTAACGAACGAACAAGAATACAATGACTACCTAAAGTCACGCGGAACTTGCTGCACGCACTGAAGAGCAGATACAAACCCACAAGCACAAACTGAACGGCAGAAAACGATCTGAAAGCCACGAGTCTGAAAAAGCGCGAATCGTCTCTCACCAAACTTTTACTAACACGAGATTAGCAAAAGGAGCCCAAAGGGTGCCGCGCTTGGTTCTGAACCGGCCTTTTCTAGTCTCGTCGTACGTGGTGTACGTGACCGCGTGGTTGGCGATCGGAAATTCCGACAACTTTGTGCGACCGTGTGTAGACAAAAAAAGTTTGAGCCAACATCTGTCGGAAAAAATCCTAGGATTCTGTTGTCGGAATGTCCGAACAAAGTCCGACCGTGTGTACGCCCTATAACAGATTCTTGTCTCTCTGGCCGGGAGCCCACTGGACTGTATCCGAGTCGCAGCACAATTCTGTTTAATCAGGTTAGGGAGTCTCTAAACAAGACATTTAGATGATGAGATAGTGAATCCAGATCTTAAGATAAGTAGGTGATTTTTATTGTATACACTGCAGTGGAGAGACACAACACACAATGATATTCAGCACTACCAGGCTGAACGAAGAAGGAAGTGTCTCTGACTTAAAAACATCAAGTTTAACAATATATACTTTATGAATATGCATAAGCACTAGGCGTGTTATAGGTGTGATCGTATAGTTTAGTCCAATCAGCATTCATTTATTCTGAATCCAAAACAGTTACATCATGTGACTGGCAAAAAAATTGATTTCAGCAGTATCTGGTCAGTTCAGACTGGTTTCTGGTACGAAGGCCTATTTTAAGCAGCTTTCTGGGTTCTTTTTTTTTTTTCTACAAAAAAGATTTTATTGAAAAAGGGTTAAGATAGCAAGTACAATACATCAAAAGAGTATCAAAAAGAATCATACAGTACACTCATTGGACAAGGATACATCATAATGGTTATTGTTATAACACGTTTGGATTTACAAAGTGCAAATGTAATCATTGAAGTATACACATAAGAGGGGGCAAACTTGGTAGCGAGAACTGTACCATTGTTGCTAATACTGTAATAAAAATGTTCCAGTGTCTTTGGTACAGGAAGGTCCAGTGTCTGTCCTGTTCTTTGAGTATATTACATATAAGGATACAAGTTTGAGTGTCTGATAGTGGGGGATTTTGCATGTTATGACGATCATGCGTGGGGTGTGACCCCAAATTCAAGAAATAAAAAAAAAAAAAAAGGGTGGGTAAGGAGGGATTGTTAAAACAAAGAGACAGGGGTTGGGGGGAAGGCATAGGGGAAGAAGGGAAGAAAAGAAAAGATAATAAATAAAGCGAGGAAGGCAGATGGAGGGAGAGAGAGGGGGGACCGCCCCTCAGCCCAGGCCCCGCGAGCGCCCCCCCAAATCATGGGGGTCATGGGTGTTAGGCTATAAAGGGGAGGGTGTTTAGGACGGAAAGAAAGATTTATAGTGATCAGTGGTTTTGAAATGGGACCAACAAGCCCATATGGCTGTGAATTTTTGGATACGGTCTTGGGATATATGAATGAGTTCCTCCATCTCCTCGATCCTTGCAACCCTGGTTAACCATTCTGTTATGGTCGGGGGATTAGTTGAGCGCCAGTGTGCGGGAATACACATTCTAGCGGCATTTACCATGTGCATTGCGAGTGATTTGTGGTAAACTTTTTTGGACAAGGTTGAATGATGGAGGAGATATTGGGCCGGGTTAAAGTCTAAAGAATAGGTTGTTACCTGTGTAATAACAGAGTGTACCTCTTTCCAAAATGGTTGAATCAATAGGCATTCCCACCAGATGTGTAACATATTTCCTATTGCCTTATTGCATCTCCAGCAAATGTTGGGGATGGAGGGCGAAAAGTGATGTAATCGAGCGGGGGTTCTATACCATTTTGTGGCAATTTTGTACCCGTTCTCTTGAATTGCTACATTCATAGACCCCTTATGAGCATATGTAAGGATAGATTCCCAGTCGTCATCAGAAAAATTGATTTGTAGGTCTCTCCCCCAGGATAGTCTTGAGGTTTCCGTCTGCGGGAGAAGCGGGTCATCCTGGAGGAAGGAATAAATCGTGGAAATTAAGTGTCCTTGTGGAGTGGGCTGAGAGTACAATGTTTCGAATGGGGTAAGTGGTCTTGTCCAGAGGTCGTTTGTGTTGGTCGATGTAAAGAAGTGTCTTAGCTGTCTGTAAGACCAAAAGGGGAATTCTTTTGTGCGTGAGATGGATTTTAATTCGTTATATGTACGTAGCCTCCCGTCAGCAAAAAAATTACGGGCATAGATATCGTCGTGTGGCCATTCTTGTGTTAGGAAAGAGTTTGATTCTCCAGGAGGAAATTCCGGGTTGGCCCGCAGGGGGGTCAACGGTCCTGGTGTTGAGGCTATGTGGTATAGGTTCCTTGCTGTGGAAAAAGCTCGCAATGATTAATATATAAGCGGGTGTGTTTTGACAGCGTGGGGGTAGTGTTGTATTGGAACCCATGTTAGGGTGTGCAAGGGTATAGTACTAGAGGCATTTTCCAAAATGGTCCATAGTTTGCTTAGCTTATGGGTTTTCCAGTTGACCACTCTAGAGAGATGGCAAGCCAAGTAATACTTATGTAGATCTGGCAAAGCAATCCCCCCTTTCGTTTTGGAGCATGTCAGCTTTGTGTATTTGATGCGGGGGGGGCCGCTTTTCCAGATAAATTTTGAACAGGCTTTTTTATAGGCCAAAAAGAAAGATGGGGGCAGGTGGATTGGGATCGTTTGCATGAAATACAGAAGACGGGGAAGGATTATCATCTTTATCAATGCCGAGCGACCAAACCAAGAAACGTTCAGGGTATTCCAGCTTTGAAGGTCTGTTTGGATTTTCGTCAAGGCATTAAGAAAGTTGAGATCATAGAGCTCTGTTAGATGTCGGGGGATTTTAATGCCTAGGTAGGTAATATAGTCATTTCCCCACTGAAATGGGAACGAAGCCTGGCAATGCGCGACTTCTGATGGTGGGAGAGAGACATTGAGGGCCTGGGATTTAGAGTAGTTAATCTTAAAATTGGACAATGTTCCGAAGTGGCTAATGTCTTTCAACAGATTGGGAAGGGATGTGCGAGGTGATTGTAGTGATAATAGTATGTCGTCTGCAAAAGCAGCAACCTTAAATTCCCTGCGGTTTATGGGGATACCCTGAATATCAGGGTTGGCTCTTATTCTGTTGAGGAGGGGTTCAAGAGACAGGACAAAAATTAGGGGGGACAGAGGGCATCCCTGACGGGTACCGTTGCTAATACGGAAGGCGTTCGACAGGAGGCCATTTGCTTTAACTCTTGCTGTTGGAGTAGTATATAGGGCACTAATGTGTGCAAACATGCGTGGTAGGAGGCCAATCCCTTTGAGTACCTCTTGCATATAGTCCCAGGCCACCCTGTCGAACGCCTTCTCAGCATCCAGGGATAAAAAAAATCCCTTGGTATTGGATGCATTGAGCCAGTGGTGTAGGTTTAGGGTGCGAATGGTATTGTCTCTTGCCTCTCTGCCCGGGATAAAGCCTACTTGATCAGGCAAAATTAGGTCTGGAATCACGGGTAGTAGTCTATTGGCTATAATTTTGGCATACAATTTAATGTCTACGTTGAGCAGCGATATGGGTCTATAATTAGAAACTATCATTGGGTCTTTGTCTGCTTTGGGTATCACTGCTATCTGGGCTTCTAACATGTGTCCAGATGTGGCGAGTGGGTTTGAAAGAAAGTTAAAGGCCGACAACATTTTGGGTGCTAGTGTCTCTAGGAAAGTTTTATAGTATATGAGGGGTAGGCCATCAGGGCCTGGGCTTTTACCCGCCTTCATTTGTTTAATGGCTAGATTGAGTTCTTCTCTGGTCATGGGGAGCTCTAATTCCTTAGCTTTTTGTGTTGATATAGGCTTGGGGCAATATTGGGTCAAGAACTCTTGAATTTGTGAGGACCTGTCATGTGCGGAAGGAGAGTCTGGTGGATTTTGAGGTAGATTGTACAATTTAGAGTAAAACTCCTCGAAATGTTTGGCTATTTCCTCATTTTTGGAGAGAAGTGTGCCTTTTGCCGTGCGGAGGTGATGTATAGTGGAGGATATTTTAGCTGCCTGGATTGTGCGGGCGAGAAGTCTCCCGCTCTTGTTGCCGTGTTCGTAAAACACTTTTTGACCTAGGATGTATCTTCGCCTAGTGCGCTTCCCCAGTTCGTCTAGCAAAGATGCTCTTGCCTGTGAGAGAGCTTGTAGTGTGGATTGAGAGATGGACTTTTTATGGGTTGTTTCGAGTTTGTGGATTGTTGCGATAAGGACTTTAATCTGCTCTTGGTGTCTCTTTTTTTCTGCCGTGGCTAGGGCTATAAGTTTGCCTCTTAAAACGCACTTGTGTGCTTCCCACAGTGTCACCGGAGTGACATCTGGGGTTGAATTTTCCTGGAAGTACAATTGGATTTGGGCGTTCAGTTGCCGGATTGTTTCAGGATCTTTTAGGAGAGAAGGGTTCGCTTTCTGGGTTCTTATCAGTAGTTTTGTCGTCACATATCCAACAGTTTTGAATTCCCAGGAATTGAAACAAGCCATCTAAGAAGGAAAGAAACAAATCAAGCATAATATAAATTCTTAATTCTTAATATTCTTGTAATGGATGTGAATAATAATGATATCAGTTCTTACTAGGTGAGGTATATTAAAATGTCTATTCCAAACGTTTTATATCTGTATCAGAACTTCTTTGAATGTTAAGAGACTTCATACTTTCCAGATATTTTGCTACTTCCTCTTTTTCTGTCTGGAGCCAGACCACATTGAGTTATCAATAGACTGTAGCTTCCTGCAGCTTCCTGTTGCTTCCTCATTCATCTCCCAGAAATTGCATCAAGACCAGACATGACGTCAACATATAATAATAGCTTTGATTAATTGTTAAGTTTGTTGAAATTATTGCTAAATTTGTTAAAACTGCTGACATTGTTAGAATCTTATGAATTGTCATAACATGTTTTGCATATACTGTACTCTTTTGCGAGGGTATAAAAACCAACTAAAAAAGCGGAAATAAACTAGAAGTTTATTAAGTTAAGTTTATTAAGTGTCGGAGCATGATTACTTCTTAATGGCATGCATGCTTTAATTTGATAAAGGGGTAGATATAATAATTTCAGAACTTTTATTCTGAATCCAAAACATTTTGACGCCCAACGTGGGGCTCGAGGCTAGGATCCCAGGTAGCCAATCTCGAGAAGGGACCAGGAGAAGCCATCGCGGAAATACAGGAGGAGACTGATCAACTCTAGAAACGGTAAGACACTTTTGATATCTTGTATATCTAGTCTACTGTTTATCCTGTATCTGTGGCTGGTCAATCTCTGTGCCCATATTGGCTTCCTGCGACCCTCAAAGACAGGTATTAATCTTGCCTCGAGTCTGTTGATAAGTTAAAGAACCTGCAAATTATATCTACCGCCTGTTTTGTTCTGTTCTGTTTTGTTAATCGATCATTGTGTTTGATGATGGCTGTTGGGAGTTGGGGATTGCTTATATAGTCATGGATGACGGATGAAATTAGTTGACGTGGTTAAACTTCTCCTGGGACTAGGAGAAGGTGTCAGGACATGGTTAAACTCCTCCTGAGAGGATAAAAATAAATAATTGTGCAGGAAAAGCACGGGTACAATAAGTACGGGCAACCGGGAAACCTCAGCCCCCCTGAGGTTTCCCGGTTGCCCGTACTTATTGTACCCGTGCTTTTCCTGCACAATTATTTAGGAACACAGGGGGGATCCTGTGACAGTTTGAGAGATCCTGTACTCCATTGCAGCCGTCACATATCTTGTTGTTGGTTGTTGGTCACATTTTGTTGTTGGTTTATTATGTCCTAAATGTGTTTGTGGTCTGTCATTTGGGATACATGAAAAGGGTTGGGGGTTGATTGAAGTGGTAGAGCCAGGATATAGAGTTGAGTCTCTTGGGTACAAACCTCTACTGCCACATACCCCACATTTATTGGTGTTCAGATTGAATGTGCATTATCCAGTAAAAAAAGGGTTAGAAGAAGGGGAAAGAGACAGTGAGAAGTTGAGTTGGAACATGTAAATGAGATTTAAAGTGGTGCATTGATTATTAATTACTGTACTCCTTATCTGTTTGTTAATTGCCTTGTTGAGGGTAATAAGTAGTCACGTGTTACCCGCCCACTCCCTTACCTGTGGCCACCTGAAGTGGACAGGGCTGTGACTGGTCTATGTTTTGGGAAGATGCGTGTAAGGAGACTTGCACGGAAGTCGAACACTGTAGACATTCTTTTCTCTCTCTCTCTCTCTATCCATTTTGTCTTTTGTCCTCGTTAACTTGAGACTGTGATATGGTCTGAACCGGTACCAGGTGACGGATAGAGGATTGTCAGACCCTTGAGTCAGGACAGCCTCATGACCCGTTGAAAAAATCCTGAGCAGACACACATAAATATCACAGTCATCAAGACAGAACGTAGATAGTAGATAGTAAGATAGTGTTATATAATGGACAGATTCAAAAAACTGCCATACAAATCCTGAGCCTGGACACATAAACTTCCCAATAGCTAACAATGGGGCAGAAGTTAGAGAGACCTAAAGAGGGTAGTTTGACTTGTGATCTGGTTTTAGAGCGAGAAGGAGAGGATGCTATCAAGGAAGGGAAGAGATTGGCAAAAGTGTGTGGAGTCACTAGGCATTTGGGTGGTCGGCTAGAGCCGAATCAATGGTGTACTCTTTTAAGTAGGGAAAGGGGTTTGTTATGGGGCCATGGGCTGCTGCAAACAGCAGACGCTTGGTTTAAAGTTGCCAAAGCCATTCATGAAGAAGGATGGATAGAACATGAATTATGTCAGAATGGTTGTATTATGTATGTGTACAAGAAGCCAGTAAAGGGGTCAAAAGCTAAGACAGACAGACAGCCACCGCCCTATAATGGTGTCTGGACCCCAGGAAGTACATACTCCCAAAACGTTACTGCCCCCCTGCTACAAGTGACAGAGGAGCCTGTGACACCTCCCCCACCATGCTTAATAATAGACAATGTGCACTTGTCTTTATACAGCTCAGGTGGTTGTTGTCACACACCCCCAACTCAAACTGTACCACTGCCCTCACCGGAACCTACCCACATACATCCGGTGATAGACCAGTCCTTGGTATCGTATTACAGAGCCCAACCTACCCCAGTAATGACAAGTGTACATTCTGGGAAAGACTCGGACAGCTCCCAAGGGGGGAAACACAGACACTCAAGCCTCAGGAGGTCACCCCCTTGGCCCTCCTGCCCTAATAGACCTAGGACTAAGGACTTAGACTCTGCTCGACCTAACGCTAATAGACTAGGGGACCCAACCTTAGCTCCAACCCGGTCCCTCCTCTTAAAGTCCCGACCAGGGTCACGCCGGCCCTGCCAGGATGCACCAAGCTGACAGGCATGCTGGAACAGGTACAACCCCAAAACAACAGACTGTTACATTGTATGGCACACCCTGCATTGGATCCATCCCCATGTATGACTCATAAGCTGGGGGAATGGGTTCCTTTGTGCCATTGTCCAACGTCCCATTTGACCGCCTATACGGTGACATACATTTACAGCCCCTCTTATACCCCTTGTAATCCAGTAACCATTACCCAGTACTCTCCCTGAATCCCCTTTGAATGGGTTCCTGGACCCTCACACCACCAAAGACAACAACCCCAATACGGTCTTTTCCCTTCATCACCGAGAGTTTGAGAATCTGACTTTAAGGAGTTTCTCTAAAAACAGTGAATGTAGCAAATGTGCTATATTTATGCAAATTGTAGTTATGCAATTGTATTAGCAATAACTGGTTTTAAAATGAAGTTTAAAATGTTCAGATTCAATTGAGAATATATTTAACAGTATTCTAAGAGGAAGTTTATGCTCTGGGTGTTATGCAAGGAGAAGGACGAAAGAGGAAGTGTTTTCCTCACTCAAATCTGTATCAAGATTCGAGGCTCATTCACTTCTGAGTATTTTAAGAAAAAGAAAAGAGAAAAGAAAACATTTATTCTGTATGTACTCTGAAACATCTGGCGCCTATATGTGTATAGGAGATCACAAGAAGAAAGGCAAATCTGTTGAGAAATAGCACAAGAAGTTTACTGATTTGGGTTTTAGTGTACTGAACAAAGACGCATCTTAAAGAGTTAATCCGAAAGGGTCTGAGTATAGAGTATAGAGTATAGAGCTAATGGAGCTTGAGACGCTAGTAGCTAGTGGAGCTAATGGAGATTAGTAGTTGTTAGGTCTAGAGTCCTCACAGAGTAGTAGAGAGTAGCTCCTCTCGTGATGGCCTCTAACACACCCTATCTGCGCCCATCAGTACCAACTCCACATGTCTGCTACAACTGCAGAAGACCTGGCCGTTCCAGAAGAGAATACCGAAGACAGCAGAAGCTTGCCCACAGGCCCCAACTTTGACCCACATGAAGACGTCCAATAGGAGACATGACACATTCCTTCCCCACCCCCTCCAGACCATGTAGACTTTCTCCACTAGGATTCCGGCAAACCTGTGTCACTTACCCCTACAATGGTATCCTCTGGAGACTCAGGAGGTCCTCTCACAAAAATAACTACTAGAAGTGTAATTAGGACAGAAGAACTATCCGATACCTTGTTTTTATCAGACATTGACATAACATGCGTAGGGGTGGATGGAACACCCAGGAAAAAACCCCTTACACGCCCTTTACAGGTGGGCAACTTTCCTGATCTACTAGCAAGATTTGTGGTCTCTTCCACATGCTCTTAAATCTTTTAGGGGCTGATGTCTTATCCAGACTCCAGGCTTCCATTTCCTTCCAACTCGATGGTAGTGTTCTGGTCTCCTCACCGCTAACCATCGATGACGCCTCAGCACTGTGCTCTGTTCCCTTTTTGTTATCATTGGATGCATAATGTGAGGTTGGAATCCCGAATCCCAAAAGAGGTTCTGGATCAAGTCCCTACATGCCTGTGTGAAGCTAAAGCCTGGGGCGCCTTTTGCCCAGAAGAACACAGTACCCCTTGAAGCCAGCTCAAGCTGCATCTATTTTGAAGCAAATCAAAACCCTTCTGTCAAATGGAGTTCTGATACCCTGCACATCTCCGTGCTACACACCACTGTCCCCAGTGAAGAAACAAACTGCAAAAGGAGAGCCAGAAAAACACAGAATGGTACAAGACCCTAAGGCTGTGAACAAAGTTACTGTATTGGAAACACTTATGGCGTCCCTGGGTGGGAAACCCACACACCTTGCTGGCAGGAATACCGCCCACAGCAAAATACTTTACAGTGGAAGACTTAGCTGGACTGTTATGCCACAAGGTGCCCAGAACTCCCCTTCCCAATCCACCAAAGATAATGGCCCTCATTCTGGACTACTGGATGAAGCTACACCCAGACGTTATACTCCTTCACTATAAAGATGACTTCCTGCTCTGTGCAGATACCCTTGAGGACGCCCTTAATCTTTTCCGAAAGTCTCCTCCAACACTTGGCCGAGCAGGATGCAAGGCCTTAAAGAAGTGAATTTCCTAGGCCTCTGCATCTCCCAAGGTACCCGACATCTCACTGAAGAACGAACTGCTGCAATCAAAGCCATCCCTTTGCCTCAAGAATGCATCCCAGAAGCCTCCCTCTTGCTGCAACCCCTCTATGATGCCCTTTCTTGCTTTCTCCAGAAGTTGTGGACTATTTTGAAACTCTGAAGGAGATCCTTTCAACAGCCCCCACTTTGGGACTAAAAGACTTTCAAACTGTTTGTCTCAGAGAGACAAGAACATGCCACAGGAGTTTTGGTTCAGACCCATGGCAACAGACTCAGACCCATTGGGTATTGCTCCTGTCAACTGGACTCAGTGGCTTCAGAGCCATCTTTGAAGTACAATGCCCCTCATGACGTAGCTGCCATACTAAATCGAGTACAGCCCAAGCACCTGTCTTCAGCAAGACACCTCAAACTCCAGTGTGCCTTGCTCATCCCTGATCACATCACTCTCTTCCAATGTGAAACTCTCAACCCTTCCACTCTACTGCCACTTCTCGAGGTGGGGGGATCCTTTTTAGAGAAAGATGCTCGTCTCACCGCTCATGACTTTTTTGAGGTGATGAAAATGGAGACTTCACATTTACCGACAGTCAGTGAAACAACCCTTGAGAATCCTGACTTGACAATCTTTGTGGATGGGTCTAGGTATGCTAACAGCATTGGACAGTGCCACACAGGACCACGCAGTCACCACCGAAGATACAGTTCTTCAGGTTGGATTCCCAAGAAGCACAAGGCAATCACCTGGCCGATACTGCTGCAGAACAAGCTGCAAACAGAATACAAGAAGTTGTCAGTGGAGTGGATGCACCCATCCTGGATGGTACAGTGGGTACCCCTGAAGAAAGCAGTACAGACCACCATGATTCTACAAGACCTTCCTGTGAGCAGGACCCATCTCAAGGAGCAGCAAGAAGCAGCTGATAAAGAAGAAGTGTGAATCAAGAAAGGAGCCACAGAAACTCATGGAATTAGACAAGAGGCCGTGTCTGCCACAATCAATGTTTCCTGCAGTGATACAGTGGGCCCATGGTGCCTCTCATCTGTCAAAAACTTTGATGAATGCCCTGATCAATAAATACTACTTAGCCCCGGGGATTACACCACTCACCAACAACTTTTGCAAGTCATGCACTATCTGTGCTAAATGTAACCCAGGAAGAACGGAAAAGGTACCTTTGAAGCATCTAGCAAAGGCTCAGTACCCCTTTCAAAGGATTCAGATCGACCACGTCCAGATGCCAAAGAGTGGCCGATATGAGTATGCATTGATTGACAGAAAAAAACACAGGGAAAAGACTTTTAATGGAAATAGTGTGCAGGTATGGTGTCCCAGAGGTTATAGAGAGTGACCAGGGGCCGGCTTTTGCGGCCTCAGTAACCAAGGAAATATAGGCAGCTCTAGGAGTCACATTATCTTTCCACACCCCATACCACCCTTAGACCATTGGGAAGGTGGAAAGATTGAAGGAACAATAAAATTTAGAATGCTAAAGATGCTAAAATGTCTCAGGAAACAGGGATGAGTTGGCCAGATAGCCTGCCCATAGCCTTATTCAGTGTTAGGTACACTCCAAGGAGAAACCATGGTCTGTCACCCTATGGGATAATATTTGGTTTAGCGCCCAGACTAGGTTGTTATTTCCTACAATAGTTGTAACTCCAATCTGATGTATGAACTGATTATGTGACTGCTTTATCTCGTGAATTAATCTATGTCCATTTGAAAGTATTCTCCTCCATTCCAGATTCTGAGCGAGATACAGGATCACACAAGTTGGTTCCCGGAGACTGGGTCCTGGTAAAGAAGTTTTTGAGAAAACACACCCTTGAACCCAGATATGATGGTCCTCTCCAGGTTCCCCTAACAACCACCAAATCAGTCAAGGTGGCCGGGAAAAACTCGTGGATAAACGCTTCCCACTGCAAGAAAGTTCCTGTACCTGAGGAAGAAGCCGAGGGAACCAAATGATTCTGTATATCCTTTTCATTGTGACTACTGTTCAGGCACAGGAGGTAGCCATCAGGCAAAAAGATGGTGTAACACAAATCTGGTATAACTCATCCAATACACATGTTGCTACTTTTATATCCTCTTTGGAACAAATAATTCCAGGTACTATATACAAAAATCCGGCCCTGAGATGAAGCAGTGAGACCCATGACTGTGTATGTATGTGTAATTGACATCTATTGGGGTGACAACTGTGATCCTTGGGGAGCAGTGGGTTGGAACACTGGGGGTACAGACTGGGGGTACAAACCTGAAAACGCCCAAAATAGGAAAAACAAAAATGGGAAGTCACTCTTAGAATGACAATCAACAAACACACAGATCAGCCTTATACCAAAGAGTTCAGGCTGACCATTGAGAATCCTAGCCCAGAAGACAGTGGAACCTATGTTCTGAGCCTATGGTGGGGAGGTGGGCATCCTGGTTTTAGAAAGCCTTTCCAACTGAAAGATATGTTCGATAATCCTGAGTGGGGAGTTCCCCAATCCACATCTAACTCAAACCCCCTGAGGCCCCATATACAGAAGTTAGGGGACATGGTGGCCATAGCAGACCCTACCTTTAAGGAAACGATGGCTGCAGGAACTGGGTTCTCAGACATCAACTTGTGGCTATAATGTATGAGGTACAATGTAGAGAAACATAACAAGACCAATTGTTATGTATGTGGAGGGGCTAGGCCTCATCTGGGAACAGTACCGCTAAACATACCCCCCGAACACGAGACATGTTTCCTTAGCCTGTTTCCCAAACACAACCACTAACCACACCACTCCCTGTGTGAACATTGGAAGGAGGAATATCCCATAGTCACCAAAACTCCCAAGCCAGGAGAAGGTATCACTACATACCCTGGCAATTACACATGCTATGGACGGTATCAGGGAATGGGGAAACCCTTTGGGAATTTCACTAGGGGTTACTGTGGATCTTATAGTGAGGCCTCCGTAGATCTAGTACAAAATCAAGTTCAGTCCTTGGGAAACATATACTGGATTTGCGGGGACATGAAAATCAGAAGCAGATTAACAGAGCAGTGAACAGGAGAATGCGCATTGGCCAAGGCCATAGTGCCTCTACACATTTTTCCAGAGGCCACTCCACAAATAGAACCAGATTTAAATGACATACCCAGACTTAACAGGAGGCGTAGGAGTGCCCCAGCAGGAAGTTTTGACCCTCATGTACACATAGACAACATAGGGGTCCCTAGAGGGGTCCCAGATGAGTTCAAAGCAAGAGACCAAATAGCAGCAGGATTTGAATCTTTGATCCCCATCATTACTGTAAATAAAAATGTATAAAATGTAGACTGGATAAATTACATCTACTATAACCAGCAAAGGTTTGTCAATTACACCAGAGATGCACTCCAAGGTTTAGCCGAACAACTAGAAGCCGCGTCACACATGACTTTCCAAAACCGCATGGCCTTAGATATGGTCCTAGCTAAAAAGGGGGGTGTGTGTAAAATGGTGCCTAAAACAGATACATGTTGTACCTACATCCCAGACAACACTGGCCCAAATGGTAAGGTGACTTTGGCCATCAGGAAACTTGAGGATTTGTCCGAAGAATTAAAAAGAATTCAGGGCTCACCAACCCTTGGGATCAATACTTCACATGGGTTAGGGGAGGGTGGCAGGGATTACTAACACAGATAGGAATAACCACCCTGATAATTTTGGTGACCTTGGCTGTCATAGTTTGCTGTATTCTCCCCTGTCTTAAAAAGTGTGTAGGGAAAGTTATTAACCAATGTTCTTTCACTTTTGTGAATCAGGAAATACCAGATGAAAATTATGAAATGCACTCCATTGCAGTCACCTCCCCTCAAGGTGCAACACCATAAGGACACAGGGACAGACAGCACCTGACTGCCCTTCCCAGCTGTATCAAGTAGGGTAATGAATTAGTCATTGCTCTCCTCTATATACAGTTTAAAAAAGTTCCAGGGGGAGGGGTAGGTTTTTCTAGTGTAAGGGACAGATTCTTAAATAGACATTTTCAAGGGGGAACTGTAATGGATTTGAATAATAATGATATCAGGTGTTACTAGGTGAGGTATATTAAAATGTCTATTTCAAACGTTTTATATCTGTATCAGAACTTCTTTGAATGTCAAGAGACTTAATACTTTCCAGATATTTTGCTACTTCCTCTTTTTCTGTCTGGAGCCAGACCACATTGAGTTATCAATAGACTGTAGCTTCCTGCAGCTTCCTGTTGCTTCCTCATTCATCTCCCAGAAGTTGCATCAAGACCAGACATGACGTCAACATATAATAATAGCTTTTATTAATTGTTAGGTTTGTTGAAATTATTGCTAAATTTGCTAAAACTGCTGACATTGTTAGAATCTTATGAATTGTCATAACAACATGTTTTACATATACTGTACTCTTTCGCGAGGGTATAAAAACCAACTAAAAAAGCAGAAATAAACTAGAAGTTTTTTATTCTGAACTAAGTGTCAGAGCATGATTACTTCTTAATGGCATGCATGCTTTAATTTGATAAAGGGGTAGATATAATAATTTCAGAACTTTTATTCTGAATCCAAAACAGTTACATCATGTGACTGGCAAAAAAATAGAATTCAGCAGTATCTGGTCAGTTCAGACTGGTTTCTGGTACAAAGGCCTATTTTAAGCAGCTTTCTGGGTTATTATCAGTAGTTTTGTCGTCACATATCCAACAGTTTTGAATTCCCAGGAATTGAAACAAGCCATCTAAGAAGGAAAGAAACAAATCAAGCATAATATAAATTCTTAAAGTGACAGTCTCTCTCTCGCTCTCTATCTATCTATCTATCTATCTATCTATCTATCTATCTATCTATCTATCTATCTATCTATCTATCTATCTATCTATCTATCTATCTATCTATCTATCTATAAAAAGACTCAACATTATCAGAACCCTATAATTCTACTCATAACAAATCAAATCATTATTCAACCAAAAAAAAAATGTCAAAAGCAATAACTCCAAGGCCAATAATAAATAACACGTTATCTCCTCTGATTCCGCAATATGTCTGGTTGACGAATGGTCGTTCAGAAACGAACACAAGAGCACAAAATGAGATGAAAAGCGCAAATCAACTCTCACCAAACTTCTACTAACATGAAATTAGCAGAAGGAGCTAAAGGTGGTGCTAAAGAGCTGAAAAACCATGTAGTACGTCACTACGTTTGTGATTGTTGGCCAACAATTATGTGCCGTGTGTATGCAAGACAAGTTTGGCCCAACGCCCTTCGAACAAAATTCCACGGTTTTGTTGGCCAACAATCTGATCATGTGTATGAGGCTTAAAGCCTTGTACACACGATTGGACTTTCCAAACACTTCCAAAACTTGGTGTGGTATGCCATCTGCAGGATGGAGAAGAGAGGGCAATGAAACAATCAGATAAAAAAAGTAAGCATTGGGGTTTATTAACTAAAAAGCTTCTATGTAGGGCTGCACCAGATTTTGCACTCTCCAGTTTTAGTAAATCAACCCCATTGTTTTACAAAATGGGACACTGCATGTTAGTGTACTGAGGAAAATGTAACCCTTTAATAAAATAATTAATTGTCCTTTTACAGACTTTCATTCCATCTCTATTGTGCATTATTTATATTTAGCATCTTATTGGAGGATTTCCATTATGTTAGTATGTATGAATTAGCAGTTAACACTGAGAGGAGTGTATATAAGAAAACAGAAACTTTGGCAAAGTCTAGGAAGCTGTACATGTTTTACAATGTATAAATATATTAATATATGTATGTGTGTGTGTATTGTAAGATTAGGGTGATCAGACTCAAGTGGTAGGTGCGTTGTCAATAAGTGGGACAGACCAAAACTGTATTTTTAAAGGCATGGTAGCTCACTTTTATTTAAAAGCATGGAAAAGCTCACAAAGACATCAGTAGACCTCACAGGGGGTTCCACCATTACTGTATCTTGCACACTCAAAATACTTCAGCCTCCTGGCTTATGTTCTTGCCACATGGCTGCTTCAGGCCTTTAGCCTAGGCCTTAGGTCTGCTCCTCAGATCAAATCAGTGTCTTAGAGTCAAGCTCTCTCCTAGCTTACTCCCAATCAGCTCCTTGCTGCTCTGTCACAAAACTATATCTGCCTCCTGCAGACATGCATGCTTTTGCTGCACCCATGCAGCCTCTGACTCCTGCAGAGGAATGGAAGACCACCTGACTCCCATGCGCAGACTTTCTGTCTGTTAGACCCCTTTCACACTGCCATCATTTTTCAAGTGCTATAGTGCTAAAAATAGCGCCTGTTTAGCGCCTGAAAAAAGCGGCTCCATTCACTCCAGTGTGAAAGCCCAAGGGCTTTCACACTGGAGCGGTGCGCTGGCAGGGCATAACAAAAAGTCCTGCCAACAGCTTCTTTGGAGTGGTGAAGGAACGGGGAATTCACTGCTCCTCCACCGCTGCTCCCCATTGAAATCAATGGGGCAGCGCTGCGATACCACTGGCAAAACGCTGCTCTGGCGGTGTTTTGCGTGCGGATTTAACCCCTTTTCGGCAGCCAGTGGGGGGTGGTTAAAACTGCCCCTACTAGCGGCCGAATAGCGCCGCTTTACCGCTGATGCCCCCATGGCTCGGTGTGAAAGCCCTCTTAGGTGGAGCCCTGAGCCATAGTCAGGTCACAACTAAATAACCCAGCACACAGCTGTGCAATCAGCGTACCTGTCTCTCCAAAATATTCCAGGTAGCACAGGGTCCCACTACCACAGTATGTACAGTATATGTGTATGTATGTATGCATGTGTGTGTGTGTATATATATGTGTGTGTGTGTGTATATATATATATATATATATATATATATATATATATATATATATATATATATATATATAAAACCACTTGTAGTTTTGTCTCAAATATATAACAAGTATGTTGTCTTCTAGAGTCTATTTGTTTTAAAATGCAATAACAAGGTTTTAATTTTTTGTGGAAATGTAATGAAGCTGCCCTGGCATTACTGGAAGGGAAAAGCAAGATTTGATGCAGTATCATTATATATTCAGAACATCTCCACGACAGAGCTATTTAAAATACAACACAGACCCAAACTGTCATGCTTAGATGGGTTCTGTCATCTGACAGAACTAAATCTGCTGTGTACGAAAATGAATGCTGTAAAATGGGAACATAAAATACAATAATGAAGAGGAGGAGATCGAGCGATTCTAAAAAGATGATGACTGCATTTGATTAGGTTGCACTGTTACTTTGTCACATTTCCTGGATGCGATTAGGTTTCCTGTTTTTTCTCCCAAGGGTCAAGGAATCTCTTTAATTCAGTTATGCTAATTTAAGAATACTCTTAAAAGATATTGCTTGTTTTCTGATATTTGTAAAAGTTAAGTTTGGTGTCAGATCGCTTACTAATAGTAGTGACCTGACTGTGGTTTCTCATCCAATGGTAATTTACCTGAATTAAACCATAAACGTAGCAGCTATAAAATATATTAAAAAGTTATAGAAGATTTATTCTTAAAGCAGAGTTCCACCCAAAAGTGGAACTTCTGCTTTAAGTACTCCTAGCCCCCTGACATGCCACAATTGGCATGTCATTTTTTTTGGGGGGGGGCTGGGTACCTGGTTTGGAGTGGGACTTCCTATCCCACTTCCTCCTTCTGACTCCTCCCTGCTGTCCCGGCAATGTTCTGGGACACGTGACAGGTCCCAGAACATTGAACATTGCCTGGCCATTGAAGGAGCACAGCGTATCTCGCGCCCGGCTGTGAAGCCGTAAACTGTCACAGCCAGGCACCCACACTCACAATGTCAGCGCCGCGAAGAGGAGGGGGAGAGAACGGAGGCTTCAGGAGGCCGCATCGCTGGACTGTGGGACAGGTGAGTGGCTGTTTATTAAAAGTCAGCAGCTATGCTTTTTGTAGCTGCTGACTTTTAATAAACTCAAAAAATAGTGAAACTTCGCTTTAAAGAAAATAATGCTGAATAATTCCAGAGCTTTGTACAGATTGACCAGTGTTATAGTTTGTTAACTTATTTTTGCATACTACAACACTGCATTGTCTTAAAAGTTTAATAAAATGTCAAAACAGAGTGCACAAAAGCACTTCAGTACTTCAACACCACATAGCCTGAAACCCTGTCCCACCCATGCATTCTCAATTATTCTCAAAATATGTACAGTAACCTGTCATTATGTAAGCAGCTTGGCTAGGCCTCAATATAAAAGGAAATGACTAAACAGGTTTTATCTTAAAGTGGTTGTAAACCCTTACATACTGTATATCCACTGAAGTGATTGGCCTCAGGCGATATACAGAAATGAAACAAATCCTCCTTCATAAGTTGTACATGTCTATCTGCAGTCTTCTGTTTTCTACATCTGTTCAAAGTGTTGAATTTATAGGAATGCCAGAAAAAAAACAGGGTTGGAGAGCTGAAGTTACATCCTGCAGAACTCAGTGAGAGCTGATTGGAGGGATGGGATACACCCCCATCACACAGCTCACAGGAACAAAGGCTATCAATCTGCTGGAGGTCCTTCCCCTGTCACTATTTATCTCTTGGTGTCAGGAAAAATTGTCAGAAGTGCATCCTGCTGATAGTAGAGTAACAAAATAGCAGGCAGAAATTACACTTAGTGCATTTAATTGAGACAAGTACACACTATAGAAGGATATGCTTTGTTAATGTTTTATGTCTGAGGTTTACAACCACTTTAAAATAGAAATTAAAGTTTACTATAACCACCCCAAATCTGATAATCTGAGCCGGATGGGATACTCAATGCAACTAGCAGCTCCCAGCTCCATTACTGAATGTAAACAAAGGAGCCTGGAGATGGCTGACATCATTTACTAAATATTTGATTAATAACCTCACCCAGTATGCCTTCCAGCTTATTTACAAGCTGATAGTGGTTGCCAAGAAACCAACGACCACCTACATCTTAGCAGCAAATGACTGTATGGCCGCTAGCATCTTAGCAACCAATTATATTAGTGGCCTGCAGAGTAGGAAGTTGTCATTAATTGGAAGTAAATTTTATTAGTGCAAAACTTGTGCTGCCATAAACCCAAGCCCCTTCCCTAATAACCACAGACAGTATGATGTTAACCTTGAATGTGACCTGAAGGCACTGGGCTCTGCTTGTGGTGCTTTTCGGACCCTTGTGTTATTTAGCTGCAGGGCAGTCCAAGAACTCAAATTTTATGTGTCTGAGCACTGGGAGCTACAACATGATTGGTACTGTTAACCGCCAGCCTTAACCCCTATTCCATCAGTATCTGTGGAAAGTGTTAAAACACTGGGGAATAAAGCGCTACAGCACTGCTCCTGTTCTCAGCAGCTGGTTTGTGAATACAAAAGGTTTTTTCCTCGTTGCCTTAAATTATGTAGCACTAACTCTCGGTGGAGCTGCTGGTTTAAAGCGGGCTGTTACCTTCACTCTCGATACCTCTGTTTCACTGGCACCGGGTCTAGGGTTCCGTTGAGTTTACCTCTGGACGATATAAGCACCAACACTTGAGTACGTTTTCAATGCTTTATTGAACCAAGTAATCGAGGAAATAGCAGGAAAGAGGCAGGAGGAAAACTGCAGGGAAGCTCAAATACCTTTCTTTAGGTTTCTTTAGAACATCCTTTAAAGTTGAATACTGTAATTGAATGCAATCCCCTTTTTGTGGGACACGATCTTGGCTCGCCTGGATAGGCCTTTCTCACTTGCTTAGCAGCCAGTACGTAGCACAAACAAAAGCCTCTGCCACAGACTTGCTTGAAATAAACCCGTACGATCCTCTGCCATAGGATGTATTGGTTCACGATGAATGTCAGACACAGTACTTGGACCTCTAAGCCAACCCGGCAGTACTATGCTGTAGGATCACTTTAGGATATGTCCTCAAACCGAGTCACCAGGCCCCTCTGCAGACCAGCACTCATTGCATGATCCTTAAATGATGGGTCCTCCCCTGGGATCTCCTCGGTTGTCCAGCTTCTTCACTCTGGAAAGACAGCTCAGGACCATTCCTCGGCCACTGTGGTAGGCCCCAGACAGGCCTCTTGGCCCACCCACGCGCCGCAGCGATGTGGGCCTCTGGAACGGAGGACCACAAGGCGGTACTCTAACACATACCTGTCGGCCAGGAGGGGCAGCAGGTGGCTGAAAATGAACCCCAGAACATGGCGTCTGTCCCATAAATACCCTCTCCCAGAATGCAACTCGGAGGACCACCTCCACCAAGTTGTCTCCGGGATAGAGGAGCACTCATCCGCTTCAACACGTTGCTTTTCCAACACCCGCCGATGGTGACAACGACACCCACCGGCACAATGTGGAATCATACGCAACGTCAGCCAAGCTGGAACAGAGGCAAATCTAACTTCCTATAATGAAGAATTCACTAAATTTACCTATCAAATGGTAGATCACAAATCTACCAGCGCTACATTAGGTTGCCTCAGTCTAATGCCCCGTACACAGGATCGGACATTCTGACAACAAAATCCATGGATTTTTTCCGATGGATGTTGGCTCAAACTTTTCTTGCATACAAACGATCACACAAATTTTGTTGGAAATTCCAAACATCAAGAACGCGGTGACATACAACAAGTACAGCGAGCTGAGAAAAAGAAGTTCATTAGCCAATGCGGCTCTTCTGCTTGATTCCGAGCATGCATGGAACTTTGTGCGTCGGAATTGTGTACGATCGGAATTTACGACAACGGATAATGTCTAATGGAGACTACACACGGTCGGAATTTCCAACAGCAAGCTCCCATCGAACTTTTTCCGTCGGAAAATCCGACCGTGTTTTCAGGGCATAACAGTGCAATATGGTGGACCCCAAGTACAAGGGGAGTAGTCCCACTGCATAGAGTCAGTTTTAAATCGACCTGCAGTGTCCCTCCTCAGGGACCTGACTGACGGCCTGGATCATTGTACCCTACTTGAATCCACACATGTTTTGGAATCTCCCTAAGCTCCATCAAGAGTAGGACCCTCCTTTACCCTATCCAGGAAGGAGGTCTCTAGAGTTATGTTTCATGTTATGGACAAAATTGCAACTATGATCGTTGACTCAGAATGCAGTGGCCATACTTTTATGTCTTCTTCTGAATCTTTAACCCTGCAGCTCTAGTGGCCTCTGAATCGTCTGCTGCAAATGTAATATTGGGTTAAGGGTCAATTAGCTGATAAACGGTAGCTCACAAGCTTAACTATAAATGATTGATTCTTATTAGTGTGGCATAAGCCAGCTAAAATATGGAACAACCTGAGGCTCATACTAGCCTTGTTACTAGTCTGGGATCCCTGAGAGGTCCCAAGATTATCAAATCTTTTCCTGTACACTCGTTACTTGAACCTGTTTTGTGCTGAGACTAGACTAATCCTCATACTTTATTCATGTCACCAATATTTGTTTAAGAAGGCTTTTACTAAAAATTGGACCATGAACTGTGAATCCAACTATTTTCCACCTTAATAAAACACTGAACACTTCTATCTTTTAAACATGTCACTTTTGCATTAGTACATTGCCACTTTATGTGCATTTTTAAGGCATCCACAAAGCATGCTTGTAACGAGACCCTGCTCGCTAGGTTCCACTCTCCCGACACTCTGCTGCTATAGAATCAGATTGCAGATCACAACATCTCATTGTTCGGTCTTCCGATGCTCTGGGACTAGAACTACAGCTATGTGCCGTTCTAATCCAGTTGTGTAGCTCAGAACAAACACCAGGCAGGCTGTATGTAAGTTCAACCAGGAATCTCTTTTATTGAAAAATACAGGCTCTTTTATACAATAAAATAGGAGGTGCGTACCTCTGGCTCATATTACTCTGAACATACACCTGTGACCAGAAACCTTATTAACATGGGCTAATTAACTAATGCCTTTAGACAGCGTAGATGACTCAGACATGACCTTTAGGCCAGACTGACCATCTTGTAGCTCAGAAAACCCAATCAACATTATTACAATAGCAGAGTTAATTAACAAAAACAACAATGGGGATCTAATGACCCTTAGATCCCATACTAGAGACTTATTTACAATACACATTCTAGCAGGCAACAGACAGACAGGTGCTGGAATTGACATCAGCATCTCCTAACAGTATTTGTCCCAGCATTATGAATCAGCCACTATTTCTAATATGGCAAATCCAGGGTCCCCAAAGTCTGTGTGTCCTGGGGGACCAGGACCCGAATCCACAGTAATACCAACTCAAGGGTCCCCAGGCATACAGCTCACAAAGAGCACTGTTCCCCCAAATGCCAGGGCCCACAATTGATCGGCAAGAGGCTAGCATTCAGTCCCCTCCAAAAGTCTCTCTCCCGGCTAGGTCTGTCACATTTCTCCCCTTTCAGCAGGAGACTAACACAAGAGAAGATCCCAGAGGGGTTGACTCCGAAGTTAGTCAGTAGTTCCAGTCCTCTAATGCCTGTACCCACACAGTACCCCAAACAAATTGTTCCAAACAAAGCATTACTCACCCAACCAACTTCTGCCTCTCTCAGAGAACATATCTGCCGCTGGGGAGTGGCCCTTCTCCCTGGAATCCTTTCTGCTGCTGGAGAGAAGACTCACTCCATCATGCTGTTGGGGATCTGGGCCGACTGCCCAGCATCCCTAGGGTATACAGGTTGAGACTGAAGTCCCATCCACCTTCACAGGAAATCCATCCTCTGTTAGTTGAGGGCAGAGTCCAGCAGTATTCGGCCCTGTCGCCAGCCCTTCTGCTGGAAACCCCGCACCATCTGCTCCGGCTAACTGTCGGGGCAGAGGGCTGGCTTCCTCCACTCCCAAACTGTGTAGCTGCCATTGGGGAGGTGAGCCGGCTGCTTCCTTTTCCATTCTCTCATCTGGATGTTGGGACGATATGTCTGTGGTACTGTCTCCCAGGTGCACGGATCTTTGCTGGGGAGGAAAGACCACTTCCTCCACCCTGGCCAACTGTTGGGGAGGGACGACGAACACCTCCTCTCCCTTCTCCCCCTGTATCCTGATCTGCTGCTGGGAAGTGACCACCTCCTTCTCACCCTGAGCCTCCGGAACTGCCGCAGGTGTAGGGCAGAGATCTTGGACCCTCTGTCCGGTTTCCAGCGCTTCAGCTGGGGAAGTTCCTTGTAACTTCACAGATACTTCTGTTGGTGCTGGGCAGAGCACAGTGAAGTTTGGCCCTAATAACAGCTCTTTTTCTGCTAGAGGCTCACCAGGTTGTTCTTCCTCAGCAGAAAAGTCTATCAAATCCCCTGTCTCTGCAACTGGTGTCTGGGGATAAAGGTTCACCATCTCCTCTCCGTGGAACACAGAAGATGCTATCAGTGCTGGGCAGACGTTAGCAGAGCTCTGCCCTGTTGTCAGCACTTCAGCTTTGGGGACGGCAATCTTCAGATTTTCCACTGCCGATTCTCTGGCATGCTGCTGGACAGGCACATTCCTCCATCCAAGATCATCCAATGCAGAAACAGGTTCATCAAGGTCAGTTAGCACTTGCTGCATCTGCCATAAGACCTCCGCCTCCATAGCTGCGGGGGCAGGTTGGCAAAGCACACTGTTATAGGGCGTACACACAGTCAGACTTTGTTCGGACATTCCGACAACAAAATCCTAGGATTTTTTCCGACGGATGTTGGCTCAAACTTGTTTTGTCTACACACGGTCCCACAAAGTTGTCGGAATTTCTGATCGCCAACCACGCGGTCACGTACACCACGTACGACGAGACTAGAAAAGGCCGGTTCAGAACCAAGCGCGGCACCCTTTGGGCTCCTTTTGCTAATCTTGTGTTAGTAAAAGTTTGGTGAGAGACGATTTGCGCTTTTTCAGACTAGTGGTTTTCAGATAGTTTTCTGCTGTTCAGTTTGTGCTTGTGGGTTTGTATCTGCTCTTCAGTGCGTGCAGTCAGTTCGTATTGGAGTTTTCTGTGCGATCTTGTCCGCTCGTTACTGTTTTTCAGGTCGCTCTTCACAGGCCTTGCTGTTCTTCAGTGCGTTCTGTTACTTCGTTCTGAGCAGCCGACCATTTTCTAGCCATGTTGTGTATGCATACTCCTCATAGAGTTCGTGCTGTGCGGGGGCTTGGTGTTGGGGACACAAGTCCAGTCCATGAACAGGGTGGGGAGTAGGGATGAGCCGAACACCCCCCGGTTCGGTTCGCACCAGAACCCGCGAACGGACCGCAAGTTCGCACGAACGTTAGAACCCCATTGACGTCTATGGGACTCGAACGTTCGAAATCAAAAGTGCTCATTTTAAAGGCTAATTTGCATGGTATTGTCCTAAAAAGGGTTTGGGGACCCGGGTCCTACCCCAGGGGACATGTATCAATGCAAAAAAAACTTTTAAAAACGGCCGTTTTTTCGGGAGCAGTGATTTTAATGATGCTTAAAGTAAAAAAAAAAAAGTGAAATATTCCTTTAAATATCGTACCTGGGGGGTGTCTATAGTATGCCTGTAAAGTGACGCGTGTTTCCCATGTTTAGAACAGTCCCTGCACCAAATGTCATTTTTAAAGGAAAAAATCTCATTTAAAACTGCTTGCGGGTTTAATGTCATGTCGGGTCATGGCAATATGGATGAAAATCAGTGAGACAAACGGCATGGGTACCCCCCAGTCCATTACCAGGCCCTTTGGGTCTTGTATGGATATTAAGGGGAACCCCGCACCCAAATTAAAATAAGGAAAGGTCCCTATATACTCTGAACAGCAGTATACAGGCGGTGCAAACAAGACAGGGACTGTAGGTTTGTTGTTAAGTAGAATCTGTTTGTAATTTTGAACATTTTTAATGTGTTTAGCTCCAGCCAAAAAATCTTTTCTAAGCTTTTTGGAAAACATAGGGAAGGGTTATCACCCCTGTGACATTTGTTTTGCGTCTTTCCTCCTCTTCAGAAGATTTCACCTCACTTTTTTGTCCCAATGAAAAATGTTTTTTGAAAATTTGTGTTTTTTTGTGGAACAAGGATTGGAAAGCATCAGTGGAAAGGAAAAATTGTTTTCCCATATTAACTCTTACAGGAGAGAATTTCCCTTCCTTAGGGGTAGATTTCATCTCACTTCCTGTTGTCTCCTTCCGTTTGCAAGTAGGAGTCGTTTGTAAGTTAGATGTTTGAAAGTAGGGTCCTACCCTATATACTCAGCAGAAATTTGGGCCTTAGGTGTTGCTGTGGCCAAAACACTGTAAGCCCTCACAGGGCCCTGCTGTGAAATATTAGATCAAGAATTGTAATTACATGCTCCTGTTGAACAGGAGCTGAAAAATTAGGCCTTAGGCACTGGTGCTGGTGCCACAACACTGCAACCCCTCACAGACACTCTAGTTGGAACGCAGGAACGAGCCCTGCTGCAAAGTATTGCATCAAAAATTGTAATTACACGCCCCTGTTAGACAGGGGCTGAAAAATTGGGTCTTAGGCACTGGTGCTGGTGCCACAACACTGCAACCCCTCACAGACACTCTAGTTGAAACGCAGGAACAAGCCCTGCTGCAAAGTATTGCATCAAAAATTGTAATTACACGCCCCTGTTAGACAGGGGCAGAAAAATTGGGTCTTAGGCACTGGTGCTGGTGCCACAACACTGCAACCCCTCACAGACACTCTAGTTGGAATGCAGGAACAAGCCCTGCTGCAAAGTATTGCATCAAAAATTGTAATTACACGCCCCTGTTAGACAGGGGCAGAAAAATTGGGTCTTAGGCACTGGTGCTGGTGCCACAACACTGCAACCCCTCACAGACACTCTAGTTGGAATGCAGGAACAAGCCCTGCTGCAAAGTATTGCATCAAAAATTGTAATTACACGCCCCTGTTAGACAGGGGCTGAAAAATTGGGTCTTAGGCACTGGTGCTGGTGCCACAACACTGCAACCCCTCACAGACACTCTAGTTGGAATGCAGGAACGAGCCCTGCTGCAAAGTATTACATCAAAAATTGTAATTACACGCCCCTGTTAAACAGGGGCTGAAAAATTGTGCCTTAGGCACTGGTGGTGGCGCCCAGAACCAAAAATGTTCTTACAAGCTATCAGCGTGATGATTGAGGAGGAAGAGGATAATTACTCAGGGATAGTCACTCAGCATCAGCATAGGCAGTCTTTGAAGGGATCTGAGATTTCAAAAAAAATTATTCGGTTACATCTGCATCAGGTGCTTGGTAGCTGGTGGTGATCCAAGACTGATTCATTTTTATGAAGGTCAGCCGATCGACCGAGTCGGTGGACAGACGCACCCTGTGATCGGTTACCACGCCTCCAGCAGCACTGAATGTGCGTTCCGAAAGAACGCTGGATGCAGGACAGGCCAGTAGCTCAATTGCATACTGTGCAAGCTCTGGCCAGTGATCCATCCTCAAGACCCAGTAACCCAGAGGATTTTCGGTGGGAAAGGTGTCCAAGTCTGATCTTGCCCCTAGGTATTCCTGCACCATGTAAAACAGACGCTGGCGATGGTTGCTGGAACCGATCATACCTTGGGGCTGCGGACCAAAAAATTGTCTGAACGCATCGGTCAGACGGCCACCTTCTCCACCGCTCCTTCTTTGACTGACCGAAGCCTCAGCAACACGTTGTCCAGAAACAGGAGTTTGTAACCTCCCAGTCTCTGGGAACGCGTTGCACAGACCTTTCTGCAAGGCCTCCCGAAGATGTTTCATCCTCTGCTCCCTCTGCGATGGCAAGATAAGGTCCGCAACCTTACCCTTGTAACGTGGATCAAGGAGGGTTGCCAGCCAGTATTGGTCCTTCTCCTTGATACCACGAATACGAGGATCCTTACGCAGGCTTTGCAGGATCAGGGAGGCCATGCAGCGTAGGTTTGCTGAGGCATTCGGTCCGGAGTCCTCTGGGTCACTAAGGACAACAACGTCCGCAGCCACCTCCTCCCAGCCACGTACAAGTCCATGTGTTCCTTGGGACTGATCCCTTAAAGACTGCTGATGCTGAGTGCCAGGCTCCACCTCCATACTGACACAATCTTCCTCCTCCTCCTCCTCCTCCTCCTCCTCCTCGTCCTCTTCCTGTGTGATCGGCGGGCACGCAGGAACACTGTCTGGATAAAGGGGGCCTTGAGAGCTAAGGAAGTCCTCCTCTTCCTGCCTCTGTTCTGCCTCAAGTGCCCTGTCCATTATCCCACGCAGCGTGTGCTCCAACAGGTGGACAAGGGGGACAGTGTCACTGATGCATGCACTGTCAGTGCTCACCATCCTCGTGGCCTCCTCGAATGGTGACAGGACAGTGCATGCATCCCTGATCATGGCCCACTGGCGTGGGGAAAAAAAACCAAGGTCCCCTGACCCTGTCCTGGTGCCATAGTCGCACAGGTACTCATTGATGGCCCTCTGCTGCGTGTGCAGCCGCTGCAGCATGGCCAACGTCGAGTTCCACCTGGTGGGCATGTCACAGATTAGGCGGTTCTTGGGCAGGTTAAACTCCTTTTGGAGGTCCGTCAGCCGAGCACTGGCATTATATGACCGGCGGAAATGCACAGAGACTTTCCTGGCCTGCCTCAGGACATCCTGTAAGCCCGGGTACCTGCCCAAGAACCGCTGCACCACCAAGTTAAGGACGTGAGCCAAACAGGGCACATGGGTCAGTTGTCCCTGTCGGAGGGCAGAGAGGAGGTTGGTGCCATTGTCGCAAACCACCATTCCTGCCTTAAGTTGGCGTGGCGTCAACCACCTCTGAACCTGCCCCTGCAGAGCTGACAGAACCTCTGCCCCAGTGTGGCTCCTGTCCCCCAAGCACACCAGCTCAAGCACCGCATGGCATCTTTTGGCCTGCGTACTTGCGTAGCCCCTTGAACGCCTACGGAGCACCGCTGGTTCCGAGGAAGAGGCCATGGAGGAAGAAGAAGAGGAGGGGGTGGAGGAGAGAGGTGTGTCACAATCAGCATTTTGGAGGCGTGGTGGCGGAACAACCTCCAACACTACTGCACCTTGTCCTGCATCCTTCCCAGCTGCCAGCAGAGTCACCCAATGCGCCGTGAAACTTAAGTAACGTCCCTGTCCATGCCTGCTGGACCATGAGTCAGCGGTAATATGCACCTTACCGCTGACCGCCCTGTCCAGCGAGGCATGGACATTGCCTTCCACATGCCGGTAGAGAGCCGGAATCGCCTTCCGTGAGAAAAAGTGGCGTTTGGGTACCTGCCACTGAGGAACCGCACATTCCACAAACTCACGGAAGGGGGCAGAGTCTACCAACTGAAAAGGCAGCAGTTGAAGTGCTAGCAATTTTGCCAAGCTAGCATTCAACCGCTGGGCATGTGGATGGCTGGGAGCAAACTTCTTTCGGCGGTGCAGCAGCTGGGGCAGGGAAATTTGCCTGGTACAATCTGACGTCGGTGTACCCAAAGCAGATTGCCCATAAGTACTTGGCTGTGACACACCTAATTCTACACCTTCATTCCTCTCACTGCAGGTCGCAGAGAGTACTGAAGGTCTAGTGGGGTTGGAAATCTCAGCTGATGAGGAGCAAGGAGAGATCGTCTTTGTTCTTTGGTGTGGGTCTTTTAGATACGCTTGCCAACGAACTGCATGGCAGGTCAACATATGTCTGGTCAAGCATGTGGTACCCAAGCGGGAGATGTTTTGGCCACGCGAGATACGCTTGAGACATATATTGCAAATAGCAGCGGTGCGATCTGATGCACTCGTCTCAAAAAAGGCCCACACCAAAGAACTTTTTGAATAACGCGCAGAGACTGCAGCGCCCTGCACATGTGGAGCTTTGGGGTGTGATGCAGTCAATGTGCTGCCCTTAGGCTGGCCCCTGGAGGGCATCCTGCCTAGTTGGTGATGTGCCACCTCCTCCTCCTCCTCCTCCTCCTCCTCTCTCCTATCAGGCACCCACGTTGAGTCAGTGACCTCATCATCCCCTCCCTCCTCATCACTGGAGCAAACCTGGCAGTATGCTGCAGCAGGGGGAGCATGACTGCCAGATTGCTGTCCTTCTTGGGCACCCCCTCTGTCCGTGCTCATGTTACTGCCTTCATTGAGCTCAGTATCATCATCAGAGCCTTCCAAACGCTGGGCATCCTCCTGGAGCATGTACCCAACACTGTGGTCAAACAGTTCGAGGGAATCCTCAGGAGGACATGGTGGGGCTAGGGAAGGAGTCACTGATGACATTGAGCTGAGGGAAGAGGCCGCTGCTTTGCCAGACAAAGCACCCTGGGCATGGGTGAGAGAGGATGAGGAGGATGAGGACGGCTTGGTCATCCACTCGACCAAGTCTTCCGCATGTTGCGGCTCAACACGGCCAGCTGCCGAAAAAAAGGCCAAGCGTGTCCCATGGCCACGTGCTGATGAGGATGCACCGTCTCCACGACCAGCACTAGACACAGAGCCTGCTTGCCCTCTCTTATTGGCTTGTGACTGTCTGCCTCTCCTTCTTGGCCTTCCAGACATACTAATGGCCTGTAGCTGCACTAAGCTGGGATAGAACACCTGTAATTTTCTTCAGGTAGCTTTATATACTGTAACCAGACAAGCCTGCCTGTCAGTAGGAAGATAACAGGAACGGATCTAGCTGAACACTGTGAGCAGGACGCACTGCACTGAATGTAAATAGCAGGAACGGATCTAGCTAAACACTGTGAGCAGGACGCACTGCACTGAATGTAAATAGCAGGAACGGATCTAGCTGAACACTGTGAGCAGGACGCACTGCACTGAATGTAAATAGCAGGAACGGATCTAGCTGAACACTGTGAGCAGGACGCACTGCACTGAATGTAAATAACAGGAACTGATCTAGCTGAACACTGTGAGCAGGACACACTGTACTAAATGTAAATAGTCTAGCTGCCTGACCGTGGTACTAATAGGATCAAAAAGAACACCTGTAATTTTCTTCAGGTAGCTTTATATACTGTAACCAGACAAGCCTGCCTGTCAGTAGGAAGATAACAGGAACGGATCTAGCTGAACACTGTGAGCAGGACGTACTGCACTAAATGTATATAGCAGGAACGGATCTAGCTGAACACTGTGAGCAGGACGCACTGCACTGAATGTAAATAGCAGGAACGGATCTAGCTGAACACTGTGAGCAGGACACACTGTACTAAATGTAAATAGTCTAGCTGCCTGACCGTGGTACTAATAGGATCAAAAAGAACACCTGTAATTTTCTTCAGGTAGCTTTATATACTGTAACCAGACAAGCCTGCCTGTCAGTAGGAAGATAACAGGAACGGATCTAGCTGAACACTGTGAGCAGGACGTACTGCACTAAATGTATATAGCAGGAACGGATCTAGCTGAACACTGTGAGCAGGACGCACTGCACTGAATGTAAATAGCAGGAACGGATCTAGCTGAACACTGTGAGCAGGACACACTGTACTAAATGTAAATAGTCTAGCTGCCTGACCGTGGTACTAATAGGATCAAAAAGAACACCTGTAATTTTCTTCAGGTAGCTTTATATACTGTAACCAGACAAGCCTGCCTGTCAGTAGGAAGATAACAGGAACGGATCTAGCTGAACACTGTGAGCAGGACGCACTGCACTGAATGTAAATAGCAGGAACGGATCTAGCTGAACACTGTGAGCAGGACGCACTGCACTGAATGTAAATAGCAGGAACGGATCTAGCTGAACACTGTGAGCAGCACGCACTGCACTGAATGTAAATAGCAGGAACGGATCTAGCTGAACACTGTGAGCAGGACGCACTGCACTGAATGTAAATAACAGGAACGGATCTAGCTGAACACTGTGAGCAGGACGCACTGCACTGAATGTAAATAACAGGAACGGATCTAGCTGAACACTGTGAGCAGGACACACTGTACTAAATGTAAATAGTCTAGCTGCCTGACCGTGGTACTAATAGGATCAAAAAGAACACCTGTAATTTTCTTCAGGTAGCTTTATATACTGTAACCAGACAAGCCTGCCTGTCAGTAGGAAGATAACAGGAACGGATCTAGCTGAACACTGTGAGCAGGACGTACTGCACTAAATGTATATAGCAGGAACGGATCTAGCTGAACACTGTGAGCAGGACGCACTGCACTGAATGTAAATAGCAGGAACGGATCTAGCTGAACACTGTGAGCAGGACGCACTGCACTGAATGTAAATAGCAGGAACGGATCTAGCTGAACACTGTGAGCAGGACGCACTGCACTGAATGTAAACAGCAGGAACGGATGTAGCTAAACACTGTGAGCAGCACGCACTGCACTGAATGTAAATAGCAGGAACGGATCTAGCTGAACACTGTGAGCAGCACGCACTGCACTGAATGTAAATAGCAGGAACGGATCTAGCTGAACACTGTGAGCAGGACGCACTGCACTGAATGTAAATAGCAGGAACGGATCTAGCTGAACACTGTGAGCAGCACGCACTGCACTGAATGTAAATAGCAGGAACGGATCTAGCTGAACACTGTGAGCAGGAAGCACTGTACTGAATGTAAATAGCAGGAACGGATCTAGCTGAACACTGTGAGCAGGACACACTGCACTGAATGTAAATAGTCTAGATAGAAGATAACAGGAACGGATCTAGCTAAACTGAATACAGTGTATATATATATATGCAACACCTGGGATGCATATATATACACAATACACTGTAAGTGCAGCTAACTGACTGACTGTTCTGCCTAATCTATCTAACTCAAATCAAATGACACTGTCTCTCTCTCTCTCTATCGCTCAGCACACCGGAACACACACTACACAGGGCCGCCGTGCAGGCGGCCTTATATAGTGTGGGGTGTGTACTAAATCCCCTGAGCCATAATTGGCCAAAGCCACCCTGGCTTTGGCCAATTACAGCTCTCTCTACTGACGGCGCTGTGATTGGCCAAGCATGCGGGTCATAGTGCATGCTTGGCCAATCATCAGCCAGCAATGCACTGCGATGCCGCAGTGAATTATGGGCCGTGACGCGCCACACGAATTTGGCGCGAACGGCCCATATCGTTCGCAATTCGACGGACGGTCGAACAGCCGATGTTCGAGTCGAACATGGGTTCGACTCGAACACGAAGCTCATCCCTAGTGGGGAGGAGTTCACGGACCAAGAATTGGTTGCTTCAGCGTGACCAGTTCTCTCATATGCCTTTGCTCCGTGAGATCCGTGAGAATAATCCTGATGATTTCAGGAACTTTCTCAGGATGACGGACCCCGTGTTTCACCGTTTGTTGGCTTCACTGACCCCCTATTTTAGCAGGCAGGATACCTGCATGAGGCAAGCCATCACTCCGGAGCAGAGGCTGGTCACTACCCTGCGGTATTTGGCGACAGGGAGAAGTCTGCAGGACTTAAAGTTCTCGACAGGCATCTCCCCCCAGGCTCTGGGGATCATTATCCCAGAGACCTGTTCTGCCATCATCCAGGTCCTGCAGATGGAGTATATGAAGGTAAGATTTTTATCCTTTAATATCACATTTTATTGTATTGAATGTTTGCTAATATATTGTATTTCTTTCCTCATTCCCTAATTACCATGATTGTAATATGCTGTGAATGTCGCCTTTGTTCTCATGCATGCTGGATATTTATGTCATTATTATTTTAGGTCCTTCATACATATTTGCCCTTCAATAACCTCCCCAGCATGGTGTCCCCTGGCCTATATTCCCCTCATGTAGTCACTTAACAATGTATTTTTTCTGCTCCATAGTAGTGCTTTACCCCAAACACCCCCTAAAATGTTTGGAAATGTTATTTTTGCTTTACATTCTGGCAGAGTGCTAGAGGCTTTTTTTTGTAGTGTCCCCAAATAATTTTTAGTAACCCTCCCTCCCCCAACTGCTAAGTCAGCTGATCCCAATTCTCTATCTATCCTCAATCATCTATCTGCTGACTTTGCCAAACCCATACACACTATACCCATCTCTTTTGTGGTCAGATTTATGGATGAATTCCCCAAAGCATGTAGTGCAAGGGCCTGCCTGTATACTTTCAAATGGTACTGTTTAAAGTTTTTGGATCCTATTATTATCTTAATAGGTAATAGCAGAATGTCCAAATGTCCTCAAATGTGTACAATGTGTATTTCTATCTTTGTATTATGACACTTCTTACCTGTCCAGTGGGCTGCCAATAGTGTAACTAAGGAGGGGCTGTTCCAAGTAATACCCTGTATTTAGGCATTCATCTCTCTATGAAGTGAAGAGGGTTACCTGTCCAAGATTTCCACACACCCCCTATAATGTTAGAAATGGCCCTTGAGAGGGGGGATATGATAGGTGTACCTTATACTTTGGCGTTGTTAAATTCCCCTTAATAAATGCTATCTGGAGGTTGCCCCATAATGTTTGTGTCTAATCTGCTTGCCATGTTTCTGAGTAAAAATAGTAATGTTTATTGTTTTTTCCTCAACAGTTTCCTTCCACGCCACAGGAATGGCATACTGTGGCCTCCCACTTTGCAGAGCGGTGGGACTTTCCTAACTGCGGAGGGGCAATTGATGGGAAACACGTCCACATCGTCCCACCACCCAACTCAGGGTCGTACTATTATAATTACAAGGGGTTCAATAGTATAGTGATGTTGGCGGTGGTGTCGGCTAATTACGACTTCTTGTATGTGGACGTGGGGAAGAATGGCCGGATGTCCGATGGTGGAGTCATTGCCCAGACGGAGTTCTACAGGTGTCTCCAGAATGGCAGCTTGGACTTGCCAGCTCCAGAGGACAATGTTGAAGGACTCCCATTTGTGTTCGTTGCTGATGAAGCATTTGCGCTGGGGGACCACCTGATGCTGCCATTCCCAATGAGGACCCTCACCCCGGAACAGAGGGTTTTTAATTACTGGCTGGCCAGAGCCCGAAGAGTGGTGGAGAACACATTTGGAATCCTGGCCAGCCGGTTCTGCCTATTCATGACACCCATCCATATGGCGGAGTATAAACTGAACCATATTATACTTGCGTGCTGTATTCTCCATAACTTTTTAAGGAAACATTCGGCCAACTATGCTGGATTAGTTGGGCCTGAGGCCGGAATGATACATCAAACCACACTGACGACGCTTGAAAGTGGCCGTCCTGGCTTGCCCTCGTGATATCTGGTTACACTACCTGGAGTTCTTTGCGGGTAGGGGGGCTATCAATATGCCAGCAAATCTGTGAAGCCTTTTTATAATAAAAAAAAAAAGAAATTCTTTGTGGAAATTTAATGCTTGTGTTTGTTTTAGCTGACCCTGACAGAAATGTGTTGAGTTCAGAAAATGTTGTGATTGTGTAACCTTATTATATAAAGCACTGTTGGCTGTAATTTACTAAATGCAAAAACACATTTCACTACAAGTGCACTTGCAACTGCACTGAACCTGCACTTGTAGTGCAAAGTGGATTTGCCCTTAGGAAATAAAGCCCATTTTCGCAGAAAACAGCAATTACATCACCCCAAAAGTGTTGTAGTGTTGAGACAATAATCCACACATTCTTGAGTAACCAACTTTTTTATACTTGCACAATCACATGTGCATTTACCAAAGGTTTTTAACATGTTTGTTGTATAACAATTTTTGGAGTAGCATTATCAAAAATCGAAATGTCCATTTAAGATAAAACAGGCCTGTGTAAAACCAACAAGAAAGCCAAAAAACTTGAACTTACAAAGTTCACATATGGTAAAACCTGAAGGCTATATCAGACATCAGTATTTAGGAACTGGGTTTGATATAGCGTTCAGATGGGGGGAAATCACCCCTGGAAAAGCCAAATTTGGAAGATGCACACCAATTTACGAATGTCAACGTGTGCTATCTGCCATCATGGGGGATCAAGGGACGTGTTTTGGGGGAGCAAGCCCTTCCTCACTGCTACTTTATTATTGAGGAAGGGGTTGCACCCCCAAAACGCGTCCATTGATCTCCCGTGATGGCAGATAGGACATGTTGGCACACTGTGTGCATCCTCCAAATTTGGCTTTTCAAAACAATGCAAAAATATTTAAAAGATTGGACCACAATCCAAAAAGTGATTTTGTGGGGTTTTAAATTCGCCCCAAAACATCAATGATGTTATTATTTTTTTGAATCATTGATTTTTTGCTGTATGTTTTGCAATTTGACATTACACCCCATGATCTCCCCGATCAGGATCTGGGCACTTTCTGATGTGAAAGGATCTGGATCACGATCACCTAAAAAGAGAGAAACAAAACAAAAACAGGTATCAAAAATCAAAAATCTGCCACCATCCATCTCTTACCTGAGTCTGTGGTCGCAGACACTCACCTGTTGTGGTGCCAATTTCCACCACATCTTCTTCCTCCTCCTGCTCAGCTTGTGTTGGTGGTATTTCACCTTCTTCTATAGGTGAGGGGTCTGTGGTCTCCTCGGATGAGGGGTATCCTCCGAGTCTTTTCTCCCCATGTAAAACAAAAATGTTATAATTAGCACACAGATATTTGATGGCAGAACTAGAAATAGGAAACATTGCTTGGAAGTGGGGTACAATTGTCTATTTTAGCAGAGTTCCAAGATGTATTTTTTTATTGCCCTTTGTCAAGCTGCAATACTTTACCTGTTTGGTACAAGCTTCACAGATGGAGACCCCCCTATAGTATACACTGGAGCACCTGTGTGGCCCCCTAATAAAAATGGTGTTCTTGTGTCCCACACTAGTGCTCCAGTGTCCAGATGTGAAAACAGCTGCTCAGTGTCCTCTCCTTACACACAATCTAGTTTGCATTTCATTCGAGTAACAAACCCATCTACACAAACAAATATTTGGCATCCAAGTAGGCCAAAAAAAAATGTGGGAAAATGCATATGGCCTAAACAATGGTGTTTTAGAGGCCGAAAGAAAAATGTTTGATACGAAGGAATAATGGGCCCATGAACATTAAAGTTGCCCTTTTAAACATTACAATTAAGAAAAGCATATGGAGCAGCACAAACGGAATAAAGACAGAAAGAATAGGAACACAGCACAACTACTTACTTTTTTGCAACACTCTCCGGATCTTTCGGTACTACTCTGGCTCTCTTAATTTCAGGTCCGACCACCGCTTCCTGAGCTGATCTTTCGATCTTCGTACCCCTTTTCTTGTGAATACTTTTGACCACTTTCGCCATGATCTTGGTCTTTCTGATATTGGGGTTGGGGTAAGGCCTATACTTTCCGTCATAGTCAGACTTCTTCATGATGTCGACCATCTCCAACATCTCTGGACATATTTGTGGCCTTAAAACGTCTCCTCCTGGATCGGGACGTGTCCGGATCTGGGCTTTCCTCCTCCTCGTTCCTGAAATTATCACACACCTGCTGTGACTCCGCCATGTGCTCTTCCCCCACTGCTCTGAACAGAAAGGGGCGGGGAATAGAATAGAAAGAACGTCAGGGGCGGGCGGAGTTACACGCATGCGCAGTGTGTATAAAGCGTAACACGCGTGCGTATTACGTACGATCTGTGAGCGGAGGAAGGAGCATTGGACGCGCCGATCGTAAGAACGAAGGTAAGAGACAAACTTGTACCTATACTGCTTCTACATTGAGGCCTATATTGTAACAAGATTAGGAGAGTTTTGTCTGACATTAGGCTTTGTCTTGTGTTGTGTCTTGCAGTGAACATGGATATGCTACTGAAAGACAATGACTTCATGTCAGTATTCGTAGATATGTTAAGGGAGCTGCCCTGTCTGTGGGAGATTAAACACCCCCATTTCAAGAACCAAGCAAAGAGGAAGGCAGCACTGGTGCAATTGTGTGAAATTGTGAAGCAGGTGATCCCCACAGCAGACATCACCTATTTAAAGATATTAATTGGTGGCCTGAGGAGCGCAAGAAGGTCCTGGATTCACAGAGATCCAGAGCAGCAGATGACATCTATGTCCCCAGGATGTTGTACTACGACAGGCTGCATTTTCTGGCAGGCCAGACTGAACCCAGGCCATCCCTCTCCAGTCTTCCTTCCACGCCTTCTTCCCCCCGGCTGAGGCTTCTGACGCCCAACCTGGGCCTTCTAGGCCACATGTGGAGGAGCCTAGATTGAGCCAGGTGTAGCATTCCTCTGAATATTTCTGCTTGTCCAATCAATGATGTTAACTAGATGTTAGTTGGGAGTACTAATTTATGATTGTGATTGATGATGCAAAACATTACAACCATGTCCCTTTTTTATACACAGGGAAGTCTCAGCCAGGAGGTGGCCGGGCCGAGCCGACTGGCTGATATGCTGGTCCATCCACCCCCCCTGAAAAGAGAAAGTGGCAGTAGGAGGAGTGCCCTAGAGGAGGCTGCCAGAGGACTCTTTTGGAGGGCTACAGAGGTCCTGGGAGCACGACAGACTGTGGAGGAGGACATTGCTGCCGTCATTGCATATAAAATGCAGAGGATGGAGGAGGGCCAACAAGCCATGTGTGAGTCGCTCATATTGGAGGCTTTTAACAAAGGTATGAGGGGCCAAATTACAGCTCAGACACACCTTTGCGATGGTCCTCCTCCTCCTCCTGCAGGTCCTCCTCCTCGTCCTCCCTCTCCTCCAGGTCCTCCCAGTCCTCCTCCAGGTCCTACTCCTCCTCCTACCACATCTCCAACTGCACAACCACAGCCTGGAAGGAAGTGTGGAAGGAAGACCAGAAAGTGAGGACCCTGGATCCAGTCTGGTCTGCCAAAAGATGCAGCCTCTTGTGGTACCACAGCCTGGGGACACACATGTTATGTTCTGCTATCCGGATCTCTGCAAATTCTGGACCAGACTGCCCTCCCTTACATATGGACTCCTCAGGCCACCAATTTTGATGTTCAAGAATTGATGTCTGCCGTGGGGGTCCCAGGCTTCGCCAATTTCTCCTGTTGATCCAGTGTTGCATCCCTCTTTGTTTGGTTCTGAGCCTTAATAAAGGATTTTTGTTTAGAATTATACTCTCCTATGTGTTTTACTTCAAAAAGGACAGTTTGTTTGTGAGGATTCAGGTACATTTCAAATATACAATGTGAAATGAACAAGGGACACCAACAACAAACAATCTCCTGGAGATTAAATAATAAAAGATATCAATGGTGTTGGGGTAACTTGACACACAAAACACACACAAAAATATTCTGGAGTAAAAATAAAAATAATATTGAACAAAGATCAGCCTTTGAAAAAATACAAACATTAAATAAATAAAAAAAAGGCTTAAAATCCCCAAAAAAATTAAATAAAAAAAAAAAATTATGTCAGATGTGACAACTAATAACAATATATTCAGGGAATACCAATAAAAAAACAAAAATAAAACTTTCGGAGAAGTGTGTGTGAATATGAGCAGCAAAACTATTTCATTCTTGTCACATTATAGAGAAGAAGAGAGTGCGCTGTATTAAACCATTGTTAACATTGCAGCGTGACGAAAGTGCTGTATCCATTGCGAACGCTAAGTTTACCAGAACGAGCTGTCCTGTCTTGGAATTTCTTCTGAGCATGCGTGGCACTTTGTGCGTCGGAACAGGCCACACACGGTCGGAATTGATGCGATTGGATTTTGTTGTCGGAAAATTTTATCTCCTGCTCTCCAACTTTGTGTGTCAGAAAATCCGATGGAAAATGTCCGATGGAGCCCACACACGGTCGGAATTTCCGACAACACGCTCCGATCGGACATTTTCCATCGGAAAATCCGACCGTGTGTACGGGGCATTACTCTGAAACGTTGTCAACTCTTCATCCAGGATTTCAGAGTTGTCAACTGGTATTTCCTGATAGTCCCAGGCAAAGGGAGCCCCACCCTGCTGCTGAGCGGAGTCTAGCAGCTGTCTGTAGGCCATCTCAAGCTCCCATTCCTGAACGGCCAGAATCTCCAAATCTTCCTGTGCCCAGTGCAGTTCCGAGACATTCAGTCTTTGCTCTCTGTGCTCCAATTATTTCCTCCAAACGCCACTCCCGATCACTCCCAAAGTCAGGGTCCCCGGACAGCCTCCAGTATAACAATCCCAGGCCATCGTAGTCAAAGCCTTCCGTGGGGCTGTCATCTGCTGTCCACAGGCACACTTGGGCTACATACCACTGGCGGGCTCTGTAGCTCTCGTCCAACCGCATTTCTGCCCGGATCAGCCTACTTAACTTGGCTGTCCACTCCTGGTTCGGCTGTTCCCCCAATAACAGCATTCGCACTTCATACTGTGACCAGTACTTTACATGGATGGAGGGGAGAACTTTTCCCTGGTTTCGCTGCTCACGGGCTAGCGCTTCCTATCAGAGTTTGCAGCGGATAGAATCAAACCATCCTAGCAGGACCTATTCTGATACTGGTCCTCTGTGCTGTATCTGCATCTCTCGCAACCTTCTTCTGAATTCCTCATCCATGGTGGCTGGTATCTCTCCTCTCCTGCTATCTGGACCTTGGATCCAGGTGATGGTTTGGATGTGTTCACGGCAAGGAAGCATGATCCCACCATTCCCTCCATCGCTCTCAAGTAAGTCTTTCAGCTTGGCTCTCCTGCAGGCTGGTTTGGAGTGTCCCAGTAGCTGGAGAGCAAATCCCACGGCTGCCAACCAATGTAACGAGCCCCTGCTCACTCGGTTCCACTCTCCCGACACTCCTCTGCTGCTATAGAATCAGATTGCAGATCGCAACATCTGATTGTTCAGTCATTCGATTCTCCGGGACTAGAACTACAGCTATGTGCCGTTCTAATCCAGTTGTGTAGCTCAGAACAAACACAAGGCAGGCTGTATGTAAGTTCAACCAGGAATCTCTTTTATTGAAAAATACAGGCTCTTTTATGCAATAAAAGAGGAGGTGGGTACCTCTGGCTCATATTACTCTGAACATACACCTGTGACCAGAAACCTAATTAACATGGGCTAATTAACTAATCCCTTTAGACAGCCTAGATGACTCAGACATGACCTTTAGGCCAGACTGGTCGTCTTGTAGCTCAGAAAACCCAATCAACATTATCACAATAGCAGAGTTAATTAACACAAACAACAATGGGGATCTAATGACTCTTAGATCCCATACTAGAGACTTATTTACAATACACATTCTAGCAGGCAACAGACAGACAGGTGCTGGAATTGACATCGGCATCTCCTAACAGTATTTGTCCCAGCATTATGAATCAGCCACTATTTCTAATATGGCAAATCCAGGGTCCCCAGAGTCTGTGTGTCCTGGGGGACCAGGACCCGAATCCACAGTAATACCACCTCAAGGGTCCCCAGGCATACAGCTCACAAAGAGCACCGTTCCCCCAAATGCCAGGGCCCACGATACATCGGCAAGAGGCTAGCATTCAGTCCCCTCCAAAAGTCTCTCCAGGCTAGGTCTGTCACAATGCTATTTAAAGGAATTGTGTATTTAAATGTTGCCCTTAAAGCCTTTTTTAAAAATGTTATTTAAAAAAAATGACATTGGTACATATCCTCCATGGCAGTGCCCAGCTTTTATTTTTAACAAAAGCTTTCAAATAGGCCCTGCTCTGTAGCCAATTTCCCACCCCCTCCATTCCTATTGGTCTGCAGCTGCACTCCCTTCAAATTGAATCCACATTTCTAGGCATCGGTTAGCTCTGCCTTCCTAGTCTCCTCCACACTGATTGACCTGGCATCCACCCCCCCCCCCTGGCTCTGTCTGTTTCTCCCATATGATTTGCTGTAGCACTGTGATACTCTATTTGATCATCACCATCACAATCCCAGGGCTCTGGGCTTGTGATAACATTTTCTACCTGACTCCTATAACCCCACCTTGATGTATTGTCCCTGTCAGCCTTGCCTTGTTGTCTCTTGATTTTCCTGTTACTAAACCTAGACTGTGGATCAGTGTTGAACATAAGAATAAAAAGGAGGAGCTCTGGCTGTGACCATAAAGTCAAAATCACAGTTTTGACCAAATTTGTAGATCACTCAGAAGTGTTCTCTGATTCTGGCGGCAAAAATCAATATAGTATTAAGCAGTTTATTAACTGCGCTACTACCCAGGTATTATATATCCTGGAGTGCACCTGTAAGAAAATATATGTGGGCAAGACTAAACACCAGTTGCGCATTAGGATTGGAGAACACATCAAAAGTATTAATTTGAAAGAGGAAAATCCCACTGGACAATATTTCACTGAATTGCATAATGGCAAAACGAGGGGGCTGAAGGTTAAGGGCTTTTTTTGCCCTTAAACTTTTAGAATGAAGAGGGGATTTTGACACAGTCCTCTTACAGATTTTCTGGTTAGGTTCTATGATTTTGCCTGGTCAGAACAGAGAAATGAGCCTAAAAGTGTTTTTGGAAGTGTGAGATTGACCTAACTTAAATTGTGCAATGGGGTCTTGATTAAATTTGAAACCCCAGGATGTACTGTTGCCCAGCCATTAGCACAAATGCCACACTGGAAACTATGCATTGTGAAAATGCTATGATTTTAAGCTATTTCTTAAATGTGAATTAAGATCCATGAATGGCTTTACAAAATGCTTTGCGATGTTTAAACAGTGTTTTTAGGTTTTCATAAATGGCCACTAGATGGCCTCAGAAGGACGCACATGGGTGATGTAATTATAAGTGGACTTTGCTTTAAATAGCACATCCAAACAGCGTCATTACATCCTGAGGAAGCATACGGTCATGCAAAATGCATAGATATAACACGGCACAGCGGGACTTCTAATCACACCCTGCAAACCATCAACCCAGCCTTTGTTAGACACGTGGCTCTGGAGGGCCTTGGTGGACTGCCACAGCTTCAGCAGGATTGGCACTCCCATTTCACAGTGGATATGTGTCATTGTGAGGCATTTGGAGTGCTCTACTGGAAACAGCATTTGAAACCAGTGTTTTAGAGCCACCTCATACAGGGGTGGATCCAGAGTCTTGTCTCGAGAGGGCACTGACAAAAAATACTATTTTTCCGGGCAATTTATCGGGGAAATGGCTGGTGTTGGTGCTTCAATCATCATGGCACCATGGTTGATATTGTGTCAGGATGATTGAAGTGCATTATTTCTATTTATTGCATTGTTATATAAAACAAAATAGTTCAACTCACCATAATGCAGAATCAGTGGGAGCCCTGAGTGTGTCACTTGCCACGTTACCTGCCACCAGGTGCGGATTGTCACTTGCCACGTCTCTGCCATAAGTTGCGGATTGTCACTTGCCACATCACCTGCTACCAGATGCAGACTGTCACTTGCCACATGTTGAAGATTGTCAACTACCATATGACCTGCCACACGTTGTGGATTATCACTTGCCATGTCACCTGCCACAAGTTACAGATTGTCACTTGCCTGCCACAAGGTGCAGATTGTCACTTGCTGTGTCACTTGCCTGCTAAGGTGAAGATTCTCACTTGCTGTGTCCCATTGTGAAGGCAGGCAGCAGAGAGATCATATAATCTCTCTGCTGCCAGCCGTGGCTGCACAGTGAGGGCAGAACTGCAGTTATGCAGGGCGGGCGTTGAGAGAGGATGTCATCTCTCTGCTCCTCCACCTGCCGGCTAGCTGACTGGCCAGCCCATCCACTCACTTGCCGACAAGCCTGTTCACCAGTTTACCCGCTGACTGGCCCCCCCACTTACTTACCCACTGACTGGCCTGCCCGCTCACTCACCTTCTGGCCCGCTGACTGGCCTGCTCACTCACCCCCTGGCCCATCACTAATTTCTCTGAGGAGGGGGGCAATTGCCTCGTTGCCCCCCCTGGATCCACCCCTGACATCATAGGCATCTGCCTTGCATGGAGGAGGGATCCATTGCCTAAATCTCTATCAGAGATGGAGTGGATACTGCTAGCCCACTACACTTGACCACATATATTAAAACATTGTCAGTTTCTGCTATGCAAGTGATCTGCAGAAACCAAGTGTGTTTGATATTTATCAGCTATTGTTTGTATGAATAATGACAGTGATGTTAGCAACAGAGTTTATACTCCATAATCAATCTGTCTATCCTGCACACATGTTCAATGATCTTCTATGCAAGTTGTGAAACAGAACTCTCCATGATGTTTGCTCCAATCCTATTAGGATTTTTGGATGCATTTTGTATTGAGCATTAAAAATCACCCTGCCTACTGGAAATTTATCATCACCCCCCACCTGATTTATTAACCTTATGTATCAGACTGCAGCTGACAGTGTGAGTTATTTTCACTTCCAATTCATGTGTTGTTAGCCAGGAGCTGTGAAACACGTTTTTTGTTGGAAGATTAGGAGGTATCAGTGTTGCAATTAGCCTACCATAAGCCCTATTCGGGACAAGTAGTGCTTTAGCAACCCAGTACTCCTACTTTAACCTCCTGGGTAGGGATGAGCTGAACACCCCCCTGTTCGGTTCCTACCAGAACTTGCAAACAGGCATAAAATTTGTTCGAACACACGAACACCGTTAAAGTCTATGGGACACGAACATGAATCAAAAGTGCTAATTGTAAAGGCTTATATGTAAGTTATTGTCATAAAAAGTGTTTGGGGACCTGGGTCCTACCCCAGGGGACATGGATCAATGCAAAAAAAAGTTTTAAAAACTGACGTTTTTTCGGGAGCAGTGATTTTAATAATGCTTAAAGTGAAACAATAAAAGTGTAATAACCCTTTAAATTTTGTACCTGGGGGGTGTCTATAGTATGCCTGTAAAAGGGCGCATGTTTCCCGTTTTTAGACAGCAAAATGACATTTCAAAGGAAAAAAAGTCATTTAGGCTCTGTTTCCCCTACTGCAACTTATTTTGCGACTTGACACATGTCAAGTCGCATGACAAGTCAAAACCCATGTATTTCAATGGTCCTCGTTCTAATTGGTGCGGCTCAAGTCGCAGCGACTCCAAAAAAAGGTTCTTGCACTACTTTTTTCCGTCTTCGGTGTGACTTGTTCTCCATAGAAAGGTATTAAGTCGCAATGCAGTCGTATGTACATGTCTGACACCACGAATTTGTTGCGACTTCCACGGAAGTCTACGGAAGCACATGATCTCTGCTCCTCCCAAATACATCACTTCCTATATTGATGTCTGTGAGTGTGGAAGACAGCAGGAAGCATGCCTAGGGCTAGAAAATACAAGCTACAAGTGCATGACAATGAGGAAATTATTAGGCTTGTCAGACAACGTCCGGCAATATATGACCTCAGAGATCCAGGTTACAAAGATCATGCAAAGAAGGAGAGAGCATGGTTGGAAGTGGCTCGCATATATTATGAGACCTGGGACTCTTTATCAGCCACAGAACGTTCTTCAAAAAGTAAGTGGTTGATATATGCTGCTTAGCACTTTGCTCCTTGCACCTATTTAAATATTCTGCAACCAATGGGTGTGTGTTAACAATGTGCACTGTGTTTTCTTGATGGGGACCGCTTCTCCTGCCAGGAGATCACAATGGTTTGGCAGGAAGGAATCCCTTGTCAACACTATCTGTGTTGATGGTGGAATTTATATAGTTACTTTCGTGTAACCTGTGGCTGCAGGAAAGTAAATCTGTGTGTGTGTGGGGGACAACAAATAATATTTGACCACAGTCCTAATAATATTAAATATTATTAAAGATGGCCCTGTCAACATCCTCCAGCACATGTCAAATTATGTAGGTGTCATGGTTAATATATTTAGCGGTTGTTTTACCATCATCCATATCAATTATGCAGCCTAGCAAATGAATGACCTATAGGCAGTTAATAAAGTTTTTTATTTTAATGTATTATTTGCTTTATATTTTGTAGTGCACTCGTTACAAACTCGATGGAGAAGTCTCAGAGACTTACGAAAATTAAAAGAAGGAAGGAGTGGTTCCGGCTCAAAAAGATTAGCCCCATATGCCCGTGCCGGGGATCTTGATTTTTTAAAACCAGTGTTGGAAATGCGAGAGTAAGTTATCAGCAGGCATATGTTACGAATTGTACATATCAAATTGTAATGCTTACTTTAAAAACATGTGATTTGTATTTCAGAACCCAAGCAAGCTGGGAAGACAGCACACAGGGTTTGGCAGCAGAGGATGAGTCAGAGGAAGCTGCTGCTGCGGAGGAGCAAGAACAATTCCAAGACAATGTTGACAAGGAACTGTTCGTAGATGAATCAAGGTCAACATCAAACTCAATGAATGAGGTGGATGCAGAACCAGGGCCTAGCAATGTCTCTAGGCCTTTGCGAAGATCTTCAAGGGGAAGTGTCCGGCCTGTGAAACCCATGGAAAAAATTTTAGATGTAGTTAGTCAGATGTCCACTAAAATGGCTGAAAACCAGTGTGAAGACACAGCATTTCTCACTGTAATTTTAGGCATATGTAGGCATATGTAAACAGGTACACCCTGAGAAAAAATATGCACTCAGGATGGCTTTGATGTCAACTGCTCAATCATTTTTGGGTGAGGGGCCAACAACATCCTCAGCATATATGCAACCCCCCCTTCCCCAATATCCCCCTTATCAACAATACACTCACTTTCCAAGTACACAGTATGCTCCACCAATAAACCATCCATACTGTGACCAGTATGGTAATATGCTGAATCCCTCAAGGCCACGCATGTTGCATCCAATTCCTGCCCCCACTATCTCTACCCTTGGCCCCCCAACCACTCACCAACTTAAGCAGCCTACACCCAGTCAGGTTCCACCTTTTCTGGAAAGGAAATATTACCCTGGTCCATCAGTGGATTTCCCTGGACCAACCAATAGTTCCGGCACCACTGAAAACAAAACATACGAGCAATTGTAATTTTCTATTATTTTTTCTGTGGGTTTAAGACTTGTTCTATATTTTTTGGTTGGTTGTGGAGGCCAAAACAACAACTGTAGAATTTTTGAGTTCATGGAACTTATTTCTTTATTTTTGCCTTCTTGCAAAAAGATTTGTCTTGTAAAAAAAGATTCAGAATATATATTTAATTTTTTTTATGACTTTTATTTTTGTGTTTTTGAAAGTGAAATATTTTATTATTTTAATATTTGTTGTGCTTGTTAAAAAGTAAAAAAAAATGGTGTAGTTCACCAAAACAAAAAAAAAAACATTTTTGGTGCATTCTTGCACAAAATTACGGAAAAAAAAATATTATTCTGGTTACATTATGCATTTTCTGCGTATCCTTTTTTCGAATTTGTGTTCAAGACCTGTTATTCTGCATTTGGATGCAATGAAATATGACAGTCCTGTGGCAGGTCCAGACCATTTTCCCACAACATTCTTCCAAATGATGATCTTTGGAAAATACTGGAGTCTGAGCTGCTACCATATGATCCTATGTCTATGTAGGTAAAACAATAATTGGCATCAGACACTGATAGTAATACAAAAGAAAAATATTTTTTGTAGTTAAAGTATTTGGTTCCACTGCCGATGGGCATCACTACCCTCATATGTTTTCCGTCAATTGCCCCGAGACAATTCGGGAAATTGCAACGATTCCAGAAAACTTCAGCGATCTTGCACCAATCTTCGCAAGTGGGCTTCTTCAGGACCAAATCCCTAAGGACATTCCAGATGTCTCTGCAGGTATCGTGGACAATATTGCTGACAGTAGGTTTGCCAACCAAAAACTCATAATGCAAACTTGCAAAGGAATGTCCAGTTGCCAGGTACCTAAAATGGAAAAGTACATACAGTTTATTATAATGATACATATTTACACTAAGCTACTTCAATAAACTAAAAAAAAATGAGCTAGGAAGAAGGTGCCTGAGGAAGTGAAGGAAGAAGAGGAGCAGGAGAAAGACACTGGTGATGTAAAGGCAAAGTTAATATTGTAAAAACAATCTCACGCACAATTACATGCTAGTATTTATTTTTTTACTTCATGTAAAGAGGATGAAAGAATGATGTGGATATCCAAATGCCACATAGAAGTTAAGAAGAAGAAAAAGTAGGTATGAAAATGTACGTCAATGTTATAATGAGTCTTTCTACAGCTGGAATATTCCTTCGGAAACTTGTGTTTTGTCGCTCTAGATGGCTAGAGAGCAAAGCCAACAATTCATCAAAACTGTAAAGAGAAAAAATATGGCTATTATTTGCATTGACCATGTAAAAATCAAACATTTACAAATTGAGTTCCATTATTATAACAATTTTATCAGGTTATAGTTAACACTTCTAGCTATTCAAACCTAAAAATTCTAAAAAGAGTCATACTGACCAGGCATATACACATTTTCCTAAATATATCTGGCAGCATTTGCAAGTTGAAATCAAAAAATTTTCTCACCTTCTAATTGACATCCTTGTGTAGTTGAAGAATTTGTCTTCATGAGCACGGAGGTCATTGTAAAGGACCCCAAATTGGCCTCTCACTTCCCTTTGGGCGATGATGGGATGGATCCAAAACCTATGCCTTCTCCTCCTCCGGTTATCCTCCTCTTCTTCATCTATAAATGCTGCTACAGCAGCCAAAATGACTGCTGACCAAAAATATTGCATAGCCAACATGTTTGATAACAAACATACAACACGTGACAATGAAACAGGAAGGGGAAATAAGTAAACAGGATAAGGAATTACATCACTATGGCTAAATCGCAGAACATCCAAGTCGCACAAAGTCGTTTTTAAACTCGCAACAAAACGCACCACAAATCGCATTGCAAAGTCGCAGTGTAAATCGCGCGACTTTGGGGACGCACTTGTGGAAACATAGCCTTAAAACTACTCACGGCTATTAATGAATTGCCGGTCTGACAATACACATAAAAGTTCATTGATAAAAATGGCAGGGGAATTCCCCACAGGGGAACCCCGAACCAAAATTAAAAAAAAAATGATGTGGGGGTCCCCCTAAATTTCATACCAGGCCCTTCAGGTCTGGTATAGATTTTGAGGGGGACCCCACGCCATTTTTTAAAAAAAATTTTGGCCGGGGTTCCCCTTAATAGATCTGGTATGGATTTTAAGGGGAACCCCAGACCAAATTTTTTTTAAAAATGGCGCGGGGTCCCCCAAAAAATCCATACCAGACCCTTATCTGAGCACGCAAACTGGCAGGCTGCAGGAAAAGAGGGGGGACAAGAGAGCACCCCCCCTCCTGAACCGTACCAGGCCACATGCCCTCAACATTGGGAGGGTGCTTTGGGGTAGCCCCCCAAAACACCTTGTCCCCATGTTAATGAGGACAAGGGCCTCATCCCCACAACCCTTGGCCAGTGGTTGTGGGGGACTGCGGGCGGGGGGCTTATCAGAATCTGGAAGCCCCCTTTAACTGTTAAAAATGTTAAAAATGATAAGAGACAGTTTTTGACAATTCCTTTATTTAAATGCTTCTTCTTTCTTCTATCTTCTTTCTTCTTTCTTCTATCTTCCTTCGGTTTCTTCCTCCATCTTCTTCTTCTTCTGGTTCTTCTGGTTCTTCCTCCGGTGTTCTCGTCCAGCATCTTCCTCCGTGGCGTCGGCATCTTTTTCCCTTCTTCTCCTTGGGCTGCGCCGCATCCATGATGGCATGTGTGACGCTTCTCTCTTCATCTTTTTCTCTTCATCTTCTCTTCATCTTCTTATATATATATATATATATATATATATATATATATATATATATATATATATCAAGAGCGCAGCGCTGGATTTAAAAATACAGTGAAAGATATAAGTGAAAAAAATTTATGCAGTAAAAAATATTTTGTTATGTGCAAATAAAACTGTGCATATTAATCACCAAAATAATGTCCATGGATTAAACACAAAATATAATTATATGATTAAACGTCCATGAAGCACGTGAAACACCACTCTGGATGTCTGACTTCCACCGCTGTGAGACCCGTCACCAGAAAGATTGAAGGCTTACCGGACCGCCTTTTTGAAAAGGCATGAATCAATCACCGCTGTGGATGCTATCCCTCTCATGGATGGATCCTGCTGTGATGCACTAGATGGTTGATCTCAAATCAGTCAGCCATGGAGAAACACCGATCCCAGTGGTATAGGTATCCAGAAAGACTGATTTGAGATCAACCATCTAGTGCATCACAGCAGGATCCATCCATGAGAGGGATAGCATCCACAGCGGTGATTGATTCATGCCTTTTCAAAAAGGCGGTCCGGTAAGCCTTCAATCTTTCTGGTGACGGGTCTCACAGCGGTGGAAGTCAGACATCCAGAGTGGTGTTTCACGTGCTTCATGGACGTTTAATCATATAATTATATTTTGTGTTTAATCCATGGACATTATTTTGGTGATTAATATGCACAGTTTTATTTGCACATAACAAAATATTTTTTACTGCATACATTTTTTTCACTTATATCTTTCACTGTATATTTAAATCCAGCGCTGCGCTCTTTATATATATTCTTAGTGGTGCCCCCTATCAGGGTTATAGCGCATAGCTGCAGGATATTTCTTCATAGATTTATTTATTTTTTGTACATTTGAGCACAGTATATATACCTAGCGCAAATTTTTCCTTTTAATAATCTCTTCATCTTCTTGTCTTCATCTTCTTTTTGGGCCGCTCCGCATCCATGATGGCATGGAGGGAGGCTCCCGCTGTGTGACGCTTCTCCTCTTCTGACAGTTCTTAAATAACAGGGGAGCGGAGCCACCCGGTGACCCTGCCCCCCTCTGACGCATGGGGACTTGACGGGGACTTCCCTGTGGCATTCCCCGTGATGTCAGAAGGGGGCTGGGTTACGTAACGGGTGACCCCACCCCCTCTGATAATCTGATAAGATTTCTTCCTCCATCTTCTTCTTCTGGTTCTTCCTCCGGTGTTCTCGTCCAGCATCTTCCTCCATGGCGTCTTCTTATCTTCTTCTCCTCGGGCCGCTCCGCATCCATGAGGGCATGGAGGGAGACTCCCACTGTGTGACGCTTCTCCTCTTCTGGCGGTTCTTAAATAACGGGAGGCGGGGCCACCCGGTGACCCCGCCCTTTCTGACACACGGGGACTTGACAGAACTTCCCTGTGGCATTCCCCGTGATGTCAGAGGGGGCGGGGTCACCCATTACGTAACCCAGCCCCCTTCTGACGTTACACGGAATGCCACAGGGAAGTCCCCGTCAAGTCCCTGTGGCTCCGCCCCCCCGTTATTTAAGAACCGTCAGAAGAGGAGAAGCATCACACAGCGGGAGCCTCCCTCCATGCCATCATGGATGCGGAGCGGGCCGAAAAGAAGATGAAGACAAGAAGATGAAGAGAAGAAGATGAAGAGAAAAAGATGAAGAGAGAAGTGTCACACAGCGGGAGCCTCCCTCCATGCCATCATGGATGCAGAGCAGCCCGAGGAGAAGAAGGGAAGAAGACACTGACGCCATGGAGGAAGATACCGGACGATAACACCGGAGGAAGAACCAGAAGAACCAGAAGAAGAAGATGGAGGAAGAAACTGAAGGAAGATAGAAGAAAGAAGATAGAAGAAAGAAGAAGCATTTAAATAAAGGAATTGTCAAAAACTGTCTCTTGTCATTTTTAACATTTTTGACAGTTTTTTTGTGAAATGGTAGGGGTACTTTTAAACCCCCTTACCATTTCACACAGGGGGGAGGGCCGGGATCTGGGGGTCCCCTTGTTAAAGGGGGCTTCCAGATTCCGATAAGCCCCCCCGCCCGCAGACCCCCACAACCACCAGCCAAGGGTTGTGAGGGTGAGGCCCTTGTCCTCATCAACATGGGGACAAGGTGTTTTGGGGGGCTACCCCAAAGCACCTTCCCAATGTTGAGGGCATGTGGCCTGGTATGGTTCAGGAGGGGGGGTGCTCTCTTGTCCCCCCCTCTTTTCCTGCGGCCTGCCAGGTTGCGTGCTCGGATAAGGGTCTGGTATGGATTTTTGGGGGGACCCCACGCCTTTTTTTTTCAATTTTGGCGTGGGGTTCCCCTTAAAAGCCATACCAGACCTGAAGGGTCTGGTATAGATTTTGAGGGGCACCCCACGCCATTTTTTTTAATTTTGGCTGGGGTTCCCCTTAATATCCATACCAGACCTGAAGGGCCTGGTATGGAATTTAGGGCGACCCCCACGTCATTTTTTTTGTTTTTAATTTTGGTTCAGGGTTCCCCTGTTGGGAATTCCCATGCTGTTTTTATCAATGAACTTTTATGTGTATTGTCGGACCAGCAATTCATTAATAGCCGCGAGTAGTTTTAAATGACTTTTTTTCCTTTGAAATGTCATTTTGCTGTCAGACTGTTCTAAACGCGGGAAACATGCGCCCCTTTACAGGCATACTATAGACACCCCCCAGATACGAAATTTAAAGGGATATTACACTTTTATTGTTTCACTTTAAACATTATTAAAATCACTGCTCCCCAAAAAACAGCCGTTTTAAAACTTTTTTTTGCATTGATCCATGTCCCCTGGGGCAGGATCCAGGTCCCCAAACACTTTTTATGACAATACCATGAATATAAGCCTTTAAAATTAGCACTTTTGATTTCTCCCATAGACTTTTAAAGGGTGTTCTGCGGCATTCGAATTTGCCTTCTAAGCACAGTCTGTGTTCGGTTTCATTAGACAGGAAGCTCTTCTTCGGGAAGACTTAGAATCAGCATTTCAGCGGGTTTCTGGCGGCAGATCTTGCCTAATCCAACAGAAAAGAAAGACAACAGCAGCCCTTTTGGTTGAACAAGAGATCCAAATAAGGATTCAGAGAGGCCAGTGCTTACAGACAGTTTTTCAGACAGTGGAAGGAAGCCGGTTCAACCTTCCAGAAACCTTCCAAGCCCAGGGCCAACAAAGCTCCTAAGGCTTTAAATAAATCCTTCTGAAGGTGTCTCCTCTTAACCCTCTCAAGTAGGAGCAAGACTAGCCAAAATCGGAGGGGTTTGGGCAGACAAATTACAGGATGCCTGGATTGTAGCCACCATTCGATCACGTTATCATCTCAAGTTCAGAACAAGGCCCCCTCAGACCTTGCTCGTAGAAACTGGACTTCCTACGGATTTAGAAAGGAGTCAATGTTTGCAAGGATATATAGGGGAGCTGTTGGCAGCAAGGGCCATCCTTCCGGTTCCAAGGCACGAATTGGGTCAAAGAGTATGTTCCCCTCTGTTTTTGGTCCCAGAGGCTTCAGGGGGTTTCGGACCAGTTTTTGAGTCCTGAATTCTTACATGAAGGTTCCATCATTCAAAATGGAGTAATTGGAAATTATAATTTCGGTTTTGCAGTCAGGAGACTGGATGGTGTCCATCGACCTGGCAGATGCGTATCTTCATGTTTCCATAGACACATCTCACCATCGCTTTCTCAAGTTTTCCGTAGAAGGCTCTCATTTTCAATTTTAATGTCTCCCATTCAGTCTCTGCACGACCCCAAGAACGTTTTCAACGCTACTGTCTGCAGTCATCGCGACTCTCAGGGTCAAGGGAGTGCAAATATTCCATTATCTAGATGACATGCTACTTCTGGGTCCGTCAAATGAGCTCCTTCTAGTTCATGTGAATTTCACCTGCAAAACACTAGCTCGTTGCGGTTGGTTGATCAATTTTTGGAAGAGCCAGATACAATTCGACACGGATCGGGGTTGTGATTCTCTTCCTCAGAGGAAGGTCTAGGAGATCCAGTCTCAGACAAAAGCAGTGATGGCCAGGTCTTCTATGATGGTGAAGGAATGCATGCAGTATCTGGGGGTTCTATTAGCCACAATTCCAGTAGTCCTGTGGGTCGAGTGGTCAGAAGGAGGTTTCAATGCAACTTTCTTCTTCAGTGGGATCATCACTCCTTGTTCCAGATGATCTATCAGCCAATTCCGATAATCTGGTCCCTGGTTTGGTGGTCAGTAGCTCGCAATCTTTCCCGCAGAGTTCAGTTGAAGGCCTCAGAACCAATAGTGGTGACGACCAATGCCAGTCTGGCAGGCTGCGGGTCACACTGCCTGGGACAGCAGGTTTAAGGTAAATGGAACCTTTGTGGGGCGAAGAGTTCAAATTTCCTGGGATTGGATGCTGTCAGGTGCGCTCTCTTAGCGTTACAACCTATGTTGCGAGGTGGAGCTGTCAAGACCCTTTTGGACAACAAAACTACCGTGGCTTATGTGTCTCATCAAGGGAGCACAAGAAGTCACCCTCTCCTTCAGGTGGCATGTCAATCTTCCTATGGGCAGAGAAGAATCTTGGCTCTCTTACAGCATCTGATCTCCCAGGGCCTGGGAATGTTTTAGCAGATCGCTTGAGTCGAGGCTTTGGGGATCACAACGAATGGGGCCCTCGACCCTAAGTACCTACGCAAGATCATCAGGGTCTCAGGGACGCCTTTTATAGATTTTATGCCATTGGAGGAGAATTGTCAACTGCCTTGCTTCTTCTCCTGGACCTGGCATCCACAGGTGTTGGGTCTGGGTGCTCTGTCCAGGTCTTGGAACTTCCCCTTGGTGTATGTTTTCCCGCCGCTTCCATTGGCTCTCAAAATCCTGCTGAAGATTCAGTAAGAAAAGGTCACAGCAATAGTAGTCCTACCTTACTGGCTCAGGGAGCCGTGGTTCCCTCTGGCTTGGAGGATAAAGTTGGGCTCACCAATCCCACTGCCTCCTTGTAATAATCTCCTTCTGCAGAGTGGGGCCTGACACCTGATCTGCAGGGGGATGAAGTTAATGACTTGGAAATGAGAGAGGGCTTTAACTGGCTTGGGTCTCTCGGGCAGTGTATTGGAGACATTATTACAGGCTCGTAGGAGGTCCACGAATGTAACCTATCACCGGATCTGGAATACTACAGGAAGGGGTTGGGACCTTGGATCTCCTTCAGTATCTAACATTTTGGAGTTTCTGCAGAGTGGTCTCTAAGGGTTGACTTATAATTCCCTGAAGGGTCAAATCCCCGCCTTGTTGGCTATGTTGTGTACCAGATATGCTCTACATCCGTTGGTGATCTGATTTTTAGGGGCAGCCATAGAAATCAGACCTCCATTGAAATAGTTTTTTCCAAAAGAGGACTTAACACTAGTCTTGGGAACATTGCTGGTTCCTCCATTTTGATCAAGCTTTCTCTTTTTCGTTATTTCTTTTAACAGTTTTTTGTTTTTGTCTTTTACTAGCCGTTGCTTTTTCCAGAAGAGTCTCCGAGTTGTGCGCCTTCTTATCTAAAGAACCATATTGTTTGGTGCTCCCAGACAAGATAGTCCTTAGGCCGATACCGAGCTTTCTACCTAAGGTGGCCACATAATTTTATATGAACTGGGAAATCATTATCCCAGCCTTTCTGGCGCATACAGTTGATGAATAGTGGAGGTTAGACCTGGTCTCTGCGGTTTCAACCTACCTGAAATGGACTAAAAGCTTTTGAAAACAAGATCAGCTGTAGGTTTTCCCAATGGGGCCTAAAAAGGGTATGCCAGCAACATCCAGAGTTGTGTCTTCCTGGTTTGTCAAGACCATACATATTGCATACAAAACGCTGGGCCTTCCTCCTCCTTCAGAGATCAAAGCACATTCGATGAGGGGTATGGCAGCATCCTGGGCAGCATACGCGAAGGTCATCCCTGAGTTAGTTTGCAGAGCAGCAAGCTCGAGCACGCGCACCACCTTTTATTAGACATTACAGGCTTAATATGGCTTGTCCGCCTGAGGAAACATTTGGCTCTACGGTTATTATGGCGGCTTTGCCCACTAAAAATTTGAGTAGCATTGCATTGAGGGTTTGGCTTATTTTTTACTTTTTGTTATTCCTCCCTTCTTAATATTGCTTGGTACATCCCATAGTAGGCTGACATGGGGAGGTCCAGGAATAAGGAAAATTTTTATCCATACTTAGTGTAATATTCCTTTCCTGGATCCTCCCCATGTCAGCCGGAGGATTCCCACCTAGTTTATCCGTCGCAAGGCGGGTATTTTTTGAACACTGGTGTTGGCAGACAGCTGCCCTTTATGGGCTAAGAAAGAGGTGGTCCTGGAGAGGCCAGAGGGGGTGGAGCTGACCCATAGTAGGCTGACATGGGGAGGATCCAGGAAAGGAAAATTACGGTAAGTATGGATAACAATTTTCCTTAATATGAAATGTAATGTAATAGTGGATACTAGTGACCTTACTATTCAATTTGAATTTAAAGACAGTGGTATTTAATGTGCAGGCCACCACAGACCGCTCAGTAGATGAGGTGCTCTTACACTGCATCAATATGTATTTTAATGCATAGTAAAAACTTGAGTTCTGTTTATTTTGTGAAATGTACGCTAATCCCTTTCTGTGGGAAAACAGTCAAATCCTATTTACCTTGTTACTGAGCCACTTACTTTTTTATTTTGAGTTTGTTTAATTAAGGCCTTTCAATTGAACTTTTCAGAAAACTTCTGAAGTCAAAATCCAGTTTAGTTACACTTTCTGTTTCATAATATGTTTGTGAATATATGCCTCTGAGGTAATTTGCTTTGATTTTTGGAGGATATTTTATCTTTAATCAAAAGTTCATCTGTGGAGGGATGACTGAGATCAATATTTCTGTACTAAAACATTTTGGTATTGAAGCCTCTTTAGATTTTGTGTGAAAATCTTTGCATGCCAAAGGGAACTGAAGTTTATAGGTTTCATTGAATAAATACAGGGAAATAGGAAAACATTTACAAACAAGCAACTGTTCATTTTTTTAAAATGCATTCTTTTGTACACATTATTTTAAATATTCGTTTTTTGGAAATCATGTTTACAATCTACATGAATTTGCAAACTAGTATTTAAGAATCACGTGTTATTTTTAGAGAAATTACCATTATATTTTCATTGTTACCGAGTTTAACATTTTGCTGTTTTTGCAGACGAAAAGTTGACCATGTGCTACATGGTTGTAAATCTTGCCAATAGATAAGTTTATTTCCTTCTACTCCTCCCTGCTGTTCTATATACTGTTCATGCTTAATTTTAAATAATGAATGTCTTTAAAAAAAGTTTTAAAAAAATCTTTGTGTCTAGTTGTAAAAAGTGGCAACATTTTATAAGCTCCCTCGATAAGTTGTAGATGTAAGCTTTTAACCACCTTACACAGATATACTGTGGCAGAATGGCACGGGCAGGCAGAGTAACATATGGTACTCCCCCTAATAAAGGTTTAACCCCTTGATCACCCCCCAATTAACCCCTGTCGCCAGTGTCACTAAGCAATCTTTTTTCTGATCACCATATGAGTGTCACAGGTGACGCTAGTTAGCCAGGTAAGTATTTAGGTTCACCGTCAGCTTTTTATAGCATCAGGTACCCCCATATACTACCTAATAAAGGTTTTAACCCCCTGAATGCCCCCTAGTTAACCCTTTCACCAGTGATTATAAGTGTTACGAGTGACACTGGTTAGTTAGTTTGGGTTTTAGGGTCATTTAGGGTCTACATTGCCCCATGCAGAATCAGATTAGTGTCAGTACCTCTAACACCCTCGCACGCAGCATACACCTCCCTTAGTGGTATAGTATCTGAATGGATTGATATCTGATCTGATCAGATCTATCCTAGCGTCCCCAGCAGTTTATGGTTCCCAAAAATGCAGTGTTAGCGGGACCATCCCAGATTCCTGATAGCACCTCTGTTTTGCCCCTCTGCCCAGCCCAGCCCACCCAAGTGCAGTATCGATCGATCACTGTCACTTACAAAACACAACACACATAACTGCAGCGTTCGCAGAGTCAGGCCTGATCCATGCGATCGCTAATAGGTTTTTCGGTAGAGTTTGAATCAGTAGCTAACAGTCAGGAGCTTTTTTACCTGTGAGTCTCACTAGTGTACCAGAAAATTTATAGCCCAAAATGGCAAATCGAAGGTACACTAGTGATGAGGCCTAAACATTTCTGAGCATGACAGATAGTGAAGAGGAAGTCACTCATCTGTCAGATTCTGGCTCAGAATACGATCCTGTAGACGACAGCGGCTCCATGACAGATATCTCTGACGATGGAGTTGTGGTCCCTGCCAAGGTCAGGCGTACCAGACCCGGATCTTCTGCTGTTGAGGTGCAAGAACAGCAGGGCTCTTGTATGGAGCAGAGAAGTACTAGTGCCGTCATCCTTCTGGTGAACTGGCAAGCACCAGCGGCCTAGTACACCCTGGTCGTAGTCAAACCAGCACTGCAGTAACACGTGGTGACGTGGCAAGTCCCATAAGTGCAATTCAAGCTGGTGAGGTGGCAAGCACAAGTAGTGTCCCGCTGCGACCAAGAAGACTAAGACAGGCCCCTCGAGCCCACAGTGCCCTTCCTGCTGCATTCACCAATCCTAATTGGGAACCCACAACTTCTGCAGCACCCATACTTCCCCCATTCACTGGCCAACCCAGGATTCAGGTGGAAACTGTTGATTTGACGTTACTTGATTTTAATTTGCTTTTTTTCACTGAAGATCTCTATAGATCTATTGTGAACCAAAGTAATTTATATGCTGGTCAATACATCGCCACTAATCCCCAGTCCTCCCTTGCCAGAGATTTGAAACCAATTATGGTTTCTGAATTTAAGGGTCTATCCCTCGACATGGGCATAGTTAAAATAAGTATGTTGTGGTCATATTGGTCCACTGACCCAATTTATCATATGCCTGTGTTCTCTGCCTCCATGACCAGGGAACGGTATGAGCAGATCTTGCGGTTCATGCATTTTAACAACAATGAACTCTGTTGTGCTCATGGAGACCCTGGATAAGATCAGCTCTACAAAATTCGGCCCCTCATAAACCACTCCCCATCAATTGTCTGTGTCGCAAATATTGCGGTCCGCTAAGGATAAGGCAGCTGCAACGGCAAAACTTGAGAAATATGCACACACCCCTGACTCCTATAAAAAATGGACAACAAGTACAAGTAAAAGCACCAGCGGACAGGAAGAGCCATGGGCAGGTAACAACAGCCGCAGTGGTATCAGGGCCTAAGACCGCGAATAACAATAAGAGCGCAGGGTCGGCCGAAAAAGAACATATATTAACATCAGTTAATGCTCCCCCTATGGGTATAGAACCCACCTTGAGGGACGTACTGCAAGCAGTTAATTCATGTAAGTCATCGCTTGGGGGCCTATGTAACCAAGTTAAAGAGGTCAAAGAAGAGCTGTCGCTGATGAGGCAAGAATTGCAAAAATCAGTGGAAAGCATAACAGCCTTGGAGGGGAGGGTAAGCCAAGTGGAAGATGACATATATCCGCTACAGCAAGAAGTCAAAACCGTAAAAGATCAACTGGGTAGAGTCATTGAAAAAATGGATGAAATGGAAAATCGACTCAGAAGGGACAACGTGAGGGTAGTGGGATTTCCAGAAAGGAGTGAGGGGCTTAATCCTATTGCTTTTTTGGAAAAGTGGCTTATAGAATTATTTGGAAGAGAGACTTGCTCCCCACAGTTCTCAATTGAAAGGGCACACAGAGTCCCTTTTAAGGCCCCTCCCCCAGGAGGACACCCTAGATCACTATTACTGTAGTTTTTGAACTACAATGATAAAATAATCTTACTGCGTAAAGCTAGAGAGATGAGATCTACCCTCTATAAGGGAACCAAAATTTCATTCTACCCGGACTTCTCACCAGAGCTGCAGAGGCGAAGGGGGGGCTTCTGGAGATCAAACGTAGCCTACAAAAATTTGATGTTAAGTACGCGCTACTCTATCCAGTGCAGCTGCGGATAGAGGCAATGGGGGAAACTCAATTTTTTGACTCACCAGTAGGAGTAACACGTTGGCTAGAAGAAAATAAACAGAGGTTGAGACCCAAAGAGAGGAACAGTGCATATTGAGGACACTTGGACTGAATACAAGGAGCACTGGGAAGAGCTATGGACTTGGTAAAGAATAGAGTAGGGAAGTAGGGATTCACATATAAGAGTAGAAATTAATGTAGAGGAAATTATCACATTTAAATTTTCGTATACCTGCATATTTTCAGTATGGGTGTGGTACAATATGGTAGGAGTTGGTATGATATATGATATGTATGATGTGACGGGAGGGCCCGTGGAACTCAGAATACATCTTATGTCTAAGTCACCCTGTGCCATCCTGGCACAGGGTGAGTGAGAAAATATATCTTGGACTACTTAAAATGGGACAGTAATATTTGTCCACAATATCTCCCAGGATGTATGTAGAGACTATTATTGGTTTGGTTGATTCTGAACTCAACCTGTTAATTGAGTGAGCTGATCACATTGTCCTCTATACAATGTAGGAGACGGGACGACTCCTATTGGAGCTCATGTTAATTAGGTTAATTAGGTTATGTTTGTATTGTTAATTGTAATTAGCTCCAGCTATTGTGTTTATAATACTGTGTGAAGCTCGGTGCCCACAAGTCTATCATCTGGTGTGGGTAAATTTTGTAGTAAATTAGCTCATGTTAATTAGGTTAGCTTTGGGTCAACCTGCTGTATAAATGTGTGTGAGATCTCAAATAAAGAGTTAGTCCTGATTTACTCCAAGACTGGTGTTGTCTAGTTCTTGGGGGTTCCTATAGCCAGATCCATTGGACTCGTGTTCCAGAACTTAAGAAGCGGTATACTGATGGAAGTACTCAAGCGGAGTGAGGGACATTCCGTGACATTGGTGGCAAGCAGCGGGAAAGCTTCCTGCAGTCTGGGAAATCTAAACCTCCACCTGGATCCAAGATCAGGATAGGAGACTTCAGTCACCCCAGCGGAGATATGGACCTGGCATCAGAGTTTCCGGGGCTGCTGCGGATCATCCTTTCAACATACACCAGGACTGTGTCTGAGGATGAATACCTGGAGCTTAGGCAGCAAATTCGGGTGGAGCTCTGGACTGGAGCCCTCCAGCTCGCTGGTAGAAAACAGGGCAAGTGCTTTCCAACCCAAGAGCAACGGGCCAGTGACCAACGGGCATTGCGGATGGCATTCCTGGGAGAGCGGCCCCAGGAGCAATGGGTGACTGAGTTGGACAGGCTGGTCCAGCAGGAGATAGAGCTGGACAATCATTATCGGGCTCTGCAATGGCACGCAGAGGAGGGATATTTAGGGGAGACAACAGAATGCTCTCCGGAGGGATATGACTTTGGAGGCCCTGGATTGCTGTGGGAGAGCCTTACAGATTGTTTTATGATTGGCGATGAAGGGGAGCCTGACCTTGAGGACCTGCGAGAATATAGAGAGGCTATGCTCGGTCTTGCAGGGGTCTCAGAGCTCAAACCTGATCTGGACCATTTGCTAAGGAAGGAACAGCATCTGGAAAGGGCATACAGGAAACTGCTAGAATACGTTCAGCACCATGCCAGAGAATTGGCAGTGGAAAATCTGAAGATTGCCATCCCCAAACCTGAAGTGCTGACAACAGGGCAGAGCTCTGCTAACCTCTGTCCAGCACTGATAACATCTTCTGGGTTCCATGGACAGGAGATGGTGAACCTCTATCCACAGACACCAGTTATAGAGATAGGGCATTTAATAGACTTTTCTGCTGAGGAAGAACAACCTGATGAGCCTCTAGCAGAAGAGCTGGTATTAGGGCCAAACTTCACTGTGCTCTGCCCAGCACCAACAGCAGTATCTGTGGAGTTACAACAAACTTCTCCAGCTGAAGATCTGGCAACCGGACAGAGGGTCCAAGACCTCTGCCCCACACCTGTGGCAGTTTCGGAGGCCCAGGGTGAGAAGGTGGCAATCACTTCCTAGCAGAAGATACAGGGGGAGAAGGGAGAGGAGGTGTGTGTTGTCCCTCCCCAACAGTTGGCCAGGGTGGTGGAAGCGGCCTTCTCTCCCCAGCAAAGATCAGTGTACCTGGGAGACAGTACCAGAGACATGTCGTCCAAGCAACCAGATGAGGGAATGAAAAAGGAAACAGCCGGCTCACCTCCCCAATGGCAGCTACACAGTTTGGGAGTGGAGGAAGCCAGCCTCCTGCCCCAACGGTTAGTCGGAGCGGAGGATGCGGAGTCCCCAGCAGAAGTGCTGGCAACAGGGCAGAGTGTTACCAACCTCTGCCCAGCACCGGCAACAACTACAGAGTTCCAGAAAGGCAGGGCAGTCGGCCTCCCTCCCCAACAGTTAGCTGGAACAGATGGTGTGGGGTTTCCAGCAGAAGGGCTGGCAACAGGGCCGTGGACTGCTGGACTCTGCCCTCAACTAACAGAGGATGGATTTCCTGTGAAGGTGGATGGGACTTCAGTCTCCACCTGTATACCCCAGGGATGCTGGGCAGTTGGCTCATATCCCCAACAGCATGACAGAGTAAGCCCAGACACCCTGTCTTCTCTCCAGCGGCAGAAAAGACTCCAGGGAGAAGGGCCAGTCCACGCCTCTCCCCAGTGGCAGATATGTTCTCTGAGAGAGACAGAGGTTGGATGGGTGAGTAATGCTTTGTTTGGAACAATTTTTTTGGGGTACTGTGTGGATACAGGCATTAGAGGATTGAAGCTACTTACTAACTTTGGAGTCAACCCGTCAGGGGTCTCCTCCTATGTTAGTCTTCTGCCGAAAGGGGAGAGATGTGACGGGAGGGCCCGTGGAACTCAGAATACATCTTATGTCTAAGTCACCCTGTGCCATCCTGGCACAGGGTGAGTGAGAAAATATATTTTGTACTACTTAAAATGGGACAGTAATATTTGTCCACAATATTTCCCAGGATGTATGTAGAGACTATTATTGGTTTGGTTGATTCTGAACTCAACCTGTTAATTGAGTGAGCTGATCACATTGTCCTCTATACAATGTAGGAGACGGGGGCGACTCCTATTGGAGCTCATGTTAATTTAGGTTAATTAGGTTATGTTTGTATTGTTAATTGTAATTAGCTCCAGCTATTGTGTTTATAATACTGTGTGAAGCTCGGTGCCCACAAGTCTGTCATCTGGTCTGGGTAAATTTTGTAGTAAATTAGCTCATGTTAATTAGGTTAGCTTTGGGTCAACCTGCTGTATAAATGTGTGTGAGATCTCAAATAAAGAGTTAGTCCTGATTTACTCCAAGACTGGTGTTGTCTAGTTCTTGGGGGTTCCTATAGCCAGATCCATTGGACTCGTGTTCCAGAACTTAGATAGCGGTATACTGACGGAAGTACTCAAGCGGAGTGAGGGACGTTCCGTGACATATGAGGCGGTCACAAATAAAGCCCCTTGGGCAAACCTGGTAAGGTGGGGGGTGGGAGAAGGGGGGAGGGTACCAGGGAGGAAGGGATGGGGAGGTTGGGGAGGTATAGTAGATGGAGGAGGGGGGTAAGGGGTTTAATGGGTTTAGGGCAGAGCAATATTACAGTTTACACATTAGATGAGGTGAGACATGGGGAAGAATAAAAAAGAAAAGCAGGTTTGAGAACAAGAGTAAAAAAAGTGTTTGGAACTGTCACAAATAAGGATAGAAGAAAAAGCCTCGTTCACAATATATTGCACTTTATTGATTTTGAGGTTATGTTTTTTGTTATTTTGGTTCTTTTTATTTTTTTCCTTACCTTTCTCCTCATGCAGCCTAAGGTACTTAATATAGGCTCCTGGAATGTCCGGGGGTTGGGGAATCCAGCTAAGAGGACTGTAGTTCTCTCGATGCTGGAAATGAGGGGGGTGGGTTTGATCTGTCTGCAGGAGACCCACTTCACAAAGGACACCACAATATGTCTTCAAAGACATGGGAGGTTTCAATGCCAATATCATTCGGTGTACTCTTCATATTCCAGAGGGGTGAGCGTAATGGTGAAAAGAGGAGTGGCTTTCTCCTGCCGGCAGATCAGTATAGATGGAATGGGTCGATATATCTTTTTTGTATTGTTCAATAGAGAATAGAATGTATGTTTTAGCAAACGTTTATATACCCCCCGCCATTTAAACTTGAAGTCATGAACAATTTAATGGAATTTATGTTGGATAAAGTAGATACTCCGGTTATAGTAATGGGTGATTTTAATGAGGCCCTTAATAAAAGCTTGGACAGGTTAAAACCGGGAGCTCAATCACATAACATAGCGGAAGGTCGGTTAGGTCAATTCCTGGTAGAGGCAGGGTTGTTTGAAGTATGGAGGGTACGGAATCCAGATAAACGGCAATATTCTTGTTTTTCAGCCTTCTATTCTACACTCTCCAGGATCGATATGATCCTGGGGAATGCAGAACTATTATCACTGGTAAAGGATGTGGTCTACCTACCAAGAGGGGTCTCGGACCACTCATTGGTGGTGGTATCAGTGAATATAGGGGGGAAGGAGCCTCAAAGATCTTGGAAGCTGAGCCCATTTTGGCTGGAGCTAATGGGAGAGCCGGAGGAGGTAATAAAAAAGCTAGAATAATTTGTGATATTTAATGAAGGTACAGCAGCAGTGGGAGTACAGTGGCATACCTTGAAGGCATTTCTTAGGGGTATACTGATTCAGGGGGTGGCAGAGATTAAGAAGAGATCTAGAGAATGGGAGGAAAGTATTAGGAAAGAACTGGAGAGGGCAGAGAAACAATATATAGAAGACCCAACATCAGAGAAACAAAATGTATGGTTAAATAAACTAAGAATTATAGAATAGCAGTATTAAGGAAAGTGGAAAATAAGCGACTTTTTCAGAAACAATTGGCTTTTGGAGAAGGAGAAAGCGTGGGGCGAATGCTGGCCTACCTGGTGAGAACCAACTCCTCCTCCTCGACAATACCTGTGATTAGGACTGTAAAAGGTGAGATCTCTTCTCACACATCAGAGATTACGGATACATTTAGAAATTATTATGAAACACTGTACAAATCGCAGGTGAGAGTCGGGGAAGAGGATATGGATATGTTTTTTAGGAATATAGTAATACCAACCTTTACAGAAGAGGATAGAGAGGGGTTGGAGGCCCCAATAACCCTAGTGGAATTACAACAAGCCACGATTGGGATGGCAAACCAAAAGTCCCCAGGGCCAGATGGACTCCCAATCGAGATCTATAAGTACTATGGGAAAATACTGCTACCAGAGTTACTTAAGTTGTTGAGCTGGGCAATGGAAGAGGGGAGACTGCCTAATTCAATGACTGAAGCCACCATAGTCATGCTACACAAAGAAGGGAAGGACCCGTTAGAAACCTCGGCATATAGACCAATATCCTTGCTATGCGCTGATGCTAAAATATTAGCAAAGGTGCTGGTAGCTAGGCTGAATAAGTCATTCATAAACCCATACACCTAGATCAAACAGGGTTTATTCCCAATAGGTCTACCAGCATGAATATAAGAAGGGTATATCTGAACTTGCAAACCCCGACAGAGAATATGGGGTTTAAGAGCTGTTATGACCCTGGATATAAATAAGGCTTTTGATAGTCTGGAGTGGGGTTATCTCTGGCGGGTTTTGGAAGAATTCGGATTAGGACCCGTCTTCATAAGATGGATAAAAATATTGTATAATGGCCCAAGCGCAAAAATCAGGGTTAATAATGAATATTCAGAAAAGATCCACCTAGAAAGGGGGACGAGACAGGGGTGCCCATTGTCTCCCCTGCTCTTCACCCTTGCGATGGAACCGTTGGCAAATAGTATTAGGTCCTATGTAAATATGAAGGGTTTCTCAAGAAAATCAGGAGAAGAGAGGATTGCTCTATATACCGATGATGTCCTTCTTTTCTTGGGGGACACGGAGCATTCTCTTAAGCAGGCAATAAATATGGTAGAGAGGTTTGGTAACCTTACGGGATTAGCGGTAAATTGGAGTAAGTCAGCACTCCTACCAGTGGACACTCTTAGAAATCCCATGACATCTGAAATACCCCAATTGGAAGTTGTAACAACAATGAAGTATCTAGGTATAAATCTGACAAAAGATCCAAATCAGTATATAGAAGACAATATATTCCCGCTATTAACTAAATTTAAACATAAAATGGATATATGGAACCGGCTACCCTTGACAGTAGCTGGGAGATGTAATCTAATTAAGATGGTATGGATGCCCCAATTATTGTATCTGTTACACAACTCCCTGGTGTGGTTAAATAAAAGGTGGTTTAGGAAAATTGATACGCTATTTAGAGAACTGGTATGGAAAAAGGGCAAGGCCAGGATTAACCTCCAGACCCTGCAGTTGCCAACTAAGGAGGGGGGAATGGCACTTCCCCACCACAGGAGTTACTTCCTGGCGGCTCAACTGCAGCATTTAAGAGGTGGGAATGCTAGCAGGGGTTTAATGATATTGGAAGCACCACATAAAACAGTGGTAAAGGTGTTAGAGGCAGACTCTTTCTTCTTTAGGAATCCCACAATTAGGATGACAACAAAAGTATGGACGGCAATAAAAATACTAACGGGATATGACGGGTTTACAGAGTATGCCCCTCTTTGGCACAACAGAAATCTACAGGAAGTTGCTGTTATTTGGGAGTTTAAAGAATGGGAAATGCGGGGCATAAATAGATTATCGCAATTATATAAGGGGTATACATTAAAAACTTTTGGAGATCTCCAAAAGGAAAATGGGATACCAAAAGAAACATTTTATAGATATTTGCAAATGAGACATGCACTGAGTGCCCAATTTAAGACACGGCCTTTAGTATGGAACAACATTGCTCCAAAAAGTGATTAAGTCAGATAATGCGAAGGGACTTATTTCAAAAATATATATACAGATGAGCAGTAAAAGCATTGCAAGGTCTGAACATCTTAAGTGTAGGGAAAAGTGGGAGGAGGATATAGGGGAAATAACGGGTGAGCAGTGGAAAAAAATACTGGAGCTGGGCCATATGGTGTCAGTTGCCCGCTCACAGAAAATGTCACACCTAATGCTGATACATAGAGCATACTACACTCCCAAAAAGCTGTATAGGTTTGGATTAAGATCAGATGCCAAATGCCCCAGATATCATGAAGTAGGAGACCTGATTCACATGGTATGGAGATGTCCCAAGCTGTTCCGGTATTGGACAGGGGTAGTAGAGGTTATAAATAGAACGTTTGGGACTACTTTAGAGACAGATGCCAGACTATGTGTCTTGGGATATGGAGAATGGAAAGGAGAAGGGACAAGTTTAATAACAGCGGTTATAAGGTGTTTGTCCCAAGCCCGGAAACTGATCGCTCAGAGATGGCAATCAGCTAAGCCCCCTATAGTAGAGGAGTGGTTAAAAATTATAAATGAGATAATCTGGAAAGAAAGAGTTCTGTACATTAAGAGAGGGAACATCAAGGAATTCAAAAAAATGTGGAACCCCTGGTTGGCAAAATTAGGATATAATGGCTAGCAGTGGAAGTGAGAAAACCTGTCCAGATGGGAAGGGAGGGGTAGGGAGGGTAGGCAGAGTATGGTAAGGTTATATTTTAATTAATATGTATTGCAATGCCAGTTTGTTGTAAAAACAAAAATGTTAATAGCAATTTTATAACGCTGTTATTCCTTTTTATATGGGATGAAAAGTTAAGAAACTTTAATAAAGATTATAAAAGAAAAAAAAATCTGTAGGGCCTTTGCTTTAAAAAATATATAATATTTGATGGTTCAAAGTAATTTTCTTGCAAAAAGAAAACATTTTTTCATGTAAACAAAAAGTGTCAGAAAGGGCTTTGTCTTCAAGTGGTTAGAAGAGTGGGTGATGTGTGACAAAAGCTTCTAAATGTTGTGCATAAAATGCCAGGACAGTTGAAACCCCCCAAATGACCCCATTTTGGAAAGTAGACACCCCAAGCTATTTACTGAGAGGCATGTCGAGTCCATGGAATATTTAATATTTTGACACAAGTTGTGGGAAAAAGATTTTTTTTCTTTTTTGCACAAAGTTGTCACTAAATGATATATTGCTCATTAGGGATGAGCCGAACACCCCCCTGTTCGGTTCGCACCAGAACATGCGAACAGGAAAAAAGTTTGTTCGAACACGTGAACACTGTTAAAGTCTATGGGACACGAACATGAATAATCAAAAGTGCTAATTTTAAAGGCTTATAGGCAAGTTATTGTCATAAAAAGTGTTTGGGGACCTGGGTCCTGCCCCAGGGGACATGGATCAATGCAAAAAAAAGTTTTAAAAATGGACGTTTTTTCAGGAGCAGTGATTTTAATAATGCTTAAAGTCAAACAATAAAAGTGTAATATCCCTTTAAATTTCGTAGCTGGGGGGTGTCTATAGTATGCCTGTAAAGGGGCGCATGTTTCCCGTGTTTAGAACAGTCTGACAGCAAAGGGACATTTCAAAGGAAAAAACCCATTTAAAACTACTCGTTCATTGATAAAAACGGCATGGGAATTCCCCACAGGGGAACCCCGAACCAAAATTAAAAAAAAAAATTATGTGGGGTTCCCCCTAAATTCCATACCAGACCCTTCAGGTCTGGTATGGATTTTAAGGGGAACCCCGTGCCAAAAAAAAAAAAAACGGCGTGGGGTCCCCCCAAAAATCTATACCAGACCCTTATCCGAGCACGCAACCTGGCAGGCCGCAGGAAAAGAGGGGGGGACGAGAGTGCGCCCCCCTCCTGAACCATACCAGGCCACATGCCCTCAACATTGAGAGGGTGCTTTGGGGTAGCCCCCCAAAACACCTTGTCCCCATGTTGATGAGGACAAGGGCCTTAACCCCACAACCCTGGCCGGTGGTTGTGGGGGTCTGCGGGTGGGGGGCTTATCGGAGTCTGGAAGCCCCCTTTAACAAGGGGACCCCCAGATCCCGCCCCCCCTGTGTGAAATGGTAAGGGGGTACTTACCCCTACCATTTCACTAAAAAACTGTCAAAAATGTTAAAAATGACAAGAGACAATTTTTGACAATTCCTTTATTTAAATGCTTCTTCTTTCTTCTATCTTCCTTCATCTTCTGGTTCTTCTGGTTCTTCCTCTGGCATTCTCGTCCAGCATCTCCTCCGCGGCGTCTTCCATCTTCTTCTCCTTGGGCCGCTCCGCACCCATGGCATGGGGGGAGGCTCCCGCTCTTCTCTTCATCTTCTTCTTCATCTTCTTCTCTTCTTCCTTCTTCTCTTCTTCTCTTCTTCTCTTCTTCATTTTCTTCCCTGGGTCACTCCGCATCCATTCTGGCATGGAGGGAGGCTCCCGCTGTGTGGGGTGGGGCCACCCGGTGACCCCACCCCCTCTGACGCATGGGAAATGACGGGACTTCCCTGTGGCATTCCCTGTTATCCCGTCAAGTCACCGTGCGTCAGAGGGGGGCGGGGTCACTGGGTGGCCCCGCCCCCCATTATTTAAGAACCGTCAGACGAGGAGACGCGTCACACAGCGGGGGCCTCCCTCCATGCCAGCATGGGTGTGGAGCGGCCCGGAGAAGAAAATGAAGAAGAGAAGAAGGGAAGAAAAGAAGAAGAGAAGAGCGGGAGCCTCCCCCCATGCCATGGGTGCGAAGCAGCCCGAGGAGAAGAAGATAGAAGACGCCACGAAGGAGATGCTGGACGAGAACGCCGGAGGAAGAACCAGAAGAAGAAGAAGATGAAGGAAGATAGAAGAAAGAAGAAGCATTTAAATAAAGAAATTGTCAAAAACTGTCTCTTGTCATTTTTAACATTTTTGACAGTTTTTTAGTGAAATGGTAGGGGTAAGTACCCCCTTACCATTTCACACAGGGGGGGCGGGATCTGGGGGTCCCCTTGTTAAAGGGGGCTTCCAGATTCCGATAAGCCCCCCCGCCCGCAGACCCCCACAACCACCGGCCAGGGTTGTGGGGATGAGGCCCTTGTCCTCATCAACATGGGGACAAGTTGTTTTGGGGTGATACCCCAAAGCACCCTCCCAATGTTGAGGGCATGTGGCCTGGTACGGTTCAGGAGGGGGGGGCGCACTCTCATCCCCCCTCTTTTCCTGCGGCCTGCCAGGTTGCGTGCTCGGATAAGGGTCTGGTATGGATTTTTGGGGGGACCCCACACCGTTTTTTTTTTTTTTTGGCGCAGGGTTCCCCTTAAAATCCATACCAGACCTGAAGGGTCTGGTATGGAATTTAGGGGGAACCCCACGTCATTTTTTTTTAAACTTTTGGCCGGGGTTCCCCTTAATATCCATACCAGACCTGAAGGGCCTGGTATGGAATTTAGGGGGACTCCCACATCATTTTTTTTTTAAATTTTGGTTCGGGGTTCCCCTGTGGGGAATTCCCATGCCGTTTTTATCAATGAACTTCTATGTGCATTGTCGGCAATGCAATAGCCGTGAGTAGTTTTAAATGGGTTTTTTCCCTTTGAAATGTCATTTTGCTGTCAGACTGTTCTAAACACGGGAAACATGCGCCCCTTTAGAGGCATACTATAGACACCCCCCAGCTATGAAATTTAAAGGGATATTACACTTTTATTGTATTTTAAGCATTATTAAAATCACTGCTCCTGAAAAAACGGCCGTTTTTAAAACTTTTTTTTGCATTGATCCATGTCCCCTGGGGCAGGATCCGGGTCCCCAAACACTTTTTATGACAATAACTTGCATATAAGCCTTTAAAATTAGCACTTTTGATTTCTCCTATAGACTTTTAAAAGGGTGTTCTGCGGCATTCGAATTTGCCGCGAACACCCCAAATTGTTCGCTGTTCGGCGAACTTGCGAACAGCCAATGTTCGAGTCGAACATGAGTTCGACTCGAACTCGAAGCTCATCCCTATTGCTCATACATGCCATGGGTATATGTGAAATTACACCCCAAAATACATTCTGTTGCTTCTCCTGAGTGTACATTTTTGATTTCACTCCTCACTGCCTATCACAGTTTCGGAGGTCATGGAATGCCCATATGGCACAACCCCCCCCCCAAATGACCCCATTTTGGAAAGTAGACACCCAAGCTATTTGCTGAGAGGTATGGTGAGTTTTTTGCAGACCTCTCTTTTTGTCACAAAGTTTTGAAAATTAGAAAAAGGAAAAAAAAATTTTTTTTCTTTCTTCATTTTCAAAAACAAATGAGAGCTGCAAAATACTCACCATGCCTCTCAGCAAATAGCTTGGGGTGTCTACTTTCCAAAATAGGGTCATTTGAGGGGGTTTTGTGCTATCTTGGCATTTTATGGCCTTCGAAACTGTGAAATCAAAAATGTACGCCCTTAGAAATCCTGAAGGCGGTGCTTGGTTTTCGGGGCCCCATACGCAGCTAGGCTCCCAAAAAGTCTCACACATGTGGTATCCCCATACTCAGGAGAAGCAGCAGAATGTATTTTGGGGTGTAATTCCACATATGCCCATGGCATGTTTGAGCAATATATCATTTAGTGACACGTTTGTGCTAAAAAAAAAAAGTTTGTCATTTTCCCGCAACTTGTGGCAAAATATAAAATATTCCATGGACTCAACATGCCTCTCAGCAAATAGCTTGGGGTGTCTACTTTCCTAAATGGGTCATTTGGGGGGGGGTTGCCATCTTGGAATTTTATGGCCTTCAAAACTGTTATAGGTAGTGAGGAGTGAAATAAAAAATTTACGCCCTTAGAAATCCTGAAGGCGGTGCTTGGTTTTCGAGGCCCTGTATGTGGCTAGGCTCCCAAAAAGTCTATCATAGAGCGACACATATGTGAGAGTCTGAGAGGGCTGCACCCCCCAATTACAGTCTTTGAAAAGAAAAAAGTGGAAAGTTCCCCATGGGGCTTTTTAGCAGCAAATAGGAGTCAAATATTTTGTAAAAAATCACAGATTTTTTATTATTATTTCAAAGGATGGTTAGACACAAAACATATATAAAAAAATAACTAAAATATGAGCTCTGGTATATACAAGGCGAGACAAAATAGGCTAGGAAAGGTTATACATCAAGGGTGATATATTGTTACACTTGAAATTGCACTATCCGATGTATGAAAATGCCCCAATGCATTTCGACCTCAAAGGTTATGGTCTTCTTCAGGGTGTCCTTACATTTCTATAAATACATCAAGAGGACAGATTTCAATATTCTAATTGTCGTGTAATTTAATATCCAATACAGTCTCATTTATTAGGTATACATTGTCTCGTGTTTGATTTATGTAATCACAGTGTATTTACCCTTTCCGCCAGGAAGGCTCGCTTAACCAGAGACTTCTTTAAAAACCAGATAATCCTCTCAAGTGCCATCCCGGACCCACTGAGAGCCTGTCCATGCCCTCAACCCAAGGGGGCGACCCCGATCTGTGAGGCTTACAAGTGGTCACATGTTTAACGGCCTCCCAATGGGGAATCAAATGAGCAGGGGCACCTGAAAATTGTAATTATACATAATTAGCATACCAAAGAGGTAAGGGTAGTTTTTTGGGACATTGTGAGAGGGGGAGAATCTTAATGAAAGGAGTCCGCCTTCGTGTGCTGGGGGTTGTTTCAATGTTAACTTAGTATATAATCTAGGTTTTTTTCTCCATAGAGGAGTTGGGAAGTTTATATCCAATCCCTATATAAGAGAAACCATGTCACGCCGTACATGGTATATAATTTTTTATTTGGTTGCGATGGTAAATTGTACGGTGTTCCCACAATCATCTTAGCCTGAAGGCGGTGCTTGGTTTTCGGGGCCCCATACGAGGCTAGGCTCCCAAAAAGTCCCACCATGTGGTATCCCCATACTCAGGAGATGCAGCAGAATGTATTTTGGGGTGTAATTTCACATATGCCCATTCCATGCGTGAGCAATATATCATTTAGTGACAACTTTGTGCAAAAAAAAAAAAAGTTTGTCATTTTCCCTTAACTTGTGGCAAAATATAAAATATTCCATGTGAAAGTAAAGAGATAATTCCTGCGCTGTCAGAAAAAACCTATACTAAAGGACACTGCTGCAACACCAGTGTGACTGATCAAGAACAGACAAAAATAGCATAAATAAAAATAGTTGGTGGTTGCGCTGTGACAATGGGATAAAGAAGGGGGTGGGGGTGGAAGGGACTAAATAAGGTGCATAGAGAGGTGAAACAAATGGCCCGAAGTAAATAGGCCAAACAAGCATAAAACACATAAATACTAGACAGGTGAAAGTGCTAGCATAAGTGAAAATAGCTGCAAAAATGTAACAAAGTAAATATATATAACAATAATAAATCAATCAAAAAGTCCAAGTGCATATGGGCTAGTATCACACTAGCACATGAGTGAAAACTCGAACGAGTTGTAAGTGACAAATCCACAAGGGTAAGTGGATATTAGTCCCACCACCAAATAATAAAAGACTGCCAGATAGTAAACAATTCCAACAATAGAGGGGAGATCTTCAGTGGGGACACCTCCCTGTTCACAAGCCACTTACCTTACTGCTGTAAGGTATACAGCTTGTGTTGCAAGCAGCTAGCAGGCATGGAAATCCCATCCAATTATACAGATAATGACGGTAGTAGATATGCAGGGCAGTATATAAAAAAGACAAAAATAGACAATATATAGTGTGACTCAGTGACGGCCAGAGTGGAAGGGAAGCAAGACACAGAAGGGGGGTGCACTCACTTTTTGAAAAATGAGTGTGGGCATCAATCCACGAGTTCCGAGCTCGTATGCAGGCAGGAAGAGGGAGAGGATCACACATAAAAATAATGAATTTAATGAGATAAAAATATGAAAAAATATGATAAAAAAGTTATTAAAAAGGATACAAGGGGAAGCTGGAGTTCGGTGAGTGTCACAGACTCACTAGAGGAGAATACAAACAATCCGATAGTAACAATCCAGCAGACAAAAAAAATATATAGCTAACCTGAATAACTAAAGGTAGGTGGACTAGAAAGAGGGAAGAACAGAGCTGACTATGGGGGATCGCAAAAAATGTGAGGGTGATGATGGTAAACTAAAAATCGCTGAGAAAGCAATTTAAGTCAAACTCAATGTTAAGCCCCTTGGGCGCAAGAGTGTCCATAGAGAATATCCATTTGGACTCGAGTTGACTTAAAATCCTCACTTTATGTCCCCCACGCCATGGTCTGACGTAGGGTGCAATACCCCAAAATTTCAGATGACTAGGGTCTCTATTATGGTATTTATCAAAATGCCTAGAGACATTGTGTTTGACAAAACCCTTTTGGATGTTTTGAACATGCTCATTAATACAGATTCTTAATAATCTTTTGGTGCGGCCAACATATTGGAGGCCGCAACTGCACTCCAATACATAGACCGCTCCCTCCGTGTTACACCCAATAAACTCGTTGACATCATATTTGCTACCGTTGCTGTTTGATTGAAAAGAGAACACTTTTTGATTCGGACGTTTAGTGCAGGTGCAGGCATAGTATCGTTTACAAGGGTAAAATCCCTTGCCGGTAAAGAAAGAAAATTGCTTTTTTGGGGGGTCAATCATGCTTCTAACTAACCGATCCCTAAGAGTAGGTGCCCTTTTATAGATAAATTTTGGTTTTTCTGGTAGTATCTCTCTAAGGCCTCTATCGGATTTCAGAATATGCCAATAGCGAGATATAATGCTTTCGATCTTTCTATGTTGAAGGTTAAAATCAAGGACCAGAGGCACCTGATCCTGCTGGCATATTGTTTTTTTGTCTTCAAGCAGTACTTGTCTTTGCATCTGTCCTACTTCTACTATTTTTTCACTTATGAACTCTTGATTATAACCTTTATGCATAAATCTTTTTCCAATCAGACTGGCCTGCATATAAAAATCTTCTTCAAGAGTGCAGTTACGTATTAGTCGCATTATCTGGCCTTTGGGGATGTTAAATAGCCAGTTTCTATGGTGACAACTTCTCAAAGGAAGGTAACTGTTACGATCAAAGTTTTTGAAGAAGGTCTTAGTAATAAATTGATTGTTGATGCCTGAAATCTCTAGATCGAGAAACGGAATAGAATGTTCCTCAATCTGCAAAGTTAGTACAATATTTTTGGCATTATTATTTAATTTGAGAAAGAATGAGGTTAAAAGATCACAATCGCCTTCCCATATAATAAAAATATTGTCGATATACCTTTTAAACAAACGTAATTCTTTGGGGGATCCAGAAAAACCACTTCCTCTTTCCATTGGGACATGAAGGCCTAAATGTATGACTAAAATTGAGTTTATTGGATTTTTCTTATAACAAAAAGTAGAAAATATAATTTTTCAAAATTTTCAGTCTTTTTCCATTAATATCGCAAAAAATAAAAATCACAGAGGCAATCAAATACCATCAAAAGAAAGCTCTATTTGTGGGAGAAAAAGGACGCAAATTTCGTTTGGGTACAACATTGCATGACAACGCAATTACCAGTTAAACAGTACAGTGTACTACAGTGTACAGTGTACTACAATTGTAAAAAGTCCTCTGGTCTTTAGGCTGCCAAAAGGTCCGGGGCTTAAGTGGTTAAAATACATTTAAGTGTGTTTAGAAAGCTTGGGTTTTTAGTTATTTTCTTAGCCAATAAAATATACAACTTTAACACCCAAGATTATTCATCAATAAAACTGAGATGTGATCATTTATGTATATCAGTCTATTCATTCAAGGTTTTTTTCCTTATGCCGCGTAGACATGAGCGGACTGTCTGGCAGAAAAGGTTCCATCGGACATTCCGTTCATGTGTGGGCTTCATCGGAGCTTCATCTGACCTTTTCTGTCGAAAATTCTGATGGATCTAGCAATAGAACATGTTTCAAATCTTTCCGACGGACTTGAGTCCGATCAAAAAATCAATTCGTCTGTATGCTAGTCCGACGGGCAAAAAAGGACGCAAGGGCAGCTATTGGCTACTGGCTATGAACTTCCTTATTCTAGAATTTCTTAAAAATTCTTTGGAGTTCAGGCGGACGAGAAGTCTGCTCGTGTGTATGCGGCATAAGATGCAGTACATAGTAAATTGAAATAAGCTGAAGGAGGGAGTGTCCAGAAGCCAAGGAAGACCTGCAGTTTTTATGGCTTTTGGGGGACCCTTGCCAAAATTAATGGGTAAACCATGCACCACCCATTCTCAGAAGCTGGGGGGACCCGCTCAACAATCTCCTCCACCAACACAGCTGAACTGGACTTTCTTTGAGACTGTGTTGGGTCCACTGATCCAGGAGGAGCCTTTTTTGGGGGACCCTGGCTGAAATTAATGGGCAAACCACACACCACCCATTCTCAGAAGCCGGGGGGACCGGCTCAACAATCTCCTCTGCCAACACAGCTGAACTGTACTTTCTTTGAGACTGTGTCAGGTCCACTGATCCAGGAGGAAGCCAAGATGGTGCCAGTGCATTCTCCACAGCCTGCGCCTCTGGCTGCAAGACCACCAGAGCTAATGCCCAATTTGGAGCTGCTGCAGCTGAAGTCACAAGCGCTCAAGTTGCTCCTAGACCTACTACACACTCTTCAGGGGGGTAAATAAGTGCCTGGCCCGCTGCCACCGCAGGTCACCTCCGGGACCCAGCCAACATCAGCCTGCCGCTCTGGAGCCTCACAGTGATCTAGCAGTGCCCTGATTCTGGAGATGACAGAGCAGCTACAGGTGAGCACATCTTTGTCAGTCCTTGCACCCTGGGAGGCAGTGTCTGATCCAGTCCGGTTGCCCTGCTATTTCTCAGCATGTCTAAACACTGGGTAACTGGTTATGAAGCCCTCCCCTCACCATCTATTTTCTTGCTCCTAGTCTAAAAACAGTTTGACAACACCACTGGCCACCCGTGCAGCCCCGTCCTCAGCTCCTCTCTCTCCTAAGCCGCAACAGGCACCACAATCTTGGAATGCAAAGGGGATAATGCTGGCGAATTTAGAGTCAGTAAACAGCATGAGTTCATTAAAGGTTCATTGAAATAATATTATAAGGCACATGCGCAAAGCCATCCAAGCTGGACATGCTTGAGTAAGGCTCCTCATTTCTTTAGACAAATAAGCCTCACAGCGCAGTACTGCTGAGCCACTCACCTACACTTGTCGACTCAGCACATAGCCAGAACCCGCAGCATCGACCCGCAATGGTTTACAATGGAATAAAGTCAAATAAAGAAAAAAATACCATGCTATGAGCACAAAATAATAAGTGAAAAATGCAGCTGCAACAAAAAACACAAATATCGGTGTAGTAAACATGAAAAAGAAAAATAAGTGCGCTTGCAATATAATATTTAACCTATATTATTGAATCATAAGTGAAGAAGTATATTTAAATCAAAAGGTGGTGGTGAAAGTTCATAAAATGCTTGAAATATAAGTAAAAGTCCATTCATAAATAAAAGTTCAGTGAAAACAGGTGAGTCCAATAGATGGGAATCCCACATCCAAAATTCAACCACCTCAGCCCGCATGAGAGGGAAGGGGAAGAGCGAGATGTGAAGGGATGTGAAGGGAGCATCCCGACTCCAGGTGCATCCAGGAAACAATAGGATTATGCACTTACCAGAGCCGTTGGACCTCCTCTGTGGCAAGGTCAGACACACAAGCAGATACAACCCTCTGCGGGGACACACAAACTCCCACGTCAGGATCCTAGGATGTCTGTAGTGTTCCTAGGGCAGGCAGGTCACTCTGAAAAAAACTCACTGGTCCAAAGGGCCGTGAGTACAGAAGAAACTCCGATGGTGTAGTATGGGTAAAAAGCCTTTATTGCACAAAACATGCGGGGAACATTCCTCCGCCATAAAAACATATTAAAAAAGCCGGCAAGTAAGAACAGTAACGAACACCCATGTGCAATACAAACATGGGGCGTACGACGTGATGGCGTGTAGTGTAGCCACGCCCTACATGTTTCATCATAAATCATGTCTTCAAAGGGGCACAGGCGACCCACTGAGCTATCACCTTTACAATGGTAAATGGCAACCAGGCCTAGGTGTCGTAACATAATTAACCACTTGCCGACCGCCTCACGCCTATATACATGATCAGAGCGGCGCGGGCAGGCAAAATCACATACCTGGTACGTGATTGCCTTCCCGCGGGCGGGGGGTCCGATCGGTGCCCCCCGGTGCCATCGACGGTCGGCTTTTGGTTGGGAGCGATGATAGACGAGGGGGAGACCATCCGATCGCGCCCCCCCCCCCCCTCGCGATCGCTCCCAGCCAATGAGAAACATCCCCTGCCTCTGTATAGTACACAGAGGCAGAGGATGTGATGTCATCTCTCCTCGGCTCGGCAGTTTCCGTTCCAGCGCCGAGGAGAGAAGACATGTAAGTGCACCAACACTCACACACAACACAGTAGAACATGCCAGGCACACTAAACACCCCCGATCCCCCCCCGATCGCCCCCCGATCCCCCCAATCACCCCCCCAGTCACAAACTGACACCAAGCAGGTTTTTTTTTTTCCTGATTACTGCATAGTGTCAGTTTGTGACAGTTAGCAGTGGTAGGACAGTGAGTGTTAGCCCCCTGTAGGTCTAGGGTACCCCCCTAACCCCCCCTAATAAAGTTTTAACCCCTTGATCACCCCCTGTCACCAGTGTCGCTAAGCGATCATTTTTCTGATCGCTGTATTAGTGTCGCTGGTGACGCTAGTTAGGAACGCAAATATCTAGGTTCGCTGTCAGCGTTTTATAGTGACAGGGACCCCCATATACTATCTAATAAATGTTTTAACCCCTTGATTGCCCCCTAGTTAACCCTTTCACCACTGATCACCGTATAACTGTTACGGGTGACGCTGGTTAGTTCGTTTATTTTTTATAGTGTCAGGGCACCCGCCATTTATTACCGAATAAAGGTTTAGCCCCCTAATTGCCCGGCGGTGATATGCGTCGCCCCAGGCAGCGTCAGATTAGCGCCAGTACCGCGAACACCCACGCACACACCGTACACGCACCGTACACCTCCCTTAGTGGTATAGTATCTGAACGCATCAATATCTGATCCGATCAGATCTATACTAGCGTCCCCAGCAGTTTAGGGTTCCCAAAAATGCAGTGTTAGCGAGATCAGCCCAGATACCTGCTAGCACCTGAGTTTTTCCCCTCCACCCGGCCCAGCCCAGCCAACCCAAGTGCAGTATCGATCGATCACTGACACTTACAAAACACTAAATGCATAACTGCAGCGTTCGCAGAGTCAGGCCTGATCCCTGCGATCGCTAACAGTTTTTTTGGTAGCATTTTGGTGAACTGGCAAGCACCAGCCCCAGGCAGCGTCAGATTAGCGCCAGTACCGCTAACACCCACACACGCACCGTACGCCTCCCTTAGTGGTATAGTATCTGATCGGATCAATATCTGATCCGATCAGATCTATACTAGCGTCCCCAGCAGTTTAGGATTCCCAAAAACGCAGTGTTAGTGGGATCAGCCCAGATACCTGCTAGCCCCTGCGTTTTGCCCCTCCCCCGGCCCAGCCCAGCCCACCCAAGTGCAGTATCGATCGATCACTGTCACTTTTTTTGTAGCGTTTTGGTGAACTGGCAAGCACCAGCGGCCTAGTACACCCCGGTCATAGTCATACCAGCACTGCAGTAACACTTGGTGACGTGGCGAGTCCCATAAGTGCAGTTCAAGCTGGTGACGTGGCAAGCACAAGTAGTGTCCCGCTGCCACCAAAAAGACAAACATAGGCCTGTCGTGCCCATAATGCCCTTCCTGCTGCATTCGCCAATCCTAATTGGGAACCCACCGCTTCTGCAGCGCCCGTACTTCCCCCATTCACATCCCCAACCAAATGCAGTCAGCTGCATGAGAGGCATTTATATGTCCTCCCGAGTACCCCTACCCAACGAACCCCCCCAAAAAAGATGTTGTGTCTGCAGCAAGCGCGGATATAGACATGACACCCGCTATTATTGTCCCTCCTGTCCTGACAATCCTGGTCTTTGCATTGGTGAATGTTTTGAACGCTACCATTCACTAGTTGAGTATTAGCGTAGGGTACAGCATCCCACAGACTAGGACACACTTTCACAGGGTCTCCCAAGATGCCATCGCATTTTGAGAGACCCGAACCTGGAACCGGTTACAGTTATAAAAGTTACAGTTACAAAAAAAAGTGTAAAAAAAAAAAAAAACACAAACAAAAATAAAAAAAAATAGTTGTCGTTTCATTGTTCTCTCTCTCTCTATTCTCTCTCTCTTGTTCTGCTCTTTTTTACTGTATTATATTCTGCAATGTTTTATTGTTATTATGTTTTATCATGTTTGCTTTTCAGGTATGCAATTTTTTATACTTTACCGTTTACTGTGGTTTATTGTTAACCATTTTTTGTCTTCAGGTACGCCATTCACGACTTTGAGTGGTTATACCAGAATGATGCCTGCAGGTTTAGGTATCATCTTGGTATCATTCTTTTTAGCCAGCGGTCGGCTTTCATGTAAAAGCAATCCTAGTGGCTAATTAGCCTCTAGACTGCTTTTACAAGCAGTGGGAGGGAATGCCCCCCCCCCACCGTCTTCCGTGTTTTTCTGTGGCTCTCCTGTCTCAACAGGGAACCTGAGAATGCAGCCGGTGATTCAGCCAGCTGACCATAGAGCTGATCAGAGACCAGAGTGGCTCCAAACATCTCTATGGCCTAAGAAACCGGAAGCTACAAGCATTTTATGACTTAGATTTTGCCGGATGTAAACAGCGCCATTGGGAAATTGGGGAAGCATTTTATCACACCGATCTTGGTGTGGTCAGATGCTTTGAGGGCAGAGAAGAGATCTAGGGTCTAATAGACCCCAATTTTTTCAAAAAAGAGTACCTGTCACTACCTATTGCTATCATAGGGGATATTTACATTCCCTGAGATAACAATAAAAATGATTTAAAAAAAAATGAAAGGAACAGTTTAAAAATAAGATAAAAAAGCAAAAAAATAATAAAGAAAAAAAAAAAGCACCCCTGTCCCCCCTGCTCTCGCGCTAAGGCGAACGCAAGCTTCGGTCTGGCGTCAATTGTAAACAGCAATTGCACCATGTATGTGAGGTATCACCGCGAAGGTCAGATCGAGGGCAGTAATTTTAGCAGTAGACCTCCTCTGCAAATCTAAAGTGGTAACCTGTAAAGGCTTTTAAAGACTTTTAAAAATGTATTAATTTTGTTGCCACTGCACGTTTGTGCGCAATTTTAAAGCATGTCATGTTTGGTATCCATGTACTCGGCCTAAGATCATCTTTTTTATTGCAACAAACATTTGGGCAATATAGTGTGTTTTACTGCATTAAAATTTAAAAAAGTGTGTTTTTTCCACAAAAAATGCGTTTGAAAAATCGCTGCGCAATTACTGTGTGAAAAAAAAAATGAAACACCCACCATTTTAATATGAAGGGCATTTGCTTTAAAATAATATATAATGTTTGTGGGTTCAAAGTAATTTTCTTGCAAAAAAAAATAATTTTTTCATGTAATCAAAAAGTGTCAGAAAGGGCTTTGTCTTCAAGTGGTTAGAAGAGTGGGTGATGTGTGACATAAGCTTCTAAATGTTGTGCATAAAATGCCAGGACAGTTCAAACCCCCCCAAATGACCCCATTTTGGAAAGTAGACACCCCAAGCTATTTGCTGAGAGGTATAGTGAGTATTTTGCAGACCTCACTTTTTGTCACAAAGTTTTGAAAATTGATAAAAGAAAAAAAATGTTTTTTTCTGGTCTTTCTTCATTTTCAAAAACAAATGAGAGCTGCAAAATACTCACCATGCCTCTCAGCAAATAGCTTGGGGTGTCTACTTTCCAAAATGGGGTCATTTGGGGGGGTTTGTGCCATCTTGGCATTTTATGGCCTTCAAAACTGTGATAGGTAGTGAGGAGTGAAATCAAAAATGTATGCCCTTAGAAATCCTGAAGGTGGTGCTGGGTTTTCGGGGCCCCGTACGCGGCTAGGCTCCCAAAAAGTGCGTTTTGTGGTATCCCCATACTCAGGAGAAGCAGCTGAATGTATTTTGGGGTGCAATTCCACATATGCCCATGGCCTGTGTGAGCAATATATCATTTAGTGACAACTTTTTGTAAATTTTTTTTTTTTTTTGTCATTATTCAATCACTTGGGACAAAAAAAAAGAAATATTCAATGGGCTCAACATGCCTCTCAGCAATTTCCTTGGGGTGTCTACTTTCCAAAATGGGGTCATTTGGGGGGGGTTTGTACTGCCCTGCCATTTTAGCACCTCAAGAAATGACATAGGCAGTCATAAACTAAAAGCTGTGTAAATTCCAGAAAATGTACCCTAGTTTGTAGACGCTATAACTTTTGCGCAAACCAATAAATATACGCTTATTGACATTTTTTTTACCAAAGACATGTGGCCAAATACATTTTGGCCTAAATGTATGACTAAAATTGAGTTTATTGGATTTTTTTTAAAACAAAAAGTAGAAAATATCATTTTTTTTCAAAATTTTCAGGACTTTTTCTGTTTATAGCGCAAAAAATAAAAACGGCAGAGGTGATCAAATACCTCCATTGCATGACCGCGCAATTAGCAGTTAAAGCGATGCAGTGCCAAATTGTAAAAAGTGCTCTGGTCAGGAAGGGGGTAAATCCTTCCGGGGCTGAAGTGGTTAACACAAAATGTAGAACCCAAAGTTACCTCTGTTTTCCTTACTGACTTTTTTTTTTTCCTTTTTTCCTTTTTTCTTTTTCTTTTTTTGTTTTCCTTTTGACTTTTAATGTTTTTAACACTCTATTACCCATTCCCTTTAGGTTGCGCGGTGAACACCAGGATGATATGATGGTATTCAATAAGCTGATATTTTAATATTTATTTTTTGGTTTACTGTTAACCTTTATACATTTTTCTTATTATATTTCGTTATATATTATTTCCCAGTTTTTTTGTTTCGGTTTGTGCTTGCATATTGCACTAGCCAAAGCGTCTGTAATTCTTTTGACAGAGGTAACTTTGGGTTCTACATTTTGTATTTGACCATTTTTGTTGCCCCCTTGTGGAACTTATGTATGCCGGATGTTTGCTAAATAGTGATAGTCTATACACATCATCCGTGCTTGTTTACGTTACTCTGTCACCTATTATCTCCTCCTCGTCCCGTTCTCCTGCCCATTCATTTCAGTGCAACGTACATCATATCGAGGCTTGGTGTTCTCTTGCGCTCCACTAGTGTTAATTATGTTACGACACCTAGGTGAAAATGAGGCCTGGTTGCCGTTTACCATTATAAAGGTGATGGCTCAGTGCGTCGCCCGTGCCCCTTTGAAGACATCATTTATAACGAAACATGCAGGGCGTGGCTACGCACTACACGCCATCACATCGTACGCCCCATGTTTGTATTGCACACGGGTGTTCGTTACTGTTCTTACTTGCCGGCTTTTTTAATATGTTTTTATGGCGGAGGAATGTTCCCCGCATGTTTTGAGCAATAAAGGCTTTTTATCCGTACTACACCATCAGAGTTTCTTCTGTACTCACGGCCCTTTGGACCAGTGAGTTTTTTTCAGAGTGACCTGCCTGCCCTAGGAACACTACAGACATCCTAGGATACTGACATGGGAGTTTGTGTGTCCCCGCAGAGGGTTGTATCTGCTTGTGTGTCTGACTTTGCCACAGAGGAGGTCCAACGACTCCGGTAAGCGCATAATCCTTTTGTTTCCTGGATGCAGCTGGAGTCGGGATGCTGCCTTCACATCTCGCTCTTCCCCATCCCTTTCATGCGGGCTGAGGTGGTTGAATTTTGGATGTGGGATTCCCGTCTATTGGACTCACCTGTTTTTCTTTCACTGAACTTTTATTTATGAATGGACTTTTACTTATATTTCAAGCATTTTATGAACTTTCACCGCCACCTTTTCATTTAAATATACTTCTTCACTTATTATTCATTAATATAGGTTAACTATTATATTGCAAGCGCACTTATTTTTCTTTTTAATGGAATGAAGCCGAATCTTGGCCAAGACATTTACCAAGGTGGCTGTGCCTCCATCTACTTGGCCCTCAACCCCGCACATTCCACACACTTCACAGCACACCATGCTCCCTGCTGCAGCCACTGAGGGGGGATGGTGAGTCAGACAGACTTCCACATCACTCCCCTAACTTTCCACTCAGATACCCCACAACCAGACCTGCAGAAGCTCCCCCCGGCTCCAATGCCAAGGAACTAGAAATCATCCATGAGGAGAACTTAGCCCTAACGACACGCATGGAGGACTTTAAAAATGGAGCCAGACGCTCCAACATCAGCATTTGCAGCATGCCAGAGACCGTAATAGATCTCCAATCCACCATTACTGCACAATTTCAGGAACTTACTCCCTCAATTCCTATAAGGTGGCTTGAAATGGACAGAATTCACAGATCCCTGGCACCGCGATCTGAAGATGGCCCACCACGAGATATTATGGTGAAACTCTACTTCTTCCGCACCAAGAAACAATTGATGATGGCCCCCAGCAATAAAGACTGACTGGTGTTCCAGGGTCACCATTACCAGATGTTCCAGGATCTTTCCCAGATCACGCTTACCAAACGGAAAGCCATGAAGCCCCATCTACAGATCTTGCAACAACATTGCATCACTTATCGCTGGCATTTTCCCTTTGCCTTCCATTTCACCTACAAGGGATCTTCATATCAACCTAAATCGGCACAGAATCTCTAGGCCACACTTCAGGATCTCAGCCTTTTGCCAATTGTGCAGATAGCTGAGGGTACGCATCACAGAGCAGCCTCCAGCTCCCCCCAGAAGTTACCGACTTCCTCTGGTCTTCAAGACACATCTAATGCCAGCAAGCGAAGCCGCTACATCTTCCCGGGTCCGGCTTCAGAAGAAGATTCCATGAACTGACACCCTAATCCTGGTAACTGGGGTTACTCCCCCCCCTTGTCTAACTCTTTTCTCCCTTCAGTTTATTCATATGGTAAACCTATTAGATTACACCTCCTGAACAGTATACATACACTGTTCTCCTTGCTAAACATCTGCAACCTATTCTCCACCTCCTTTAGTGTCTAAGGTTATGGTCTATTAGCTGTAAGCCTATAGTTTCTGTACTCCCATCCCTTCTAACCCTATCTCCATCCACTGCCCCCTATCCTCTCCCTTCCCTCCCTAATGCTCCTTCCCTTATCCAATATTGGCTTATGCTCTAGTAAAATTGATACAGACCCTGGGTAGCTCAAGATCTTGGGATACTTTGGTTTCAATCTCCCCCCACAGAGAATCCAATGATCCCTCCTCCACTCTGTCTCAGACATCTCCAACTGCAATAGCATCCACAGCTCTTGACCCCCTAAACCATCCCCAGGTGGCCCCCTGGAATCCTGCTCTCCTCACTGACCAAGTTTAGAGAGGAGACAAAGGCTCACTTCTGTTACAGCATTAGCTAGAAAAGCCTAATCTGCCACCTTCTGTGTTCTGTTATGCTCTCTAATTTTCTCACTAGTTTGATACAAAATGGCTCTGCATACTTAAACAAGTTCTTACTCTAGTACCAGTGGTTTATGTTTGTTATAATCCATGCTTAGGAAACAAAAATATACTAATGATACTACCTCCCAGGGCAACCTGGTACCCCACAGAGGCTCCCAGGTTATCGGAATGGGATCTCTATGATATATGTACTGTTTTGACATGTTAATAGTTGGGTACTGTATTACCTTGTTTATAGTTATTTTTTTTCATAGGCTGATAAAGTCCTCAAGACTATCCAATGCACCTCCACCAAGTCCCCGAGCACCTCGCCTTCATATTTTATTTTCCACTTTTTTTATATCTACCAGGTACTCCTTGGACTTCCTCTTTTTTTTTTAGGTCCTGTAGAAAAGTAAAATATTTTACACCCCTGGACCTCCAGTCCCATCACTACCTTATCCCTCATAGTGCTTAGCACCTCTTCCTATCTGCCCCCCATCATACCCCCTATCTTCCTCCTTCTTAAACCTATCCCTTCCCCCCTCCTCCCCCCTAGAGAGGTACCCTCCAACCTCAAGGTCAATAGTGAGTCGACACCTAACCCCTTCCAGTCCCAAAGATGGCCTCCCTCAATGTCCTAATGCTCAATATTCAAGGCCTCAATTCCCCAGCTGAATGTAATAAAGCATTTCGCTCATTCTCAGCACTCTCAGCCCAAGTGATTTGTCTTCAGGAGACACACTTCTCTTCAAACTCTACCCCCAAATTCTTTGGCCAACAATATCTTCAAGTATACACTGCCTCTGCCTTCACAAAACAAAGGGGGGTCCTTATCACATTCCAGCAGTCCACACCATTTACACCCCTAGCAAGGATCAGCATCCAAAAGGTCACATTCTAATTCTCTCTGGCAACCTCTTAGACAGCCAAATTACAATAGTCTCTTACTATGCTCCTGTAACGAGTCCCTGCTCGCTCGGTTCCACTCTCCCGACACTCCGCTGCGGCTATTGAATCAGATTGCAGATCGCAACATCTGATGGTTCGGTCATCCGATGCTCCGGGATTCGAACTACAGCTAAGTGCTGTTCTAATCCAGTTGTGATAGCGCAGAACAAACACCAGGCAGGCTGTATGTAAGTTCAAACAGGAATCTCTTTTATTGAAAGGAATACAGGCTCTTTTATACAGTAAAAGAGGAGGTGTATACCTCCTGCTCATATTACTCTGAACATACACCTGTGACCAGAAACCTAATTAACATGGTCTAATTAACTAATCCCTTTAGACAGCCTAGATGACTCAGTCATGACCTTTAGGCCAGACTGGCCGTCTTGTAGCTCAGAAAACACAATCAACATTATCACAAATCAACACAGAACTCTTCTTCACACAATAGCAGAGTTAATTAACACAAACAACAATGGAGATCTAATGACTCTTAGCTCCCATACTAGACTTATTTACAGTAAACACATTCTAGCAGGCAACAGACAGACAGGTGGCTGGAATTGACATCAGCATCTCCTAACAGTATTTGTCCCAGCATTATGAATCAGCCACTATTGCTAATATGGCAAATCCAGGGTCCCCAGAGTCTGTGTCTCTTGGGGGATATGGACCTGAATCCAAAGTAACACCACCTCAAGGGTCCTCAGGCATACAGCTCACAAAGAGCACCGTTCCCCCAACTGCCAGGGCCCACGATTGATCGGCAAGAGGCTAGCATTCAGTCCCCTCCAAAAGTCGCTCTCCCGGCTAGTTCTGTCACATTTCTCCCCTTTCGACAGGAGACTAACACAGGAGGAGACCCCAGACGGGTTGACTCCGAAGTTAGTCAGTAGTTCCAGTCCTCTAATGCCTGTACCCACACAGTACCCCAAAAAAATTGTTCCAAACAAAGCATTACTCACCCAGCCAACCTCTGCCTCTTTCAAAGAACATATCTGCCGCTGGGGAGAGGCCTGGACTGGCCCTTCTCCCTGGAGTCCTTTCTGCCACTGGAGAGAAGACAGGGTGTCTGGGATCACTCCGTCATGCAGTTGGGGATCTGGGCCGACTGCCCAGCATCCCTGGGGTATACAGGTGGAGACTGAAGTCCCATCTACCTTCACAGGAAATTCATCCTTTGTTAGTTGAGGGCAGAGTCCAGCAGTACTCGGCCCTGTTGCCAGCCCTTCTGTTGGAAACCCCACATCATCTGCTCCGGCTAACTGTTGGGGAGAGAATCCGACTGTGCCGCCTCCCTGGAACTCTGTAGTTGTTGCCAGTGCTGGGCAGAGGTTGGTAGCACTCTGCCCTGTTACCAGCACCTCTGCTGGGGACTCCGCATCCTCCACTCCAGCTAACTGTTGGGGCAGGAGGCTGGCTTCCTTCACTCCCAAACTGTGTAGCTGCCATTGGGGAGGTGAGCCGGCTGCTTCCTTTTCCATTCCCTCATCTGGCTGCTGGGACGACATGTTTATGGTACTGTCTCCCAGGTGCACAAATCTTTGCTGGGGAGGAAAGGCCGCTTCCTCCACCCTGGCCAACTGTTGGGGAGGGACAACACACACCTCCTCTCCCTTCTCCCCCTGTATCTGCTGCTGGGAAGCGATTGCCACCTTCTCACCCTGATCCTCTGAAACTGCCACAGGTGTGGGGCAGAGGTCTTGGACCCTCTGTTCGGTTGCCAGCACTTCTGCTGGGGGTTTGCTAGGTGGTTCCTCCTCTACAGAATCGTTTATTAAATCCCCAGTCTCTGGAATTGCTAAAAGTGTGGGGCAGAGGTCTTGGACCCTCTGTTCAGTTACCAGATCTTCACCTGGAGAAGTTTCTTGTAACTCCACAGATACTTCTGTTGGTGCTGGGCAGAGCACAGTGAAGTTTGGCCCTAATAACAGCTCTTCTTCTGCTGGAGGCTCACCAGGTTGTTCTTCCTCAGCAGAAAAGTCTATCAAATCCCCTGTCTCTGCAACTGGTGTCTGGGGATAAAGGTTCACCATCTCCTCTCCGTGGAACCCAGAAGATGCTATCAGTGCTGGGCAGAGGTTAGCAGAGCTCTGCCCTGTTGTCAGCACTTCAGCTTTGGGGATAGCAATCTCCAGATTTTCCACTGCTGATTCTCTGGCATGCTGCTGGACAGGCACATTCCTCCATCCAAGATCATCCCATGCAGAAACAGGATCATAAAGATCAGTCAGCACTTGCTCCATCCGCCATAAGACCTCCGCCTCCCTAGCTGTGGGGCAGGTTGGCAAAGCACACTGTTACTCTGCCACATTGTCGACTCTTCAGCCAGGACTTCAGAGTTGTCAACTGGTATTTCCTGATAGTCCCAGGCAAAGGGAGCCCCCCCTGCTGCTGAGCAGAGTCTAGCAGCTGTCTGTAGGCCATCTCAAGCTCCCATTCCTGAACGGCCAGAAACTCCAAATCTTCCTGTGCCCAGTGCACTTCCGAGACATTCAGTCTTCGCTCTCTGTGCTCCATTATTTCCTCCAAACGCCACTCTGATCACTCCCAAAGTCAGGGTCCCTGGACAGCCTCCAGTACAACAATCCCAGGCCATCGTAGTCAAAGCCTTCCGTGAGGCTGTCATCCGCTGTCCATGGGCACACTTGGGCTACATACCACTGGAGGGCTCTGTAGCTCTCGTCCAACCGCATTTCTGCCCGGATCAGCCTGCTTAACTCAACTGTTCACTCCTGGTTCGGCTGTTCCTCCAATAACAGCATTCGCACTTCATACTGCTACCAGTACCTTACATGGATGGAGGGGAGAACTTTTCCCTGGTTTCGTTGCTCACAGGCTTGCGCTTCTTTCCAGAGTTCGCAGTCGATAGAATCAAACCATCCTAGCAGGTCCTGCTCTGATACTGATCCTCTGTGCTGTATCTGCATCTCTCGCAACCTCCTTCTGAATTCCTCTTCCATGGTGGCTGGTATCTGTACCTCTCCTCCCCTGCTATCTGGACCTTGGATCCAGGTGATGGTTTGGATGTGTTCACGGCAAGGAAGCACGATCCCACCGGTCCCTCCCGACTCTCAAGTAAGTCTTTCAGAGTGGCTCTCCTGCAGGCTGGTTTGGAGTGTCCCAGTAACTGCAGAGCAAATCCCACAGCTGACAACCAATGTAACAAGCCCCTGCTCGCTCGATTCCACTCTCCCGACACTCCGCTGTGGCTATTGAATCAGATTGCAGATCGCAACAGCTGATGGTTCGGTCATCCAATGCTCCGGGATTCGAACTACAGCTATGTGCCATTCTAATCCAGTTGTGATAGCTCAGAACAAACACCAGGCAGGCTGTATGTAAGTTCAATCAGGAATCTCTTTTATTGAAAGGAATACAGACCATAAACCTGTCATTAGGGAGATATGCATCAGCCAAGCATCACATATTCACAAAAAGAAGTGTCTAGACTTTAACATAAACGTCTGGAAGAAGCCTTCTACAAGGCCTCCAAAGCATTCTAAATCATGCCTACCCCGTCAAATAAATGCTCTTACAAAAACTCTCCCTGAGAACTAGATCTCTTTCTGACTGAGTTGGCGGAAAAGCATCTCCGTAGATCGCAACATACTCTTTACATTAAAACAAACAAACCAGGCACGTTTTTAGCCCTGGCGCTACGCAAGGCTGACTATACCCGTAAACGTATTCACTTGAAACTACCTAAAGACTCCTATTCCAGTAGGAGTCAATTCCAGTAGGCCCAATAAGATTCTACATAAATTTCCTAGACATCTTTCCACTCTATACAAGGAATCCAACACACTCGACTAGCTCTTCTATCTGTCTTCCATCACTCTTCTCTACTTATCGCAAAGCCCTAGAATTTCCCATCACAGCTGATTAAATACTATTAGCCATAAAGACCAGATCCAGATGGATTCTCGGCCACTTACTTGCTGCCCTCCTTACTCCTCTTCTTCAAGAGTCTTACAGCTCTCTACTTTCAGGTCACTACTTCCACGTTGAATCTCTCACAGCAGCAATCTCATTGATCCCTGAACACAAAACTGATGATACCACTTGGTCTAATTATACATAGTTACATAGTAAGAGAGTTTTAAAAAAGACACAAGTCCATCAAGTACAACCTATGTGTGTGATTATATGTCAGTATTACATTGTATATCCCTGTATGTTGTGGTCGTTCTGGTACATATCTAAATAGTTTTTTGAAACTATCGAGGCTCCCCGCTGAGACCACTGCCTGTGGAAGGGAATTCCACATCTTTGCCGCTCTTACAGTAAAGAACCCTCTATGTAATTTAAGGTTAAACCTTGTTTCTTCTAATTTTAATGAGTGGCCACGTGTCCTGTTTAACTCCCTTCTGCGAAAAAGTTTTATACCTATTGTGGGGTTACCAGTACGGTATTTATAAATTTAAATCATATCCCCTCTCAAGCGTCTCTTCTCCAGAGAGAATAAGTTCAGTGCTCGCAACCTTTCCTCATAACTAATATCTTCCAGACCCTTTATTAGCATAGTTGCCCTTCTTTGTGCTCGCTCCATTTCCAGTACATCCTTCCTGAGGACTAGTGCCCAGAACTTGACAGCATACTCCAGGTGCGGCCGGATCAGAGTCTTGTAGAGCAGGAGAATTATCGTTTTATCTCTGGAGTTGATTCCCTTTTTAATGCATGCCAATAGTCTGTTTGAAATGTTAGCAGCAGCTTTGCATAGCATGCCAATGCTGAGGTTATCATCTACTAGGACCCCCAGGTCCTTTTCCATCCTAGATTCCCCCAGAGGTTCTGCCCTGCTTAGCTAAGTATCATCCGCAAATACAGAGATTGAACTGTTTACCCCATCCTCCAGGTCATTTATGAATAAATTAAATAGGATTTGTGACGGGAGGGCCCGTGGAACTCAGAATACATCTTATGTATAAGTCACCCTGTGCTATCCTGGCACAGGGTGAGTGAGAAAATATGTCTTGGACTACTTAAAATGGGACAGTAATATTTGTCCACAATATCTCCCAGCATGTATGTAGAGACTATTATTGGTTTGGTTGATTCTGAACGCAACCTGTTAATTGAGTGAGCTGATCACATTGTCCTCTATACAATGTAGGAGACGGGACGACTCCTATTGGAGCTCATGTTAATTAGGTTAATTAGGTTATGTTTGTATTGTTAATTGTAATTAGCTCCAGCTATTGTGTTTATACTACTGTGTGAACATCGGTGCCCACAAGTCTGTCATCTGGTCTGGGTAAATGTTTTAGTAAATTAGCTCATGTTAATTAGGTTAGCTTTGAGTCAGCCTGGTGTATAAATGTGTGTGAGATCTCAAATAAAAAGTTAGTCCTGATGTACTCCAAGACTGGTGTTGTCTAGTTCTTGGGGGTTCCTATAGCCAGATCCATTGGACTTGTGTTCCAGAACTTAGGAAGCCGTATACTGACGGAAGCACTCAAGCGGAGTGTGGGACGTTCCGTGACAGGATTGGTCCCAGCACAGAACCCTAGGGGACCCCACTACCCACCTCTGACTATTCCAAGTACTCCCCATTTATCACCACCCTCTGAACTCGCCCTTGTAACCAGTTTTCAATCCATGTACTCACCCTATGCTCCATGCCAACGGACCTTATTTTGTACAGCAAACGTTTATGGGGAACTGTGTCAAATGCTTTAGCAAGATCCAGATACACCACGTCTACGGGCCTTCCTTTATCTAGATGGCAACTCACCTCTACATAGAAGGTTAATAGATTGGTTTGGCAAGAATGATTCTTCATGAATCCATACTGATTTCTAATGATACCTTTCTCATTAATAAAATCTTATATATAGTCCCTTATCATCCATTCAAAGAGCTTGCATGCTATTGGTGTTAGGCTAACTGGTCTGTAATTCCCAGGGATGTATTTTGGGCCCTTTCTAAGTATTGGTGCTACATTGGCTTTTCTTCAATCACCTGGTACCATTCCAGTCAGTAGACTGTCAGTTAAAATTAGGGACAATGGTCTGGCAATTACTTGACTGAGTTCCCTAAGTACACTCGGATGCAAGCCATCTGGTCCCGGTGATTTATTAATGTTAGGTTTCCCAAGTCTAATTTTAATTCTTTCCTCTGTTAACCATGGAGGTGCTTCCTGTGATGTGTCATAAGGATAAACACTGCAGTTTTGGTTACTGAAGCCCCCCAATTCCCTCGTAAAGACTGAGGAGAAGAATAAATTCAATACATCGCCATCTCCCCATCCTTTGTAACCAGATGTCCTTCCTTATTCTTTATGGTGTCGATATGGTCTGTCCTCCTCTTTTTACTGTTTACATACTTAAAGAATTTCTTGGGATTTTTTTCGATCCCCTCTGCTATGTGTCTTTCATGTTCTATCTTAGCCACCCTAATTTCACCCTTATATTTCTTGTTGCATTCTTTATAAAGTCTGAATGCTGATGATGATCCCTCAACCATGTATTTTTTGAAGGCCTTCTTCTTTGCTTTTATATGCATTTTTACATTGGAGTTAAGTCATCCAGGACTTTTGCTCGCTCTTTTAAATTTATTACGCAATGGGTCGCATTGGCTAATACCCTTATTTAACCACTTACTGACCGCTCCATAGCCGAATGATGGCTACAGCGCGGCTCGATAACTCTGGGAGGGTGTACATTGACATCCTCCCAGAATCCCGCTCCTGTACACCCCCGGGAATAACCATGACCACCGGGTCCGAATCCCGCTCCCGCACGCCCCCCGGGAATATCCATGACCGCCGGATCAAGGTAAATGGCCGCTGACAGCAGCCGTTTACCAAGTGATCACTCTGTCAAATGATGGAGCGATTACTTGTAAGAAAACCAGCATCATGTCCGGTTCTGGATCGGGTGCAGCAGTGCTGTGGGCTGGATGTGTAATGCCCACAGTGCTGATCTGTGCCCATTGCAGCCTCATCCAGTCATCCATTCATCCATGCTCAGCCATCCATGATGTCATACTCATCCAGCAATCCATCCATGCTCATCCATCCATCCATACTCAGCAATACTCATCTATGCATGCTCAGCCATCCATCCATACTCAGCAATACTCATTCATCCATGCTCACTCATCCATCCCTACTCAGCAAAACTCATCCATGCTCAGCCATGCATCCATGCTCAGCAATACTCATCCATCCTCCATGCTCAGTCATCCCATCCACCCCCATCCATACTCAGCCATACCCACTATACCCAGCCATACCCAGCAATACTCAGCTATACCCTGCCATACCCAGCAATGCTCATCCAAACCCAGCAATATTCAGCCATACCCAGCAATACTTAGCCGTACCCAGCCATACCCAGCCATACCCAGCAATACTCAGCTGTACTCAGCCATACTCAGCTATATCCAGCCATACCCAGCTGTACCCAGCCATCCCATCCATACTCAGCCGTACCCAGCCATACCCACCATACCCAGCCATACCCAGCAATACTTAGCCATACCCAGCAATACTCAGTCATACCCAGCAATACTCAGCTATACTCAGCCGTACCCAGCCAGACTCAGCCATACTCAGCCATACCCAGCCGTACCCAGCCGTACTCAGCCATACCCAGCCATACTCAGCCATACTCAGCCGTACTCAGCCGTACCCAGCCGTACTCAGCCATACCCAGAAGTACCCAGCCGTACTCAGCCGTACCCGGCCATATACACAGACGTACCCAGCAGTACTCAGCCATGCTCATTCATGCTCAGTCATCCCATCCATACTCAGCCATCCACATCCATGGCTCATCCATCCACATTCATGCTCATCCATGCCACATCAGTTCTCAACCATGCCACATCCACGCCACTACAGTGCCTCACAAAAGTGTAATAGGTACTAGGTAGTCAAATTAGATTTGAAACGTATGCCCCTAGAACACCTGATGGTGCTCCCTACATGTTGGGCCTCTCTATGTGGCCAGGCTGTGTAAAAGTCTCCCACATGTGGTATTGCTGTACTGAGGAGGAGTAGGAGAATCTATTTTGGGGTGTAATTTTTGGTATGTACATGCTTTGTGTTAGAAATATTGTATAAATGGACATCTTTGTGTAAAAAAATGCATTTCCATCTCTTTACGCATTTTCCAATATGGATTATACGTTGGATTGTTTTCTTTCCAAAATGGGGTGATTTTTTGGGGCGTTTCCATTGTCCTGGTGCTCCAGGGCCTTCAAAAGTGTAAGAGGTAGTCAAGAAATGATATGTGTAATTTATGCTCCAAGAACTCCTGATGGCGCTCCCTGCATGTTGGGCCTCTGTATGTGGCCACGCTGTGTAAAAGTCTCATACATATGGTCTCGCCATACTCAGGAGGAGTAGTAGAATGTGTTTTGGGGTGTAATTTGTGCTATGCATATGCTGTCTGTGAGAAATAACCTGCTAATAAAAAAAATTGTGAAAAAAAGAAAAAAGAAACAAAAACCTTGATTTTGCAAAGAATTGTGGGAAAAAATTACAACTTTAAAAAACTCACTATGCCTCTTACTAAATGCCTTGGAATGTCCACTTTACAAAAAGGGGTCATTTGGGGGTATTTGTACTGTCTTGGCTTTACCAAATAATATATACCGATTTGGGTTATTTTTACCAAAGATATGTAGCAGTATAAATTTTGGCCAAAATTTATAAAGAAAAATTACTAATTTGCAAAATTGTATAACAGAAACAGAGAAAGTGCATTTTTTACAGAATTTTCGATCTTTTTTCTTTTATAGCGCAAAAAATAAAAAACCCAGCAGTGATTAAATACCACAAAAAGAAAGCTCTATTTGTGTGAAAAAAAGGACAAAAATGTCATATAGGTACAGTGTTGCATGACTGAGTCATTGTCATTCAAAATGTGAGAGCACAGAAAGCTGAAAATTGGTCTGGTTAGGAAGGGGGTTTAAGTGACCAGTGGTCAAGTGGTTAATATGATCTTAAAGAAAACTCATCTCTCCTCTGTGTTCTTTGTTCCTAAGATTTTATCCCAATTCATGCCTTCTAACAAGGTTCGTAGTTTAGGGAAGTTGGCTTGTTTGAAATTCAGTGTCTTTGTATTCCCCTTATGTTTCCTATTTGTGTGATTTATACTGAAGCCAATTGACCTGTAATCTCTGTTTCCTAAATTGCCCCGTATTTCTACATCCGTGATAAGGTCTGTGTTGTTGGTAATTAGTAGATCCAACTGACAAACAAATGAGAAATTATCAAACATTGGTAGATATCTCTCCCTCAGCGCTCACGGTAAACATACAATATCTACAAATCTGGATAAAGTGATCTTGCGTAAAAGATAAATATCACTATAAAAACACTGTGATAAAATACCTACCAAATATATCACTGAAAAAGAAAAAAATGTCTCCATGTGGAGTGAATAAGTGAATATAAAAACAGTGAATGTAAAAAAAGTAGGGGTGCAACGGATCAAAAATCTCACGGTTCGGATCGTTCCTCGGCTCAGGAGTCACGGTTCGGATCATTTTCGGATCAACAAAAAAAAATCTCCCCCACTGTAAAATCCGCGATCTCCCTCACTGTAATAATATATTAGAAGGGTATTGGCAGAGTATTGGCAGAGTATTGCAGAGTATTGGCAGGGTATTGGCGGAGTATTGGCAGAGTATTGGCAGAGTATTGGCAGGGTATTGCAGAGTATTGGCAGAGTATTGCAGAGTATTAGCAGGGTATTGCAGAGTATTAGCAGGGTATTGTCAGGGTATTGCAGAGTATTGTCAGGGCATTGCAGAGTATTGGCAGGGCATTGCAGAGTATTGGCAGGGCATTGCAGAGTATTGGCAGGGCATTGCAGAATATTGGCAGGGTTTTGCAGAGTATTGGCAGGGTTTTGCAGAGTATTGGCAGGGTATGGCAGAGTATTGGCACTGCTGCCATCTGATCTCTCCCCTCCACTGTACAGATCAGTACACAGAGGGGAGAGAGGAACTGGCGTCATGACAGTTTGTGATCGCTATGTTATTTGATGGAGCGATCACGTGGTAAACGGCTGCCGGGTGTACCAAGTTGGCCGCCGCTCCGGAGCTAGGCCGAAGCCTTTCCTAAGGCTGAGGTGGCAGTGCGCTCCGTGGAGCGCATGTGTGCCGATCCGAACAGGCTGAACTGTTCGGATCATGGATCGTGACGATCCGTTACACCCCTAAAAAACAGTGTGCAAAATTGTAATACAGGTGTCAAAAATGTGCAAATATAAAAATATAAATGTGCAAAGTAGCAATAAAGTGTCCAAAATTTTCCTAAAATTAACGTGAAGTGATAATACATCACAAACCCAGAGATAACCTAAATATGAATGGATCCTCAAAAAATATATATTGAGGCTAAATAGTCCTCTAAATAGGTAAATAAAGAATTTAAACTTCTGCCGTCTTCACAGCCTGATGGATCCAATACAAGTGATGTTGGATGAATTCTTAAAAAATCTCCATGTATGTTCCTAGATGTTCTGTGAATAGCCTCTTGTGCTAAAGTCTCCCAGAAATCTCACCTTAATAATAGAAGAAAATAGCATCCATAAATGATCAAAGATCTCCACTATCTCCACTACCCTGCCCCCTTGTGATGTCACAGTCCCAGCATGCGCAAGGACTCTGGCGTCATAAGGGGGCGTGACCCTAGAGTCCCTGCGCATGCTGGGACTGTGACATCACAAGGGGCGGGGTCACGCCTATATAAATGGCTGCGCAGCTCACACACAGCATTCCAGCAGGAGAGAGCGTCATGTCAACATCGGAAGAAGAGAAGAAGCAACAAGACAGCGGTGACAAGACAGCGACAAGACAGCGGCAACAAGACAGCGGCAGCAGACTGGGCCCCCGCTAGCAAGAGAGCTGGAAGAAGATAGCGGAGGGGCCCAGGAGAAGAAGCCGAACACTGGGAGAAGACGGAAGAAGACCCCGAAGTCGGAAGAAGACCCCCGGAGCTGCCTAATAAATTACTTTTAAAACCTGTGTAGTGTGTTTTTTTTATTGATACTTTTTTCCCTAGGTGAATGGGTAGGGGTACCATGTACCCCATACTCATTAACATAGGGTGGGAGGCTGGGATCTGGGGATTCTGATGAGCCCCCCCGGAATCTCCCGGATTCCGATAAGCCCCCCGCCCGCAGACCCCGACAACCAATGGCCAGGGTTGTCAGGAAGAGGACCTTGTCCTCATTAACATGGGGACAAGGTGCTCTGGGGTGGAGGGCCCGCAGGGCGCCCCCTCCCCCAAAGCACTTACCCCCCATGTTGAGGGCATGCGGCCTGGTACAGTTCAGGGGGGGGGCGCTCGCTCATCCCCACCCCCTTTCATGACCGGCTGGGCTGCGTGCTCGGATAAGGGGCTGGTATGGATTTTGGGGGGACCCACACATCGATTTTTCGGCGTAGGGGGTTCCCCTTACAATCCATACCAGACCTAAGGGCCTGGTATGCCCCTGGGGGGAACCCACGCCATTTTTTTTCATTAAAAATTTGGCGCATTGTTCCCCCTCAGGATTCATACCAGACAGCTGTCAGCACTGCCTGTTGCTCATCACGAAAGGAAAAAAGAGTTTTCCTTTCCTGATCAGCGAGCCATCTCGGCGCTGGCTCCCGCGACGGGGCTCGCAGGTTTCAAATCTCGTCGATAAAAGCGGGGAGATTGACACAATATCACTGTCACCTACTGTACCTATCGGGTGCACTGAGGGAAGAGATAGAGGAGGTCCGTTTTAGAACTGTGGTTACAGAACAGAAAGTCACTCTCCTAGAAATGCAGGAGGATGCATCGGACATACGTTTGCAGGTCTTGGAGGAGAAGTTGTGCATCCAACAGCAGAGATTGACCAGGCTGCAACTACAATTGGAAGACGCCGAAAATAGCAGTAGGAGGAACAATGTACGGGTAAGGGGGATCCCAGAAATTGTTATGGGTTCTGATTTAAGAAAAGAAGTGACTGAAATTTTTAACCAGTTATTGGAAAAACCACCTGATAGTTTAAGTTGAACTAGATCAGGTACATAGGGTCCCCACTGCCCGCAACTTAGATCATGCTAACCCCCGTGATGTGTTATGTAGAGTGCACTTCTTTAGAATGAGGGAGGACATAATTAGGGCATCATGGTAAAAAGGTCCAGCGGTCTATGATGGTGTAGAGGTACAAATATACCCAGACCTGTGCCCGCAGACAAAAAACAGACGCTGCCTCCTGAAACCTCTATTGAACTTATTACGATCAAAGGGTGCTACGTACCATTGGGGGTACCCATTTTTATTACATATTAAGAAGGAAGAATGCAGTTTCAACCTGTATGACCCTCTTCAGTTACCAGACCTGTTTCATTTTCTGGGTACAGAGGCTATCAAAGTTCCCATATGGACAAAGCTTCCACCACTAGGGGAATGGGCTCCCCAACAACAAAAGAGGTCATAATGGAGTCTGCCTAGAATGCCCAATCAACTAAAATGTTTGAACAACCTCAGAAAATTTTGAAATATGTTTAATTACTATAATAAGATCTATAAAAGAAGGGAAAAATGAAAAAGGAGAAAAAAAATTTAGGGGTCCCCCCCCTGAAGACTCCCTGTAGACTCTAGCCTCCCCATTTGGAAATACTATTAAAATGTACCAATGTCTTTTTTGTATAAGATTGGGTTAATTCCTAATGGAATTGATATTGGGGGGGGGGGGTAAATATATATATTTTTTCTTCATTAAATGCTGCAATGTCACTATTTGTTGGCCTGGACCCGAGGGATGTAGGTGTGTACCCCTGAGCTCTGACCAGAATTTTTCACAACATGAGCACTGGAATTAGAGTCCTCTCTCAAGGAGTGAGAGCTTAAGGGATTATGGGGATTATGGGGTTGTATTGGTAATGTTCACAGGTTGAAGTGTTGATAAAGTGCATGATGGATCACACATGTGATTTTGAATGAATTTTTTGAATAGATAGAGATTTCACAATATTGGATGTTTTTTTTTCTTTTTTTGGGGGGGTAAATATTCTTTTTTTTGTTTTTTTTTCTTCACTAAATGCTACACTTTAAAATATTGCAAAGTCAATATTTGTTGGTCTGGACCCGGGGGATGTAGATGTGTACACCCCCGAACTCTGACCAAAATGTAAGAATTTTTCACAACATGAGCACTGAAATTAAAGAGTCTTCTCTCAAGGAGTGAGAGCCTAAGGGATTATGTGGATAATGGGGGAATAGGTAGGTAGAATGGGAGGGGTGGGAGGTAAGGGGGGGATAGGGGTATTAGGACAGACATAAAATAAAGGGAGACAGGAATGGGGGAAACATGGAGGGGTGGAGTGTGGTTGGGGAAGAGGGAGGGGGTTGGGGGGAGGTAATGTTTGTGTTGGTAATGTTCACAGGTGGAAGTGTTGATGAAGTGCATAATAGATCACACATGTGATTTTTGAATGATTTTTTTAAATAGATTTCACAATATGGGGTGTTTTTTTTTGTTTTGGGCAGTAAATATATTTTTTTTGGGGGGGGGATGGACCAAGAACTATGGTCCTTTTCATTACGGAGGTGGGTTATATTGTAGGCATAACATAGAGATGCTGTGACAGTTAAGAAATTATTATAGTATATACCCCTCTGGGTAAATAATGGGTGTTATAGACATAATATTAGGGATGGACTGGTGTTAGTATTACATCTCAAATCTCTATCTTGCTTGATTACTCTCCCCATTATAAACACCTCTCCACCAGTGGGTGAGGAATTAGAGGTGTTTCTTTTTTTTTTTCTCGGGCGTTAAATATTTGTTTTGTTTTTTCCTCTCTCCTTCTCCCCCCCCTCTCCCTCTCTTTTGCTCTCCCCCATCGCTGGTTGTTTGCTTACTTTCCCCCTCCTATTTTATCTCTTCTTTGAGGGGATAAGATGACTAGGGTAACCTTGACATCATATAATGTAAAGGGTTTAAATAGCCCAGAGAAACAAACTAGGTTACAAGATTAATTATGGAGACTTAAATCTCATATGATTTTTCTCCAGGAGACACATTTCAGAAAAGATAAAATTCCTAGATTAAGAAATCATAGATTCCTGACGTTGTATCATGGTGCCTCTCAGTCATCTAAATCAAGTGGGGCTTCAATTCTTATTTCTAAACAGATCCCATGGAAGGAATTAAAAGTAACAGATCACAGATAAGAAGGGACGTCTCCTCATCGTCAGAGGGCTTTTTTGTGAGCAAAAAGTTACTCTTGTTAACTTATATCTGCCAAACGAGGATCAGGTCTCCGCACTGGAGACATATCTTTTTTTTTTTTTTTTTTGCATAAACATTTTATTGAGATTTCCATGGGGTTACAGAAAGAAAAAGGGAATGAAGGGATAGGGCATAAAAGTTATACATTGGTTACAGCATTCTTAGCACATGAACTTCTACAAATTTTCCAGTCGAGCTATCCCCGGGAACTCGTAAACCCCGTGTAAAAGACCAAAAAGAAAGAACCAAGAGATTACAATAACAACAAAAATTAACAGGTAAAGTAACGTCTATTTTGTGTACAAGAGTGCATCACTTCTATGTCGTGATAACATATCTTCTCCGTATGATGCGGCCCATTATATACAGCCCACTTGTGTCTTGAGAGCTATTCTGGACGAGCAAAAGGGGGCAAAGCAATAAAAAAGAAAAAGAAAAAAAGAAAAAAAAAAGGGGGGGGGGAGGGGACAAAGAAGAAAGAAAAATTGAGTAGGCGGGGGGTAGATTAGGTCTAGGGTAGGTGGGGAGAGGGGGTGAGGATATCACCAACTGCCCTCTCCATTATCCGGGAGTCAAATAAGAAGTATAGCATTCTTCCTGTAACACAGGGGTAGCTACATGAAAAGGAAGTTAAATGGTTAATTGGTAAGTGATACTGCCTCACTCAAGAGATCCTTGAATGATTGAGAGCTTTTAAATTATATCCAAGGATCCCAGGTGGCAGTGAATTTCTCAGCCTTATCTAAGGTAATGTAGATCAGTTCCTCTATCTCCGCTATGCGATTGATTCGCTGGATCCATTCCATAACAGAAGGTGGGGATGTCGATCGCCAATGCACTGGAATACACATTCTGGCAGCATTAACCATATGCATCGCAATCGATTTGTAATAGTGTTTTTGGATAGTTTGGATAGCTGTAGAAGATATTGCGCAGGCAAAAAATCTAACAGAAGAGATGATACTGTCACTATAACGTCATGTACTTTAAGCCAGAATGACTGAAGTACCGAGCAGTTCCACCAAACATGAAGGAGCGTGCCCCTTTCCTTCCCACAGCGCCAGCACTGATCAGAGACTGAGGGGTAGTATTTGTGCAGCAAATCTGGGGTTCTGTACCAGCGTGAGCATATTTTGTACCCATTCTCTTGTATAGAGACATTTAAAGATCCCTTATGGATATAGAGATTCCTATTCCTCCGTTCCCAAGGCAGAATCCCAAAAGGTGCGATCCGTGTGTAAAAGTGTCGAGGGGTTCCCAAACAGAGTGGCATAGATACACGAGATGATGTGACATTGGGGCTCCGTGCGGGAGCAGAGTGATTCCAGGATTGTAGTGGGTTTGATGAACTTCTCTCTACTAGCTGGGGCATCGAGGAAATGCTTAAGTTGCATATAGGAACAAAATGAAAATGCTCCAGTTTTGGAAATCTCTGCGAGTTCTGAATGTCACATAAAGCGACCTCTGCGGAAAAAGCGTTTGGCCAACATCTTCTCATACGGCCACTCCGCTCGCACAAAAGCTCCAGATAAACCCAGGGGAAAGTCAGGGTTGCCTCTAATTGGAGTGATGGAGCACAGATTGTCTGATACTGAGTGGATAGCACAAGCTCTATCAAATGCTAGAAAAGTGGCACTAACGAGGGTATGGGCCAAGGCCTGAGCAGGTATATTATTTCTGGATATCCACGGGGCATGACTCAGATTAGAGTTTGAGATCAGGTTCTCAAGGACCACCCACCCTTTGTGTTGGCTATGCACATTCCAATCCACGATCCGAGCGAAGTGGGTTGCCCAATAATAGCGCTATGTCAGGCAAGCCAATACCGCCGCTCGCTTTCGGCAGGACTAGCTTTGCCCACCATATCCGAGCTGGTTTGCTGCTCCAAAGAAATGTTCGGCAAACAGACTTGTACAGTGTAAAGAATGCAGGTGGTAGATGGATCGGGAGTGTTTGGATTTTGTACAGTGGCGCGGGAGAATTGCCATTTTAATGATGGATGCGCTTCCGAACCAGGAGATGGTAAGTTTATCCCATCTCTGGAGATCCTGGCGTATGTTTTGTATTTCAACCAAGAAGTTCCTACTGTAAAGTTCTGAGAGTTTGATGGGGAGTTGGATACCCAGGTATGTAATAGCATCCGTTTTCCACTTAAAAGGAAAGTGCTTTTGGCATTGTTGTAAAAGTTCTGCGGATAGGGAAATATTCATAGCAAAAGAATAATGCCCCGTACACACGGTCGGATTTTCCGATGGAAAATGTCCGATCGGAGCGTGTTGTCGGAAATTCCAACCGTGTGTGGGCTCCATCGGACATTTTCCATCGGATTTTCCAACACACAAAGTTGGAGAGCAGGAGATAAAATTTTCCGACAACAAAATCCGATCACGTATGGCCTGTTCCGACGCACAAAGTGCCACGCATGCTCAGAAGAAATTCCGGCACGGAACAGCTCGTTCTGGTAAACTTAGCGTTCGCAATGGATACAGCACTTTCGTCACGCTGCAATGTTAAAAATGGTTTAATACAGCGCACTCTCTTCTTCTTTATAATGTGACAAGAATTAAGTAGTTTTGCTGCTCATATTCACACACACTTCTCATAAAGTTTTATTTTTGTTTTTTTATTGGTATTCCCTGAATATATTGTTATTAGTTGTCACATCTGACATATTTTTTTTTTTTTAATTTAATTTTTTTGGGGGATTTTAAGCCTTTTTTTTAATTTATTTAATGTTTGTATTTTTTCAAAGGCTGATCTTTGTTCAATGTTATTTTTATTTTTACTCCAGAATATTTTTGTGCCTGTTTTGTGTGTCAAGTTACCCCAACACCATTGATATCTTTTATTATTTAATCTCAAGGAGATAGTTTGTTGTTGGTGTCCCTTGTTCATTTCACATTGTATATTTGAAATGTACCTGAATCCTCACAAACAAACTGTCCTTTTTGAAGTAAAACACATAGGAGAGTATAATTCCAAACAAAAATTCCTTTATTAAGGGCTCTGAACCAAACAAAGAGGAAGGCAACACTGGATCAACAGGAGAAATTAGCGAAGCCTGGGACCCCCACGGCAGACATCAATTTTTGAACATCAAAATTGGTGGCCTGAGGAGTCCATATGTAAGGGAGGGCAGTCTGGTCCAGAATTCGCAGAGATCCGGATAGCAGCAGATGACATCTGTGTCCCCAGGCTGTGGTGCCACAAGAGGCTGCATCTTTTGGCCGACGAGACTGGATCCAGGGTCCTCACTTTCTGGTCTTCCTTCCACGCTTCCTTCCGGGCTGTGGCTGTGCAGTTGGAGATGTGACAGGAGGAGGAGTAGGACCTGGAGGAGGAGGACTGGGAGGACCTGGAGGAGAAGGAGGAGGAGGAGGACCTGCAGGAGGAGGAGGAGGACCATCACAAAGGTGTGTCTGAGATGTAATTTGGCCCCTCATACCTTTGTTAAGAGCCTCCAATATGAGCGCCTCACACATGATTTGTTGTCCCTCCTCCATCCTCTGCATTTTATATGCAATGACGGCAGCAATGTCCTCCTCCACGGTCTGTCGTGTTCCCAGGACCTCTGTAGCCCTCCAAAAGAGTCCTCTGGCAGCCTCCTCTAGGGCACTCCTCCTACTGCCACTTTCTCTTTTCAGGGGTGGTGGAGGGACCTGCAGATCAGCCAGCCGGCTGGGCCCGGCCACCTCCTGGCTGCGACTTTCCTGTGTATGAAAAAGGGACATGGTTGTAATGTTTTGCATCATCAATCACAATCCTAAATTAGTACTCCCAACTAACATCTAGTTAACATCATTGATTGGACAAGCAGAAATATTTAGAGGAATGCTATACCTGGCTCAATCTGGACTCCTCCACATGTGGCCTGGAAGGCCCAGGTTGGGCGTCAGAAGCCTCAGCCAGGGGGGAAGGAAGCATGGAAGGAAGACTGGAGAGGGATGGCCTGGGCTCAGTCTGGCCTGCCAGAAAATGCAGCCTGTCGTAGTACAACATCCTGGGGACATAGATGTCATCTGCTGCTCCGGATCTCTGTGAATCCAGGACCTTCTTGCTCCCTTAGATATGTACTCCTCAGGCCACCAATTAATATCTTTAAATAAGTGATGTCTGCTGTGGGGATCACCTGCTTCACAATTTCACACAATTGCGCCAGTGCTGCCTTCCTCTTTGCTTGGTTCTTGAAATGGGGGTGTTTAATCTCCCACAGACAGGGCAGCTCCCTTAACATATCTAGGAATACTGACATGAAGTCATTGTCTTTCAGTAGCATATCCATGTTCACTGCAAGACACAACACAAGACAAAGCCTAATGTCAGACAAAACTCTCCTAATCTTGTTACAATATAGGCCTCAATGTAGAAGCAGTATAGGCACAAGTTTGTCTCTTACCTTCGTTCTTACGATTGGCACGTCCAATGCTCCTTCCTCCGCTCACAGATCGTACGTAATACGCACGTGTGTTACGCTTTATATACACTGCGCATGCGTGTAACTCTGCCCGCCCCTGACGTTCTTTCTATTCTATTCCCCGCCCCTTTTCTTTCGGTGCAGTGGGGGAAGAGCACATGGCGGAGTCACAGCAGGTGCGTGCTAATTACAGGAATGAGGAGGAGGAGGAGGAAAGCCCGGATCCAGACACGTCCCGATCCAGAAGGAGACGTTTTAAGGCCACAAATATGTCCTTTGGGGAGATGTTGGAGATGGTCGACATCATGAAGAAGTCCGGCTATGACAGAAAATATGGGCCTTACCCCAACCCCAATATCAGAAAGGCCAAGATCATGGCAAAAGTGGTCAAAAGTCTTCACCAGAATTTCGGGTACGAAGATCGAAAGATCAGCTCAGGAAGCAGTGGTCGGACCTGAAATTAAGAGAGCCAGAGCAGTGCCGAAAGATCCGGAGAGTGCTGCAAAAAAGTAAGTAGTTGTGCTGTGTTCCTATTCTTTCTGTCTTTATTCCGTTCGTGCTGCTCCATATGCTTTTCTTAATTGTAACGTTTAAAAGGGCAACTTTAATGTTCATGGGCCCATTATTCGTTCATATCAAACATTTTTCTTTCGGCCTCTAAAACACCATTGTTTAGGCCATATGCATTTTCCCACATTTTTTTGGGCCTACTTGGATGCCAAATATTTGTTTGTGTAGATGGGTTTGTTACTCAAATGAAATGCAAACTAGATTGTGTGTAAGGAGAGGACACTGAGCAGCTGTTTTCACATCTGGACACTGGAGCACTAGTGTGGGACCCCAGAACACCATTTTTATTAGGGGGGCCACACAGGTTCTCCAGTGTATACTATAGGGGGGTCTCCATCTGTGAAGCTTGTACCAAACAGGTAAAGTATTGCAGCTTGACAAAGGGCAATAAAAAAAATACATCTTGGAACTCGGCTAAAATAGACAATTGTACCCCACTTCCAAGCAATGTTTCCTATTTCTAGTTCTGCCATGAAATATCTGTGTGCTAATTATACCATTTTTGTATTACAAAGGGGAGAAAAGACTCGGAGGACACCCCTCATCCGAGGAGACCACAGACCCCCCACCTATGGAAGAAGGGGAAATACCACCAACCCAAGAAGAGCAGGAGGAAGAAGAAGATGTGGTGGAAATTGGCACTACAACAGGTGAGTGTCTGCGACCACAGACTAAGGTAAGAGATGGATGGTGGCAGATTTTTGAAACCTGTTTTTGTTTTGTTTCTCTCTTTTTAGGTGATCGTGATCCAGATCCTTTCACATCAGAAAGTGCCCAGATCCTGATCGGGGAGATCATGGGGTGTAATGTCGAATTGCAACACATCCAGAAAAAAATAAATGATGTGATTCAAAAAAATAATAACATCATTGATGTTTTGGGGCGAATTTAAAACCCCACAAAATCACTTTTTGGATTGTGGTCCAATCTTTTAAATCTTTTTGCAATGTTTTGAAAAGCCAAATTTGGAGGATGCACACAGTGTGCCAACATGTGCTATCTGCCATCATGGGAGAATAATGGACGCGTTTTGGGGGTGCAACCCCTTCCTCAATAATAAAGTAGCGGTGAAGAAGGGCTTGCTCCCCCAAAACACATCCTTTGATCCCCCATGATGGCAGCTACCACATGTTGACATTCGTAAATTGGTGTGCATCTTCCAAATTTGGCTTTTCCAGGGGTGATTTCCCCCATGTGAACGCTATATCAAACCCAGTTCCTAAATACTGATGTCTGATATAGCCTTCAGGTTTTACATAATGTGAACTTTGTAAGTTCAAGTTTTTTGGCTTTCTTGTTGGTTTTACACAGGCCTGTTTTATCTTAAATGGACATTTCGATTTTTGATAATGCTACTCCAAAAATTGTTATACAACAAACATGTTGGTTTGTTTTAAAAACCTTTGGTAAATGCACATGTGATTGTGCAGGTATAAAAAAGTTGGTTAATCAAGAATGTGTGGATTATTGTCTCAACACTACAACACTTTTGGGGTGATGTAATTGCTGTTTTCTGTGAAAATGGGGGTTATTTCCTAAGGGCAAATCCACTTTGCACTACAAGTGCAGGTTCAGTGCAGTTGCAAGTGCACTTGTAGTGAAATGTGTTTTTGCATTTAGTAAATAACAGCCAACAGTGCTTTGTATAATAAGGTTACACAATCACGACATTTTCTGGACTCAACACATTTCTGTGAGGGTCAGCTAAAACAAATACAAGCAGTAAATGTCCACAAAGAATTTCTTTTTTTGTTTTATTATAAAAAGGCTTCACAGATTTGCTGGCATATTGATAGCCCCCCTACCCACAAAGAACTCCAGGTAGCATAACCGGACATCATGGGCACTCAGGGAGGGCAAGCCAGGATGGCCACTTTCAAGCACCGTCAGTGTGGTTTGATGTATCATTCTGGCCTCAGGCCCAACTGAGCCAGCATAGTTGGCTGAATGTTTCCTTAAAAAGTTATGGAGAACACAGCACGCAAGTATAATATGGTTTATACTCCGCCATATGGATGGGTGTCATAAATAGGTGGAACCGGCTGGCCAGGATTCCAAATGTGTTCTCCACCACTCTTCGGGCTCTGGCCAGCTGGTAATATAAAAACCCTCTGTTCCAGGGTGAGGGTCCTCATTGGGAATGGCCGCATCAGGTGGTCCACCAGCGCAAACGCTTCATCAGCAACGAACACAAATGGGAGTCCTTCAACATTGTCCTTTGGAGCTGGCAAGTCCAAGCTGCCATTCTGGAGATCCCTGTAAAACTCAGTCTGGGCGATGACTCCACCATCGGACATCCGGCCATTCTTCCCCACGTCCACATACAGGAAGTTGTAATTATCCGACACCACCACCAACATCACTATACTATTGAACCCCTTGTAATTATAATAGTACGACCCCGAGTTGGGTGGTGGGATGATGTGGATGTGTTTCCCATCAATTGCCCCTCCGCAGTTAGGAAAGTCCCACCGCTTGGCAAAGTGGGAGGCCACAGTCTGCCATTCCTGTGGCGCGGAAGGAAACTGTTGAAGAAAAAACAATAAACATTACTATTTTTTCTCAGAAACATGGCAAGCAGATTAGACACAAACATTCTGGGGCAACCTCCAGATAGCATTTATTAAGGGGAATTTAACAATGCCAAAGTATAAGGTACACCTATCATATCCCCCCCCCCCCATGAGCCTTTTCTAACATTATAGGGGGGGTGTGGAAATCTAGGACAGGTAACCCTCTTCACTTCATTGAGAGATGAATGCCTAAATACAGGGTATTACTTGGAACAGCCCCTCCTTAGTTACACTATTGGCAGCCCACTGGACAGGTAAGAAGTGTCATAATACAAAGATATAAATACACATTGTACACATTTGAGGACATTTGGACATTCTGCTATTACCTATCAAGATAATAATAGGATAGAAAAACTTGAAACAGTACCATTTGAAAGTATACAGGCAGGCCCTTGCACTACATGCTTTGGGGAATTCATCCATAAATCTGAGCACTAAAGAGGTGGGTATAGTGTGTATGGGTTTGGCAAAGTCAGCAGATAGATGATTGAGGATAGATAGGGAATTGGGATCAGCTGACATAGCAGTTGGGGGTTGGGAGGGTTACTAAAAATTATTTGGGGACACCACCAAAAAAAAGCCTCTGGCACTCTGCCTGAATTTAAAGCAAAAATAACATTTCTAAACATTTTAGGGGGTGTTTGGGGTAAAGCACTACTATGGAGCAGAAAAAATACATTGTTAAGTGACTACATGAGGTGAATATAGGGCCAGGAGACACCATGCTGGGGAGGTTATTGAAGGGCAAATATGTATGAAGGACCTAAAATAATAATTACATAAAAATCCAGCATGCATGATAACAAAGGGGACATTCACAGCATATTACAATCATGGTAATTAGGGAATGAGGAAAGAAATACAAGATATTAGCAAACATTCAATACAATAAAATGTGATATTAAAAGAAAAAAAATCTTACCTTCATATACTCCTTCTGCAGGACCTGGATGATGGCAGAATAGGTCTCTGGGATAATGATCCCCAGAGCCTGGGGGGAGATGCCTGTTGAGAACTTCAAGTCCTACAGACTTCTTCCTGTTGCCAAATACCGCAGGGTAGCGACCAACCTCTGCTCCGGAGTGATGGCTTGCCTCATGCAGGTATCCTGCCTGCTAATATAAAGGGTCAGCGAAGCCAACAAACGGTGAAACACGGGGTCCGTCATCCTGAGAAAGTTCCTGAAATCATAAGGATTATTCTCACGGATCAAACGGAGCAAAGGCATATGAGAGAACTGGTCACGCTGAAGCAACCAATTCTTGGTCCATGAACTCCTCCCCACCCTGTTCATGGACTGGACTTGTGTCAAGGTCAGGACCCCAACACCAAGCCCCCGCACAGCACGAACTCTACGAGGAGTATGCATACGCAACATGGCTAGAAAACGGTCGGCTGCTCAGAACGAAGTAACAGAATGCACTAAAGAACAGCAAGGCCTGTGAAGAGCGACCTGAAAAACAGTAACGAACGAACAAGAACACAATGACTAAGTCACGCGGAACTTGCTTGCACGCACTGAAGAGCAGATACAAACCCACAAGCACAAACTGAACAGCAGAAAACGATCTGAAAGCCACGAGTCTGAAAAAGCGTGAATCGTCTCTCAGCAAACTTTTACTAACACGAGATTAGCAAAAGGAGCCCAAAGGGTGCCGCGCTTGGTTCTGAACTGGCCTTTTCTAGTCTCGTCGTATGTGGTGTACGTGACCGCGTGGTTGTCGATCGGAACTTCCGACAACTTTGTGCGACCGTGTGTAGACAAAACAAGTTTGAGCCAACATCCGTCGGAAAAAATCCTAGGATTTTGTTGTCGGAATGTCCGAGCAAAGTCCAACTGTGTGTACGCCCTATTAGAGTAGTTCATTTGTAAGTTGAATAAGATTTTGAATTGTTCAAGGACTTGTAGGAGACTAGGCTCTTGTTCCTACACCTGAATACCTCTAATATCAGGATGTGTTCGAATGCACCGTAGAAGCGGTTCAAGTGTGAGAATATACAATAAGGGGGATAGGGGCAGCCCTGTCTTGTCCCATTGTGGGTGGAGAAGGCGTCCAACAGGTAACCGTTTACTCTAACTCTGGCCTTAGGGCTAGCATAAAGGGACATGATGGAGGTTCGCATACGAGACCTGAGCCCCAAGAAGCCCAGCACTGCCTCCATATAATCCCATGCTACCCTGTTGAACACCTTCTCTGCATCCATTGTCAGGAAGAAGCCTTCTCGCCGGGTAGACGTAAGCCAGTGATGCAGGTTCAATGCTTTAATTGTATTGTACCTGGCCTCACGACCAGGGACAAACCCCACTTGATCCAGACCAACTCAGGAGGGTAGATGTAAAGATAGGCGTGTGGCTAGAATTTTAGCAAAAAGCTTAACATCCACATTGAGGAGCGAGATCGAGCGATAGCTGGCAACATTTGAGGGATCCTTCCCTTCTTTAGGGATCACTGAAATGTAAGCTTCCAGCAATCGCTCCGATCTGCAGGGAGTAGTAGTGAGCGAATTAAATGCCTTAAGGAATCTTGGTGCTAGAAGGTCCGAGAAAGCTTTTATAGTACTGGGCTGTGAAGTCATCAGGGCCCGGGCTCTTACCTGGTTTTGTGGCCTTCAAAGCCACCAGGAACTCTTCTAATGACAGTGGGGCCTCTAAGGCTTGGGCATCATCATCTGATAATGCTGAGGGGCTATATGAGCTCAGAAACTCCCGTATCAGGGCAATTCGCGTGTTAGGCCTAGTTGGGTTCGAGTTCCCGGGCTTAAGATTATATAGTTGGTCATAGAAAGCCTGAAATTGTTTGGCAATTTCTTCATTCTTAGAGCAAATTTGGCCCTTAGGACCTGTAATGTGGTGGATTGTGGAGTTCAAGCTGCGCTGCTGAGTAGCTGTGGCGAGTAGTCTACCCGGCTTGTTCCCCTGTTCATAGAATAATCTTTGGGACAAGATTTACGACGGCACGCTTTTTTAAATAACTCATCTGTCAACAGCTCCTGCAAGTCCTGTGAAATCTTAATTGCTAGCGATCTTTTATGTTGCGCTTCCAGAGAACAAATCTTAGAAGAGAGATAAAGGATCAACTCCTGTTGTTCTCTTTTTCTCCTAGAGGAGATAGCCAATAGCTGTCCCCTAATGAAGCACTTGTGGGCTTCCCATTGCATCATGGGGGAAACCTCTGGTGTATCGTTGCGATGGAAGTAATCTCTGAGCTCTTGACTCAGGCTTATAGAATTCTCTGGATCCGTAAGAAGGGACGCGTCCAACCTCCAGATCTTGGTAGAGGAGATCTGAGTTGGAAACAATAAAGTGATTGTTATGGGGTGGTGATCCGAGAGAACCATGCCCTCGATGGAGGCATTATGGAGATAGGACAAATCTGCTTGTGAGATAAAGAGGTAATCTATCCTCGCATAATGCTTATGTGGGGGAGAATAGAACGTATAATCCCTATCTTGGGGGTAAAGGGTTCTCCATGTATCATGCAAGGTCAAGGAGGCTAGCTGGATTTTAATTTGGCGTAATGCTGAGAAGGGGAGAGAGGAAGTTTTTGTAGAGGTGTCCAGGAGTGGGTCCAGAGGGAGCTTGAAGTCCCCTCCTAGAATTAAAAGTCCTGACTTAAACAGGGTGAGTTTGGTTGGAGACATATCTTCACCTTGTACAACAACACAAGGAGGGCCTTTTGCTGATTGGAGGAGATCTTAATATAGCGATTGATCCTTTGATGGATCTCCTTTGAGTTTCTCATCTCTCAAATGCCAAATTGCGTAAAGTTAAAAAAAATCCTTCATGATTCTCAGTTGGTGGATACGTGGAAAACTTTACATGTACATGATAGGGATTATACATTTTTTTTAGCCAAACATAAGACATACACTAGAATTGATTATATCTTTCTTTCACAGAATGTTTTGATAGACATATTGGAGGCCTAAATAGGCTCATTTACCCTATCAGACCATGCACCGATGAGCTGTATTATAGAAGTAGGAAAATCAATGCCTCATGAATGGCATTGGAAAATTAATTAGACACTGATGAAAGACTTGGAATATGAGAGACAGATAGCACAAGAGTTGGAATCCTTTTTTGAAACTAACGACACAGGGGAAGTAACACCTCTGTGCCTATGGGAAACACATAAATGTGTTATAACAGGGATCTTAATATCTCTGGGGGCGAATAGGAAACGTCTTCTGACAGCACAGATAGATTCGCTACTTAGAGATATCCAGACATGGGAAACTACTCACAAGAGATTACAAACCCCACAGATAGAGGAAAAGCTCTACATGAAGAGTTAAACTCACTACTTTTAGATAAGGCAAAGGCTAAATTAACCCGATGTAGATGAACATTTTATGAATTTGGAAACAAAACAAGTAGGATTCTGGCTAATGCCCTGAGAGAGATGATGGCATGGAATTACATATCCCATATTAAAACACAAGGTGATGTGTTAGTTGACTCTTCACAAAAGATAGCATGAGCTTTTAGGGACTACTATCCAAATCTTTATCAGCTGGAGGGGCAGTACTCTCCTGCATTAACAGACAGTAGACTGGATGATGCAGGGAGATACTTTCAAGCCTCAGGAATGCCGAGGCTACCGGAAGATATAGGGAAAGACCTGGAGGCCCCAATAATGACTGAGGAGTTTCAGGCCACTCTCAAGTTTCTGAAATCAGGTAAGACCCCTGGCCCGGATGGCTACACCCTATCTTATTATAAGTTATTTTCAGAGAAACTGGCATGGAGATTTGTGACTGCCTTTAACTCATTACGAAAAGGGCAGATAATACCAGCAGAGACACTACTAGCCCACATAGCAGTCATACCTAAAGAGGGGAAAGGCCCTTCTATCTGCTCTAGCTACCACCCAATATCCTTGCTCAATGTTGATCTAAAAATCTTTACGAAGATCATAGCAATGATATTATTGCCCCACATCCCTATGCTGATAGATCCTGTTCAAGTGGGCTTTACTCCAGATAGAGAGGGTAGAGAGAATACTCAGCGGGTACTGAGTGCTATACATCTCTCCCAAACTCATCACATCCCCCTAGTGCTGTTATCCACAGATGCAGAGAAGGCATTTGATAGGGTTGACTAGAGATTTTTAAAAGCTATGATACAACATATTGGACTGGGGACGGGGATGCAGAGCTGGTTCTCAAATCTATATTCAACACCGACGGCACAAGTTAAGATCGATGATATATTGTCAGATCCCTTCACAATAGGAAACGGGACTCACCTGGGTTGCCCATTGTCTCCTATCATTTTTGGTCTTACCTTAGAACCACTTTTGAGAATGATACGAGCCAACGGGGATATTAGAGGTATTTTAACAAAAGGCGGAGAGCATAAAATTGCCGATTATGCCGATGATTTGATGTTCTTTGTTTCTTTGCCACTAAAATCTGTTCCATCCCTACTACAGGAACTGCGCACATATGGGGCACTGTATAATTTCAAGGTGAATTATGAAAAGTCAGAAGTGATGGGGTGGAGCTGGATACTGCTCTTCAACACCAGATCGCTTCCCAATTTGCGTTTAAATGGACAAATTCTCATGTTTGTTACCTAGGAACAAAGATACCGAAAAAACTGTCGAGGGCCTTTGAACTTAACTTTGCCCCTATGATGTGTCAGTTTAAATTAGATTTTCAGCGATGGAATAGGGATGTTTTTACATGGTTCGGTAGGATAAATATTATCAAAATGAATGTTATGCCAAGGCTGTTACACCTATTCCAGACACTACCCATAAAAATCCCCATGGGCTTTCTGAAAGATATTAGATCAGAGTTTATAAAGTTCATTTGGGCTGGAAAACCAGCGAGCTTGAGTAGAAATATTCTATCAATTCCAAAGGAGAAAGGGGGTGTGGGAGTCCCAGACCCAGTTAAATACTATGAGGCCTCGCATCTAGCATGTGTAGTGGATTGGTGTGTGCATCTAAAGAAACCATGGATCCATATGGAACAGGCAACTATTGAATTAGCTTTGGAGGGGCTTGTCTGGCTTCTAGACAGAGACATTCCGCAATCTGTGGAGAGACACCCAATGGTGGGTGTGACCCTACGAACAGTTAAGAAGATCTTTAAAACCACCACTATCTCGCCAGATCCGACTCCCATGGTTCCATTTCTGGGTACATCGACTTTTCAGCCAGGAATGACAAATCCCCATTTTAAGGCCCTGTTACGACAGGGCATTAGTAGGCTTTTTCATTTTTCAACAGAAGGGTGAATGATGACAAATAGAGAGATTGAAGGCAATTTCTCAGCATACCTAGATTTCCTTCGCCGGTTACAGTTGAGTATGTACAGTATATTCAATTTCAGTTAAGAATCCCTACTTTAATACGTGACCCCCTCGACTTTTCAACAGATATGTTTAAAGGGGGAATCATTGAAACACTCACTGTCATATCTATATGCCCTGCTAATTGAAATAGAGGCCCCACATGAATTGCCTTTTCTGCAATATTGGGAAAGAGATCTGGGGGTATCTTTCTCACAGGCACAAAAGGATAGGATTTTATTTTTCACTCACAAAGCCTCACTGGCAAATAGATACACCGGCAGCATTGCATCAGATATTTCCTCAAGTATGCTGGAGATGTCAGGAATAGGAAGGCACCATGATACATATTTTTTGGGAATGTCCAATGTTGAGGGAATTCTGGAAGATGGTTGAGGAAACCATTGAAATGATTACGGGTGTGTCTCTTGGACAGAATCCGACAGCCTTTCTCTTGCATGACACCCCATTGTCAAATGAAAAAATATAAAAAACTTACTGTGACGGGAGGGCCCGTGGAACTCAGAATACATCTTATGTCTAAGTCACCCTGTGCCATCCTGGCACAGGGTGAGTGAGAAAATATATCTTGGACTACCTAAAATGGGACAGTAATATTTGTCCACAATATCTCCCAGGATGTATGTAGAGACTATTATTGGTTTGGTTGATTCTGAACTCAACCTGTTAATTGAGTGAGCTGATCACATTAGCCTCCAGGACTGGCTAGGAGATGAACTGTTGATGAATAGTCTGAGGAGGGGGGGGGGATTGTTGTTTGTATTGTAATTACCTCCAGCTATTGTGTTTATACTACTGTGTGAAGCTCGGTGCCCACAAGTCTGTCATCTGGTCTGGGTAAATTTTTTAGTAAATTAGCTCATGTTAATTAGGTTAGCTTTGAGTCAGCCTGCTGTATAAATGTGTGTGAGATCTCAAATAAAGAGTTAGTCCTGATGTACTCCAAGACTGGTGTTGTCTAGTTCTTGGGGGTTCCTATAGCCAGATCCATTGGACTCGTGTTCCAGAACTTAGGAAGTGGTATACTGACGGAAGCACTCAAGCGGAGTAAAGGAAGGTTCTGTGACACTTACTGTTAAAACAGTTACGTCAGGGAGACGTCAGTGTATGGGTGTGGAAAACATTGCGCCGATGTGCAGGTGGCCACCCCCATCAACAGACAGGGGAGGACAGCAAGAGATCAGGAACAGAGCTCCCCTATGCACATCGCAGCCCCCGAGCTGGACGGAAACCACTGCCATAAAAGACAAACAGCGAAAGGGAAACAGCTCAGCCCAGCAAGGCCCCCTGGGAGCAGTATGCCTCTTGTGGTTTTTTTTAACATTTTGACACTTTTTTTGTGAAATGGTAGGGGTACAATGTACCCATTACCATTTCAAACAGGGGGGCGGGATCTGGGGTCCCCTTGTTAAAGGGGCCTCCCAGATTCTGATAAGCCCCTACCCGCAGACCCCCACAACCACCGGGCAAGGGTTGTGGGGATGAGGCCCTTGTCCCCATCAACATGGGGACAAGGTGCTTTGGGGGGGCTACCCCAAAGCACCCTCCCCATGTTGAGGGCATGTGACCTGGTGCGGTTCAGGAGGGGGGGCGCTCTCTCATCCCCCCTCTTTTCCTGTGGCCTGCCAGGTTGCGTGCTCGGATAAGGGTCTGGTATGGATTTTTGGGGGGACCCCAGGCCATTTTTTTTTATTTTGGTGTGGGGTTCTCCTTAAAATCCATACCAGACCTGAAGGGCCTGATATGGAATTTGGGGGGACCCCCATGCAAATTTTTTTTAAATTTTGTTTCGGGGTTTCCCTTAATATTCATACCAGACCCAAAGGGCCTGGTATAGATATTTGGGGGGCCCCATGCCATTTTTTTCAATGACTTTTATCTGTATTGCCAAGACCCGACAATTCATTATAGCTGCGAGTAGTTTTAAATTACTTTTTTTCCTTTTAGAAATGTCATTTTGTGCAGGGACTGTTCTAAACACAGGAAAAATGTGCCACTTTACAGGCATACTATAGACACCCCCATGTACAAAATGTAAAGGAATATTTCACTCTTATTGTTTCACTTTAAGCATTATTAAAATCACTGCTCCCGAAAAAACGGCTGTTTTTAAAACTTTTTTTGCATTGATACATGTCCCCTGGGGCAGGACCCAGATCCCCAACACTTTTTATGACAATACCATGCATATAAGCCTTTAAAATTAGCACTTTTGATTTCTCCCATAGACTTTTAAAGGGTGTTCCGCAGCTTTCGAATTTGACGCAAACACCCCAAATTGTTCGCTATTCGTCGAACAGGCGAACAACTTACATTCAAATGGAACATCAGGCTTATCCCTAATCATTGCATAGTGCTCTCTTCTGCCTTATGGAAAAATGCAGAGGTCCTTCAGCAGCAGACATAGGGGTTGATTTACTAAAGGCAAATCCACTCTGCACTACAAGTGCACTGCAAGTGCACTTGGAAGTGCAGTCACTGTAGATCACTGTAGATCTGAGGGGAAGCTCTGAAATGAGGGGAAGCTCTTCTGATATTATCATCCAATCATGTGCAAGCAAAAATGCTGTTTTTTATTTTCCTTGCATGTCCCCCCTCAGATCTACAGCAACTGCACTTCCAAGTGCACTTGCAGTGCATTTCCAAGTGCACTTGCAGTGCACTTGTAGTGCAAAGTGGATTTGAATTTAGTAAATAAACCCCGGAACTTCCGGTTCCGGCGCCGCATGGAGTAGCTGTCTCTCCTCACAGCTCCCGCAACCAGGACAAAAAACCTGCCTATAAAACCGGCCCTGAAGCCCGAATTCACCCTCGGCTACCTCGGGCACCAGTACCCACTACATGGACCGGTTCGTGGAAGTCCGCGGCCCCCGCTCCAATACGGCCCAAACGGCGCCGCCGCCCCAGCCGCAAATCGAGGCCCCGGCTTCGGCCTACACGGACCTGCAAACAGGCGCGCAGCCAGCAGATATGGAAGTAAGTGGCAGCGCAGCCCCTCACACATCTCCACAAGCTTCCCAAGCTCAGCCACAACCCAAAGCCGCCTCTCCTCTAGCCCCTCTCTCCCAGGCCTTTCAAACGTCGGCCCCCTCTCCACAGCATGCAGGGGACCATAATACAGAGCGCATCGCACAAGCAGTAGCAGCTCTCCTGTCCCCCATGATTGCAACATCTGTGGAGAAAGCTGTAAATGCAGGGATGAAACAAATTAAAGCCCAGCTAGGAGAACATAACACCAGGCTACATGATCTGGAACACCGCCTCTCCAGTATGGAAGAAGAGATGTACCAAGCCCAAGCCACGGAACAGGCGCAGGACAAGACAAACCAATACATAATACAAAAACTCGATGATTTGGAAAATAGGTCCAGAAGGAGCAACCTGCGATTTGTGGGGTTACCCGAATCGCTACAATCATCTGCTCTAACAGACTTTTGCTCCCATCGCATCCCTGAAGCGCTAGGCCTAACAGGCCCCTGCGCGGTGGAGTGCGCCCACAGAATGGGACCATATAGTGAAGAGCGCAAGAGCCCTCGCCCCATCATTGCCAAATATCTAAACTACGCAGACAAAGCACTCATTCTCCAAAAATTTAGACAAACCCGCACACTCCAAATTGATGGTGTGAGGGTTCTGATCTTTGCCGACTACTCCATCGAGGTCTCCAAGAAACGCAAAGCCTTCCAACAGATATGCACAGAACTCTTCAAGCAACAAATCAAATTTACTCTAGCATTCCCAGCCACCCTACGCCTCAAGACTCCCAACGATGACCAGTTATCCTTTCAGGATCCACCAGAAGCGGAAGCCTACGTGCGATCGTTACTCTCCAACAATCAACAGCACACCCCCTCCAAGGGCACCCCACTCAACCGCTCCCTGGACCAACGGAGCCCACGCAAAGACTCTCCCAAACGCTTCAGATCCTCATTTCCTGACCAGCATCGCTTCACTCCTCGCTGAACTGTAACTCGCAACCGCCATCGCGGGCTACCCAATCTATGGACAGTTCCCCAACTTGTCCCCTCTCAGGTTTTTTTTTACCTTCCTTCCATGGTATCACGTAATGTATAACGCTATATTGTTATGATTGGCTCTCAGTTTTAAGAGGCATTGTTTTTTTTTCTTCTTTCTTTTCCAGAACAATTTTTGTTTGAAAACAGTTTTCTTATACGGTTATGTCCTCCTGGCTTCACTGTGTATGGCAACATGCATCCCCCCCCCCCAATTTCTACTTTCTAACCTCAAGTGCATGCATAGACGCCTGTCACCCTTCCACGGGCCTTTCGGGCCCCACTCCGCAACTGTCCTGTTATGGGAGCTGACCTACACAGTGAACCCATGCGGAAAAAAGTGAAGTGCTTAGGCTTAATGGTTATGCTAGTCCCAATGTTACTTCCCCTCCATGGTATACCCCCCCCTCCTTCTACCCCCTTCCACGGGGCCCAAACCATCTCCCCCACACATCCAATGTGACTCTTGATCATTGTGAAAATGGCATGAATCCTGCCATAGCTGGTGTCTCAACCCATCATACACAAATTGGTAAATTGACAATATCTGCTCATACCCCTCACAACCCCCCCCTAACATGAAAATAATTTCCTGGAACGTAAAGGGTCTCAGATCCCCTCAAAAAAGAATGAAAATTCTCAGGCATCTTAAACGGCTCAAAACAGATATAGCCCTACTCCAGGAATCACACCTGCCAGCCTCAGACTTCCACCGTATGCAGAAGCTCTGGGTTGGCACTGTTCTAGGATCTGAGGCAGCAGGACGCAAAGCTGGTGTCCTCCTACTCATTCACAAAAATCTCCCCTGCTCAATCCTGTCGACAAAAACTGACCACCAGGGCCGCCTGCTCACCACACATGTCAAAATAGGCTCCAAAGAGCTCATAATCACAAACGTCTACGCCCCTAACAGCCCCAATAAACAGTTCTACTCCGAGCTTTCCAGTTGGCTTCTAGAAAACACTCACCTCCCCCACCTGATCGGAGGGGACTTTAATGACACCCTTCATCTGATAGACGACAGATCCTCACCAAAAAGTCCAAACCCACGTTCCAACCCTCCAGCCCCTTCCCTCTTCGCAAATACCATGGATTCTATCCATATCCAGGACCTTTGGCGCCTCTCCCACCCAACAGACAGGGAATTTACATTCTACTCCAACCCACACAAAATATTCACAAGGATTGACTATTTCTTTGGTTCCGACAACTTAATCCCTCTCCTCCAGAACACCACTATACACGACATAACCATCTCCGACCACGCACCTATAGAAGTAACTCTCGACAATCTAAACCTACCCCCACATCCCAACATCTGGCGGTTTCCTTCCTTCCTCCATAACAACACTGATTTCCAACAATACATGTCCGATGCATGGACGGAATACTCCTCCAACAATGCCCCCCACATACACGACCCTAACCTATTCTGGGACGCCGGTAAAGCCTACCTAAGAGGCCGTATCATCTCCTATGCAACCTCCTTTAAACGCAACACCCTGTCTAAATATAAAGCAGCCAGCTCACGCCTACACCAGGCACAACGAGCACTATATACCACAGACTCCCCAGCCAACCGATTGGAATGGCAGGCAGCTAAGAGGGACTTCGACACATGGGTAAACACCCTTGAACACACCAAACAGGCCCACTTAGAAGCCTCCTTCCATAAATTTGGAAACAAAGCGGGTAAGCTCTTATCCAGACTATGCAAAGGCCCTTTCCGCCCTACCCACATTACATCACTCCGCGACAGTACAGGCACCCTTCAATCCACTCCACAAGCTATTAACAAAATTATGCAGCAATTTTACTCTACACTCTACGCCACAGATCCCATAGATACACAAAAAGCACGCGCTTTTTTAGGAAAAATAAGCTTGCCCAAGATTTCCACACTACAACTAGAAACCCTTAATGCCCCCATAACCCCCACTGAAATATCAACAACCATCCGCCACTTGACTCTCTCCAAGGCCCCAGGCCCGGACGGCTTCACTAGCGAATTTTATAAGACCCTTCAACCCCTTCTGGAACCCACCCTCCTTCAAGTATACCGGAATATCTGGTCAGGGGGTACGTACATACAGTCGGGGAACCAAGCTCTTATAAAATTACTATCAAAAAAGGGCAAAGACCCCCAAGAACCAGGCTCATACAGGCCCATATCACTTCTCAACCTAGACGTGAAAATCCTCTCCAAAATTATAGCCACCAGGCTGGCTGACATTGTCCCTTCCTTAATTCACCCCGCTCAATCAGGCTTCGTAAAAGATAGAACCGCCACCCTCAATATTCGTAAAGTCATGATGGCTCTAGAACACGCACTCCATCACCCAAACACCAACCATGCCATTATCACATTAGACGCAGAAAAGGCCTTCGATAATGTTAGCTTCGACTGGCTTTCTATGACAATGTCAGAAATGGGATTCTCTGGCCCATTCCATCACCTCATCACTGCCATGTACACAGCCCCATCAGCAAAATTAGTGGTAGCAGGCCTCATGTCAGAAGAATTTCGTCTTCACAAGGGCACCCGCCAAGGATGTCCTCTATCCCCACTCCTCTTTAACATCGCCCTAGAACCCCTGTCTAGATATTTAACACTAACAGCCCCCTTACATGGCATAAAAATAGGCACACATGATCTACGTACTTCTCTATTTGCGGATGACGTCCTCATATTCTCGGCCAACCCCCCCTCTGATATGATAACCATCAAAAAGGTGTTTGATGAATTTCGCTTGTGCTCCGGCCTACGCATTAACTACAGCAAAAGCGAAATCCTCCCCATAGGCACACACTCTGTACCACAATGGGCCCAAAAATCTATTTTCCCGGTCGCGAAATCCCATATCACCTATTTAGGGATAAAAATAGGAAAGCTCCCCTCTTCATTATACCATCTAAATTACCCTCCTCTGCTGTCGAAAATATCTCAAGAATTAAATGCCTGGATGGACCTGCCCCTCTCGCTCTTGGGAAGATGCCACCTAATAAAAATGGTCAGTTTCGCAAGATTACTATACTCACTACAAACTATTCCGCTACTACTTCTTCACAAAGATGTATCTTCGCTCAACTCCTCCTTATCAAAATTCCTATGGCGAAACAAAAGACCATGCATAGCTCTAAAAAAACTACATCTTCCCAGGCGCGAAGGGGGCATCAGTTTACCGCACATTAGAATGTATAATATAGCATGCTTGCTTAGAACCAGCATAGACTGGATAACGCAATCCTCCCGCTACTCAAACTTCTCCCTGGAATCGGACATGGCCCATCCTTACTCGCTAGCAGGTCTCCTCCACTGCAGATGGAAGTCAGTCCCCCCCCCTCACCAACATAATCTACTATTGAGAGACACAGCGGTGGCTTGGAGAGAAGCTAGGAAAATACTTAAGATATCCCCTTTCGTGTCATCTCATCTCCCGATTCAAGGAAATCCGGCCTTCCCACAGGGACTAGAACATAAACCTTTCAAAATATGGGAACGGAAAGGCCTAACAAAATTCTCCTCCCTTTGTAAATAAACCCCTGAGTGTAAACTTTGTGACCTTAAAGCTCATTTACATATCAAATTTGTCTCCTACATAACATAGTTGAGTTAAGAACTACCCTAAAGGAACTCACTTTAGGTAAAGTGGAGAAAACTCTGACAGGCCTTTGCCACATTTTTTATGATAAGGGGAATAAGGCCCATACTCTACTAGCCAACAAACTGAATGAAAAAACCCACTTAGCAGCCACTCAGGCAGTCAGGGATGCTCGAGTAGATCTTCACTATTACCCTATGTTCACTGTACAAAATTCTCAACATTTTTACTCTGACTTATACAACAACCCTACAATTCCACATTCTTTGACTATGGCCAACCTTCACGACTGAATACAATGTTACCTTCAGCAAAGTGGTGTCTCTAAACTATCTGCTTCTTCTCTTCTTTCACTAAGGCTGGATTCTCACCTATGCAGGTTGCAGTTTGCGTATTGCAGGTGCATTTTGCGTTTTTAAATACACATTTTTGATCCATTAAAATCTATGAAACCAAAAACCAAAAAAAGTCCCTGGCCCTTTCTATAAAATGCATTGATGTGAACTACATCCATAGGAAACCATGTTAAATGGACTGTAGTGTGTTTCTGCAAAACTGAAAATGCACTAAAAAATGCATAGCTGTGAACCAGGCCTTAATGCTCCTATTACAGAAGAAGAAAAAGAGGAAACTATTAAAGTGGTTGTAACCTCTTTTACACCACTTTTACCTACAGGTAAGCCTGTAACAAGGCTTACCTGCTGGTACCATGAATATCTCTTAAACTTGCACAGTTTAGGATACATTCAGTATATGCACTGCTGCTGATGTCACCGACGCATGCGCAGTGAAGAAACGTGCCACTGGTGCCATTTCTTCAGTAGCCATGCCTTGACCAGTGGCTCCCATGGCATCATCGCAGCTCCAGCCAATCAGAGATTCCGGAGCCGCGAACCTGAAAGTAACTCCGGAGGAAAATGTTGACTGTGTACTCGGAGTGCCGACGCAGATTCAGGGCATCGTTTGGTGGTGAGTATTTCATAATGAATGTGCCTTTGTCTTGCAGAGTTTGTTTTTTTTCCCGAGGTTTACAAGCTCTTTAAGATGCTTCCCAACTGTAATGCTTCGGGTCCAGATGGTTTGCAGTATGAATACTAAAAGACATTTATGTCTAGTCTTCTCCCATACATCACCCAGTTTTTAACAGTCTCTTTCATAAAGAATTAGTCTCTTGCGATATGCCATGCTCCTACTTCACCCTCATCCTTTAAACCAGACAAGGACCACTCCCTATGCACAAATTATTGGCCCATTGCTTTTTTTAAATTCAGACTCAAACATTTTTTACCAAACTGCTTTCTCTTAGACTCAATGAGGTCCTCCCTTCCCTGATCCATAAGGATCAATCTGGTTTTGTTCCCTTTTTCCAAGGTGGAGATTGCACCAGGAGGGTGATCAGCTTTATAGACGCTGTAAATAGAGAAAAGAGGCAGCTCTTCTTTTAAGTCTAAATGCTAAAAAAGTCTTTGATAGGCTGAGCTGGATCTTTATTTTTGCAGCCCTTGAATATATAGGTTTTAGGGGACCTTTCCTGAAGGCTATCAAACATTTCTATGCAGCTACCTCGGAGCAGGTTAAGTCACCTCACGCTACTTCCTCCCTTTTCTCTATATCGAAAAGGACAATGTAAGGCTGCCTGTTATCTCCATTATTCTTTGTCCTCTGCATAGAACCCCTAGCAGCCTATATTCAACAGGATCTGAATATCCATGGGGTGTTGGTTAGGAGTAGAGAATTTTCAATTTCCTTGTTCGCCGATGATGTTAACTCAGGGTAACTATCCCTAATCTTCATAAGCAACTCCACCTTTATGGCTCCTTGTCAGGATATGAAATTAATTCTACCAAGTCTGAAGCCCTACCATTAATCAGCTCTCATCAGGAGATTCTACTTCTTTCTAGTTGTTTCCCATATGCATGGAAGACCACCTTACTTGAATATTTGGGTGTCAATATTACCCCCACTTATGAGACTCTGTACAGAGCAAATTTTCTATCCTTGTTTAAGTCAATTTGTGCGCTTTTTAGCCCAATAGAAACACTACCACATTTACTTTTTTGTATGTATTTCTTCTATAAAATGACTATCCCAAGCTTCTTTATCTCTTTTCGTTGCTACCAGTACTAGTGGCCCTCGTCGCATTTCAAACAACTCCTAAAGTCCTTTTGGATTTTACGTAATAACTATAAAACCGGATTGCGAATAAAGTTTTTTATGTCTCTCAAAGTAATGGTGGCCTAGCCTTTCTGAATCTATTAAGACACTATTATGCGACTCAATTACGAGATGTCGCTTCTTAAATAAAACTGCTGGACCGAGGTCGAGAAGCTTTGGTTGGCTCCTGTTTGTGCTAACAACTTATTATGGAATGCCAAAGCAAATGTGGTTGCCCCCTTTTCTCTCCTGCACTCTTTCATTACTACAGGGACTGTGGAGACAGTTGAAACATTTACACTCTCTTTATTCATAAGCCTCTTTGGTGACTTCTTTTTTGTTAAACCCTAAAATGCCAGATAGCCTTACCTCTCTTTGGATGTCGGAGACATTTTTTCATTTTGGCCACCTGATAGACCCTAGAACGTGCAAACTACTTTTGTGTGACACGTTAATGGAGAGACACGGTTTACCACAATGTGTGCTATATTGATACCATTATGCATCCTCTATAACTCCCACTCTGCAATTTTCCAAACTGACACTTTTTGAGAAATTGGTCTTGGCTGGTCCCTTTTACACAGGTTTAATATCTGCTATCTACAGTATAAAATCTTTTATGCTTTCCCGATGCAAGCACAGGACAAACATACACACAGGAAAAACATACTTACATGGCATAAATGAGAAGGAGCAATTGGTGAGGAATTGCCCTTGGAGGCCTGGCAGTTGATTTGGTCTCAGGCAGCTAAGAGTTCCTCTACTTTTGGTACCTAACACCTTCACGCCTGCATTCTATTTATCCAACAGCAAGTGACCGATGTTGGAGATGACTCAGGAATCAAGGCTCCCTATTACATGTATACCACCAATGCTGGTCCCTTCAGCCATTATGGCAAGCAGCTTACCATGTACTTCAACGTCTATTTGACTTGAGCTTCCCTTTTCTGCCTAAAGTATTTTTGCTAGGCCTACTTCCACCTACTCTTTCTAAAACTGCCACATCCTCACCGCTGCCAGTGCCCGATGGCTCTCCACTGGAAAAAAGATAACCCCCTATCTCTACTGAGCTGTATGCCACAATCAAACATGTAGAACATCCCTTATGGCACGCCTGACCAACAACCTTGAAAACCACAATAAAGTTTGGGAACGTTGGCATTCCATTGAGGTAGGTTACTCTGGATGGTTCCAAGTTTCTTACAGCTGGAGGGAGCTTGCAGTTTCTGGAGGGTGGAGAGCCTTATATTTCCTTATTTTTCTACTACCTCTTCCCTTTTTTTCCCCTTTTCTCTTTCAGTGATGAGATATTGAACTTTGTACTATGCTTCTAGTTCAGATGGACATATTGCCTGCATAACTGACTGCCTGTAAGGCAGAGTTTTTGGTTATCTATACCATTTTTGGTCCAGGGTTGTATTCTCTATGTTGAACTTTCTTTATAAATATTGTTGACAAGACTACTGACCATTGGACATTGTTATGCACTTTGCTAGCCTGCGTGTAGTGTTTATCTACTGAGATTTTGTAGATTGCTGTACAAGGTGCTTCCTTTTAAAACTTAATAAAAATTGTTAATTCTAAAAAAAGAAATAAGCTGAAATCAACCTCTGATTGCTGTAAAACATTTTTTTTTTCAAAAAGGCTTCATTGTTAAGTGAATTAGAAGCATTATCTAAAGCATCATCTTTTAAAGAAGCTAGAAATAAAGGATATAGGCACCCAGAAGTATGCCTGTATATTATATAGCAAATGTAATATTATCATATTCACTAACAAAAATGTTATGCTCTTGGACCTTTGTGTAAAAACCCCCATTTACACCCCCATAACACTTGCATTTAGTTATACTGTATCTTCATGGAGTACAGGAGAAAAGAGCATTCTAGAATAAAATAAGCAAAAAAGACCATGGACTGTACATGAGATTTTGTTAGAAAACCTATATTGAGGAAAATCTACACAACTGACACCAGTGTAAAATAGACTACACAGGTTTGTATGTGCAGGAAATCCCATCAAAGAATATATTGTTTTAGGATAGCATCTGTAAAATATGTTGTTTTTTATCAAGGAAGCATAATCACGGATACAGAGAAGAAAGGGCAGCATGCTAGAGGCAAGTTATAATGATGCAAAATCCCTCTAAACGGTTGACATGGAAACGACTATATATAGTTTCTGTATATTCACACTTTATCACACAGCAAATTACAAACAACCAGTTTACATATTGCTTTGAGTATGTGATCAATCGTTAACAGTTTTCATTGCTTATATATTGATGCAAATATAAACTTGTTCAAACATTTGATAGTTTTACCATACATTTGAATTTGTTTTGCATATCTATCAGTAGAGTACTGCATATTCCATGAATTCTTCTGTGCTATTTTTGCTAGAAGCCAAACAGAACATAAGGAATGGGCACTCTCCCCACATAAAAACCCAGGATGTCACTGTATGTGTTGTTTGAGGAGCGAAAGGGTGGGAGTGGAAAATATGTTTTGGGTACAGTAGGTAGACAAGCATTTAGCAGAATATAATACTATACAGTCCATCAGTACTTTATGTAAAAAAATATATACCGTATATATCTTGCTGATTAAGTTCCAGAACCTGACAATCCATTCACAAATGTTGCTCTCTAAATGTAACAATCTTTTAAAGACCTAGGAAGCAATAATTTATTCCTAGACTTGGTGTATCAAAAAAAATCACAAAATTAGAGACTTGTTTTTAACAAAACACTTTGCTCTTTTAGCTCCAGGAACTGAATATCTATAATCAGAATCAGTGCGATTAAAGCCTTGCCCATTTCTCCAGCTAGTAAAATGTTCCTAGTACATAAAAACACTGGTCAGCGACCGAAAAAAATAAAGGTATCAAAATTGGTGGGAACAGCAGAAAGAACAAAAGATAAGTTGAAAATGCTCCAAGGATGAAGGAAATAAAAATCAGTCAGGGGACAAATGTTCCAGCACTTTTAATGTTTAAGAGAAACAGCAGAGAGTTCTATAAACCACTTACCACCACAAATAAATCCACAGTGCATATCCTGAAATGGGGGTCTATATGACACTGAGCTTAGGGGAGGCTGCTGTGGTTAATACAGAAGTCTGGAAGTCTGGTATTACACACCAAGTGCAGAAAAGCCATGCAGTGCATAACTGAGTCTGGGGGTATAATTTTTACACTAAGTCTAGGGATTGCTGTGAAAATTGACAATCAGAATCTGAGGGACCAAGAATGTCAGCTGCTAGGGTAAATCTTTAGGATTTAGGGGATATAGTAGGACACTGACAGTATTTGTTCACAGACAAATCTTCAGATTTGAATATTCAAATCTTCCTTTAAATATCGTGCCTGGGGGGTGTCTATAGTATGCCTGTAAAGTGGTGCATGCTCTTTTTTTAAATTAGTTTTTTATCTATATTGCTGAGACCCGACAATTCATTACAGCCGCGATCAGTTTTGAATGACAATTTTTCCTTTAGAAATGTCATATTGCTGTGGTACTGTTTTAAACATTGGAAAAATGCGCCACTTTACAGGCATACTATAGACACCTCCCAGGCACGATATTTAAAGGAATATTTCATTTTTATTGTTTCACTTAAAGCATTAAAAAAATCACTGCTCCCAAAAAAACAGCCGTTTAAAAAAATATATATTTTGCATTGATCCATGTCCCCTGGGGCAGAACCCAGGTCCCCAAACACTTTTTATGACAATAACTTGCATATAAGCCTTTAAAATGAGCACTTTTGATTATTCATGTTCGTGTCCCATAGACTTTAATGGTGTTCCTGTGTTCTGCCAAATTTTTTGCCTGTTCGCATGTTCTGCTGCAAACCAAACAGGAGGGTGTTCGGGGGGCGTGTCCAAGATGGTGAGGTGAGCAGTCGCCTGTTCTGGAGCTCCGCCGAGGCCTACTCTAAAATCCGCAGCCATCGGCACAAAATCGGCACATAAATTGAACCCTGAGGCCAGCCATAAGTTGTGCACCAGACAAGTTGCTCCCTGGACCCTGAGGGGCTCGCACAGGGGCGAATGGCCGTCCGACTTATAGAGGCCCGGTCCTTGGGCTTGGCGGTCTCTCCGGGGCCTACTACGGGACAGCACAGAGAGTCTGGAGGTCGGTGGGGGCCCCCTGCTAGTGGACACTCTAATCCTACTCCCCTCCTATCTCGGACACCGCCGGTCTGACATCCGCCGGACCGGACATCCCCTTGCTGTGGACGCGGGGCCACGATTCCACTAGGCCCCGGGTGAAGCCGCGGTCTCGATTAGAGGAGCGGCCGGAACTATCGGCGGAGGTAGCCGGCGCTGACGGACTCTCCTCTCCCTCCTGCCGCGGCAGCCGGCTGGCCGCCGTCCCCCGGACTTGGCCCTCCCTTGTTGTGGATGTGGAGGCCTACTTCCACTAGGCCCCAATGAAGCCGCGGTCTCGTCTAGAAGGGCGGCCGGAGCCGCCGGAGGAGGAGGCGGAGCTGATTCCAGGACCCAGGGAGCCCTCTCTCATCCTGCCCCAGCATCACCAGGGACACTCTGATTGGACCTGATTGGACCTCCAGGCGCAGGGAACCCCAGCGGATCCTGAATGAGGCGGCCGGTAAGGGGAAAAAATATAAATTCCCTTCCTCCCCAGAGATACCCCCCCGCAGCCAGCACCCTCACAAGTACACAGACCCACACGCAGTGTACACAGGGCCTCGCAGACTGCACTAATGGAGGCTGCTGAGGCCAGACCCCCCTGGCTGGCAGAGGTCATGGCAGCTATAGCCACATGCCAATCCACGCTCACTGCAAAAATAGACGCAGTACAAATGGATGTGGGCCTCTTACGTCAGGATATGGACAGGCTCCGTTCCAGGGTGACAGAAACGGAACAGAGGGTCAGTGACGCAGAGGACACAGTCGCTCAACACAGCGCAGCACTTCATACTCTCCAAACTAAGGTTAAGGCCCTGGAGTACAGGGCAGAAGACGCGGAGAACAGGAACAGGCGCAACAACCTGCGCATTGTGGGATTGGCGGAGGGGGCTGAGGGCAACAACCCCACATGCTTTGTGGAGGACATGCTACGCAACCTTCTACCGGAGGCTCGTTTATCCCCCCAATATGCAGTGGAAAGGGCGCATAGAATTCCACCAAAACCTGGCCCTCCAGGGGCCCCTCCTCATACTTTTATTCTTCGACTTCTCAACTTTTGAGATAGGGACAAGATCATGCGAGCTTCTAGGAATGTGGGCGACCTACAGTTTCAAAACAACAAATTGATGATCTTTCCTGACTACTCGATAGAAACACAGAAACTCAGGAAGTCATTTGACCATGTGAAAGTGGCATTGCGGGCGCGCAACATCCGCTACAGTGTCCTATTTCCACCACGTTTGAGGGTCCAGGATGGCGAATCAGTCCGTTCTTTTACCTCCCCCAGGGAGGCATCCGCCTGGCTTGACACACTACCCCAAGACCGACAACCGAGAGCTTGATATGGAATCACTATCTGTTCATGTTTGAATACACTGGGCCCTGAGTATTAATATGAGGCAGTTCAGCTCCACCTGCTTACCTGATCTTAAATGTGACAGCCTCCATGAGGGACCCACAACTAATAAGCCAGTGCCCCTGATGGCGTACACCAGGAGAACTTTTAAGTTGGAAGTAGTAATGTTCCTCTCCCACAGGGACCTCAGGGAACCAGTTCACCACACACATTCAGATGGCGGAATTACCCCTCTTTTTCTTTGTTTTTTTTCTAAAAAAATCTTTTTGTTTCACCATTTTTGCCTTTTCCCCCTTTTTTTCCTTTTATTTTTTATTTTTTTATTATATATATGCAGGGTCGGGCCCAGCCCAATGTTTAATTGACTTGTTTCGGTTACCCTCCGTATTGCGGGTCCCCCCGAAAGATTTGGTGGTGCCCCAAGTTAGAGGACAGCGACTCGGCTCACCTGAGACCCCCGAGGACTCTTGGGGGGTCGAACCGCCTTTTGCACAGGACCCCCCTTTGCAGCCAGCATGCTGATTTTTGTTGGGATGGAAGCCTGCCTCAGTTTCAAGGGGTTGGGTGGGGTGGGGGGTGGGGTTAGTGGCCCCATGAGGGCAGATTTACTGTTTTGGGTTAAAATTTTGTTTTTGAAAAGTTTGGTTTTGCAAAAATGGGTTATAAATGCATTGCAAATGTCAGTAATGTATGGCTTTATGTGTTGTATTCTCCGGGTCGGGTTGGCAGCCTCGAGGGAAGAGTATCCTTGTAATTTGCGCATCCCCAATATACCGTACAAATATGGCACCCCTTAGTATTTTGTCCTGGAACACCAGGGGTCTGAACTCTAAGGTTAAGAGATCACTGGTGTTCCAATTCATCAAAGCTCACAGCCCACATGTCTGTATATTACAGGAAACCCACCTAGTGGGTAGGAAAACTATGGCTCTAAAGAAACCCTGGATTGGATATCATTATCACTCCACATACTCTAACTTTGCGAGGGGAGTAAGTGTCCTAGTCCATAAATCTCTCCCCTTTAGGCTGCTGAACCTGGTACTTGACCCGGAGGGTAGATATGTGGTGGTCCACACTCAGATACACTCTATGAGATGGGTAATAGTGGGGGTGTACTTACCCCCCCCGGAATCGATACCTCTCCTGCACCAGGTAGCCGCTAAGATAGCGGACTTTCAAAGTGACAATATACTGTAGCTATTTTGGGTGATTTTAATATGGCCCCCGATCCGGAGGTGGACAGGATGTCCAGTATTGGGCACCCCCACCCCGGCTTAGCGGACTGGGCGAAGCTATACGGTCTGACGGATGTGTGGCGATGGAGGAATCCTCACCATAGGGCCTACACCTGCCACTCAGCCTCACATAGATCCTTTTCCAGGATCGACTTGGCCTATGTGGACCGTCCCGCCCTGTCTAGAGTTAGAGACATCATAATCCTTCCCAGGGGCGTGTCCGACCATGCACCACTCCTCCTGACACTGGATCTATTATAGCCAGGGTTCGTAGGGAGAGGCGAGTGGACTTATCTGACGCAGGGAGGAAGGCAGACCTGCAAGAGGCACAGTTCCTTAGGACGAAGGACCCTGGTGACTATGACACGCTTCAACTTCTGTCCGGATTCGCACTTCCTCACTCGAAAAAGCCTTCTCGCCCAGACACAATGTATATTCGAGAAAGTCGTCTTCTGGGGTGACGACTTCTTAGTCGAAACATGTTGGGTTGATCCCTCACAACTACCGCTACACGATTGATACGCTAACTTTATCTGCAAAAAATTCGTGTTGACCGATTCTTCCTCCCCATGGTTTGTGTGACGATAACTTCTGACCGGATAATACGTCTAGACCTGTTGGTCACTAAGCCTTTTTGACCTGTATGGCATACGCCATTTCAGGCCATACTTTCCGGTAAGCCTCCATAGCTTCTGGTGATGGTCCTGGCACTGTTTCCAAACGTCCGTGCACCTCGGGTCTTTTATGGTCCACGTACCTACCAGGCTACTGGGTTAAAAACTCTTCTACACATATAAGAAAACACCTGCCTAAAATTGTTCATGCACTGATGTCACAGATTTTTTTGGTGTTTTGGACTTTACATTAGATAACTGTTCATGCACTGTTATCACATATTCTCTTCATTGTTTTAGATCATATCTAATTTTTGTATTGAACACAATTATTTATTTATTATTTCTGTTCATTAGTCACTGTTACTTGTGCTCACGTGTCAATTCTGTTTCACATTTTTATTGTGTGATATTACCTAATGCTTAGTTTCATATATTGCTACAATTAGCGCCACACTTTGTATTTTTACAATGTGAACAGGGGGAGAGGTCTGGGAAGTTATTAGCCTGGTTGTCTAGGGAACAACAGGGGGGGATGTGCATACCACACATTCAAGGACCTGACGGACGTCTCACATATGACTCAGACGAGATAAACGATAGCTTTGCCTCCTTTTATAGGAAGCTATATGGCACTAGGGTCACCTACACTAGAGACGAACTGACCGATTACCTAGAGCCCATTGACTTCCCGGTCCTGACGGTAAAATATCGTGACAACCTTGATGCCCCCATCACCACAGACAAATTACTTAAAGCTCTTAAGTCACTCCAGTCGGGCAAATCTCCGGGTCCGGATGGGATACCCGTCGAGTTCTATAAACAGTATGCTGAGGAGTTGACAGGGAAATTACAGGCTATGCTAAAGGAGGCGCAACGACTGGAGACACTTCCAAACTCATTAAGTGAGGCGGTGATTGTTGTAATCCCCAAGCCTGGGAAAGACTCGTCTCTATGCTCATCTTATCGCCCCATCTCCCTAATAAACGTTGATGCTAAGCTCCTGGCCAAGGTGTTGGCCATGAGACTTAACACAGTAATAACAGCCCTAATACATCCGGACCAAACGGGGTTCATGCCGGGGAGGGGAACGGACATCAACATCAGGAGGCTTTTTACCCATATGGATAGGGCGCAGGCGGAGTCAGCGGGAGTGGTGGTTTCCCTTGACGCCGAGAAGGCCTTTGACTCCGTAGAATGGGTCTTTTTATGGGAGGTCCTCTCGAGATTTGGATTCGGGACGAATTTCCTAAAATGGTTACGGATGCTATACGCCAACCCCACAGCTAGGATTCGCACTAACGGAACCCTCTCTGATTCTTTCCCCCTGGGTAGGGGCACACGTCAGGGTTGCCCTTTGTCGCCGGGGCTTTTCGCCTTGGCGATAGAGCCCCTTGCCATCGCTTTGAGGGCGGAAGCGAGGGTGAAGGGAATAATGGTAGGCACAATTGAAGAGAAAGTGTCCCTGTACGCGGACGACACATTACTTTATCTTGCTGATCCCAATCAATCATTGCAGGAAGCTTTAAACCTATTTGAAAACTTCGCCTGATTTTCAGGTGTCCGCATAAATTGGGACAAGTCGGTCTTGTTTCCGCTTCATCCCATGCTTCCCAGGGTGGACACTGCCACCCCACTTCAGTGGGTGGACGAGTTCATGTATCTGGGTGTAAAAATCAAAAAACACTACCCACGAGTTTTTGGAAAAAAATCTGCAGCCCCTTATCTCCCAACTCACAGTAAAATGCACGGCCTGGCGTTCCTTACCGCTCACCCCCGTAGGCAGAATTAATTTGCTTAAAATGGTATTTCTCCCGAAATTTCTGTATTTTTTCCGTAACACACCATCCCACATACCCAAGTCCTTTTTTAGACGATTAGAGGGGATTTTGACCGCTTTAATCTGGGCTGGGAGACCCCCCAGAGTGGCAAAGAGGGTGCTTTACCTTCCTCTATCAGGAGGGGGACTTGCTCTGCCAAATTTTTTGATATACTATTGGGCCGCTGTACTGGTTACGGTGCGCTGGTGGTTCTCTCAGCCCAGACAAAACCCTGCAGTTAGACTCGAGGCTGCCATCTTGGGCTCCTACGCGGCCCTGTCAAACCTAGTGTACAGGGGTCCCAAGGCACCCTACCCTCTGACGACCCCAATGAAAACTACCATTAGAGTGTGGAGGGAGGCCAGGGCAATATATGCTGAGCCAAATCGTGTGTCTCCTCACACTCCGCTTTGGGGTAATCCTACCCTATCCCATCTCTATGATATTCCAGATCCCTCCCAGTGGGCCACACGGGGAATAACCACTCTAAAACATGTTATAACCAATGGTAGGCTAGCGTCCTTCAACGACCTTAAACGACAGTACTCTCTCCCACAAACTTTTGAGTTCAGATACTGGCAATGGAGACACGCGATGAGGGCGCAATTTCCGGATAAACTGAAACTGGAACCGGACTCGGTTGAGCAACTTTTGACCTCAAGTGCAATGGGGAAGCCCCTATCCAGATTGTACATGTACCTGACGGTAGCATATGACATTAAGCCCACCCGTACGTTTGACAAATGGAAGGAGGATATTCAAGCACTGGGGGAGGAGGAATGGGAGGATTGTGTCTCGACCTACATCCCAACTGTGATGGCAGCTAAGGACAGGTTCATGCAGTTGAAGTTTCTTCATAGGGCCTACTTCACTCCGCATAGGATGGCAAAAATTTATCCCCATGTCGATCCATCATGCCCTCGGTGCAGGAGCAGAGAGGGGACATTTTGGCACATGGTGTGGGCGTGCCCGAAGCTCGGACCATACTGGGAAGGGGTTACAGGGATGTTAAATGACATATGTGGAACTGAGTTATCACCTGATCCCATGCTGCTTCTGTTGAGCTACTTGGGTGATGTTGAAGGGGACAGATACACTAAACTTTCTATAACACATATGCTGTTCTATGCAAGGAGGGAGATAATGCTACATTGAAAGTCAGCTGAGCCCCCCACCCTCGGGTCCTGGAAGAAGGCAGTAGACTGAGTGCTGCCACTGTACAAACTTACATATGAAAGCAGACAGTGTCCTGCTAAATTTAATAAGGTCTGGTCGGCCTGGATGGCTACGCGTGGTTGAGGGACCGGGAGCTGGGGACCGAGTGACGGATTCCCCGGTCTTGGCTTGGGGCTTGCCAGATGACGATTATATTTAATCTGAGGAACTCTTCACACATGTACTGGCTCTGGGGGGGTAGTGAACATGCTACCTGCTGATACTCGGAGCTGGCTCCAAATAGGAATATCCTACGATCTCATTGGGGGAGGGAGATGGGGAATAGGCGGATGAAGACTAAAGGGGAATTACTAATAAGGCTGCCCAATACTTGGATGTAAGTTGGAAATAGGATAGAATGGGTTATATGTAAAATGCGCAATATTGCTGTTCCATTCTCTCTATATGTTACAAGATATACAGGAAGCTAGTAAATATGCATATGTGTGATCCTGCACTGTTTCCTTAAAGGGATGCTTTACCATAATGATTTAATGACTGAATACTAATTGTCGCACACTGATGATTTTGTAATGCTGATTTGTTAAATAAAAACCTTCACTGTTAAAAAAAAAAACAGGAGGGTGTTCGGCTCATCCCTAATTACAAGTAAGAAATTTCAATGCCATACTAACACGAGTTGTTGGGTAAGCACACGAAAGACTATGTAATAGACATCAAGTGGAAAATTCCATGGTGTGTATGACATAGAAAAAATATGAAGTATCATAGTAAGTCTGTAAAGATCGGCAGCATTGTAACAGGAATATGTTATACCAATGAAATGTAGCAACCACAGGTCAAAAAAAAAGACCTGAGAAAAACATAGTAAAGAAAAAAACAAAAATAATAAATAATAATAAAAAAAACACTGAAAAATTATCAGTGTATCCAAAATGGACCTGGAAGGCAAAGTGTCTACAGGAAGCCCAGGCCACAGCCATGGGTAAGGGAGAGGCACATAAAGGTCTCAAAAAATGGGTGAGGGAGGGTCCTCCATCCTCCTCCAGAGTAGAAAGCCTGGAACATAGAAAAACTGTGAATAGTTAGTAATCAAAAACTTTGAACCAGGATATGGTAAACGCAGTGGCGGCCCTTAAGTGCACTGTGTTCGGACGCCGGATACAGTGCGACACCGGACACAGTGCACTTATGGGAAGCGCCACGTCTATGCAATCACGAGATTGCAGATGTGGCGCTGCATTTGCGGGTGTTTAGCCCGCCTTGCGGCGCTTCCCGAAGCGCCGAGTAGCTTCCGCCCGGCGATCGTAGTATATATTACTACGGCCGGGCGGTTTGATTGACATCTCTGTTTGATGTAATTTCCTGTTTTCCCTGTCTCATTGCGCCCAAGAGACAGAGGAAACAGGAAGTATGAGGACTGCAGACTGACTCTCCGGGCACTGGAATCTGGCTGGTGATCCCTCCATCCACACCAACAGCATGACAGAGGACACAGAGAATAATGAGGATGGCCGGCCGGCCGGGGAAGGTAAGAAGTTTTTTTCAGCCGCGCTAATGACCTCCTTCCCTCCCCCACCCACCCCACTCAAATTAAAGCCGTCCATTCAGTGACTGATCACCTAATGAGAATCCATCCCCATCCCATAATGACAGCAACAAAGCTTACAATCCAAGGTGTTGTCTCTGGCCAGGAGTGGGTGTCTGCAGCATGATGTCCTACACATGACTACACATATGTTTGGGCTGCTTTATGTGTATGTCATGTTATGTGTATGTCATGTTATGTGGAGGACATGTTATGTGGAGGACATGTTATGTGTATATCATGTTATGTGTATGTTATGTGTATGTCATGTTATGTGTATGTTATGTGTATGTGGAGGACATGTTGTGTGTATGTCATGTGGAGGACATGTTATGTGTATGTCATGTTATGTGGAGGACATGTTATGTGGAGGACATGCTATGTGTATGTTATGTTATTTGTATGTCATGTTATGTGTATGTTATGTGTATGTCATGTTATGTGTATGTTATGTGTATGTCATGTTATGTGGAGGACATGTTATGTGTATGTTATGTGTATGTCATGTTATGTGGAGGACATGAAATGTTTGTCATGTTATGTGGAGGACATGTAATGTGTATGTCATGTTATGTGTATGTCATGTGATGTGTATGTCATGTTATGTGTGTGTCATGTTATGTGTATGTCATGTTATGTGTGTGTCATGTTATGTGGAGGACATGTTATGTGTATGTCATGTTATGTGGAGGACATGTTATGTGTATGTCATGTTATGTGAATGTTATGTGTATGTTATGTGTATGTCATGTTATGTGGGGGACATGTTATGTGTATGTCATGTGGAGGACATGTTATGTGTATGTTATGTGTATGTCATGTGGAGGACATGTTATGTGTATGTCATGGTATGTGTATGTCATGTGGAGGACATGTTATGTGTATGTCATGTGGAGGACATGTTATGTGTATGTCATATGGAGGACATGTTATGTGTATGTCATGTGGAGGACATGTTATGTGTATGTCATGTTATGTGTATGTCATGTGGAGGACATGTTATGTGTATGTCATGTGGAGGACATGTTATGTGTATGTCATGTTATGTGGAGGACATGTTATGTGTATGTCATTCTATGTGTAGAAGAACATGCTATGTGTATAACATGCTATGTACAACATGTAATTCATGGCATGTACTACATAAGATGTTCTACACACAGCTGGTTGCTTTTTGTGTGACACAGGCTGCATGTAAGGAGCGACTCTGCTGGGGACACCTGATGGCATCTGGTGGCAGGCGACGTGGCTAGTGACATGCTCAGGGCTCCCACTGATTCTGCATTATGGTGAGTTGAATGATTTCATTTTATATTACAATGTAATAATAGTAATAATGCGCTTCAATCATCCTGACACCATAAAAACCATGGTGCCGGGATGATTGAAGTGCTAACACCAGGTGTTTGGCGTATCTTTATCTGCTGATTGTTAAACTTTCTAGAATACACATATTTCTATTGTTGTGTAGGATCTGGGGCTACCGTCCCTCCATCCCTCTGTCCCTCTCCCTCCATCCCTCGTTCATCTCAGACGCTAACTACACCACCTTAGAGCCACGCCCACTATTTCGCTGAAACCATGCCCATTTTCACCAAGTGGGAGGGGTCAAAAAGGAAGGGCGGGGTCCAGCGCCCCCCCATCCTAAAACTTCACCAGCCATCACTGGGTAAACGCAACAGTCAACGCACCCCATGGGCAGGGGTGAATGGGCCACCTAAGGAGGGGCACTGGCCATTCATGAACGTCAGGGGCCAGGTAACAATAAGGCTCTCAGCTGGAGTATGAATCAATGGTCCTCAGGTTGGGAAACTGGAGAGAGGACATCTTTGAGGCGTGAAGGTGGCCTTGTGTTGTTTTTGTCTCACTGGGGTCCAGATGTGACTTGGGGGTGTCAGCGGCCTAGGAGTGACAGGTAGAAGTATAGGGTCTTCATCAGGGAGGGGTGGTAGGCCCAGATTGCGTAGGAAGGAGTCACTTTCCTGAGGGTCACGTAGGGAGTATTATATGCCATTTCGGGAGGCAGAGATGTGAAAGGGGAACCCCCAGCGATATATTACTTTGTGAGTCTGGAGGTGCAATGTCACCGGGCTAAGGTTTCTTCATTTAGCCAGTGTTATGGGAGAGAGGTCACTAAAGATCTGAATTCTGGATCCTTTGAAGTCAAGCCTGGATTTGTTGTGGGTGGCTATGGTTAAGGCTTCTTTACTGTCATAGTAATGGAACTGAACTATCACGTCCCTTGAGTTTGGCTCCTGCTGGTGGTTTAGGAGCAAGCGAACTGTGGGCTTTGTCCAGATGCCAATCAATGTCAGGAATATTGGGAGCTACAATGTTAAACAGGCTTAGTAGGTAGGGGCATAAATCTTGATCTTCCACTGTCTCTGGGATACCCCTGATCAGCAGGTTTTGTTTGCGTTCCCTATTCTCCAAGTCCTCCTGCTGAGCTTGGAGCTGGGTGACCGAATGTTTAATGGCAGCGTTGTCCTCCTCCAAAACATGCACATATTGTATAAGTTCATCGAACTTGGTTTCTAGGGTGTCAGTGTGTTCCCCCAATTGTACTATTTCCCCTCTCAGTTCCTTGGCTAGTTTCCCCACCTCTTGTGCGATGTTATGGGTGAGAGCCTGTAGCAGAGATTGCAATTTGGCGTCCAGGATGTTTGCTGTCAGTGGGGGAAGGCCCCTATGCTGAGGTGTGGGGGATATCAAAGAGAGTACCTGTCTCCAGCTCCTGGAGGGTCTGGCGCTGTCTCCTGTGTACTCAAGGCCGTGGATGCAGGTCTATGGAGGTAGCGGTCCATGCTGGAGCAGGCCGGAGGCTGGAAAACTGCAGCGTAGTTACATCTCTGGTCTCCAATTCTGCCCATAGGGCACACAGCTGCCTCGTGATTGTGGGGATGTGACTCCTGTGGCTATCGGTGCTACAGATTGGGTGCCGAGAGTCCCAGGGTGGCGATGGAGGACGGAGCACTCGTCTCACATGTCCGCCATGTTTAGAAGTTGCCCCCCAGCTGTTTTAAAACTACAAGTCCCATGAGACATTGTAAGACCCTGACAATCAAAGGCATGACTGCTAGAGGCAGAGGCATGATGGGATTTGTAGTTTCACCACAGCTGGAGTGCCGAGGTTGCCTACCCCTGGGATAACTATACATTTTCTGAATGTACAGTTTTCCCTTAACAGAAAAAAAAGGAGGGAAGGACCTGGCGCTCATCCAATTTAGAACGGATCTGATGGGGTAAAAAAATTGGCCAAAAAAGTTAGCCTCACCCGATACAAGGATCTGCTTGCACCGTCAGCCTGAGGTGTATAATATATAAGTAAAAAAACCTCTAGGGGTGGTTCTCCTCTGAATTTAATAGTCAGCATACAAAAAATTGGGAAAACCCAAAGAAATTCTTCAAAAAGGACAGGCCGGTGAAGTACTAAATATCATTTATTGATTATCCAAAAAGACTATTATCAAACACATAAATAGTGAAAAAATTAACACCGATCTCCAACACATAATTTAAAATGAGACTAAACGTCTAGATGAGAGACAGGTGGAAACCATAACCGGATCACACACTCCATGTCAATCTCACACACATGCAGACACACACCGATCCTAGAATCGGATCTAGGAATGGGATCCTGAGAACATTTGATCTAAATGGGTAAAGAATAGAAAGATAACATTCCTTATGAAAAGGGTATACATATTAATTAATTTTCCCAGAGAGCTCAGCAGAATGCTGCTTTCATAAAATGTTCAGTGGGGTAGTCCCATAAAGATGTGAACAAACTGTTAATCATGTGGAGAGATCTCCTCGAGTTTTGCAGATTATGGATGCTGTGTATTAGGGTCCGTTAAATGGCAGTCATAAGTTCACTGTGATTGGAGGTTGGAGACAAAGAACAAGTATAGTGAGAGGTGACTAAGCACAAGCAAAATACGGGATATATTAATAATAGTTCCTTGTGAATGGTAGGAGTAAGATACAGCTCACCATTTAGCTTTTTGTGTGCGGGTAGTCATAACCTCGGAAGTCTTGTCTCGGTTTCAATAGCCCCTCGTCCTCAATAGCCCCAATTTTTTGTACAGTTTTCCCTTAAGCCTTACCTTACCAGCATTTGGTAAAGCCACTGTGACACTAATCTATGTCCCTTCAGATATGCAACACAGTACCTTTTACCACTTCAACCCCTTAGGAAATACACATACATCCTCAGGTTGAAGTGGTTATACCAGGATGGTGCCTGTACCAGTATCAAAATTTTCATCCGGCAATAGGCTTTCTTGTAGAAGTGATCTGAGTAGCTATACAGTTGCACAATCACGTCTACAGGAGGGGCACCCCCCTTGTCACCATCCACTGCCTTTCCCGGGCTCTCCCGAGTGGTTGGGGAGCCTAGGATTTTCACCACTCAGTGTGTTGAGGGGAGGATAGGGGCGAAAGGTATATCCATACCTGCCTCCTCTCTGTGATGTAAAAAACTGGAAGCAACATAGATTTTGTAACTTCCGGTTTTGGTTTGATGTTTACAAGTCAGGCTCTTATAGACCCCAGATCTTCCTATTAGGACCTGCCATGATTATTGATATCCAAAAGGATGTTGTTCATTCCTTGTGATAGCAATAAAGGTAATTAAAAAAAATTAAGTGACAGTGTAAAAAAAAAAAAAAAAAATTAACCACTTCAGTACCCGCCCATAGTCATATGACGTCCACAGATGGGATCTCCCATCCTGGGTGGACGTCATATGACGTCCTGGGATTCCCGGCCATCTAGGGGGTGCGCGCGCGCCCGCCGCGTTCCTTGGGACCCGGTGCGTGTGCCCGACGGCCGCGATGTCCGCCGGGCACCCGCGATTGCCCGTTAACCGGGCCGGCGTGTGGATCTGTGTGTGTAAACACACAGATCCACAGCCTGTCAGCTCTGAGGAGATCGATCTGTGTTCCCAGAATGGAGGAACACTGATCGGTCTCCTCCCCTAGTGCGTCCCCTCCCCCTTCAGTTAGAATCATTCCCTAGGAAACATACTTAACCCCTCCCCGCCCCCTAGTGGTTAACCCCTTCACTGCCTGTCACATTTACACAGTAATCAATGCAATTTTATAGCATTGATCGCTGTATAAATGTGATTGGTCCCAAAAATGTGTCAAAAGTGTCCGATGTGTCCGCCATAATGTCGCAGTCACCAAAAAAAATTGCGATCGCCGCTAAAAAAATAAAATTTTTTATTTTTTTTAAATGCCATAAATCTATCCCGTATTTTGTAGACGCTATAACTTTTGCGCAAACCAATCAATATACACTTATTGCGATTTTTTTACCAAAAATATGTAGAAGAATACGTATCGGCCAAAACTGAGGAAAAAATGTGTTTTTAAAAAAAAAAATTGGGATATTTATTATAGCAAAAAGTAGAAAATATTGTGTTTTTTTCAAAATTGTCGCTCTTCTTTTGTTTATAGCGCAAAAAATAAAAACCGCAGAGGCGATCAAATACCACCAAAAAAAAGCTCTATTTGTGGTGAAAAAAGAACGTCAATTTTTTTTGGGTACAACGTCGCACGACCGCGCAATTGATGTTTAAAGTGCGACAGTGCTGAAAACTAAAAATTGGCCTGGGAAGGAAGGGGGTGAAATTGCCCTGTATTGAACCGGTTAAAGTGCCCCCATCCCCCTGGGCCCACAAGCAACAAATTCATAAGTCCTGCACCCAATGGCGATTGCACCATACATGTGAGGGATCGCTATGAACATCAGAGCGTGATCAATAATTTTAGTGTCAGACTTCCTGTGTAACTTTAAATACCTTTGTTTGACCTAATTCCATGGATATATGCAATTTTAAAGTGTGACATGTTTGGTATCTATTTACTCGGCATAACATCATCTTTTATATTTTACCAAAAAAGTGGGTATTAAATTGAGTTTGTATACCCTAATATTCATTAAAGTGTATTTTTTCCTAAAAAATTGTGTTTTAAAATTGGCTGTACAAATATCATGCAACATAAATAACTGCAACAAAGACCACTTTATTCTCAATGGTCTCTGCTTTCAAAAAGATATACTGTTCAGGGGTTGGAGGTAATTTTCTAGCAAAAAAAATGCTGATTTTTACATGTAAGATGGAAATGTCAGAATTGGCCTGGGGATAAGGTGGTCAAAAAGGGTTTGGTTTCACACTGATGACCTGAAAAAAATAAAAGCCAGAGAAAACAAGCTCTAGAGAAAATTTTGGAGGAATAAACAACAACATTTATTTTGTATTTCAAAGTATTATATTGACTGTTCACTGATTCTTTATTACTATTACAAAAAAGTAGAATTGGTTTAAAATGAATGGCATGCATTACCCAAAATTGACGTGTCGGTTCGTGTATCTTCTCTCAAGTGAGATTACATCTCACCTTCTTGAAGGCTTGAAGGGATTGTAAACCCTTGTGTTTTTTCACCTTAATGCATCCTATGCATTAGGGTGAAAAAACACCTGGCAGTCACCGGCCCCCCAGCCTCCCCTGTTTTACTTTCCTGGGGCCCCTTCATCTCTTCGGCGGGGACGCACTGTCCTTCTCTACATGGGGTCCCAGGTCTTGATTGGATAGATTGATAGCAGCTCAGCCATTGGCTCCCGCTGCTGTCAATCAAAACCAATGATGCAGGCACCGGGGGGTGGGGCCGAGTCTGGCATTCGTGTCTGTGGACACAAATTCTGGACTCAGGAGCGCGCCCACAAGGTAAACCCTTCGGGAGAGCGCTTCTCCTAGGGAGTTATCTAATGCGGGGAGGAGCCGCGAGAGCTGCCGGGGGACCCCCAGGAGGGAGTACAGGGCCACTCTGTGCAAAACGAGCTGCACAGTGGAGATAAGTATAACGTTTGTTATTTAAAAATAAAAAAAATTATCCTTTACAATCACTTTAAGATATCCTCAATAAAGTTCATATTTAAATCCAACCACCATGGCTGTTCCAAAACAGATAATGGTTCCACACTTTGTTACAGCATTCTACTAGCAATTAGACACAAAATCTACTCTTACCCCTAGTCTTCTTATTAGAGTCTACTAAACATAGAAGAGCAGTAGGACATCCATCCTTTTAGTGCTACTGACCCAATACTGGAATAGTACTATGGTTTTAGGTGATTTTTTTCATTCATGAAATGCATTATTCCTCTCTAGCTTGAATGTTATTAAATTTCATGTAGATAACTGTTCTTGGTTCAAATAAACTCTTCATTTGCTAGTGCACTCCTCCTGCAGGTTGTCTTATATTGCCCCAAATTAATATGGCCCCAGTAACAATCATATCATGGAACGTCCGAGGGTTAAACTCCTGGGTAAAGCGTTCACTAGTCTTTAACTTCCTTAAACTCCACCGTCCAGATATTTGCATATTACAGGAGACCCACCTTACCGGGGGTCGAGTCCTTTGTTTAAAGAAACCGTGGGTGGGACACTATTATCACGCCACCTTTTCCTCGTATGCCAGAGGGGTTAGTATACTAATTCATAAGAACCTAACCTTTACACTGCTGGACCTGCACTTGGATCCCGAGGGTAGATATGTAGCAATGCATGCAGTTTTAGCAAATGTGCCTATGGTGATAGTGGGACTTTATATACCCCCGCCAGCATCGCTGTTAATCTTAAATAAAATTGCTAAATTTATAGCAGGATGCTCCACCGACAATGTAGTTCTAGCAGGCGATTTTAATATGCCTCCCTGCCCTGCTGTAGATAGGCTGACTCCGGATAAGTCTGTGGAATCTTTGCTTTCTAAATGGGCGTTCACATTCGATCTAACGGATGTTTGGCAATGGAAGAATCCCCTCTTGAGATCCTACACCTGCCAATCAGCCTCCTATGGGGCCATGTCCCGCATTGACTTGATCTTTGCCACTAGATCTCTTCTTACTAAGGTACAGGAGATCTCCCATTTGCCTAGGGGTATATCTGACCACTCCTCCATCCTACTAAAACTAGACATGAGTCCTGCTCCCACCGACTGCCTTTGGCGATTGTCCAGGTATTGGGTCTCTGATGACCATATAGTTCCGGGGGCTGAGTTAGCTGTGCGGGAGTATTGGGCAGCTAATCCACCTGCTACCACGCCTACCTCTACATGGGAGAACTTTAAATTTCATGCTAAGGACCATTATCAGAAAGCCATAGGTTCCACCCGGTGCCAGACTGGTGAGGCACTGCTCCAGGCTGAGTGCAGGGCTGGTCGATTGGAGGCCCAGTATACTGCCAGTAAGGATGAAACCTGTAGAGTTGACTTACAGTGTGCGATGAGGGAGGTGACACTTCTACGGGTGACAGCCACAAAGAAGATGATGCTGCACCAGACACAGCGTATCTTCGAACAGGGTGAGCGGACCGGGCGTCTCCTGGCATGGCTGTCTTGGGAGCAGACGGCGACGACCTCTGTAGCTAATATTAAGGAGGCCTCTGGTCGGTTGCTGTCTGACCCTAGAGACATAAACAGGTTTTTGCCTCATTCTATGAGGACCTTTATTCATCCAGAGTACAATATTCTGCTGATGAACTACAGACGTACATAGAAGCCATTGAGCTGCCCTTCCTGTCGGAGGCAGCAAGGCAGAGACTTGACGCTCCGATTTCCCTCAAAGAGATCCAAACGGCTATTAGCTCCCTCCAGTAGGGAAAGACCCCAGGTGATGATGGATTCCCCGTGGAATTTTATAAGGAACATGTTGACATCCTTGCCATTAGACTGCTGTAAGTCCTAAAAGCCTCCTTCGACTCTGACTCTTTGCCCCCTTCTATGTCTAAAGCTGTTATTGTCGTGAATCCCAAGCCTGGAAAAGACCCTGATCTTTGCTCCTCATATAGTCCCATATCGCTCCTTAATGTGGATGCAAAGATCCTTGCAAAGGTTCTGGTTACCAGGCTCAATACAGTTATCCTATCCTTAATCCATGGTGATCAGACTGGGTTTATGCCAGGCAAGGGAACAGATATCAATTTGCGTAGATTGTTTACTGTGATTGTGAGCTCGGCTGATAAGGGGGGGACTAACATGGTGGCCTCCCTGGACGCAGAGAAAGCCTTTGACTCGGTGGAGTGGGAATATTTATGGCAAATTCTACCTAGATTTGCAGTGGGACCTAAATTTATAAAATGGGTGCGCCTTCTGTACTCGAGCCCGGCAGCTAGAGTCCGCATGAACAGTGTTTTGTCGGCATCATACCCACTCCACCGAGGCACCAGGCAGAGCTGTCTACTCTGTACGGCTCTTTTCGCCCTTGCGATTGAACCATTAGCGGTGATTCTCAGGGCGGGACGGCGGTGAGAGGCATTTCGTTCCCTCCCCTGACTGAAAAAGTTTCGTTATATGCGGACGATATGCTCTCATACCTTCAGGATGACCAGCAATCGTTAGGGGCGGCTCTGTCCATTATTAACCAATTTGGTGTGTTCTCAGGAGTCCGGGTGAACTGGGAAAAGTCGCTCCTATTCTCCCTGACAGGAGTCCCCATGCCGATAGGCCACCCCCTTGAAAAGGGTAGCGCGGTTCAAGTATCTGGGTATTCAGGTACGAGTAGACCAGCAGAAGTACTTAGAGGATAATGTCTATCCCATCCTACAGCGCTTTATCCAGCGATGCTCAGTATGGAAAACACTTCCACTGACCCCAGTGGGGAGAGTGAACCTAATTAAGATGTCCTTCCTACCAAAATTCTTGTATGCCTTCCGTCATACCCCAGTTCCCATACCTAACTCTTTCTTTGTCAAATTGGACCAAGCTATCACATCTTTTGTCTGGGCGGGGGCGGCTCCCAGAATAGCTAAACACACATTACAGCTATCTCTTACGGAAGGAGGCCTCTCCCTACCAAATTTTAAGAAATATTACTGGGCGGCGGTATCAGTGTCTGTGCGATGGTGGTTTACTCAGGACAGAGCCAACCCAGCGGTTAACTTAGAGGCGGCGATTCTTGGTTCATACTCAGAACTTAGCAACCTAGTGTACAGAGGCCCGAGATACAGCCCTCGAGTTACTACGCCGATGAAGATGACAGTGAGGGTTTGGGGTCAGGTATCAGGCTACCTTAATGCTCGGAATGCTGTCTCACCAAACTGCCACATTTCCAATCTATCCCAGTCCCGCAGGTGTGGGCCAGATACGAGATCCGGACAATACGTCATATTTTTAAAGATGATCGCCTTATGTCGTTCACAGAATTAAAAAGTAAATATCAACTCCCCTCATGGATGTTCTTTAGATCTGTACAACTTAGTCACGCGGCTAGGGCTCAGTTCCCTGACGGGATAGTTATTGCTACACACTCAGTTGAGTCCCTACTTACAGCAACGGATATTGACCGTATACTGTCTTCCATATACATCAAACTTACCTGTAAGGACACCTCCAAAATGACCCCACTGTTCACTAAATGGCAGCTAGATATCCCTGAATTGACTGAAGAGGACTGGTCTGAGGGCCTGCAGCAATGCATTCCACTCATGATCTCAGCAAGAGACAGGTTTGTCCAGCTGAAATTTCTACATAGAGCGTACTATATCCCGCACAGGTTATCCAGCATTTACCCAGGAGTAGAAGATGTTTGTCCCAAATGCAGGCAGTCTGTGGGAACTTTCTTTCATGTTGTATGGGCATGCCCAGTCCTTCAGACTTATTTGCGGGCGGTGGTGGCAGATATAAATGGAGTGGCAGGGTTACACCTGGAAGTGGACCCGCTTGTGTTTCTACTAGGAATTACAGATAACCTGGCAACTACTAAACACACAAAGCTATTTGTGTTTTATACAGCCTATTATGCCAGGAAAGAAATCCTGTTCAGATGGAAGCTGCCTGACCCTCCTACTGCAAAAGCGTGGCGGGCGCAGGTGAATGCGATACTACCAATGTACAAACTCACATACATGGGTAGGAACTGTCCCCAAAAATTTGAGAAGATATGGGCGGCTTGGGTGGAGGCTAAACACCTGACGATTTAATTTTACCCCGAAATAACTGATGGGTAGCAGATATGTTGAGCTAATCGAGGGTCGAGGATACTGGAGTCAGTGGGTTGGTCTTGGGCCCACCTCTTCTCATTCCCTTGGTTTCTTGTGGAAACCTCTCCCCCCCTCCTCCTATATAGGGGAAGAAAAGGCTTCTTAACTGAGATGGAAACTAGAGGGTGAGATTGTGCTTTAACATGTATGGTTCCTTCTTGCATGGATTATGCTGATTCCCTTGAAGATTGTTACTTAAGTTTGTCCACGGTGTTACCTTTGAATTAAAGTTAGATACTACTATCCATGATATGAAGTTTACATACCAATGGTATACGCTCTTGTAAACATACCAGTATAATTTGTATACCCTGCCTTGCTTTATTCCTGTCTGTAATGTATGATTTGCATTTTCAAGTGTAATGTACAGTACATTTAATAAACATTACCTGTGTTAAAAAAACAAAAAACTCTTCATTTGCTAATAATATACTGGGTTTCAAAATCTATTTTGATCTAGTAAATGACTTATTAACCAAACATGTGTGTTCATAAAAATCATTCTCTTCTTTCTTATATGCATAAAAGTATGCATTTTTTTCACTCATTAAGGCTGAACACTTATACAAAAAAAATTGCTGAAAAGAACAAGCTCTAATTTCTCAAATGGAAGAAGTAATTATAGGGTATTGCTAATGTAAAACAATGCCCTTAATACTTCTATTTTTTATTTGTCTAGTCAGAGGTTAAAATGATTTAATACAATTGGGGAAAATAGCTAAAAGCCTAGCTCTTTAATAAATGTACCATATGCTTAACCTAATCTGATAAAAAAAATCTGATGTGGAGATGGGTTCATAATTATAATGCAAACTATTTCATATAGCCAAGAGTTTAATTTGCTGGCTTCATTAAAATTCACACACTCAAATTATCTTTACTGTTTCCATTAACCTGTTGAGTACTATCCACTGTAACCAGCATAGAATAATGGAAGTAATTCTTTCCAAATGCCCATAGGTGAATTAATATTATTAAGGAAACATTGCAGCTAAATAGTCTAATTAATTTTGTTTTAATCTGAATGTTATGCCATCACTTGCATTCAGATACAGAAGGCTTTTCACAGAGTTCCAGTTTATGTATTTAAAGCCAGGAAGATTATGGAGGATTTACTAAAACTGGTGCACACAGAATCTGGTGCAGCTGTACACAGAAACCAATTAGCTTCTAGGTTTAATTGTTAAAACATAATTGAACAAGCTGAAGATAGAAGCTAATTGGTTACTATGCACAGTTGTGCCAAATTTTGTGTGCACACATTTTAGTAAATTTCCTCCCGTGGCAATTGAATCATTGAGCGCAGGCCATTCAGAATATGAAGATAATGACAACTATATACCAAATAGGCTATCAGTGCAGAAATTGTATATATGTTGTATTACAAAATATAGGAAGAAACCCCCTAGAATGGACCTTTTAGGCACACTTAGTTAATTAGCATTAAAAGTATTCTTGAGTAGTAACATTGTAGAAAATTTTCTTTTAATTGTTAGACATATTAGATAAAATACATAGAGAATAGAATGTTTAAAAAAATTGATAACATTGTCACAATATCCTAATATGACAAAAAATTATCCTCTTGCACCCTATGCATTTCGGAGTACAGATATCTCCTTCTTGAGGGGTGTATATTGAAGAGGAAAATGTATCTATAACATAATTGGAGGAAACAGTATGTACCTAGCAATGAAAGTACATTATAAATGATGTTTACAAATTTTGTAGGTACACTTACATTTACTTTTAGATGACGTGGTGAGTTAACATTCCATCATATTAAATTTAAAAACAGAGAAAAGAATAAAAGCATCAAAAAGGGAGACTGTGCTTGCTGAGTTCCTGCTTGGGTATCACACCAATCACAAGGAAAATTAGAACCGCATGGTATGCCTATTCCAGAGAGCCGATTCTCAGCCCCTTCTAAACCCCACAGAGGGGGGATGGCCAAAGAAACTCACTGGGGTCAAAAATAGGCAGCCAGGGTAGAGGAAGGGTTCTATTGTGAAGGAACTGATTTCAACTACAAAGATATAATAGATTGAAAATGAATTAGTAATTTATAGGACTAATCGTCTATTGTTAAAAAAGGGGAAATAATTAAAGGAAATAGTTTGAAAGGTATTGAAAGAAATGAAATTAAAATGAGGCACAGTATGGTGTTTTCATATGGTGACCAAAATGAGACCATGTTAGGTATCGGTTGTATATAGTCTATATTATTCCAATCTTAAGGCAGTAGCTAGTTGAAAAAGTCCTATCCTCTAAAGGCGAATAATTGGATATCACAGCAAAGATCAAGAGCCAAAAGTTTAGTATAGTTATAAAAAAGTTTACCAGGTATAAATAAGTGTTTCTACCTTTTAGGAGATCTCCAAATGAACAGCAGCCTGTCCTGACATCCAGCAGCCAAATGTGGTGGATGCCGGACGTGCTGCAGATTGTGTATTATATACCCCTCCCTCTCCAATCAGCTGGGGCAAATATTTGCAGCAGCTGACATGCCTGGAGAGAGAGAGGGAGAGGAAGCAGGTCTCCTCATACTGGCCCCCAGGGCAGTGTGAGCGCCGCACTACCCCCAACGCACAGCGCACTACCCCCAAAGTACTGGCACGACGGGATGATGCCACGCACAGATCGCCCACCGACACAGAAAGCTTCACCGGTTGACTGCGCATGTCCACCGGAGGAGCAAAATGGAGGTCAGACGGAGATTGTAAAAAAAAATCTACAAGCAGCAGCAGCTAGGGTGGCTTTGTTTGCCGGGCGGTCTTAAAGGCTCCTCCATGGAAAGAGGGGCGGGAGAATGGACTACATGGGAAACAAAACACACCAAAGCAATGATTATAATTATGGAGTGTACATATTAAAAAAAGTACAACTACATCTGTGTTTTGATTCATATTTGAGTATCGCACATGTCGTATTACGTTCAAATTACCATACATTTCCATTTCACTTAAATAACTCTTTTAACTTCCACAACAAAAAACAGTCTATATTCACAAATATGCCAATGTGTCCAAGAAAGTGTCCCGCATTCATTCCACCACTGGCCTGAGAAACGTACAGATGATATCTATTAATCTATCCTGGATGGATGAGAAACACACAGAGAAGCAAAGTGTTACAACAGTGACATAGTACCAAACATTCATGCTGCATATACCAGTGCAGGTTGTTGCACCTAAATATGTGAGTGCACTTGATAGTGGCTTGTCTTTGGTTTTAATGAAAGTGTTTTTAAAGATAAACATCTAGATGAGGTATTAAACATTTTTTTTTATTGCCTGAGAAAGCATGAAATGTGCAATATGGGAGGCAATGTTGAAGATTAAGGGAAAAGTGTTTCCACAAAGCACATTTGACTTTAAAGGGTTACTAATCCCAGTAATATGAAAATAGTTCATCCCCCCCACAGTGCCCACAACTTATAAATCTTCTTTTTACATTAAAATACTGCCACTATATAACTTTTTGGAGTTTGGAGTTTGTCCAGTGTAGAGATTTCAGGTAGGAGGAGATTTCCACTACAGCCTGTATACATGCCCACATGTGTGATGTCAATATTATGTGACCTGGCTAGCTCTGAGAACAAGTAAATGTTCTCTCCAGTATAAAAAACACAACTGAGCATGTGCAGGTCGGCTACCCTTCCTGTGTTAGCTTGCCTTCCCCAGATAGATAGTGCAGGCAGGGAAGGATCTATGCATAAAACAGCCTTTTTACACAATGCAGAGGATTAACTCCTTAAGTTCTATGCTGCATATACAGACTGATTTTACTGTTGTGGGTTTAGTAACACTTTAGGTCATACAATTTAGGTGAGCTTGGAATTAACACAGGCAATGGACACGTTTTGGTGTTTAAAGATTATACATATAAGTAGTGGAAGGAAACAAGAACACTTTCATGGACACATTGATATATTTGTTAATAGAGACATTTTTTGATACAATGTACATGCTTACAAATAGTAATAAGTATGCTTCTTCTGGAAGTTAAGAGTTATTTATGTGAAATGTATGGTAATTTGAATTTAACACATACAGTTGCTACATTCATTACCTATACACATATATATTAAATTATAGGTGCTATTCAGCACTCACAGGTGAGATGCAGTAATTGGACACTTTGCACTGCTTTATTATAGATAGCGCTGAGCTGTTTGATTATACAGTTGTTTATATACCAAATATCTAGTGAGGTAAACATGAGCAGAGGGTAAAGGCATGGTTTTGTCTGTAGACCTTTTCTGGTAATTCCGAGACTTATTCATCAATTTCCCAATGGGAACAAGGATGTTGAGTTGCAAATTTAAACTAGTGAGGTACTATTCTAATTAATAAATAAATACTGATTGGAACCCATGAAAGATCTATAAAATGGGCCTTGAGCCCAGGTTCACACCTGAGGTGCCGATCATTTGCGATGTCTGTGAGATGTGAGTTCAGCTATACAGTTGTATGGCTGAACTCGCATTAGATTCAAACAGAAAAAAGTGCACAGACTTGTTTTTCCCCGCGATCGAATAGAATCGGATCGCATGGGTGTTCCCACCTATGCGATCTCATTCCTGTGCAAATTCACAGTTTGCACTGCGATCTATAAAGCAATCTGGGGGTGTCATTAACAATTTAATGATGCCCGCAGTGGTTCGCAGAAGGCTGTACACACGATCGGAAATTCCCACAACAAAATCCATCTGATTTTTTCCGACAGATGTTGGCTCAAACTTGTCTTGCATACACACGGTTACACAAAGTTGGTTGGAAATTCCGAACGTCAAGAACGCGGTGACGTACAACACATACGACGAGCCGAGAAAAATTAAGTTCAATAGCCAGTGTGGCTCTTTTGCTTGATTCTGAGCATGCGATGCACTTTGTGCATTGGAATTGTTTACACACAATCAGAATTAATGCGAACGGATTTTGTTGTCGGAAAATTTTAGATCCAGCTTTCAAACTTTGTGTGTTGGAAATTCCAATAGAAAAAGCCTGATGGAGCCTACACACGGAATTTCCGACAACAAGCTCGGATCACTTATTTTCCAATGGAAAGTCTGATCGTGTGTACAGGGCATAATTGTGCTGGTTCCCGCATCGCATCAGTGTGAAACGGGGCTAAATCTCATAAATACATATACTCAAATACTGTACATATGAATCAATCTAAATAATACCACTAGTGCTTGCTATTATGATGCACGATAATATTGTAATAAGTGTAAAAGTCTATATTAATAAATAAATAAAAATGGAAAAAGTCCATAAGCATGAAAAGTCCACTGTGTCCAATTTAAAATGAGCGGCGCTCAAACTTCATAGTTTTCAATGTTCATTGGTGAAAACACTCTATGCTCCTCTCCTTTTTTACCACACTCACCAGAATACGATGACACTTTAGAAAATGGGTCACAAATGCTTTTTTTGAAACAGCCTCCTGTAGCTTTTCTGCTGTTCCCGTTCTGTGTAGAAGGATATTCCACCATTGCTCTCTGTTGTGCGTACATGTATGGGGAGATAAGAACCAAAGCAGCCTCCAATAGTGTAATTCAGTTTTATTTTTGAATCATAAAAACACTTAAAACCACTTACACAATACAAATGTGTTTTATCACACTGATGTCATCAGGATCAGTGCCATGATGGTGCACCCCACCTCATATACTGTACCTTCAGCCATTTTAAACCCATTAATTGGGAACCGATGAAATGTCACTTTTTATTTTATTTTCAGATGCCTAAATATCAGAGGTGGGGTGCACCATCATGACACTGATCCTGATGACATCAGTGTTATGAAACGGATTGGGTGGGTCTTGTTGGTGTCACTTCCGCTTTCATATTGCCAGTCAATGGAACACAAGTGGATGTAGAAAGTAATACGGACTGTTCTTGGCTCGTGTAATGTAATGCAAGCATTCGTATTGTGTAAGTAGTTTTAAGTGTTTTTATGATTTAAAAATAAAACTGAATTACACTATTGGAGGCTGCCTTGATTCTTATTTCCCCATACTTGCACACACGCACGATGAAGAGCAACAGTGGAGTATCCTTTTACACAGAACGGTAACAGCAGGAGAGGAACAGGAGGCTGTTTCAAAAAAGCATTTGTGACCCATTTTCTAAAGGGTCATCATATTCTGGTGAGAGTGGTGAAAAAGGAGGGGAAGCACAGATTACTTTCACCAATGAACACTGAATATTATACAATTTGAACTTTTAAGTATGAACTTTTTATGCTTGTGGACTTTTTCCTTTTTTATTTAACAGAGACTTCTATGCTTATTACAATATTATTGTGCATCATAATAGCAAGCACTATTGGTATTATTTGGATTGATTCGTGCATTTGAGTATGATATGTATTTGTTTATAAGATTTAAGGCACAATGCACTTTATATATCTTCCATGGGTATTTACACATATTTATTTATTCATTTGAATATTTGAGTAGGTTTTTTAAGACACAGTGCACTTTATATATTTTCAATGGGTATTTGCACATATTTATTTATTAATTAGAATAGTGCTGCACTAGTTTAAATTTCCATTTAGGTTATCTCTTTACTTAGGGGTAATCAGTGTGCAGGCAGCTACACATTTGGGTTATAGTAACCTCACCATAGCACAGAAATGATTAACCACTTCCATACAGGGCCTATTTTTGCACTCCTCTCCTACATGTAAAACTCATATTTTTTTTGCTGGAAAATCCCCAAACCACAAACATGTAATGATTTTTTTTTAGCAGAGACCCTAGGGAACAAAATGGCGGCCATTGCAGCTTTCTATATAACACGGTATTTGTTTCATGAATCAAAAAAAAAGCAAAACAGTAAAGTTAGTCCAATTTTGTTGTATAATGTGAAAGACGTTGTTACGCCGAGTAAATAAATACCAAACATGTCATGCTTTAAAACTGCATACACTCGTGGAATGGCGCCAAACTTTGGTACTTACAACTCTCCATAGGCGACACATTCAATTTTTTTTGCAGGTTACCATTTTAAAGAAACAGAGGAGGTCTTGAGCTAGAATTGTTGCTCTCACTTTAATGCCACGCACACACGATCAGAATTTCCGACAACCAAACCGTGGATTTATTTCCAACTGATGTTGGCTCAAACTTGACTTGCATACACACGGATACACAAATGTTGTCAGAACGTGGTGACAGACAAATAGCCGAGGAAATTGAAGTTCAATAGCCAGTGAGGCTCTTCTGCTTGATTCCAAGCATGCGTGGAATTTTGTGCTTCTGAATTGTGTACCCACGCTTGGAATTTCCGACAACAGATTTTGTTGTCGGAAAATTTGAGATCCAGCTCTAAAATTTTTGTTGTCAGAAATTCCGACAGAAAATGTTTGATGGAGCCTACACACGGTCGGAATTTCCGACAACGAGCTAACATCGAAAATTTGTTGTCGGAAATTCCGACCATGTGTACGCGGCATAACATTCGTGGAGATACCTGACATGTGTGATTTGAATGCCATTTACATATGTGGTTGCAACATCCATATGCGTTTGCATTTTTTTTTTATTGTTTATTTTATTTTTGTATTTTTACTCTTTCCTTTTAAAATTTTTTCTTATAACATTACAAGGAATGTAAACATTCCTTGTAATAGGAATAGTGCATGACAGGTCTTCTTTATCTCTCTTCTAGACTGGAAAGACCAAGATAAAAAATAAATAAATAAATAAAAAAGAATTTCTGCCATTCCAGCCGAGTACATGGCAGTGTTTACTTCCACCTCTGAAAGTCATAGAGGCTGCCGGGGACCATCTGGTTACCGGAAATCTCTATGATAAAGTTCCAGCACCGGTGGATTCCTTCTACGGCTCGCCGATTGCACAGGCGAGCTGGTAGAAGCACCGGAGGGCATCAGGAGGGGGGAGAAGTCCCTTCCTTCCATCTGTAAAATCTATTAAACATCTGAAAAGCTGCTATGACTGTTCTTATGGTGCAGGGAATCGCCGGCTGAAAGAACGATATCTGGATGATGCCTGCAGCTGCAGCCAACACATGTAGTAGTGATGTTCCATCTGCTGTTAGGAGCAGGGGGTCCCGGTGGTGATTTGGGTGTGCCTAGGCAAGAGGAAGCATCCCACAGCTTGCCACCAATTGTGACGGATCCTATCCCACACTCCGCTGAGTGCTTCTGTCAGTAATACTGCTTCCTCCAGTCTGACCATCAGAGAGATATATTATTATAGCTGCATTGGATACAAGTCTAGCCGAAATAGCTTGCAGAATCTTGAATGCTTTATTGGACAGAACACAGCCTTTTTATACACATTTAACACAAGGGGTTAGATAACGGGGTAGGGCTGACTCATAGATACTACCCCCCTCCCCTCTAGCAAAAACTTAAAAGACAATTATATAATTACCATATTAATTAACACAACACTTAAGGCAGCCCTGGTGACCAGACAGTTTGTCTCCGCATGTCAATGTGATCAGCTCTTTCAAGAATCATGTATTGTTCAGAATTAACAACCAAGAATAGTCTTTGGGCAAGTCCCAGAAAATAGTCTCTCAAAAATGTAACAAAAAAAAGATTAATATAGCAATACCAAATAACAGGGTGAATGTGGACAGAAAAAGGTCCTTGCAGCCAGTGTCCGTGACAGTCCCCACTAATGAACAGTAGGGATGAGCTTCGTGTTCGAGTCGAATGCATGTTCGACTTGAACATTGTGTGTTCACCGAATTACGAACGTTATGGGCCGTTCGCGCCAAATTCGAGCGGCGCATCGCGGCCCATAATTTACTGCGGCATCGCAGTGCATTGCTGGCTGATGATTGGCCAAGCATGCACTATGACCCGCATGCTTGACAAATCACAGCGCAGTGTGTACAGAGAGCCGTAATTGGCCAAAGCCAGGGAGGCTTTGGCCAATTATGGCTCAGGGGGTTTAGTACACGCCCCACACTATATAAGGCCACCTGCACGTCGGCCCTGTGTAGTGTTAGTGTGTTGCGGTGGAGAGAGATAGATAGACAGAGAGACAGTGTCATTTGATTTAAGTTAGATATAGTAGACAGGTCGAGTCAGTTAGCTGCACTTGCAGTGTATTGTGTATATATATAAATGCATCCCAGGTGTTATATTTTATATATATATATATATATATATATATATATATATATATATATATATATATATATATAATATATATATATATATAAAAATAAACATCAGGTGGGTTACCCTCTTCTCTTTCAATCCTTATTCAATCAAGGCACCGTCAGGGTGGACTCCCAAGCTTCCACCATAAAAGGATAGGAAAACACGTGGAACGATGCTTTGATGCAAAAAGTGTCCTTTTACTGAAAATTCTTTCATTACATGATTCAAATACAAGCAAGCCACTGTACAGTTCCGAGCGCAAGTCGTTTTTCGTCAGGCTTCTCTGGCTGTGTGTGAAAAGCCAAACCACACTATGTTCTCTTATCAACACCCAGTCCAGTACACACCTGTGTACACTTAACTCATTATCATAGACAAACCACTTATACACATTCAAGCATTTAACCCTACTATATAAATCCAATTCTGGTGAACCATCTTAAATTTCCTAATAAAGAATTATTTACAACAGATTCATCCTATTATGTATCATATTCCATCAGTATTACATTGTGGACTAACTAAACTCTCTCACTTAATTAATTAGATCTTTCAAATCATTTATCATAAATATAATACTGTTCTTGATCATGTCTCAGATCTCTTCATAGATTCCAGCTGATATTCTGCTATCTAGTATTCCCAACGGGAGCTCTTTATGATCGATCTAAAAGAAATGTAATACATTCAAAACATCATTGTAACTAATTTTCAATCTCGTATCAAAACTTCTACACAAATAAGTATAAATCATAGTCCTTGTTCATACCGTCAGGATGCAAGGACTGTAATTTATTAATCCACCAAACCTCATGTTTTTTCAATTTCAAAATCCTATCACCCCCTCTTTTATCGTGAGGAATCTCTTCTAACACCATAAATCGTAAATCGGTGTCTTTGTGTCCCATCTCAGAAAAATGACGCGATACAGGAAGGCCTGATTGGGGATGTCTAATTGTACTACGATGTTGTGCAATACGGTCTTTGATTTTTTGGGTCGTCTCCCCCACATAAAGGAGATTACAGGGGCATGTGAGAATATAGATCACATATGATGACTGACAGGTGTAAAAGCCATTATTTGTTATCTTATTATTAGTTCTAGGATGACAGAAATTATTGCCCTTAATCATTAGATTACATTGGATACAATTAAGACAGGGGTAACAGCCCTTCCTTTTACTACCGAGAAAAGTCATTCTTTTCTCCTCCTGCCTATCAGGTTTAAATTCAGATCATACCAAAAGATCGCGCAAGGTTTTATTGCGCTGATATGCTTTCATGGGAGTTAATTGAAACTCCTCTATCTGAGGATATGATTGTTTCAGTATTGTCCAATGTTTTCTCAATACATTAAAGATTTTATCACTATAACTGTTAAATTGAAAGACAAATGGAATCCTAGGTTTGTCAGATGAATATCTCTTCTTATTACAATTACCAATGGGGTTCAAAATTTTATTTAATTCCTGTCTAATTAGACCTTCTGGATAGCCCCGCTCCTTAAATTTACAGCACATTTCATCTAATCTCTGGTCTCTTATTGTAGTATCACTCACAATCTGCATCACTCTGAGAAGTTGACTTCTAATAATAGAACTAAAAACGTGGGGGGGGTGGTAACTGTCATATCTTAATAGCTGGTTCCTATCTGTGGGCTTAGTGTATATATCAGTTTCTATCCGTCCTTGTTTTGTGTATGCCCGTATGTCTAGAAAGGGGACCGAGTTCCCACCAATGTGAATTTTGAACTGAATATTTGGTGAAATACTGTTAATCATCTCATCAAAGACTTTGAGTGATTCAATGTTGCCCCGCCATATGGCAAAAATGTCATCTATATAGCGCCACCAGGTGGCGCAATGTTCCCGAAAAATTTCATTGACAAAAATATGTTTCTGCTCAAAATCATGCATAAACGAACAAGCATATGGTGGGGCAACATTGGAGCCCATGGCAACCCCCATCAATTGCACATAATACCGATCCCTGAAAAGAAAATAGTTATTATATAGAACCAAATTGAACCAAATACTCGTAGCGAGTATGGAAGTCACAGGAGGGAAATGTCCGATAATTCTTCAGCCAATACAGACACCGATTCCTCATCTAATTTTTTACAAACAGATCGGAGAGAATTGTCCACTACTCGGATGCAAACCAGGTCCCGTTACAACAGAGAAGGGAGTCACGACAGATACCGCAATACACGAGGCAACCATGGCCGATCAAGGGAGACCTAGTACATAATATCTCCAGGCGGGTCCTGTCATCGGATGAGGTAGGACTGTTTAACCGTGGTTTATCTTATTGCCCTAAGAGTCATCTAGATCCATTCCAGTTAGATCAAGATCTGTATCGCCTATTTCGTAATATTAGATGGAAGGTCCATTTTCTTCATAAACCATTTGTCCATAATGACATGTTTGAAGGGAGGTTGAGTAATAAAAGTTTGGGACTGATGATGAAATCCAAATCTGTTCCCCCCACTACTTACTTACCGGTTGAGATGTTTGTACAGGAGGTCACCCGAGATGTGAAACGTTTAATACAACAAGTGGACTTTAAAGATCATGTACCTAACAACCTGTCCCCTCATGAAAGAATAGCGTTGCGGGAACTAACTAAACGGAATGATATTATTTGTAAACCTGCTGATAAAGGGGGTTCGGTGGTCATCATGGACCCCCAGGCGTATGAGAATGAGATCAAGCGACAATTGGATGATGACACAGTGTATAAACCTCTACAATCAGACCCCACGTGGAGTATTAGAAAGATCTTGGAGAGTATTGTAAAACCAGCATTTAAAGAAGGGTTAATTTCACATGACCTGTATGAATTTCTGTTACCAACACATACCCGTATCCCGGTCCTGTACATACTCCCCAAGATCCATAAGGACAAACATTCCCCACCAGGACGCCAGATTGTATCGGGGAGAGATTCGATCTTTGTACCCACGGCTAAATTATTGGACAGAGTGTTATCACCTTTGGTGAAAACTACTTCATCTTACATCAAGGACTCTGGTGACTTTCTGTCCAAAATTAGGGACCTACCACAAAGCCAAGATAAATGTATCCTTGTCACTTGGGATGTAACAAGTCTATACACATCAATTCCACATGTGGCCGGCATTGAAGCAGCGTTGAGCCTAATTAAGGACTGTCATGAGTACTCAGAAGCCCAGATTTCCTTTTTTGAAAAGTTATTCAATTTGGTTCTATATAATAACTATTTTCTTTTCAGGGATCGGTATTATGTGCAATTGACGGGGGTTGCCATGGGCTCCAATGTTGCCCCGCCATATGCTTGTTCGTTTATGCATGATTTTGAGCAGAAACATATTTTTGCCAATGAAATTTTTCGGGAACATTGCGCCACCTGGTGGCGCTATATAGATGACATTTTTGCCATATGGCGGGGCAACATTGAATCACTCAAAGTCTTTGATGAGATGATTAACAGTATTTCACCAAATATTCAGTTCAAAATTCACATTGGTGGGAATTCGGTCCCCTTTCTAGACATACGGGCATACACAAAACAAGGACGGATTGAAACTGATATATACACTAAGACCACAGATAGGAACCAGCTATTAAGATATGACAGTTACCCCCCCCCCCACGTTTTTAGTTCTATTATTAGAAGTCAACTTCTCAGAGTGATGCGGTTTGTGAGTGATACTACAATAAGAGACCAGAGATTAGATGAAATGTGCTGTAAATTTAAGGAGCGGGGCTATCCAGAAGGTCTAATTAAACAGGAATTAAATAAAATGTTGAACCCCATTGGTAATTGTAATAAGAAGAGATATTCATCTGACAAACCTAGGATTCCATTTGTCTTTCAATTTAACAGTTATAGTGATAAAATCTTTAATGTATTGAGAAAACATTGGACGATACTGAAACGATCATATCCTCAGATAGAGGAGTTTCAATTAACTCCCATGAAAGCATATCGGCGCAATAAAACCTTGCGCGATCTTTTGGTACGATCTGAATTTAAACCTAATAGGCAGGAGGAGAAAAGAATGACTTTTCTCGGTAGTAAAAGGAAGGGCTGTTACCCCTGTCTTAATTGTATCTAATGTAATCTAATGATTAAGGGCAATCATTTCTGTCATCCTAGAACTAACAATAAGATAAAAATTAATGGCTTTTACACCTGTCAGTCATCATATGTGATCTATATTCTCACATGCCCCTGTAATCTCCTTTATGTGGGGGAGACGACCCAAAAAATCAAAGACTGTATTGCACAACATCGTAGTATAATTAGACATCCCCAATCAGGCCTTCCTGTATCGCGTCATTTTTCTGAGATGGGACACAAAGACACTGATTTACGATTTATGGTGTTAGAAGAGATTCCTCACGATAAAAGTGGGGGTGATAGGATTTTGAAATTTAAAAAACGTGAGGTTTGGTGGATTAATAAATTACAGTCCATGCATCCTGACGGTATGAACAAGGACTATGATTTATACTTATTTGTGTAGAAGTTTTGATACGAGATTGAAAATTAGTTACAATGATGTTTTGCATGTATTACATTTCTTTTAGATCGATCATAAAGAGCTCCCGTTGGGAATACTAGATAGCAGAATATCAGCTGGAATCTATGAAGAGATCTGAGACATGATCAAGAACAGTATTATATTTATGATAAATGATTTGAAAGATCTAATTAATTAAGTGAGAGAGTTTAGTTAGTCCACAATGTCATACTGATGGAATATGATACATAATAGGATGAATCTGTTGTAAATAATTCTTTATTAGGAAATTTAAGATGGTTCACCAGAATTGGATTTATATAGTAGGGTTAAATGCTTGAATGTGTATAAGTGGTTTGTCTATGATAATGAGTTAAGTGAACACAGGTGTGTACTGGACTGGGTGTTGATAAGAGAACATAGTGTGGTTTGGCTTTTCACACACAGCCAGAGAAGCCTGACGAAGAGCGACTTGCGCCCGGAACTGTACAGTGGCTTGCTTGTATTTGAATCATGTAATGAAAGAATTTTCAGTAAAAGGACACTTTTTGCATCAAAGCATCGTTCCACGTGTTTTTCCTATATATATATATATATATATATATATATATATATATATACACATACTGTATTCAGTTTAGCTAGATCCTGTTCTTCTCTTCCTAATATACTGACAGGCAGGTAGGTATTTTTACAGTATTTCCAGTTACTGTACTGTGTACCCTGCACAGTTGCACCTACAGTATAGCTACCTGAAGCCAGGTGCTTGTGTAGGCTCTTGAAGTATCTCCAGTTACTGTACTGTGTACCATGCACAGTTGCACCTACAGTATAGCTACCTTAAGCCATGTGCTTGTGTAGGCTCTTGACGTATTTCCAGTTACTGTACTGTGTACCCTGCACAGTTGCACCTACAGTATAGCTACCTGAAGCCAGGTGCTTGTGTGGGCTCTTGACGTATTTCCAGTTACTGTACTGTGTACCCTGCACAGTTGCACCTACAGTATAACTACCTGAAGCCAGGTGCTTGTGTAGGCTCTTGAGGTATTTCCAGTTACTGTACTGTGTACCCTGCACAGTTGCATCTACAGTATAGCTACCTGAAGCCAGGTGCTTGTGTAGGCTCTTGACGTATTTCCAGTTACTGTACTGTGTACCCTGCACAGTTGCATCTACAGTATAGCTACCTGAAGCCAGGTGCTTGTGTAGGCTCTTGACGTATTTTCAGTTACTGTACTGTGTACCCTGCACAGTTGCACCTACAGTATAGCTACCTTAAGCCATGTGCTTGTGTAGGCTCTTGACGTATTTCCAGTTACTGTACTGTGTACCCTGCACAGTTGCACCTACAGTATAGCTACCTGAAGCCAGGTGCTTGTGTGGGCTCTTGACGTATTTCCAGTTACTGTACTGTGTACCCTGCACAGTTGCACCTACAGTATAACTACCTGAAGCCAGGTGCTTGTGTAGGCTCTTGAGGTATTTCCAGTTACTGTACTGTGTACCCTGCACAGTTGCATCTACAGTATAGCTACCTGAAGCCAGGTGCTTGTGTAGGCTCTTGACGTATTTCCAGTTACTGTACTGTGTACCCTGCACAGTTGCATCTACAGTATAGCTACCTGAAGCCAGGTGCTTGTGTAGGCTCTTGACGTATTTTCAGTTACTGTACTGTGTACCCTGCACAGTTGCACCTACAGTATAGCTACCTGAAGCCAGGTGCTTGTGTAGGCTCTTGACATATTTCCAGTTACTGTACTGTGTACCCTGCACAGTTGCACCTACAGTATAGCTACCTGAAGCCAGGTGCTTGTGTAGGCTCTTGAAGTATCTCCAGTTACTGTACTGTGTACCATGCACAGTTGCACCTACAGTATAGCTACCTTAAGCCATGTGCTTGTGTAGGCTCTTGACGTATTTCCAGTTACTGTACTGTGTACCCTGCACAGTTGCACCTACAGTATAACTACCTGAAGCCAGGTGCTTGTGTGGGCTCTTGACCTATTTCCAGTTACTGTACTGTGTACCCTGCACAGTTGCACCTACAGTATAGCTACCTGAAGCCAGGTGCTTTTGTGGGCTCTTGACCTATTTCCAGTTACTGTACTGTGTACCCTGCACAGTTGCACCTACAGTATAGCTACCTGAAGCCAGGTGCTTGTGTAGGCTCTTGACGTATTTCCGGTTACTGTACTGTGTACCCTGCACAGTTGCACCTACAGTATAACTACCTGAAGCCAGGTACTTGGGTGGGCTCTTGACACATTTTCAGTTACTGTACTGTGTACTCTGCACAATTACACCTACAGTATAACTACCTGAAGCCAGGTGCTTGTGTGGGCTCTTGACATATTTCCAGTTACTGTACTGTGTACCCTGCATAGTTGCACCTATAGTATAGCTACCTGAAGACAAGTGAAGGTGTTCTCATACTAATAATACCACAGGCAGGCAGTTGATTCTGCTAGCTGCAGTATAATCGGTATATATATATACACCCCAGTTTTGTGCAGCTACATCTCACTGCAGGCCAATAATATGTCTGGAAAACCAACAAGGAAAGGCAGACAGTCACAAGCCAATAAAAGAGGGAAAGCAGGCTCTGTGTCTAGAGGCAACAGTGCTGTTCTTGGACACAGTGCATCCTCATCAGCACGTGGCCGTGGGACACGCTTGGCCTTTTTTTCAGCAGCTGGCCATGTTGAGCCGCAATATGCGTAAGACTTGGTCGAGTGGATGACCAAGCTGTCCTCATGTTCCTCATCCTCTCTCACCCAGGCTCAGGGTACTTTGTCTGGCAAAGCAGCTGCCAAGGCGGCCTCTTCCCTGGTATCAATGGCATCAGTCACTCAATCCCTAGCCCCACCATGTCCTCCTGAGGAGTCCCCCAAACTGTTTGACCACAGTGTTGTTTACATGCTCCAGGAGGATGCCCAGCATTTTGAAGGCTCTAATGATGGTACTCAGCTAGAGGAAGGCAGTGACGTGAGCCCAGACAGAAGGGGTGCCCAAGAAGGACAGCAATCTGGCAGTCATGTTCCCCCAGCTGCAGCATACTGCCAGGTTTGCTCCAGTGATGAGGAGGGAGGGGATGATGAGGTCACTGACTCCACATGGGTGCCTGATAGGAGAGAGGAGGAGGAGGAGGCACATCACCAATGAGGCAGGATGGCCTCCAGGGGCCAGCCTAAGGGCAGCACACTGATTGCATCACACCGCAGAGCTCCGCATGTGCAGGGCGCTGCTGTCTCTGCGCGTTATACCAAAAGTTCTTTGGTGTGGGCCTTTTTTGAGAAGAGTGCATCCGATTCCACAGCTACTATTTGCAACATATGTCTCAAGCGTATCTAGCGTGACCAAAACATCTCCCACTTGGGCACCACATGCTTGACCAGACATATGTTGACCTGACATGCAGTTCGTTGGCAAGCGTACCTAAAAGACCCACACCAAAGAACAAAGAGGACCTCTCCTTGCTCCTCATCAGCTGGCATCTCCAACCCCACTATACCTTCAGTCCTCTCTGAGACCTGCACTGAGGGGAATGAAGGTGTAGAGTGTGTCACAGCCAAGTACTTGCAGGCAATCTGCTCTCGGTACACCAACGTCAGATTGTACCAGGCAAATTTCCCTGCCCCAGCTGCTGCACTGCCGAAAGAAGTTCGCTCCCAGCCATCCACATGCCCAGCAGTTGAATGCTAGCTTGGCAAAATTGCTAGCACTTCAACTGCTGCCTTTTCAGTTGGTAGACTCTACCCCCTACCGTGAGTTTGTGGAATGTGCAGTTCCTCAGTGGCAGGTTCCCAAACGCCACTTTTTCTCATGGAAGGTGATTCCGGCTCTCTACCGGCATGTGGAATGCAATGTCTTGGCCTCGCTGGACAGGGCGGTCAGCGGTAAGGTGCATATTACCACTGACTCATGGTCCAGCAGGCATGGACAGGGACGTTACCTAAGTTTCACGGTGCATTGGGTGACTCTGCTGGCAGCTGGGAGGGATACAGGACAAGGTGCAGTAGTGTTGGAGGTTGTTCCGCCACCATGCCTCCAAAATGTCACTACTGGTGATTCTGACACACCTCTCTCCTCCACCCCCTCCTCTTCTTCTTCCTCCATGGCCTCTTCCTGTGCTTTGTCCTCGGAACCAGCGGTGCTCCATAGGCGTTCAAGGGGCAACGCAAGTACGCAGGCCAAAAGATGCCATGCGGTGCTTTAGCTGGTGTGCTTGTTGGACAGTAGCGACTCTGGGGCAGAGATTCTGTCAGTTCTGCAGGGGCAGGTTCAGAGGTGGTTGACGCCATGCCAACTTAAGGCAGGAATGGTGGTTTGCGACAATGGCACTAACCTCCTCTCCGCCCTCCAACAGGGACAACTGACCCATGTGCCCTGTTTGGCTCACGTCCTTAACTTGGTGGTGCAGCAGTTCTTGGGCAGGTACCCGGGCTTACAGGATGTCCTGAGGCAGGCCAGGAAAGTCTGTGAGCATTTCCACCAGTCATATAATGCCAGTGCTCGGCTGGCAGACCTCCAAAAGGAATTTAACCTGCCCAAGAACCGCCTAATCTGTGACATGTCCACCAGGTGGAACTCAACTTTGGCCATGCTGCAGTGGCTGCACATGCAGCAGAGGGCCATCAATGAGTACCTGTGTGACTAGTGCGACTATGGCACCAGGACAGGGTCAGGAGAGCTTGTTTTTTTTCCCCACCTCAGTGGGCCATGATAAGGGATGCATGCACTGTCCTGTCACCATTTGAGGAGGCCATGAGGATGGTGAGCAGTGATAGTGCATGCATCAGTGACACTGTCCCCCTTGTCCACCTGCTGGAGCACACGCTGCGTGGAATAATGGACAGGGCACTTGAGGCAGAACAGAGGCAGGAAGAGGAGGACTTCCTTAGCTCTCAAGGCCACCTTTATCCAGACAGTGTTCCTGCGGATGAGGATGAGGATGAGGAGGAGGATTGTGTCAGCATGGAGGTGGAGCCTGGCACTCAGCATCAGCAGCAGTCTTTAAGGGATCATTTACAGTCCCAAGAAACCCATGGACTTGTACGTGGCTGGGAGGAGGTGGCTGCTGATCATGTCATCCTTAGTGACCCAGAGGACTCCGGACCGAATGTCTCAGCAAACCTACGCTGCATGGCCTCCCTGATCCTGAAAAGCCTGTGGAAGGATCCTTGTATTCGTGGTATCAAGGAGAGGGATCAATACTGGCTGGCAACCCTCCTTGATCCACGTTACAAGAGTAAGGTTGCAGACTTTATCTTGCTGTTGCAGAGGGAGCAGAGGATGAAACATCTTCGGGAGGCCTTGCAAAAAGGTCTGTGCAACGCGTTCCCAGAGACTGGGAGGTTACAAACTCCTGTTCCTGGACAACAAGTTGCAGAGGCTTTGGTCAGTCAAAGAAGGAGCGGTGGAGAAGGTGGTCGTCTGACCGATGCGTTCAGACAATTTTTTAGTCCGCAGCCCCAAGGTATGATTAGTTACAGCAACCATCGCCAGCGTCTGTTTTTCATGGTGCAGGAATACCTAGGGGCAAGATCTGACTTGGACACCTTTCCCACCGAAAATCCTCTGGGTTACTGGGTCTTGAGGATGGATCACTGACCAGAGCTTGCACAGTATGCAATTGAGCTACTGGCCTGTCCTGCGTCCAGAATTCTTTCAGAACGCACATTCAGTGCTGCTGGAGGCTTTGTAACCGATCACAGGGTGCGCCTGTCCACTGACTCAGTCGATCGACTGACCTACATAAAAATGAATCAGTCTTGGTTCACCACCAGATATCAAGCACCTGATGCTGATGTAACCGAATACATTTTTTTTTAAATGTCAGATCCCTTCAAGACTGCCTATGCTGATGCTGAGTGACTATCCTGTTATACTGAGTGACTATCCTCTTCCTCCTCAATGATCATGCTGATAGCTAAAGCCCAATTTTTCAGTCCCTGTTTAACAGGGGCGTGTAATTACAATTTTTAATGCAATTTTTTGCAGCAGGCCTCATTCCTGCGCTCCAACTAGGGTATCTGTGAGGGGTTGCAGTGTTGTGGCACCAGCACCAGTGCCTAAGGCCCAATTTTTCTGTCCCTGCTCAACAGGGACATGTTATTACAATTCCTGATCTAATATTTCACAGCAGGGCCCGTTCCAGCACCCACCAAGAGTAACTGTGAGGACTTACAGTGTTGTGGCACCAGCACCACCACCATCACCAAAGGCCCAATTTTTCTGCCCCTGTTCAACAGGTGCATGTAATTACAATTCTTGATCTAATATTCCACAGCAGGGCCCATTCCAGCGCCCACCAAGAGTAACTGTGAGGACTTACAATTTTGTGGCACCAGCACCACCACCATCACTAAAGGCCAAATTTTTCTGCCGCTGTTCAACAGGGATATGTAATTACAATTCTTGATCTAATATTTCACAGCAGGGCCATGCGAGGGCTTACAGTGTTGTGGCAACACCAACACCTAAGGCCAATTTCTGCAGAGTATATAGGGCAGGCCCCTACTTTCAAACATCCAACTTACAAACGACTCCTACTTGCAAACGGAAGGAGACAACAGGAAGTGAACTGAAATCTACCCCTAGGAAGGGAAATTCTCTCCTGTAAGAGTTAATATGGAAAAAATGTTTCTCCTTTCCACTGATGCTTTATCACCAATCCTTGTTTCACTAAAAAACCCACATTTTCTAAAAACATTTGTCATTGTGACAGAAAGTGAGGTAAAATCTTCTGAGCTACACTTTAAAAATGTATACAAAAGGAGAGGTCCCAGTATCTCTACCAGGATCAAATAGCGGCTACTTCAACAACAAAAAGTCTACACCTGGGTGTGTTTCTATAAAATTACAAAATTTATTAAACCCATATTGGGAGCGTGCTACAAAAATTAATTAAATTACACCTATAATTGATGAAACAGCTTCACACTTCAAGCTTCTCAAGGTTCTCTCAAAGGGAGATACCCCAAGGAAGGATAATTTGATGAACACATTCAGAAAAAGAAAAGAAAAACACACATAAACAAAACACACAAAAACATGATCAACAACCACAACACAGAAGGTCCTGACACCAACCTATTAGAAACAGGAAAACTCTTTAGAAAAGAAGAGAATGCTGCACACCCCGAGTGTGATCAAAAAAAGGAAATGGTCCCCCTTCATTAGTTTTACGGGTAGAATTTTGCAGCAGTAGTCCCTTGATGGTTATACAATTTAACTCCTTGGACACTATTTGCAAGCTTGTTGGATTGGATTTGAATAGACTGTTAGCTTTATGACTTGCAGGACGTTTGCCAACTTGTCGCATCAATACGAGTTAATCGCATATCAAGTTCACTGTGGGTGGTAGGTTGGTGTCAGCAAAAAAAGGAAATGGTCCCCCAACCGGAAAGGGGCTTTCTAGGCAGCAAAAAATATTACCAAGTGTGAAAATGGTGAGCTTTATTGGGACATAATTGCAAAGGATGATAATGCAGTAAAAATATGAGCTGCGTTACAGGAGATAAATAAACAGCGTGGCCACAAATGGGAAACTTGACACATAATACAATGCAAATGTAAAATATTACGGCGCTTTAGTAAAGCTGACACGTTTCGACCCCATAGGGTCTTCTTCAGAGGATATGTATGCGCTGTAGAAAGAGTTATATGCATAAATATACATCAATGAAATTGCACATAAATGTATAAAAGTATAAGAGTAAAAAATGCTTTATGGCATAGTTACCAATCACTTGCGTAAGGCTATTACTCCTAAACCCGATGTTCTCCAAGGCCCCCCCCACGCACACACATATCCGGTCCCAGCCAGGATACTCCCGGCCCGTCAACACCCCGACAGGGAAAGCCGAGCACAGCTGCGTGACTTGCGGTGAGTTACACTTGTGGAATTCCCTGTGGTTGGCGAGAAGTGTGAGGGCAAGCAAGCAGCGCCTGCAATCTAAACATCAAGCAACGGCACTGTTAGTGCTTGTAAGGAGATACAAATAGAATTAAAGTAGGTAGGTAATTGAGTGGTAGACAAAAGAGTTTACTAATTATGATTTTTAATTAGTATTGTACTAGTGTATCTAATATTGCGACCAGAGGCATGGGAATGTGTATTAAATGATAAAGTAGGTAAAAATAATAAGGCTAAGAAGAATGATAATGGTAGCTAAAAGTAATCAAATGAATATGTGTACAAAAACCATATCATGAAGGTATGATGGTAGAACTGGTTAGGTAGATGGAAAAGGAAGAAAAAGATGATAAAGGGAGAAGGGAAAGGAAATGGAAAAGAACAAAAGGGAAGAAAGAAAAGAGAAAAAGAAAGAAAGAAAGAATGGGATGATCCGACAGGTGAGGGAAAATGGGAATGGGGAGGGGGGGCGTGAAGGAATGGGGGGTGGGGGAAAATGGGAAGGAGGGGGGGGGAGGAATGAGGGGATGGAGAAAAAAGGGGGGGAATAGAGATGAGGAAGGAAGGCAAGAGAAAAAGAGGAGGGGATAGTCAAGAAGCAGAAGAAAAGAACAAAGAGGAGACAATGCATGCGAAAAAGACTGATACGTGAAAAATGAGAACCATGTGTGAAAATGAAGTGCAAAAGTCCTACCATCATACCTTCATGATATGGTTTTTTTACACATATTCATTTGATTACTTTTAGCTACCATTATCATTCTTCTTAGTAGGGATGAGCCGAACACCCCCCGGTTCAGTTCGCACCAGAACCTGCGAACGGACCGAAAGTTTGCACGAACGTTAGAACCCCATTGACGTCTATGGGACTCGAACGTTCAAAATCAAAAGTGCTCATTTTAAAGGCTAATTTGCATGGTATTGTCCTAAAAAGGGTTTGGGGACCCGGGTCCTGCCCCAGGGGACATGTATCAATGCAAAAAAAACTTTTAAAAACGTCAGTTTTTTCGGGAGCAGTGATTTTAAAGGGGTTGTAAAGGTAAATTTTTTTTTTTTTTAAATAACAAACATGTTATACTTCCCTTCACTGTGCAGCTCGTTCTGCACAGAGTGGCCCCGAACCTGGTCTTCTGGGGTCCCTCGGCGGCTTTTTCAGCTCCTCCCCGCAAGCATTAACCACCTTAATGCGAGCTCCCTTGCATGGTGGTGAGTGCTTGCGGGCGCGCTCCCGTGATACAGCCGGCGGCTATAGCCGCTCGCTGTATCACTCGGCCCCGCCCCCCGGCGTGCCGCGTCATCGGATGTGATTGACAGCAGCGCGAGCCAATGGCTGCGCTGCTTTCAATCCATCCACTGCAGCCAATCAGCGACCAGGCTGAGCTGCAATGAAGATGACGAGAACGAGCAGCGAAGATTCGAGGCGTCAGGTAAGTAAAACGGGGGGGGCTGGGGGCGGCCGTATTGTCAAAAGTTTTTTCACCTTAATGCATAGAATGCATTAAGGTGAAAAAATTTTTACCTTTACAACCCCTTTAATGATGCTTAAAGTAAAAAAAAAAGTGAAATATTCCTTTAAATATCGTACCTGGGGGGTGTCTATAGTATGCCTGTAAAGTGGCACGTGTTTCCCGTGTTTAGAACAGTCCCTGCAACAAATGTCATTTTTAAAGGAAAAAATCTCATTTAAAACTGCTTGCGGGTTTAATGTAATGTCCGGTCCTGGCAATATGGATGAAAATCAGTGAGACAAACGGCATGGGTACCCCCCAGTCCATTACCAGGCCCTTTGGGTCTTGTATGGATAGGGGAACCGCGCACCCAAATTAAAATAAGGAAAGGTGTGGGGCCACCAGGCCCTATATACTCTGAACAGCAGTATACAGGCGGTGCAAACAAGACAGGGACTGTAGGTTTATTGTTAAGTAGAATCTGTTTGTCATTTTGAACGGGTACATTTTTAACGTGTTTAGCTCCAGCCAAAAAATCTTTTTTAAGCTTTTTGGAAAACATAGGGAAGGGTTATCACCCTGTGACATTTGTTTTGCTGTCTTTCCTCCTCTTTAGAAGATTTCACCTCATTTTTTGTCCCAATGACAAATGCTTTTTGAGAATTTGGGTTTTTTGTGGAACAAGGATTGGAAAGCATCAGTGGAAAGGAGAAATGTTTTTCCCATATTAACTCTTACAGGAGAGTATTTCCCTTCCTAGGGGTAGATTTCATCTCACTTCCTGTTGTCTCCTTCCGTTTGCAAGTAGGAGTCGTTTGTAAGTTAGATGTTTGAAAGTAGGGGCCTGTCCTATATACTCAGCAGAAATTTGGGCCTTAGGTGTAGTTGTGACCACAACAGTGTAAGCCCTCACAGGGCCCTGCTGTGAAATATTAGATCAAGAATTGTAATTACATGCCCCTGTTGAACAGGGGCAGAAAAACTGGGCCTTTGGTGGTGGTGGTAGTGGTGCTGGTGCCACAACACTGCAACCCTCACAGACACTCTAGTTGGAATGCAGGAACGAGCCCTGCTGCAAAGTATTGCATCAAAAATTGTAATTACACGCCCCAGTTAAACAGGGGCAGAAAAATTGGGCCTTAGGCACTGGTGCTGGTGCCACAACACTGCAACCCCTTACAGACACTCTAGTTGGTACGCAGGAACGAGCCCTGCTGCAAAGTATTGCATCAAAAATTGTAATTACACGCCCCTGTTAAACAGGGGTAGAAAAATTGGGCCTTAGGCACTGGTGCTGGTGCCACAACACTGCAACCCCTCACAGAAATTCTAGCTGGAACGCAGGAAGGAGCCCTGCTGCAAAGTATTGCATCAAAAATTGTAATTACACGCCCCTGTTAAACAGGGGCAGAAAAATTGGGCCTTAAGCACTGGTGGTGGTGCCCAGAACCAAAAATGTTCTTACAAGCTATCAGCGTGATGATTGAGGAGGAAGAGGATAATTACTCAGGGATAGTCACTCAGCATCAGCATAGGCAGTCTTTGAAGGGATCTGAGATTTCAAAAAAAATTATTCGGTTACATCAGCATCAGGTGCTTAGTAGCTGGTGGTGATCCAAGACTGATTCATTTTTATGAAGGTCAGTCGATCGACCAAGTCGGTGGACAGACGCACCCTGTGATCGGTTACCACGCCTCCAGCAGCACTGAATGTGCGTTCCGAAAGAACGCTGGATGCAGGACAGGCCAGTAGCTCAATTGCATACTGTGCAAGCTCTGGCCAGTGATCCATCCTCAAGACCCAGTAACCCAGAGGATTTTCGGTGGGAAAGGTGTCCGAGTCTGATCTTGCCCCTAGGTATTCCTGCACCATGTAAAACAGGCGCTGGCGATGGTTGCTGGAACCGATCATACCTTGGGGCTGTGGACCAAAAAATTGTCTGAACGCATCGGTCAGACGGCCACCTTCTCCACCGCTCCTTCTTTGACTGACCGAAGCCTCAGCAACACGTTGTCCAGAAACAGGAGTTTGTAACCTCCCAGTCTCTGGGAACGCGTTGCACAGACCTTTCTGCAAGGCCTCCCGAAGGTGTTTCATCCTCTGCTCCCTCTGCGATGGCAAGATAAGGTCCGCAACCTTACCCTTGTAATGTGGATCAAGGAGGGTTGCCAGCCAGTATTGGTCCTTCTCCTTGATACCACGAATACGAGGATCCTTACGCAGGCTTTGCAGGATCAGGGAGGCCATGCAGCGTAGGTTTGCTGAGGCATTCGGTCCGGAGTCCTCTGGGTCACTAAGGACGACATGGTCCGCAGCCACCTCCTCCCAGCCACATAGAAGTCCATGTGTTTCTTGGGACTGATCCCTTAAAGACTGCTGCTGATGCTGAGTGCCAGGCTCCACCTCCATACTGACACAATCTTCCTCCTCCTCCTCCTCCTCCTCATCCTCTTCCTGTGTGATTGGCGGGCATGCAGGAACACTGTCTGGATAAAGGGGGGCCTCTGTTCTGCCTCAAGTGCCCTGTCCATTATTCCACGCAGCGTGTGCTCCAACAGGTGGACAAGGGGGACAGTGTCACTGATGCATGCACTGTCACTGCTCACCATACTCGTGGCCTCATCAAATGGTGACAGGACAGTGCATGCATCCCTGATCATGGCCCACTGGCGTGGGGAAAAAAAACCAAGCTCCCCTGACCCTGTCCTGGTGCCATAGTTACACAGTTATTCATTGATGGCCCTCTGCTGCATGTGCAGCCGCTGCAGCATGGCCAACGTTGAGTTCCACCTGGTGGGCATGTCACAGATTAGGCGGTTCTTGGGCAGGTTAAACTCCTTTTGGAGGTCCGTCAGCTGAGCACTGGCATTATATGACCGGCGGAAATGCACACAGACTTTCCTGGCCTGCCTCAGGACATCCTGTAAGCCCGGGTACCTGCCCAAGAACCGCTGCACCACCAAGTTAAGGACGTGAGCCAAACAGGGCACATGGGTCATTTGTCCCTGTCAGAGGGCAGAGAGGAGGTTGGTGCCATTGTCGCAAACCACCATTCCTGCCTTAAGTTGGCATGGCGTCAACCACCTCTGAACCTGCCCCTGCAGAGCTGACAGAACCTCTGCCCCAGTGTGGCTCCTGTCCCCCAAGCACACCAGCTCAAGCACCGCATGGCATCTTTTGGCCTGCGTACTTGCGTAGCCCCTTGAACGCCTACGGAGCACCGCTGGTTCCGAGGACAAAGCACAGGAAGAGGCCATGGAGGAAGAAGAAGAGGAGGGGGTGGAGGAGAGAGGTGTGTCACAATCATTAGCATTTTGGAGGCGTGGTGGCGGAACAACCTCCAACACTACTGCACCTTGTCCTGCATCCTTCCCAGCTGCCAGCAGAGTCACCCAATGCGCCATGAAACTTAGGTAACGTCCCTGTCCATGCCTGCTGGACCATGAGTCAGCGGTAATATGCACCTTACCGCTGACCGCCCTGTCCAGCGAGGCATGGATATTGCCTTCCACATGCCGGTAGAGAGCCGGAATCGCCTTCCGTGAGAAAAAGTGGCGTTTGGGTACCTGCCACTGAGGAACCGCACATTCCACAAACTCACGGAAGGGGGCAGAGTCTACCAACTGAAAAGGCAGCAGTTGAAGTGCTAGCAATTTTGCCAAGCTAGCATTCAACCGCTGCGCATGTGGATGGCTGGGAGCAAACTTCTTTCGGCGATGCAGCAGCTGGGGCAGGGAAATTTGCCTGGTATAATCTGACGTCGGTGTACCAAAAGCAGATTGCCCACAAGTACTTGGCTGTGACACACCTAATTCTACACCTTCATTCCTCTCAGTGCAGGTCTCAGAGAGGACTGAAGGTATAGTGGGGTTGGAGATCTCAGCTGATGAGGAGCAAGGAGAGGTCCTCTTTGTTCTTTGGTGTGGGTCTTTTAGATACGCTTGCCAACGAACTGCATGGTAGGTCAACATATGTCTGGTCAAGCATGTGGTACCCAAGCGGGAGATATTTTGGCCATGTGAGATACGCTTGAGACATATGTTGCAAATAGCAGTGGTGCGATCTGATGCACTCGTCTCAAAAAAGGCCCACACCAAAGAACTTTTTGAATAACGCGCAGAGACTGCAGCGCCCTGCACATGTGGAGCTTTGGGGTGTGATGCAGTCAATGTGCTGCCCTTAGGCTGGCCCCTGGAGGCCATCCTGCCTCATTGGTGATGTGCCGCCTCCTCCTCCTCCTCCTCTTCCTCTCTCCTATCAGGCACCCACGTTGAGTCAGTGACCTCATCATCCCCTCCCTCCTCTTCACTTGAGCAAACCTGGCAGTATGCTGCAGCACGGCGAGCATGACTTCCAGATTGCTGTCCTTCTTGGGCACCCCCTCTATCCGTGCTCATGTTACTGCCTTCATCGAGCTCAGTATCATCATCAGAGCCTTCCAAACGCTGGGCATTCTCCTGGAGCATGTACCCAACACTATGGTCAAACAGTTCGAGGGACTCCTCAGGAGGACATGGTGGGGCTAGGGAAGGAGTCACTGATGACATTGAGCCGAGGGAAGAGGCCGCTGCTTTGCCAGACAAAGTACCCTGGGCATGGGTGAGAGAGGATGAGGAGGATGAGGATGGCTTGGTCATCCACTCGACCAAGTCTTCCGCATGTTGCGGCTCAACACGGCCAGCTGCCGAAAAAAAGGCCAAGCGTGTCCCACGGCCACGTGCTGCTGAGGATGCACCGTCTCCACGACCAGCACTAGACACAGAGCCTGCTTGCCCCCTCTTATTGGCTTGTGACTGTCTGTCTCTCCTTCTTGGCCTTCCAGACATACTAATGGCCTGTAGCTGCACTAAGCTGGGATATATATATATATATATATATATATATATATATATATATACTGATACTGCAGCTAGCAGAATCAACTGCCTGCCTGTAGTACGAGAACACCACCAACCTTCTACAGGTAGCTTTAGCTGAACACTGTGCAGAGCTCGCAAAAAACTAACTTGTAGGTCTAGCTGAACACTGTGAGGTGGACGCACCACACTAACTTGTAGTTTTAGCTGAACACTGTGAGCAGGACGCACTGCACTAACTTGTAGCTTTAGATGAACACTGTGCAGAGGTCTCACTACACCAACTTGTAGGTTTAGCTGAACACTGTGAGCAGGACGCACAGCACTAACTTGTAGTTTTAGCTGAACACTGTGAGCAGGATGCACAGCACTAACTTGTAGTTTTAGCTGAACACTGTGAGCAGGATGCACTGCACTAACTTGTAGCTTGAGATGAACACTGTGCAGAGGTCTCACTACACCAACTTGTAGGTTTAGCTGAACACTGTGAGCAGGACGCACAGCACTAACTTGTAGTTTTAGCTGAACACTGTGAGCAGGATGCACTGCACTAACTTGTAGGTTTAGCTGAACACTGTGAGCAGGACGCACCCCACTAACTTGTAGTTTTAGCTGAACACTGTGAGCAGGACGCACAGCACTAACTTGTAGGTTTAGCTGAACGCTGTGAGGTGGACGCACCACACTAACTTGTAGGTTTAGCTGAACACTGTGAGCAGGATGCACCCCACTAACTTGTAGGTTTAGCTGAACACTGTCAGCAGGACGCACTGCACTAACTGTAAATAGTCTAGCTGCCTGACTGTGGTACTAATAGGATCAAAAGAACACCAGTAATTTTCTTCAGGTAGCTGTATATACTGTAACAAGACAAGCCTGCCTGTCAGTAAGAAGATAACAGGAATGGATCTAGCTGAACACTGTGAGCAGGACGCACTGCACTAACTGTAAATAGTCTAGCTGCCTGTCTGTGGTACTAATAGGATCAAAAGAACACCAGTAATTTTCTTCAGGTAGCTGTATATACTGTAACAAGACAAGCCTGCCTGTCAGTAGGAAGATAACAGGAACGGATCTAGCTGAACACTGTGAGCAGGACGCACTGCACTAACTGTAAATAGTTTAGCTACCTGACTGTGGTACTAATAGGATCAAAAGAACACCAGTAATTTTCTTCAGGTAGCTGTAAATACTGTAACAAGACAAGCCTGCCTGTCAGTAGGAAGATAACAGGAACGGATCTAGCTAAACTGAATACAGTGTATATATATATATATGCAACACCTGGGATGCATATACAGTGGCTTGCGAAAGTATTCGGCCCCCTTGAACTTTTCAACCTTTTGCCACATTTCAGGCTTCAAACATAAAGATATAAAATTTTAATTTTTTGTGAAGAATCACCAACAAGTGGGACACAATTGTGAAGTGGAACGAAATCTATTGGATATTTTAAACTTTTTTAGCAATTAAAAAACTGAAAAGTGGTGCGTGCAAAATTATTCGGCCCCTTTACTTTCAGTGCAGCAAACTCACTCCAGAAGTTCAGCAAGGATCTCTGAATGATCCAATGTTGTCCTAAATGACTGATGGTGAGAAATAGAATCCACCTGTGTGTAATCAAGTCTCTGTATAAATGCACCTGCTCTGTCATAGTCTCAGGGTTCTGTTGAAAACGCAGAGAGCATCATGAAGACCAAGGAACACACCAGGCAGGTCCGTAATACTGTTGTGGAGAAGTTTAAAGCCGGATTTGGATACAAAAAGATTTCCCAAGCTTTAAACATCCCAAGGAGCACTGTGCAAGCGATCATTTTGAAATGGAAGGAGTATCAGACCACTGCAAATCTACCAAGACCTGGCTGTCCCTCTAAACTTTCAGCTCAGACAAGGAGAAGACTGATCAGAGATGCAGCCAAGAGGCCCATGATCACTCTGGATGAACTGCAGAGAACTACAGCTGAGGTGGGAGAGTCTGTCCATAGGACAACAATCAGTCGTACACTGCACAAATCTGGCCTTTATGGAAGAGTGGCAAGAAGAAAGCCATTTCTCAAAGATATCCATAAAAAGTCTCATCTAAAGTTTGCCACAAGCCACCTGGGAGACACACCAAACATGTGGAAGAAGGTGCTCTGGTCCGATGAAACCAAAATCGAACTTTTTGGCCACAATGCAAAACGATATGTTTGGCGTAAAAGCAACACAGCTCATCACACTCAACACACCATCCCCACCGTGAAACATGGTGGTGGAAGCATCATGGTTTGGGCCTGCTTTTCTTCAGCAGGGACAGGGAAGATGGTTAAAATTGAGGGGAAGATGGATGCAGCCAAATACAGGACCATTCTGGATGAAAACCTGTTGAAGTCTGCAAAAGACCTGAAACTGGGATGGAGATTTATCTTCCAAATCTACAAAGGAATGGTTCACAAAAAAAACGTATCCAGGTGTTAGAATGGCCAAGTCAAAGTCCAGACTTGAATCCAATCGAGAATCTGTGGAAAGAGCTGAAAACTGCTGTTCACAAACGCTCTCCATTCAACCTCACTGAGCTCGAGCTGTTTTGCAAGGAAGAATGGGCAAGAATTTCAGTCTCTCGATGTGCAAAACTGATAGAGACATACCCCAAGCGACTTGCAGCTGTAATTGCAGCAAAAGGTGGCTCTACAAAGTAGTAACGCAAGGGGGCCGAATAATTTTGCACGCCCCACTTTTCATTTTTTTATTAGTTAAAAAAAGTTTCAAAAATCCAATAGATTTCGTTCCACTTCACAATTGTGTCCCGCTTGTTGGTGATTCTTCACAAAAAATAAAAATTTTATATCTTTATGTTTGAAGTCTGAAATGTGGCAAAAGGTTGAAAAGTTCAAGGGGGCCGAATACTTTCGCAAGCCACTGTATATACACAATACACTGTAAGTGCAGCTAAACTGACTGACTGTTCTGCCTAATCTATCTAACTCAAATCAAATGTCACTGGCTGTCTCTCTCTCTCTCTCAATGAATGCCGGAACACACACTACACAGGGCCGCTGTGCAGGCGGCCTTATATAGTGTGGGGCGTGTACTAAATCCCCTGAGCCATAATTGGCCAAAGCCTCCTTGGCTTTGGCCAATTACGTCTCTCTGTTCAGACGGCGCTGTTATTGGCCAAGCATGCGGGTCATAGTGCATGCTTGGCCAATCATCAGCCAGCAATGCACTGCGATGCCGCAGTGAATTATGGGCCGTGACGCGCCACACGAATTTGGCGCGAACGGCCCATATCGTTCGCAATTCGGCGAACGGGCGAACAGACGATGTTTGAGTCGAACACGGGTTCGACTCGAACGCAAAGCTCATCCCTTCTTCTTAGCCTTATTATTTTTACCTACTTTATCATTTAATACACATTCCCATGCCGCTGGTCGCAATATTAGATACACTAGTACAATACTAATTAAAAATCATAATTAGTAAACTCTTTTGTCTACCACTCAATTACCTACCTACTTTAATTCTATTTGTATCTCCTTACAAGCAATAACAATGCCGTTGCTTGATGTTTAGATTGCAGACGCTGCTTGCTTGCCCTCACACTTCTCGCCAACCACAGGGAATTCCACAAGTGTAACTCACCGCAAGTCACGCAGCTGTGCTCGGCTTTCCCTGCCGGGGTGTTGACGGGCCGGGAGTATCCTGGCTGGGACCGGATATGTGTGTGTGGGGGGGGCCTTGGAAAACATCGGGTTTAGGAGTAACAGCCTTACGCAAGTGATTGGTATCTATGCCATAAAGCATTTTTTACTTTTATACTTTTATACATTTATGTGCAATTTCATTGATGTATATTTATGCATATAACTCTTTCTACAGCGCATACATATCCTCTGAAGAAGACCCGATGGGGTTGAAACGCGTCAGCTTTACTAAAGCGCCCTAATATTTTACATTTGCATTGTATTATGTGTCAAGTTTCCCATTTGTGGTCACGCTGTTTATTTATCTCCTGTAACACAGCTCATATTTTTACTGCATTGTCATCCTTTGCAATTATGTCCCAATAAAGCTCACCATTTTCACACTTGGTAATATTTTTTGCTGCCTAGAAAGCTCCTTTCCGGTTGGGGGACCATTTCCTTTTTTTGCTGACACCAACCTACCACCCACAGTGAAATTGATATGCGATTAACTCATATTGATGCTACAAGTTGGCAAACGTCCTGCAAGTCATAAAGCTAACAGTCTATTCAAATCCAATCCAACAAGCTTGCAAATAGTGTCCAAGGAGTTAAATTGTATAACCATCAAGGGACTACTGCTGCAAAATTCTACCCGTAAAACTAATGAACGTTTTTGGCAGTCTTTTCATTGGATGGTCAAGCAGTTGGTTTATGGCACAGACTGTTCTAACAAGTGCTATTTAACCAATTCAAATGAAATAGGAGAAAGAGAAGTGGGGCTTTATTAAGTTACCCTCCTTGGTGCTGTCAATAAACGTCCCGCTCCATCCTTGTACAGATCAAGATCCCATCTCATCAATACCTTCGTGGCAGCTCACACATGGTGGGATGATCCCTTCCTCTCAAAGTGGAGCCGCTGGGTATAATGGACTTGTAATGTTGGTGGGACGTGACATGCAAGCCGAGTGATAGTGAAGCCGGCGTCTCCTATCGCAAAATGCAGTTGGTACGGGGCATGTCGTAGGCTGGCGTCACGTGACCGCTGTGACGTCAACGCGTTTCGCTAAAAGATTCGCGTAGCTTCATCTGGACTAGGCGGGGCTAGGGGCTGTCGCTTCCTTTTATTCCTTTTATTCTAAACGAGGTAAACCTGGTTCGTATTTTTACTTTCTGAATGGAGCAGTCCACGTGAAGTCTGAGTCAAATTGTTAATTCTAATGTTAAAGTTGTTTTCCACCCTAAAAAAAAAAAATCATGACTGTGCCTAAGAAAAAATAAAAAAAAAACATTTGGAATTTTTTTTTTTTTACTTACCTCGAAATGCCTGTTGCTAGGGGGTCCCTCGTAGTCTGCCTCTTCCAGTGCCTGGGCTGGTGACATCACTTCCCCCTCGGCATAGGAAGGGCTCGGCTCTGCTTCCTCCCTCCTGTCAACCATCTGGGACCCATTACAGGTCCCAGTTGACTGAGCGGTCAATCACGGCGCGCGGCGCCACTCTCACATGAACACATTCAGAAAAAGAAAAGAAAAACACACATAAACAAAACACACAAAAACATGATCAACAACCACAACATAGAAGGTCCTAACACCAACCTATTAGAAACAGGAAAACTCTTTAGAAAAGAAGAGAATGCTGCACACCCCGAGTGTGATCAAAAAAAGGAAATGGTTCCCCTTCATTAGTTTTACGGGTAGAATTTTGCAGCAGTAGTCCCTTGATGGTTATACAATTTAACTCCTTGGACACTATTTGCAAGCTTGTTGGATTGGATTTGAATAGACTGTTAGCTTTATGACTTGCAGGACGTTTGCCAACTTGTCGCATCAATACGAGTTAATCGTATATCAAGTTCACTGTGGGTGGTAGGTTGGTGTCAGCAAAAAAAGGAAATGGTCCCCCAACCGGAAAGGGGCTTTCTAGGCAACAAAAAATATTACCAAGTGTGAAAATGGTGAGCTTTATTGGGACATAATTGCAAAGGATGATAATGCAGTAAAAATATGAGCTGTGTTACAGGAGATAAATAAACAGCGTGGCCACAAATGGGAAACTTGACACATAATACAATGCAAATGTAATGTATGCGCAGTGGGTGCCAGGCTGTGAAGCCACAGCCCGTGCCCACAGTTGCAATGCCGGCGCCGCTGAACGGAGGGTGAGAGGAGCGGGGCTTCGATCCCCCGCATCGCTGGACCCTGGGACAGGTAAGTGTCCAATTAAAAGTCAGCAGCTGCAGTATTTGTAGCTGCTGACTTTTAATTTTTTTTTCTTTTGCTGGGCCCTCCTCTTTAAGTGCTATCAAACGCTGCAGGTTCAAGGCGTCATTAGTCTCAAACAGCGAGATCAATGCTTGCATTGCTCTATCAATATTTTACAAATTCAGACTGAGTCAGAATATCCCCTAGATTTGTAACCCTCTTTGCCACTAAATTGGGTGAGGTTCCCACAATGTTCTCCATGCCAGGGCCATTCAGCAGTATGCCACAGTGTTTTTCTAAAATACTACATATGGACTCCCAATGGGCACCGTAAGAAGTAATCATTCTCACTGGACCAGAGTCAACATGTTTTTTCTTCGTTGATTTAGGTTTCAAAGTAAGAAGACTTTCTCTATTTCTACATGCTGCTTTGACTCTGGCCTTTCGGATTTGTCCATGGGAATATCCCCGTTCACAAAATCTTTTATAAAGGTCAGCATTTTCCTTTTTTAGATCACTTTTTCGGGTACAGTTCCTTTTAATTCTTAGGAATTGGCCAACCTGGATCCCGTTTTTGAGCCAAGGGGGATGATGACAATCGGCCCCTAGAAGGGTGTTGGCCGATGTCTTTTTGCGGAAGGAACTGATGCATAGTTTCCCATCCTCAATAGAGATGAAAAGGTCCAGGAAGGGTACTTGTTTCTCATCAACAACATAAGTTAACTGAATGTTGCGATTGTTCTTATTTACGAGATCAATGAAGGTATGTACTTCCTCCCTGGTACCTTTCCAGACGATGAGTGTGTCATCTATTTACCTCAGCCACATATGTACATGTTCTGAGTACATTGGTGATGTAAATACATCCTCCCCTTCACACTGCTAAGCGTTGTTTTCCTTATATATTTGATAACAAGTCCACTTCCTTCATTCATCATGGCGTTTGTTCTAGGGGACGAGATCGATCACTAGATTAGAACTGCTTTCCAGAAGGACTCATCCCAATCTACTAGCTAAGAGGATGAAATAAAAAATAAGTTTAAAGAACACAAAACATTTGAATAGGAAATGGGATGTTTCCTTTCTGGAAACATATATAAACCATAGAATTGTCCCACGGGGACTTAGAGATCACACAGTTCCAGTTCCAGCTGAACATCTTCATGATGAAAAGTTTATTCCCAGATGGAAGGAGCTTTGCATAAATCATGGAATTGCTGTTATGGGCCTTATTGTTGAAGAGGAGAAAATTCAACTGGAAGAATTAAAAGAGAAGATAGACGTTAGCGCCCAGGGTTTGGATCCCCTAAAAGGCTTAGAGGAATTTATTAGACAGAATGACATTCTCAAAAAAGAAATTGAGAAGGTACAATTTAATTTAAAAACAACCAAACAATCTAAGTTTAGGAGGGACCTGGCCAATTTTGAAAAAGATCAGGTGTTTGATTTAGCCATAAGGAGGGGAAGAAGTGGGTCCAGTAGGAGAGGACAGAGGTCTCGATCAAGAGGAAGGCAGGAGAGACCCATGGACGAGCAAAGTGATGACAGGACCCCTAAAGCTGTGACATTTTTGGAACAGGAGGGGGAGGTTGTTCAGGAAAACCGCCCCCTCCCCCAGAAAACCTCACAATGCTAAAAAGCAAATACCAAGAGCAAGGAGCAAGCCCTAAGAACACAGGCAGGGTTACATACACGCAGTCAGAGGAGGTAATGACTGTTCTGGAGCCACTGGAAACAGACATGAAAGTCATTAACCTCTCTGCTTTTCCTCTTGCCCCAAATCATATTAGTCTGCTCCAAAAAGAAATGTCATTTTCACCTGCCGTTAATATGGACAAATTTACAGTTTATAAGGATGTGGCTTTATTTTTAAGAAAGGTATTCTTTAGATCCTTATACCGAAGCAGAGATGTACCAACTTCTGGGGACATGCAATTAAACATAGAGGATCAACACAATTAAACATAGAGGATCAACAGGCCCTTGATATCTTAAATGCTCTATTGGAGGAGAGTGAAAATCTGGCCGCCCCAAGTTGCCCTACTAGGCAAGTAGCGGATAGGGTAATATGCTCTACCAAGATGCCTTCCTTAAGTAAAAATCGTTGGCTCTACCTTTTTTTGGAAATGGTCCAGAAAGACTTGAGTAAAGTCAACTGGACCCAAAAAGGGAAAGATAACCTAACAAAAGATGAGCAAGTAGCTCTGATGGAACTGAGGAAGGCTAAAAGCATTGTTTTTAAGAAAAGCGACAAAGGGGGAAATGTCGTCCTGATGGATGACAATTTCTATGAGATAGAAGCAAAATGACTATTAGGGGACCCTCAACGTACAGGAAACTTGATTGGATCCCTTCCCTAAAGTGGTACAGAAGCTGAATGGCATTCTTGCTGAAGCAAAGGAGGCAGGTATACTTAATCAACAGGAGTTTGAACATCTGTTTGTAAATGTGTTCAATGTGCCCACCTTTTATATCATTCAAAAGGTGCACAAATGTCCTGAAAAACCACCTGTTAGGCCTATTGTCTTGGCAATCAAGGGACCTTTGTAGAGAGTTGGGGTGTACTTGGATTCCCTCCTCAAGGGGATGGTTACCAATCTCATATCTTATGTACAGGACACTCGCCATGTACTATCGAAGATTGCAGATCTGGAGATTATTGGTGACTGTCTTCTTGTAGGTGTGGATGTTGAATCCCTATACACCTCAATTCCACATCAATGTGGCATCCAAGCAATTAGGCTTTCCTTGAATTGAGCTATCCTGAATTTAGATCTCAGAATTAATTCTTAATAGAATTATTGGAATTCGCTCTGAAGAATAATTTTTTTCAGTTCTCCTTGCACTATTACCAACAGATTAGAGTCACTTCGATGGGGGCTACGTGGGCACCAGCATACGTGTGCCTCCATCTTGGATTATGGAAAGAGGAGGATGTGTTTACGTCACCAATGTACTCAGAACATGTACATACGTGGCTGAGGTATATAGATGACGCACTCGTCGTCTGGAAAGGTACCAGGGAGGAAGGACATACCTTCATTGATCTCGTAAATAAGAACAATTGCAACATTCGGTTAACTTATGTTGTTGATGAGAAACAAATACCCTTCCTGGACCTTTACATCTCTATTGAGGATGGGAAACTATGCACCAGTACCTTCTGCAAAAAGACATCGGCCAACACATCGGCCAACATCCTTCTAAGGGCCGATAGTCATCATCCCCCTTGGTTCAAAAACAGGATCCCGGTTGGCCAATTCCTAGGAATTAAAAGGAACTGTACCCGAAAAAGTGACCTAAAAAAGGAAAATGCTGACCTTTATAAAAGATTTTGTAAACGGGGATATTCCCATGGACAAATCCGAAAGGCCAGAGTCAAAGCAGCATGTAGAAATAGAGAAATTCTTCTTAATTTGAAACCTAAATCAATGAAGAAAAAACATGTTGACTCTGGTCCAGTGAGAATGATTACTTCTTACGGTGCCCAGTGGGAGTCCGTACGTAGTATCTTAGAAAAACACTGGGGCATACTGCTGAATGGCCCTGGCATAGAGAACATTGTAGAAACGTTGCCCAATTTAGTGGCAAAGAGGGCTAGAAATCTAGGGGATATTCTGATTCAGTCAGAATTGGTAAAAGAGCCAAACTCCAATTGGCTATCTGAATATCCCAGGAGCAAAGGAATGTACCCATGTAGCTGGTGTCAAGTCTGTCCATTTGTGGACAGAACTGCTATTTTCCACGATGTCCATGGACAGCAATCCTTTGAGATCCATGATCTCATCAATTTTTTCAACAAGTAGAGTAATCTACATGCTCACCTGTCCTTGTCCAAAGATCTATATTGGTAAAACCAAAAGATCTCTTAAGACTCGGATAGGTGAACACTTACGTGAGATTAAGGGAGAGAAAGAGAGAGACCTAGAAAGCTCTCAGGAAAAACCGTTGGCGAAGCATTTTGCCCTATACCATGAAGGGAAGCCAGACAGCCTGAAGGTGAAAGGCATTTACGTACTTAAACTGTCTCAGAGAAGGGGGGACTTCAATTGCATCCTCCTGCAGAAGGAGAAGAGGTGGATTTATCGACCGGGGTCCCTTACTCCTTGGGGACTCAACACCGAGTTGAATCTACAGGTCTTCCTAGAAACCTAAGAGATCCCCATTGATTACTATCATTACACCTGTTTTGGACTGAACCAGAACCGTTCGGTACTTTTGTTTCTGTCCCCCTGGCCAAATTAACCTTCAATGTAAAAGTGTGCACACTTGAAGCAAATTACTGACACATACACGAGTTCAGTAGATTGATACTTCCACTTTTATTACTTCCTGGACCCCGGCTAATATACCGTGAGCTGGATATTTTGTTATCACATCAAATATCAAATAAGACAGGCATATGCAGACCACAAGCTATACGTATTAATTATTGTGACAAAGTATAAGCTTTTAGCTGGGTTATATCTATATAAGGGAATAGCAGACTATAGCTAAATAGGGTGTCTTGTTTCCAGTTCTTGAAAACAGGCGCAATCTTCTCTTAACTTGTTCTTAACTCTTGCAATTCTGTTCCACATGAAGGGGGGGTAAGCTGGCAGACATCTAATTGAATATGGTTAAGGCTGATAGCTGAGAGAGAGAGATAAGCACTTATATCTATATGGTAATATTTGAAATTCACCATAACACTCATAATCACATCCATTATGCACCTTTTATGTTTATTCCTATGGTCTTCCTGAGCGGTAATCTATATCCATATCCACGATAATTTGAGTATGAATTTTTGTCTCCTAGTTCAATACTGTGTATGTATTAATGAGGTATTATCTCATTGAATTCACCATTGCTACTTCTATCTATAGGACCTACTGAGATTCTGTACTGTCCTTGTTCCTCCTAGCATTAGGATGTATTGCTACCTGCGGTTTGTCTCTCTGTCTCTTTTTTGCTCTCTCTCTTTGTCCCAAACTCCTGTCAACACCCTTGTATGTGGTACTGTACTTGTATCAAGTTAATATCAAGGATTGTGGGGAAAAGTTGCTTACAGTGAAATCTTTGTATCATTGAGCTCGCTGTTTGAGACTAATGATTTTGACAATACAAAGACACCTTGAACCTGCAGCGTTTGATAGCACTTAACATTAGAATTGACAATTTGACTCAGACTTCACGTGGACTGCTCCATTCAGAAAGTAAAAGTATAAACCAGATTTACCTCATTTAGAATTTATTGGGTGGTGCTGTCGGAATGGTTCTGCGAATAAAAGGAAGCGATAGCCCCTAGCCCCGCCCAATCCAGACAACGCTAATCATTTAGCAAAACGCATTGATATCACAGCGGTCACGTGACGCCAGCCTTCGACATGCCCCGTACCAACTGCATTGTGGGATAGGAGACGCCGGGGTTCACCATCAATCGGCTTGCATGTCACATCCCACCAACATTACAAGTCTCGTATACCCAGTGGCTCTGCTTTGAGAGGAAGGGATCTTCCCACCATGTGTGAGCCTCCACGAAGGTATTGATGTGATGGGATCTTGATCTGTACAAGGATGGAGCAGGATGTTTATTGACAGTACCAAGGATGGTAACGTACTGAAGTCCCACTTCTCTTTCTCCTTGACCATCCAATGAAAAGACTGCCAAAAATGTTCATTAGTTTTATGGGCAGAATTTTGCAGCAGTAGTGATGGTTATACAATTTAACTCCTTGGACACTATTTGCAAGCCTGTTGGATTGGATTTGGATAGACTGCTAGCTTTATGACTTGCAGGACATTTGCCAACTGAAGGATACTCTCTAATAGTCTGTTTATTTATCAGCTGGTGAAATATAAATTCAAAGGTAATAACCAAAATATGACAGCGAATATTCCAGTTAAGGATGAACATAAATCATGGAGCTAGATTCACTTACCCAAATAGCAGTGTCCTAACTATCCATGAGTCAGCATTACTCATCTAATCTTTTCCAAAATTAATATATAAGCTATTCCCTTGATATTATGCTCCTTTAGGAGCCCCCAGGGGGTCATTCATAGTGAAATTGTCTTTGGGGAGAGAAAGTCTCTTTGGGGACAATTGAATTTGGGATTATTCCCTTTTTCCTTTTTTACATGTTTTGTCTCATCAGGGCGAGTTAATCGCATATCAATTTCACTGTGGGTGGTAGGTTGGTGTCCGGACCTTCTGTGTTGTGGTTGTTGATCATGTTTTTGTATGTTTTGTTTATGTGTGTTTTTCTTTTCTTTTTCTGAATGTGTTCATCAAATTATCCTTCCTTGGGGTATCTCCCTTTGAGAGAACCTTGAGAAGCTTGAAGTGTGAAGCTGTTTCATCAATTATAGGTGTATTTTAATTAATTTTTGTAGTGTGCTCCCAATATGGGTTTAATACATTTTCTAATTTTATAGAAACATACCCAGGTGTAGACTTTTTTCTTTTAAAATATTTTATTGTTTTGAGTTAAATATAGTTCAGGTTTACAAAGAAAGATAATAACATTATAGTATATATAAGGTAACAGGCAATTGTAATGTATCACATAGGTGATTATGGTATGAAAAGTAACACACAATATATCATTAACGTTTATATCATAATAAGTGAGTACAGAAAACAAGAATTATACAAATTAAAGGTAAAGTATAGGAGGAATGGGGTTGGAATATGTTTATTAAGAAGTGTGGGGAGAGGTAAGATGCGGTAAAGTAAGTATAATAAAAAAAAAGGAAGTAACATAGTTGGGGAAGAATCAGTAGATAGTTCCAGGGCCAAGTTCCTGCAATATGGCTTGGCTTCATCTGGAGATTAAATAAGTCTTTCCAACTATTTTTAGGTATTCACACTTCAAGAAAGTCAAGTAGTAAGTGAAGGGGGTAGTAACTGCACAGTGTTGGGGGTAAGGAGATAAGGGGGTGGGACATGGGGGAATTACCAGAGAAAACTAATTAAAGACGATATATATAGTTTATTGTAACATTGTAGGTTGTCCATATAATGTCTTCAAAGAAGAAATAATGAATGATCAAATCCTGGAGGTAGGAAATGCTCAAACCACGGTCTCCATAAGGCTTCATACTTCGATAAATTGTCAAGTAAGATTGCTTCGGTCTTTGTGTGGATCATGAACTGAGTTATTCTGTTCTTAAATGACAAAATACAGAGCGAGTCAGATTTCCATGCTTTCGCTATGGTCTGTTTGGCTGCTGTGGTTATGAAGAGCATGAGTTTAAACTGGCGGTGTGATAAAATATTTGGTTTATCATTTAAGAGTGCTGTGGTTGGATCAGGAAGCAAAGGTATATTAAACATAGTAGAAAGCATCTTAAACACCTCCAACCAAAAGGATTCAACTATTTTACATTCCCACCATATGTGCATGTGTGTTCCTAGTGCTGAACATCCTCGGAAGCATTGGATGGGTATTGTGGAGAAAACTTGGAGATTCTGGCAGGGATTAGGTACCATCTGGTGAGAACTTTGTAATTAGTTTCGAGAGCGACAATATTAAGTGATGCTGATTTGGTATTATGCCATATTTGGGACCAGTTTATTTGTTCGGGTTGTAGTTGAAGGTCTGTTTCCCATTTTGTGGTATAAGTCAGTGGGGATGAAGATTTGTGTGAGAGTAGTTGAGTATATATTTCTGAGATAAGTCCTCTTCTATGAGGATCATTGTTGCAAGCTTTTTCAAATACGGTGAGATTAGGAGACATCAAGTCTGAAGGTGCATTAGTAGACAGGAAATTTTTGATTTGTAGGTACCTAAACATTTCTGAGGGCGGGATATTACATGTTTCACAGAGAGTTGGAAAGGGTGTGATAACCCAAGTTTTATAGAAATGATATGCTCTCGTTAATCCCGCATTTGACCAAGCTAGGAAAGATGTTGGGGAAGACCAGGCCGGGTAAAATGATGGGTTATGTAAGAACGAGAGGAGAGGATTGTGTGAAGATTGGAGGCCAAATTGAGTTTTCAGTCTATCCCAGATTAAAAGGCTGTGTTTGGTAATTGGATTAGTAAGCTCCTGACATTGTGATGGAGAAAGCCATAAAAGATTTGCTGTAGAAAGAGGATCACAGTCAACCGATTCCAATGCCACCCATAGTGGAATTTCAGATGTAGCATGGTATTTAGTTAATTCTGACAGTTGTGATGCATAATAGTATTTGGTAAAGTCTGGTACACCCAGAACCCCACGGATACTGGGGGGAATACAGGGTAGGTTTAGGTAACCGAGGTTTGGCATTGCCCCAAATGTATTGTAAAGTTTTCCGTTGTAAGATACATAAGAAATGTGATGGGACAGTGATAGGAAGAGCCCTGAATAGATATAACATTTTTGGAAGGATAGACATTTTTATCGCTGCAATCCTACCCATCCATGACAGAGGTAAATTTGACCAGTTTGAGAGGAGTTTAGAGAGTTGTGATAGCATTGGTGGGTAGTTAGTAGCATATAGATCCATTGGATTAGACATAAGGTTGACTCCCAAATAGGATATAGAAATTGGTGACCATGCAATTGGTAATGAATGAATTAATTGGGTGTGAAGATCAGGGGGTAGTGAAATATTTAGGGCTTTTGATTTGTGTAGATTAACTGAGAGGCCCAATACTTGTTCAAATTTTGAAAGAATATCAAGAAGAGTTGGTGCTGATGTTAGAGGGGATGTTAAAAATATTAGAACATTGTCCGCAAACATGCATAATTTATGATGGTAGCCTCCAAGTTCTAGACCTTTAATGTTTGGGTTAGTTCCAATAAGTTGGGTTAGGGGTTCCATCGCTAAAGCAAAAAGAAGAGGGGAAAGGGGGCAACCTTGTCTAGTTCCGCTTTCTATATTAAAAGAATCAGATTTAAATCCTGAGTATGCAAAATGTGCATTCGGATTATGGTATAAGGTAGTGATCCATCTGAGGAAATGTGGACCAAATCCCCATCGGTTGAGAATAGAATGTAGATAAGGCCATGATAGGGTGTCAAATACCTTTCGTATGTCCAATGAAAGGAAACATGTAGGATTACGGCGGGAACGTGCTATATGGACTAGAATTGTGACTCGGCGGATATTGTTGCCTGCTTGTCTTGAGGGAATAAATCCAGTTTGATCCTTATGTATCAAAGAACCGATTATAGGATTGAGTCTGGAAGAGAGAATCTTGGCTAAAATTTTGATATCAATGTTAAGGATAAATATTGGTCTGTAATTAGACCAAGAAGTGTCGTCTGTATTGGGCTTAGGGATCATGGAGATAGAGGCGGTAAGTGATTCTGCACGGAAATGGTGATCATTAAGAAGAAGGTTAAAGGTATCAACCATGAGGGGTGACAATAGTGAAGTAAATCATTTAAAGTAAGTGGCTGATAAACCATCGACACCAGGGCGTTTGCGAAGTTTAAGTGATTTAATGGCAGTTTTTATTTCTATCTCAGTAATAGGTTTCTCTAGTAAGTCTTGTTGAGTTTGAGAGAGTGAAGGAAGGTTAATCGTAGATAAGAGATTTTTTAGGTGTGATTGGTTTAACATTTTAGTTTCTTTGTATAGTTCTGTTAGTTTTTTCTTGAATCCGTTAAGGATTTTCAGTGGGTTGCTAGTATAGTTATCTTTAGCAATTTTTAGGCGCATAGGTTTCGGGGTGTAATTCGTCTTTTATAGTGCTAAAGCCAGAAATGTAGTTGGCTTGTTAGCTTGCGTGTAAAAGGTGTGTTTAGTTTTGCGTAAAGTTTTCTCTGCTGATTCTGTTAAAAAAAGGTCAAGTTCTATGCGTGATTTATCATAATTTAATTTATTATGTGGGGATGGTGAAGCTTGAAAAGTTTCAGAAGCTTTGTAAAATGCTTCCCCTAGGCGTTTATGAAGTTGTTGTTTTTGCTTACGTATATGAGATGCTTGACTAATACACACCCCTCTAACATAGGGTTTGAGAGCTTCCCACCGAGTTAAAGGATCTGTATCAGAGGCCTTATTGTGAGTAAGATAGTTTTTTATGGCTTCCTCCAAGTTTAATCTAAATGTAGCATTTGCTAAGAGCCTGTCATTTATCCACCATGTTTTATGATTGGGTTTCGGAACCAATGAGGAGAGAGTTGTTATAACTGGGTTATGGTCTGACCAAGTACAAGGTGTAATATTGGAGTTCAGAATGAATGCGGGGGTGCTAACTGGAACGAAAAGATGATCTATACGGGGAAATTGTTTACGAGGATGAGAGTAATGTGTATACTGTCTTCTTGCAGGATTATGTTCTCGCCAGGTATCAAGTAGTGAGTGTTGGTTCAGTAGTCACTAATAGGAAAGTTTAGGTGTGGTATGAGGGGTTGGGGATTTGTCAAGGAATGGGTATATTGTTTGATTTGAGTCTCCTCCAATAATAAGGATACCTTGTTTATGCGAATCAATCACTGAAAAAAGGTGAGAGAGGAATAGTAGTGGATTTTTATTAGGAGCGTAATAAGAGACTATAGTAACTTCACTATCTAATAAAAATCCAGATAAGATTAGATATCTCCCTTCAGGGTCTTTGAGCTCCTTGGTGAGGGCGAATGGTGTCATGCGGTGGAATGCTATTAGAACTCCCCTTTGTTTAGTATTGGCAGATGCTGTATAAACTTGTGGGTATTTACGGCTGAAATATTTCGGTGTGGACTGTGGGATAAAATGTGTCTCTTGTAGGCACACCACATGTGCCAATTGTTTGGAGAAAAAATTAAAGGCTTTAGTGTGCTTTTGAGGAGAGTTGAGACCTTGTACATTAAGCGTTAATATATTCAGGGAAGACATTATTGAAGATAGGTGTTTCTCTGGTGCAAAAGTGTTAGGGAATGTAGATTTTCTCTATGGAACAGAAATATGAAAGAGAAGTTCAGCAAGGTTTGTGCAGTATTGATATACACTAGTATATAATGTATTAAAGAGAGACAAAGCAAAACAACAACAACAAAAAAAGGAGGGGAAAAAAAAAAGAATTTAGAAAAAATAAAAAAGGTTGCTAATATCTAAGGGGTGGTGATAAATCACCAACCAAGAGATATAGATGTTCCAAAGAGCATCCAATCAATATTGGGCACTGAAGGAAAAAAAAGGAGGTGCAGTGAACTGTCTACGGGACTACGACAGCCTACTGATATTGTATTAGATATCATTGAATTGATGAGTCAAAAGATGTAAATTAAACTTGTGAAAAAAATTGTTAATATCTATATGATATTTTAGTTTAAAATAAATCCAAACACAATTGGCTAAGTAAACCTTTGCAATTTATGTAAATTAACTATCCAGAAGAGAAAAATAAAATTTAAAGAGGTCAGCTATTAGACCTATTTAACAGCTAACATCTAAGGATATATGCAAACTATATGATTTAAACCATTAGAATGTCTAGGATGCAGCTGCAGGGTATATCCCTTAGGCAACTGGTTAGAGATTAGCTAAAGATAGATCCATGAGAGTAGATCTAATGAAAGCAACCAATCCTAGGAATATCATAACGGATATAACAATTTAAAAAGAATTTGTATTGGAGAAGTATCCTATTGGTTTAATAGATAACATTGAATACTGCATTGTATTACTACAAAGGTATAACATATGGTATGGTTGAGAAAGAGTATTGTATCGATAGTAGGAAAAAATAAATGATTAAATAGGTATCACCCAATTAGAGTTCAGCTGTCTGTAATATCTTCTTCAACAGGAGGTGACAAAGTAAAGCGTCCTCTTTTGTGGGGTCTGAGTGGAGCCTGAGTTGCTTGAGGGTCCTGAAGATTTTGGAGCTGTGGGGAGGGAAAGATAACAGTCGGCGTTTGGGTCCATCTGTAGTTGCAGTTGAAGTGGACAGGCGGAGGTCTTTAATTACATTGAGAAGATCTTCCGTTGATTTGCATGTGTATTGAGTACCTTTGTATGAAAAACTAAGAGAAAAAGGAAAGCCCCAGCGATATGATATGCGGTGGTATTAAAGAACTTGCAGATGTGGTTTCATTTCCTTGCGCTTGAGAAGTGTAATTTGAGACAGATCTTGGAAGATTTCATATCTGTGCCTTTGAAAAATCAAGGAGTCTTTGTTTCTTGCCGCCTCCATAAGTTGCTCTTTGGTACGAAAATAATGCGTTTTCAGTATAACATCTCTAGGTGGTCCATCTGCATTGCGTGAAGTTAGGGCTCTATGTATTCTGTCCATTTCTAGAAGTTCGATCGGTATTGATGGGGCAAGTTCCTGCAAGAGTGCTGCTACAGTCAATTGTAAATCTTCAATATCCTCAGGGATATCACGTATCCGTAGGTTAGATCTTCTAGCTCTGTTCTCAAAGTCTTCAAGGCGGGTTTGGAGATTAGTGTAATCTTCTTTAAGGGACTCCAATTCTTCCGTGTGAATTGAGGTAGTGATATCAAATTCATTCACCCTTTGTTCTAGGATTGAACTCGGCCCACTTTCACGTGTCAATTTGTCTGTAATGGCATCTGAGGTGTTCTGTAATGCCTTGTGTAAGACCCTTTCAAATTGAGCCAATAAGTCAGGGCCAATAGTGGAATTTTGTGGAATAAGAGGGGTCATTCCTGAGGTAAAATCAGGCTCACTGCGCTGTGCTAAGGAGGGTGACTCATAGTGCTTCTGTGAGGCAGGCTGTGAGGCAGGCTGTGAGGAACGGTAAGAGGATGCTGCCGCCATTCTAACAGTGGGTTTAGTTAGCGAGTCCTGTGACTTTACTTGCCTCAGTGTCATGAAAGGCGTCCTGTTAGCCAACCGTCGGCGGAAGATCGGTTAACAGAACCACTGTTGTTAGAGCCAGAGGACGCGTTCGGAGACGCGTTGCCACGAACGAACGCGGACGGGTGCGCGCTCGTATGAATGGGTGTACGCGGGTGCACGATGGTACGAACGGGCACGTACGTTTGGCGCCATTAGGCCTATTTAAAGGAGCCGGTCAGCACGCTTTCTTGCTGTCCGGTCTACAGCGTTCCCTGTGACCCTAAGCTACCTGAATACCTGCCTACCTGCTTCCTGTTACCCGGCCTGTTCCTGGCTATTCCTGTTTGCTGCCAGTCCTTAACCCCGGCTCGTCTGACTACTCTCCTGCCTCCTCCTTCGGTTATCTGTTACCTGCCTGTTGCCAACCCGGACTGTGTCTTGACTATTCTCTTGCCTCCGTTTGGTACCTGCTTGCCCGCCAGTGTTGACCCGGCCTGTCTGATTCTGCTTGTGCTCCAGCTGGACTATAGTACACCTTCCTGTTGCCTGCTGTTCCAGAGTTCCTGCCTGCTAAAGTGCACCTCCTACAGCCAGTGGTTCCAGTGTTCCTGCCAGAGTTCCAGTGCACCCTCCTACAGCTTGCTGTTCCAGTTCTCCAGCCAAACTACAGAACACCTCCCTGCCGCCTGCTGTTCCAGAGTTCCTGCCCGCTACAGTGCTTCTCCTCACGGCCAGTGGTTCCAGGGTTCCAGACAGTACCGGACAGCCATGTCTGAGCCCACACAGGGAGCCTCTCCCATGGACAAGCTCTGCCGCCACCTTGCTGGACTTACCCAAGCAGTAAAGAGCCTACAAGAGGGCTATACCCAACTGGAAGGCCGAGTCCAAGCTTTAGCAGCTTCTTCACCTCCTGCTTCCGTGACTCCTCTTGCACCCTCAGTGGTGATGATGCTGCCTGAACCCAGGGTCCCCACGCCCGAAAGATTTTCGGGCAACCGGAGTAAATTCAGGACTTTTCGTAATTCATGTGAACTCTTTTTTGCTCTTCAGCCAAGGACCTTCTCTCTGGAGGCTACTAAAGTGGGGTTCATGATCTCGCTGTTGTCAGGCGAGCCTCAGTCCTGGGCCCATCGTCTTCTAGAAAAGAAGGATGTTTCACTTGACACCTTAAATGACTTCTTTCAGGCCATGTCATTGCTATATGAGGATCCTCAATTAACAGCCACTGCAGAGGCAGCCCTGCATGCTCTACAACAAGGCCGCAGGCCTGTGGAGGACTACGTGTCGGAATTCAGATGTTGGAGTTCCGACACGAACTGGAATAATGCTGTCGCCCATTGTACATAGTTCCAAAATATGCCCACTTACTCTGGGGATAGATTATATACTATCCTGTGTCTTTTTAGTCCGGTTTGACTCCGTGAAAGAGGATGTCGGGTCCCGATCAGTACAGAGCTCTAAGCTGACATGTCTAGCTCAGACGGCTCCGTGCATGCACCTCGGTGTAGACTTTTTGTTGCCGAAGTAGCCGCTATTTGATCCCGGTAGAGATACTGGGACCTCTCCTTTTGTATGCATAGTTTCTTTGGCTACAGCAACAGCACCATATTTAGGTAAGCCTCATTAGGGTGTACTTAGGTCACCCCCTACCGTGGGTTATGGTTCAGCAGGACTTGTTTTCCTTTTTTCGGTTGTTTAACTTTAAAAATGTACCAGTTCAAAATTACAAACAGATTCTACGTAACAACAAACCTACAGTCCCTGTCTTGTTTGCACCACCTGTATACTGCTGTTCAGAGTATATAGGGCCTGGGGGCCCCACGCCCTTCCTTTTTTTAATTTGGGTGCGGGGTTCCCCTTAATAACCATACAAGACCCAACGGGCCTGGTAATGGACTGGGGGGGTACCCATGCCATTTGTGTCACTGATTTTCACCCATATTGTCGGGACCCGACATTACATTAAAGCCGCAAGCAGTTTTAAATGACTTTTATTCCTTTAAAAATGTCATTTTGTGCAGGGACTATTCTAAGCATGGGAAACACGCGATACTTTACAGGCATACTGTAGACACCCCCCAGGTACAATATTTAAAGGAATATTTCACTTTTTTTTCACTTTAAGCATCATTAAAATCACTGCTCCCGAAAAAACGGCCGTTTTTAAAACTTTTTTTTGCATTGATACATGTCCCATGGGGCAGGACCCGGGTCCCCAAACCCTTTTTAGGACAATACCATGAAAATTAGCCTTTAAAATTAGCACTTTTGATTTCAAACGTTCGAGTCCCATAGACTTCAATGGGGTTCTAACGTTCGTGCGAAGTTTCGGTCCGTTTGCAGGTTCTGGTGCAAACCGAACTGGGGGGTGTTCAGCTCTTCCCTAATGATCAGTAGCCAGCAGGATCACAGATCACTGTGACAGCCAATAAAGGTGGTCACATGAGTGGTGATTTTTCCCATCACCTAGGTCAGTGATGCTGCACCTATGGCACGCATGCCACAGCTGGCACGCCAAGCCCTCTCTGTGGGCATGCAAGGGGAATCCCCCAGCCAGGCAGCCACTTGCATTGGCGGTGCAGGCACGGAGGAGCCGACTCCCTTCCTCGCATCAGTGCCAGTGGCGTCGGTGGGGGGGTGGGCAGCCAGTTATGCCCATGTGCAATGTTTAGGGGGGTGTAAAGTTTTTCCTCCACCATCCAGAGGGTCTGTGCTGCAGCTTGTTGCTTCCCCGGACCCCTACACCTCCAGTAAGACATTCAGGCATTCCTCTCTGCAGGCACCCTATGCCAGCTCCCCCTGCTTTAGGACTACTTTGGTTCAGACTGTCCTTCTGGTTCAGCCTGTGGAACAGCAGAGGGGGAGGAGCAGTGCTCGGAGAAGATCATCATGGCCATGGGAGAGGTGCAGTGGCTGCTAGCTGACCTCCCAGAGGTGGGGATATCGAGGAGCGGCTGGATGGCGGGGACTCCTAAAATACTGCCCGGGGACAGCTGGATGATTAGGGAGTGGAGAGGTTAAGAGGAGGATGGATCCTCCGATCTACATTGTACTGTGTGTGGGAGGATGGGGATTGAGTAGTGCAGGAAGTATGTGTCAGGTAGGTGAGTGCATGTGTCAGGTAGGTGAGTGTAATGGTCAGGTACGTGAGTGCATGTGTCAGGTACGTGAGTGCATGTGTCAGGTACGTGAGTGTAATGGTCAGGTAGGTGAGTGTAATGGTCAGGTAGGTGAGTGTAATGGTCAGGTAGGTGAGTGTAATGGTCAGGTAGGTGAGTGCATGTGTCAGGCACGTGAGTGCATGTGTCAGGTATGTGAGTGCATGTGTCAGGTAGGTGAGTGTAATGGTCAGGTAGGTGAGTGTAATGGTCAGTGCATGTGTCAGGTAGGTCAGTGTATGTTGCACAGTGTATTCTGAGCACAATGCATTCCTGAACTGTATTCTGAGCGAATCTGGCAGAATTATACATTTTTGGTCCCTTTGGGGTCATTCAGAGAGATGGTCAGTACCATCCTCTGTACAGAGCTGCTGGTAGGTTTAATTCTGTGTTGGCACTTTGAAAGAAATAAGTAGGTTTTGTGTCGCAGTTTGGGCACTCGGGCTCAAAAGGGTTCGCCATCACTGCCCTAGGTGTTCAGAACCTTTTACATGGGTGTCAAGGCAGGGAGGAAGTGGTTAAGCAAAATAGGATAATCATCACATTATTTGGGTAGAGCACAAACTAATTATGCACGTTAGCTAAAGAAGAGAGCAGAGTAACAGGACTTCTGACTACATATCGACTTCACGACTTTACTAAATTATATGCATTGTATGAATTTGATTGCACTAACAAGACTTCAGTAACTTTTTTTTGTTTTTGTTTTTTTGAATAAGCATTTATAGTATAGCCCAATTATGGCAAAAACAGTACCATGGTGTGCCCAGATGCTCAAGCTTGCATAAAGATGCTAAATGCGATCCCAAAACCTGTTATTGCAGAAAAGCCAGTTAATGCAACATGGCGTGATCAAAACCATTCACTGGAAACAATGGCACCTAAGCTCGGGACCCCTTAACCCCATCTCCAATTTTGTTACAGTACTTGCACTTTTATCTGCATAAGAACGTAGGCCATAGGCCCCAATTGTTTATACCAATTGCCACTTTTGGTTGATATTATGATGATTTCAAAGCAAGGGAAAGAAAACCTAGATATTTATAATTATAAACCAATATAATCAGAACTCAATACTAATTTGATTGCAAAAAAATTAGCAATAGAAGTTAACTACTTTGGTGGTTATATCTTTCTCAAATGCGCACACTGTCATTCTCAGCTGTGTATGCCCATAACAGGTGGTTCAGGACCGCTCTGTGCTGTACACTTGCTCAGAGCAGTTAAGTATAACATCTTTTTTATATTAAAAAAAGCATTTTGCATTCCCAATCTTCTGCTCCCCTTGCAGTTTGTGCTCCCCTATAATCCAGCGGTGGACTGTCCCTCGGCATAATCCCATTCAATGTAGTCCTATGGAGCTGCATTCACATAGGTGACTGTCAGACCTTTAACCACTGAAGCATGGAGGAAAAGATGCTGTGTGGACCAGTTGAGCCATGTGGAGGAGCGGAGTATTGGTTAATTCTTCTATTCTGATTTTGGGGTTGGACTTTAAACCAAAACACAACTTACTATGGTTATAGACCTAATACGGTTTATTTACTAAAGTTGGAGAGTGAAAAATCAGGCCCACTTCTGCATTGAAACCAGGTTGTATTTGAGTATTGTTTTGAAGGTGTACAATGGCCTTTAAAAAAGGGGAGAGGGAGGGGTCAAAACCCAAGAGTATACAAGTTTTAACAGTCCTTCAAAGCAAAATGGTAGAAGGAGAGACTGGAGGGGGACAAATGGAGGGCAAGGAAATGTGAAGATATAGCTAATGTGGTCTGTATGCAGGGGGAAAGAAGAGAAACAGTTATATCCAAACTAAATAACTCTAAATCTTCCAGGCCATGTTTTTTGCATGGGGTCCAGTACACCTTTTGATATTATTTGCGCTTGGCTAAGAGCTAAGCCCAGAGAGACAACCCAAAGGGGGGGGGGCGTGAGGCAAAAGGGTAGGAAAGAGAAAAGGGGAGACATCTCTGAGTATTTTGTGTAGGTAAATTCCTGTAACTATTATAGTGTATTAAAAGTCAAAATACATTTTTTAGTTCTGGATCGACATCAAATTGACTTTCTGTTTTAGAGACACAACAGAATGAGGAAAAATGCTCTTTTCAAGCTGTTACAGGAAAAAGTATCCACATAAACTTCCCATCACTTCCTATTTAAGTGACAACACTAATATTTTAAATTTCCCATCACTTGCTGTATCTGAAAATGGTTGCCAGATTCATGAGAGGGTAAATCTCCCCAGCAACTAAGATTTCATAGGGTTCTTCTAACCTTCTCCTAACTTCTATAGGAAACACTTATGCCACGTACACACGATCGGAAATGCCGTAAGCAAAACTCTGATGAGAGGTTTTGGTCGGAAAATGCGACCGTGTGTATGCTCCATCAGACTTTTGCTGGCGGAATTCCAGCCAGCAAAAGATTGCGAGATTGAGACTCTCTATTTTTCGGTTGGAAAAAGTTCCTATCTGAAAATGCAATTCGGACGCGCAAAAAATCACGCATGCTCAAAAACAATTTGACGCATGCTCGGAAGCATTGAACTTAATTTTCTCAGTTCTTCATAGTGTTGTACATCACCGCATTCTTGACGGTCGAAAGTTCAGAGAACTTTTGTGTGACCGTGTGTATGCAAGCCAAGCTTGAGCGGAAAAATCTTTGATGGATGGAAATTCCACTTGTGTGTATGGAGCATAAGAAACAATTTTGACTATAAATACTGTTTAAATACAAATATTGAAAAAAAATTGATCAGATAATGTTATTGGGAGTATCTTTAAAATAAAGCTCACTAAGCAATGCACAGTGAAGAGTGTCCAGGCATCAAAACGCTACTTTACCATCTAACACTGTTAGTAGGATTGCAATCGGTGTACTAAGTACTATTAGTACTAAGTACTAATAAAACATGATTTTGCTCATAAATTTGCAGATTAAATTATCATCCCATTTTCTCTGTTAAATCAAGATATACAGTAACTGAGTTTTCCTTGCAATTTCCTCGTCATATTGCTTTTACTAGTTCTCATTGTAATTTGTAGAAAGTTGAACTCTGTTCAAAGACCACATTAGACCTTTCGTACTGTATTACCTTGTTTAAAAATGTTACTTTGAAAGTGATTGGAAAATGCCTTTTTTAGCCTGTATAATTCTGATTCTCATTAACAGAAGCAATGAACATCGATGGTCATTAATCATAGTATTCTAGCTGCAACCTGTTGAAATTACTATATCAAATTTGGTTGTAAGCAAATTGCCATTTATATTCATTAAAATGTGGATAAATTAAAGTAGAACTATGGTCAAAACTCAAAAATCAAGCATGGAATAAATGTCAGGTCTCAAATATGTCTCTGTTTGTTCTTCAATAAATGGCAAGCATAATGAGAAATAGTTTCACAAAAGGTTTATTAGGTTTTTTTTTTGTTTACATAACATGGGTTGACAAATTAAGGCTCCGTGCACACTGGAGCTGATAAACTGCAGTTTATTGGAGTTTGGGTGTTTTTTTTAAAAGCCCATAAACTCCACTCTGTTATCCTATGTGTCCATGCACACATGGACATTTTTTAGCTTTAATGAGCAATGGAGTTTATGAGCTTTTTTCTGAACACCAGAAATTCGCATTTAAAGTTCCGTTTTCCACCGCCAAAAAAACGCCAAAAAACGCCAAACGCCGATAAACGCTCATAAACATTCGTTAATTAGCATTTAGCGTTCAATTTTTCAATGCATTGTGGGAGTTTGGAATGCATTGTAGGATTTTTGGAGTGTCCTCTGTGTATTTTTATTAAAAATGCCCATAAACGTTAACGCTAAAAAACACTCATAAACGCTAGTACAAAACGCTGTTAAAAGCACGTTTTTCAACCAGAGTTTTCTGCCAGCAATCTGGCGTCCAGAAAAAGCTTTTTTGAGCTTCAGTGTGCATGGAGCCTAAGGAAGTGCAGAAAAAGTGAAACAGACATTAAAAATTACCCAGACAGTAAAATAAAGTCTATAAACCGAGGTAAGGTACGTGGAACTTCAGACACCAGAGGTTAAGCATCCATTCTAGAGGTAGTTGTATAGAATAAGCCAGTGGGGAATGTTCCATGTCAGCATTAATGGACGCCTTCTATTAGAAAAGGGAGGCTAAAGCATCTTTTGGCTCGGAATAGGAGCTCTAGGGTAGGGGGGTGGGGTGGGAAGGAAAGGGATAGTGAGTGTGTATATAGGAGGTTGGGGAAAAAAGAGAAAGGAGTAAGGGGGAAAGAAAATAGACTGGGGGGGTTACTTGCCTGGGGGAGAAGGGGAAGGGGGAGGAAGCATTCTCGGGTGGTCTGGCCAGCTGAGTTTATCAGTGATAAATGGTGTAGTTTATCGTACCATGAGCAGGGTATGGTAAATGTTCTGTTGGTCACTGTAAGTTATCCGACTGACTCAGACCCTCAGGACTTCGGCATGTGTGTCCTCAAGTATGGAAGTGAGCTTCTCATGGACCATGGTTCCCATGAGCCTTTGTTGGACCTCAGCAAAATTAAGAAATGGCTATCGCCAGGTTCTGGCTAATTGATGGACTCTCTGCACACTGCTATACACTCTTTCCAGCAAACTATGCAAATGTAACGCAGGGATTTTTAGTAAGCACATATTGCAATACATGTTTAAGCTGACCTGCTGCACCAAGTAATCCCTCTTATGGCCAGTCCTACACTGCTTTGCCATTGCATATGCTATGGTGGACACCATGCCACCTTGGGGCATAGAGACACAAGGCGGGGAGGAGCTATTAGGTTCAGATCTGGTCACTGACCTTCTTTACAACAGAGAAAAGATATACCTATGCTCAAATCCCAATAGCTTGTACATGTATTTAAAACCCCTTAGCGCCAATGTTATGCACATATGTGGCCTCGGCTTGAAGGGGTTCTACTGGAGTGATGCTGCAGCTGCAGGCATCACCTCAGTACCATTTTTTAGAGTGGGCGGTCGGCTCTTTAGGGATAACAACCGATGCGGCTAAAAGCTGCTCGGCTGTTATCCTAAAGGCAGGGAACCCATCAGAAATTTTGGGGCTCCTTACACAGCTTTAGGCCTGGGCCCCCCGGGGCCCGACCCCAACATTCCCCAGGGCCCACCCACTGCCGATCCCACCGAGTTCTTCAGTGCACCTACTTTTATTTTAACACTCTTACACCTTAATATATGAAAAGTGGATTAAAAGTCATCAGTACTTTCAATATTTAACAGTAAGGGCCCTTTCACACTGGGGTGGTGGGTGCGTAGGTGGTAAAGTGCTGCTAATTTTAGCGGCACTTTTCCGTCAAATTTGCGGCACTATTCGTCCGCTAGCGGGGCGCTTTTACCCCCTGATAGTGGCCGAGAAAGGGTTAAATCCCCCGTAAAGCACTACTGCAGCAGCGCTATGCCGGCAGTATAGCTGCACTTCATTCATTTCAATGGGCAGGAGCGGTATACACACACCGATCCTTAGATGCTGCTAGCAGGACTGGGATGGATGGTGCTCAGTTTGGGTGGGGATGCATTGTGGAGACTGGAGGGATGGATGGTGCTTGGTGTGGGTGGGGATGTGTTGTGGAGACTGGAGGGATGGATGGTGCTGGGTGGGGATGTGTTGTGGAGACTGGAGGGATGGATGGTGCTGGGTGGGGATGTGTTGTGGAGACTGGAGAGATGGATGGTACTCAGTGTGGGTGGTGATGTGTTGTGGAGACTGGAGGGATCTTGCTCAGTGTGGGTGGGGATGTGTTGTGGAGACTGGAGGGATGGATGGTGCTGGGTGTGGGTGGGGATGTGTTGTGGAGATTGGAGGGATGGATGGTGCTGGGTGTGGGTGGGGATGTGTTGTGGAGACTGGAGGGATGAATGGTGCTCGGTGTGGGTGGGGATGTGTTGTGGAGACTGGAGGGATGGATGGTGCTCGGTGTGGGTGGTGATGTGTTGTGGAGACTGGAGGGATGGATGGTGCTCGGTGTGGGTGGTGATGTGTTGTGGAGACTGGAGGGATGGATGGTGCTCGGTGTGGGTGGGGATGTGTTGTGGAGACTGGAGGGATGGATGGTGCTGGGTGGGGATGTGTTGTGGAGACTGGAGGGATGGATGGTGCTCAGTGTGGGTGGGGATGTGTTGTCGAGACTGGAGGGATGTATGGTGCTCGGTGTGGGTGGGGATGTGTTGTGGAGACTGGAGGGATGGATGGTGCTTGGCGTGGGTGGGGATGTGTTGTGGAGACTGGAGGGATGGATGGTGCTCGGCATGGGTGGGGATGTGTTGTGGAGACTGGAGGGATGGATGGTGCTGGGTGTGGGTGGGGATGCGTTGTGGAGACTGGAGGGATGGATGGTGCTCAGTGTGGGTGGGGATGTGTTGTGGAGACTGGAGGGATGGATGGTGCTCAGTGTAGGTGGGGATGCGTTGTGGAGACTGGAGGGATGGATGGTGCTCAGTGTGGGTGGGGATGTGTTGTGGAGACTGGAGGGATGGATGGTGCTCTGTCTGGGTGGGGATGTGTTGTGGAGACTGGAGGGATGGAGTAGATGCTGTGTGCGGATGAAGATGATTGAGTTGCATTGTGAAAATGGATGAGGATGACTCTGGGTGGGGATGAGAGTTACATAGTGAAGAAGCTCCCCAAAATGTAACTTATTTGCACTCAGAGTCATTCATTTTCACAATGCAAATCCATTATAGGCAGCTGGTCAGCCTCAGGGTGTCCCATCCAAGAAGAAGGAGATAAATAAAGTCCCAGTAAAATGTACAGTCAGCACAGGGGGCTCAGTCAGCAGCACACATTACATATTTGTGACTTCCCCTCCATGCTGCACTCTGATCTGTTATTGGTGTTCATGTGCAGTGTGACGAGCTGGCCACTCCCCCTGTCCCTGTCAATAACAGTCCGTGCAAATTCTGCCATTAGCAAAGCAGAGAGTACCAGGAACGTCTCAAAGTGAAAAAGTGTTATTTCTTCTTATCTCCTCTTTCCAGCAGCTGATTAGTTATGTTCTCTCCTCCTCTCTCCAGCAACGCTCTGATTAGGGGGGGGGCATGCGGGCCCCTTACATGTGTAATGCCTGTACCCCCCTGATGGCGGCCCTGCCTAAAGGAGCGGGAAGGGATGTCCCCCCTGCCGCCTTCCGCCTCTCTTCCCGGGTCTCCCATCCCACCGGGAGACCCGATCCACGATCTGGCACTTTCGCCGGCTACAGATAGACTGAAAAAAAGCTGGAAATGGCTTAGTTTCAGTCTCCTATGTAAACAAATGGAAGCAACGTCACAGCGTTACTTCTGGTTTTCCTCGGCTGCCAATGGCGCAGAATTTTAAAAAATGATAGTATTCAGAATCCTCATTTTTGGCGATCTGAATACTTTGAAGTGCAAAGGAGGGATTTGGGGGCTTTAAGACCCCTGATCCCTCCATAAAGAGTACCTGTCACCACCTATTACTGTCACAATGGCTGTTTACATTCCTTGTGACAGCAATAAAAGTGTTTTTTTTTTTAAAGTAACAATGTAAAAAAATAAATAAATAAAAGAAAAAAAAAATTAAAGCACCCCTGTCCCCGCCAGCTCGCCCAGCAAAGAAACCACATGCGTAAGTCACGCCCGCATATGTAAACGGTGTTCAAATCACACATGTGAGGTATCACTGCGATTGTTAGAATGAGAGCAATAATTCTAGCAAAAGACCTCCTCTGTAACTCTAGCCTGGTAACCATAAAAAAAAATGTAAATCATCGCCTATGGAGATTTTTAGGTACCATTGTTTGTCGCCATTTCACGAGTGTGCGCAATTTCAAAGCATGACATGTTCGGTATCTACTTACTCGGCGTAACATCATATTTCACATCATACAAAAAAAATAGGCTAACTTTACTGTTTCGTTTTTTTTTTATTCATGAAAGTGTATTTTTTCCCCAAAAATTGTGTTTGAAAGGCCGCTGCGCAAATACCCTGTGACATAAAATAAACAATAACCATTTTATTTTCTAGGGTCTCTGCTAAAATTCTATAGAGATAGATAGATAGATAGATAGATAGATAGATAGATAGATAGATAGATAGATAGATAGATAGATAGATAGATAGATAGATAGATAGATAGATAGATAGATAGATAGATACATGCATGCATACATACATACATACATACATACATAGAATGTATATTAGGCTTGAAAGTGTTGAACTATCAGGTGCTAATGCTTTATTTTTTGTGCTATAAATAAAAAAAGACTGTAAATTTTGTGAAAAAAATGCCTTTTTCTTTGTTTCTGCCATAAATTTTTGCAAATTAGTAATTTTTCTGTATAAATTTTGGCCAAAATTTATACTGCTACATAGCTTTGGTAAAAAAAATAACCCAAATTAGTGTAAATTATTTGGTCTTTGTGAAAGTTATAGAGTCTACAAACTATGGTGCCAATCACTGAAAATTGATCACATCTGATCAGGCCTTCAGTACATCAGGTGTATCTCATTACTAACAAGTCAGGAAAGTACAAATACCCCCCAAATGACCCCTTTTTAGAAAGTAGATATTCCAATGTATTAAGTAAGTAGCATGGCATTTTTTTTTTTAAGTTGTAATTTTTTTTAAGATTTAAGATTTTTTTTTAATTTTTTTTACAAAATTGTCATATTATCAGGTTATTTCTCACACACAGCATATGCATACCACAAATTACACCCCAACATACATTCTGCTACTCTTCCAGAGTGTGGCGATACCACATGTGTGAGACTTTTACACAGTGCACTAGAACATATTTGGGGGGCACACCATACAATGCGTTTAAATTCAAGATGGTGCTGCTATAAGACCTACAAACAGTACAAAATATTTTACAGCGCACACATACCAGAATGACATTTCCTGCAGGGCTAGCTAAAAACACCTGAACATATTCAAAAAATACGGGGGTTCGGTCACACTATATGGTCATATAGTGCTAAGCCCACTTACTGCGACAAAGTACCCCGAATTAGTGGGTCCTACACTAGTAATAGAATGGAAGATCCTTTGTCTCAACCATGGGAGCTGAACTCCTCTATGCAGACCTACAAACAGTACAAAATATTTTACGGCTTAGCACTATATGACCATATAGTGTGACCAAACCCCCGTATTTTTTGAATATGTTCAGGTGTTTTTAACTAGCCCTGCAGGAAATGTCATTCTTGTATGTGTGCGCTGTAAAATATTTTGAGACTTTTACACAGCCTGGCCACATACAAAGGCCTAACATTGAAGTAGCACCTTCAGGCGTTCTACGAGCATAAATCTCACTTTTGAAGTCCCTGGAGCACCAGGACAATTGAATTGCCCACAAAATGAACCCATTTTGGAAAGCAAACGCCCCAAAGTATAATCTATGTGGCACAATGAGTCTTTTAAACGGTTCATTTTTTTACAGAAATTTTTGGAAATGTGGGAAAAAAATAAAAACGCATTTTTTTTAAACAAAGTTGTCAATTTATAAGATATTTCAAACACATAGCATGTATATAGCAAAAATTACACCCCAAAATACATTCTACTACTCTTCCTGAGTATGGCGATACCACATGTGTGAGACTTTTACACAGCCTGGCCACATACAGAGGCCCAACATTGAAGTAGTACCTTCAGGCGTTCTAGGAGCATAAATTACACATATCATTTCAATCCTCCCTATCACACTTTTGAAGGTCCTTGAGCACCAGGACAGTGGAATTACCCAAAAAATGACCCCATTTTGGAAAGCAAACACCCCAACGTATATTCTATGAGGCATGGGCTGCAAATAAGTACTCAGGTACTCTGATGGGCTGCAGATAGGTACTCGGGTACTCTGATGGGCTGGAGACAGGTACTTGGGTAACTTGATGAGCTGAAGACAGGTACTCAGGTACTCTGATGGGCTGGTGACAGGTACTCAGTTACTCTGATGGGCTGGTGACAGGTACTCGGGTACTCTGATAGGCTGGTGACAGGTACTCGGGTACTCTGATGGCCTGGTGACAAGTACTCGTGTACTCTTACTCGGGTACTCTGATGGCCTGGTGACAGGTACTCGGGTACTCTGATGGCCTGGTGACAGGTACTCGGGTACTCTCATGGGCTACAGATAGGTACTCGGGTACTCTGATGGGCTGGTGACTGGTATTCGGATATTCTGAAGGGCAGTAACAGGTACTCAGGTACTCGGTACTCATATGAACTGTGACAGGTACTCATATGGACCGTGACAGGTACTCAGGTACTCAAATGGACTGTGACAGGTACTCAGGTACTCGGGTACTCAGATGAACTGTGACAGATACTCGGTTACTCTGATGGACTGTGACAGGTGCTCGGGTACTCTGATGGACTGTAACAGGTACTCGGGTACTCATATGGACTGTGACAGTTACTCAGATGCTTTGCAAGTGTTTTTAAACAGCTTTGCTAGTGATCAAAAGCTCTATACCAATCAGGATTCTACACCTGTATAATTGAACCTTCTGAATACATCCCTATATATTTATTTTTATGTGGATTTTTTATGTGAATTTTTTACACATTTGGTGTCACTATTTTTTTATAATTTTACACTATTTTGATTGCTGGATTTTTTAAGAATTTTTACTCACCGCTGGATTTATTTGACTATTTATATTTATTCTTATATATTCATTTTCATGCACATTGTGAAGCGCTTCAAATATCATTATTTATTATTTTTTTAAGTGACTCTGAAAACACTCTCTTTTGATAGCAGCCTCACTTGGTTTTATGTGTAATTATCAGCTATTTAGCATCACAGCGCTTTGTGTTTTATATATATTTTTTACTCAGATACTTGGGTACTCATATGGACTGTGACATGTACTCAGGTACTCTGGTACTCATATGGACTGTGACAGGTACTCGGGTACTCAGATGAACTGTGACAGGTACTCAGGTACTCAGATGTACTGTGACAGGTACTCGAGTACTCAGATGGACTGCGACAGGTACTTGGGTACTCTGATGGACTGTGACAGGTACTCAGGTACTCTGATGGACTGTGACAGGTACTCGGGTACTCATATGGACTGTGACAGGTACTCAGATGGACAGTGACAGGTACTTTGATGGGAGATGTCAGGTACTTTGATGGGTGGTGACAGGTCCTCTTTATTGGGGGGCAATCAGTGTGATTGGCGTGCACTGTAAGCGGTAACGAGATGTTACCGCAATCTCCTTCTCACACACGATCGGTGTGTGAGGAGGAGAACCCGGTACCATCTCGTTACCGCTCTGTATTTACATTTAGTGATCGGCTGTGAAAGGATCACAGCCGATCACATGGTAAACAGCCACCGGCCATTGGCTGTTTACCAGCGTCGGTGACGAGCAGTGTTCCCATGAACACACTGCCACTGACGTTCACACGGAGCATGATCACACGCATGCGCCGTGCATAGTAGGGCGGTACCATTTGTGTTTGGCCGTGACTTCATCATGGCTGATCACATGGTAAAGAGCCATGCCTAATGGCTGTTCACCCCCCTCGGTGGTGAGCGGTGTCTCTGTGACATGCCGCCACCGAAGAAACAGGGATGCGCGCACACGATTGCGCAAATTCCCTGTTTAAATGGACAGACGTCATATGATGCCCGCCCAGAATGAGAGCCGCGGCCTCGCCATTATATGACGGGCGGTGGGCGGCAAGCGGTTAATTGGTGGGGCTAGCGGGCGTGCGTGCCCGCCACGTACAGTGTGACCGTTCCCCTGAGAATCACAGACTCAATGTCCGCCGGTGTCCCAGTGATCGTATCACGGAGCGTAGAACGGGGAGATCACTGTTCCCTGCCATCAGGAGCAGTGATCGGTGTCATGTCAGTGGTAGCCCATCCCCCCACAGTTAAAATCACTACCTAGGACACACTTAACCCCTTGATCGCCCCCTATTGTTTAACCCCTTCCCTGCCTGTGTCATTTACACAGTAATCTGCATTTTTATAGCACTGATCGCTGTATAAATGACAATGGTCCCAAAATAAGGTCAAAATTGTCCGATCTGTCCGCCATAATGTCGCAGTTTGGATAAAAATTACAGATCGCCGCCACTCCAAAAAAAAAATAAAAATGCCATAAAACTATCTTCTTTTTTGTAGACGATATAACTTTTGCACAAACCAATCAATATACGCTGATTTTTTTACCAAAAATATGTAGAAGAATACATATCGGCCTAAACTGAGGAAAAAGTTTGTTTTTTTTGTATATTTTTGGGGGATGTTTATTATAGCAAAAAGTAAAAAATATTGAATTTTTTTTTCAAAATTGTCGCTCTCTTTTTTTGTTTATAGCGCAAAAAATAAAAACCGCAGAGGTGATCAAATACCACCAAAAGAAAGCTCTATTTATGGGGAAAAAAGGACATCAATTTTGTTTGGGTGCAATGTCTCACGCCCGCACAATTGTCAGTTAAATCTACACAGTGTTGAATCGCAAAAAGAGCTCTGGTCAGGAAGGGGGTAAAATCTTCAGGGGCTGAGGCGGTTAAACATGTATTGCAATATGAAAGGAATTAAAATGAGCTGCACTAATAGTCATATGAACAATTGCAAAAATATTCAAACCAAAACACCAAAGTGCAGAAATTTGTGAAATCTGTGGATCGCTCTCCCAAGTGCGTGAATCACTTTTCAGAGTCATCAAGTGACAATAATATAATTATATGTAATTACAATATACAAATGGTGAAAGATGTGAAATGCAATGTGAAAAACACAAAAAAAATGTGAATGCAAACCATATAAAAATATAGGTTGAATTGGAAATTCAAAGTGATTCACACACTTGGAAGAGCGATCCACAAATTTCACAAATCTTTGCACTTTGGTGTTTTGGTTTGATTATTTTTGCAATTGTTCATATGACTATTAACGCAGCTCATTTTTATTACTTTCATAATCTTGTATGTATCTTACAGCTGAGCCGCTGCTGCTCTTTCATTTATTCCATTTAGCTTAATAGTTCATTAGTGTGGTGTACCCCCTTTTTTCATCATGTATTGCAATATGTGTGAAGTAAAAATTCCTGTTTTACATTTGCATAATTTGCTGGAAAAGGTTGTATAGCAGTGTGAAAAGGGTCCATCCAGAACTTGTAGTGATAATATGTGGTCACGGGCCTTTAGCACTTGATAGTTTAAATACATGTACAAGCTATTGGAATTTGAGCACAAGTATATCTTTTCTCTAGGCTCTGGCTCCCTGCAGCCCCAAAAGCACATTGGAGATGTTATGGGAAAAAAGCGTATATATATATATATAATAATAATAAATAATATTTTAGTCTAACTTTTCATGTGATAACACTGAAGTAATGACACTTTGCAATGTAAAATAGTGAGTGTACAGCTTGTATAACAGTGTAAATTTGCTGTCCCCTCAAAATAACTAAGCATGCAGCCATTAATGTCTAAACTGCTGGCAACAAAAGTGAGTACACCCCTAAGTGAAAATGTCCAAATTGGGCCCAAACTGTCAATATTTTGTGTGTGCAGCATTATTTTCCAGCACTGCCTTAACCCACTTGAGCATGGAGTTCACCAGAGCTTCACAGGTTGCCACTGAAGTCCTCTGAAGTCCTCTTCCACTTCTCCATGATGACATCATGGAACTGGTGGATGTTAGAGACCCTTGTGCTCCTCCACCTTCTGTTTGAGGATGCCCCACAGATGCTCAATAGGTTTTAGGTCTGGAGAAATGCTTGGTCAGTCCATCACCTTTAATGTTGAGCAGACATACAGTATCTCACAAAAGTGAGTACATCCCTCACATTTTTGTAAATATTTTATTATATCTTTTCATGTGACAACACTGAAGAAATTACACTTTGCTACAATGTAAAGTAGTGAGTGTACAGCTCTACATAAAGATGGCCTAGTTTATAAGAAGATTGCCAAGACCCTGAAACTGAGCTGCAGCACGGTGGCCAAGACCATACAGCGGTTTAACAGGACAGGTTCCACTCAGAACAGGCCTCTCAATGGTCAACCAGAGAAGTGCACGTGCTCAGCGTCATATGCAGAGGTTGTCTTTGGGAAATAGACGTATGAGTGCTGTCAGTATTGCTGCAGAGGTTGAAGGGGTGAGGGGTCAACCTGTCAGTGCTCAGACCATACGCCGCACGCTGCATCAAATTGGTTTACATGGCTGTCATCCTAGAAGGAAGCTTCTTCTAAAGATGATGCACAAGGAAGCCCGTAAACAGTTTGCTGAAGACAAGCAGACTAAGGACATGGATTACTGGAACCATGTCCTCTGGTCTGAAGAGACCAAGATAAACTTATTTGGTTCATATGGTGTCAAGCGTGTGTGGCGGCAACCAGGTGAGGAGTACAAAGACAAGTGTGTCTTGCCTACAGTCAAGCCTGGTGGTGGGAATGTCATGGTCTGGGGCTACATGAGTTCTGCCGGCACTGGGAAGCTACAGTTCATTGAGGGGACCATGAATTCCAACATGTACTGTGATATACTGAAGTGGAGCATGATCCTCTTCTTTTGGAGACTGGGCCGCAGGGCAGTATTACAACATAAAGACCCCAACACACACCTCAAAGAGGACCACTGCCTTGCTAAAGAAGCTGAGGGTAAAGGTGATGGACTGACCAAGCATTTCTCCAGACCTAAACCCTATTGAGCATCTGTGGGGCATCCTCAAACTGAAGGTGGAGGAGCACAAGGGTCTCTAACATCCACCAGCTCCACTATGTCGTCATGGAGAAGTGGAAGAGGACTTCAGTGGCAACCTGTGAAGCTCTGGTGAACTCCATGCTCAAGTGGGTTAAGGCAGTGCTGGAAAATAATGCTGCACACACAAAACAATGACAGTTAGGGCCCAATTTGGACATTTTCACTTAGGGGTGTACTCACTTTTTTTGCCAGCAGTTTAGACATTAATGGCTGCATGCTTAGTTATTTTGAGGGGACAGCAAATTTACACTGTTATACAAGCTGTACACTCACTATTTTACATTGCAAAGTGTCATTTCTTCAGTGTTGTCACAAGAAAAGTTAGAAGAAAATATTTACAAAAATGTGAGGGGTGTAGTCACTTTGACATAATATATATATATATATATATATATATATATATATATATATATATATATATATATATATATATATATATATATATATATATATATATATATGCGGTATGTTCCGAGAGCATTTTAGGGAATTAAGCCAGATCTTATTAGATTAGGTGGCTTGATTGGGGATTGTGGTAAGGTCCTTCTACTATTTTTCTACATAAGGAAATTTTGTAATGGCTTATTGGGTCAAGAAGAGAATTGTAGAAGTCTAAAAATAGACCCTTTATATGGGGGCCATTGCAGCATTAGTTGTCAGATAGAGTTAGAGTTTGGGGGGCCCCGTGTGGCTTCTAAGTAGGCTATGAATGTGGTGGTTTATTTGGATATACCGAAAGGCCTTTTCAGCTGGCAAATGCCACTGTTAATGAAGATATTGGAATGATTTGATACCATCAAGTGTGAGAAGTTTGTAAATTTATTTATTTCCCCTCCTATATCACCAATGGAAAGCCAAAGGGCTTTCATAAGCTGGAAGGAATTGGGAAGTGTCTAGGAAATCCGAAAGGAGCAAGTTGGAAGAAAGTAGGTTGCTGCTATATTTAATTGAGTACCATTTGTGCAGGGAGTGCAACAAGGAAGGGTCCCAAAGTCTGGGACTATGATGGGGGGGGTCTATATAAAATTATAAGCGGGAAGATGGGAGCATTTGGCTATTAACAAGTGGACCCAAACAGGCATTTCAGAGGTGGCATGTAGGGAGACAAGGGGGGAAATTCTTGAGGCAGTATAATAGTGTTTGAGGTTGGGCACTGCCAGTCTCCCACCAACCTTTGGCAATTTAGGACTGGAATGATGAGTCTTGGCCTATGATGGTGCCAAACAAAGCTAAGTATCTTACATTGTTCCGTTCTCAGGATTTGGTTTGGTATAGAAACTGGTAAAATGGAGTTTTGTCAGGTATGTAATGGAAAGGGTGTGAATCCTGCCAAACCAAGAGATCTGTAGAGATGTCTAGGAGGCTAAAAGGCTGCCCAAGTCCCTAACAAAGGGGGTAGTTTGACTGGTGTAAAGACTAAAAGGATAAGGTTAGTCAGCTTCAGAGATATGGCAGGGAGGGGGCCAAGAGAATCTATCATTTTCCTGGATCCCTCTAAGTTGGTTGGGGGTTAGAGAAAGATCTAGAGCCTTAGATTTGGCTTCCTTGACCTGTAGTTGCGATTTGCTCCCAAAAACAGAAAGGACCACAAACAGGTTGGGTAGGGAGACATGGGTTGAAGAGATGTACAAGAAAATGTCATCTGTGAAGAGCACCAATTAGTGGTGTTCAACTTTGAGTTCAAGGCCTCAGATACCTGGGTGCCCTTCAATAGCAGCAGCTAGAGGTTCCAGGGGTAGTATGAAAAAATGGGGTATAGGGGACATCCCTGCTTTGTACCTTGTTGGACCAGAAAAGGGTCAGAGGTAAAACCTACTTATTTCAGGACAGTGGAGGGTGGAGCATAAAGAGTAAAGGCCCAAAATAAGAATGCGTCATTGAAGCTCCACTGTTGGAGGGCAAAGAACATATAATCTCATGAAATAGTGTCATGCACCTTGCAGACTTTAAAAGATAACAACATAGCTGGATAGGATTGAGATTTAGTGAGATTAATAAATTGTATGACTCTTCGTATGTTGTCCCCTGCCCCACATGAGGGTCCTTATGTATTAATATATTAATGTCCTAGTGGCTTATATTTTAGCAAGGATTTTTATGTTAAAGTGGAGGCCACCCTGAAAAAAAAAATACACCAAAAATCCTAAAAAAAAATTTGAAAAAAAAATTGAAAAAAAAAATTACCTTACCTAAACCCTTGTTGCTAGGCAGTCTTCCTAATCTGCCTCTTCCTTTTCCCCGGCGTCTTCTGCTCCTCAGGGAGCGGCCCCGTTGTCTTCTGGGAACTGTGTGTGTTCCCAGAACACCACGGGGTCATTCACAGAGTGCCGTGCCGCTCGCGCGTGCGCAGTAGGAAACTGGCAGTGAAGCCGCAAGGCTCCACTGCCTGTTTCCCTTACCTAGGATGGTGGTGCCGGGACCCGAGAGCCGAGGGATGGGTTGGCCTTGGGCGGCCGATATCGCGGACACCCAGGACAGGTAAGTACTTATTTAAAGTCAGCAGCTACAGTGTTTGTAGCTGCTGACTTTTATTTATTTTTTTTAGGCCGAAATCCCACTTTAATGTTGAGCAGACATACAGTATCTCACAAAAGTGAGTACATCCCTCACATTTTTGTAAATATTTTATTATATCTTTTCATTTGACAACACTGAAGAAATGACACTTTGCTACAATGTAAAGTAGTGAGTGTACAGCTTGTATAACAGTGTAAATTTGCTGTCCCCTCAAAATAACCCAACACACAGCCATTAATGTCTAAACCGCTGGCAACAAAACTGAGTACATCCCTAAGTGAAAATATCCAAACTGGGCCCAAAGTGTCAATATTTTGTGTGGCCACCATTGGGATATTGCTCTGCGGCCTAGTCCCTGAAGGGAGGGGATCATGCTCTGATTCAGTATGTCACAGTACATGTTGGCATTCATGGTTTCCTCAATGAACTGTAGCTCCCCAGTGCCAGCAGCACTCATGCAGCCCCAGACCATGACACTCCCACCACCATGCTTGACTATAGGCAAGACACACTCATCTTTGTACTTCTCACCGGGTTGCCACCACACACGTTTGACACCATCTGAACCAAATAAGTTTATATTGGTCTCATCAGACCAGAGGACATGGTTCCAGTAATCCATGTCCTTAGTCTGCTTGTCTTCAGCAAACTGTTTGCGGGCTTTCTTGTGCATCATCTTTAGAAGAGGCTTCCTTCTGGGATGACAGCCGTGCAGACCAATTTGATGCAGTGTGCGGTGTATGGTCTGAGCACTAACAGGCTGACCCCCCCTCCACTTCAACCCCTGCAGCAACGTTGGCAGCACTCATACGTCAATTTCCCAAAGACAACCTCTGGATATGGCACTGAGCATGTGCACTGAACTTCTTTGGTCGACTATGGTGAGGCCTGTTCTGAGTGGAACCTGTCCTGTTAAACTGCCTAATGGTCTTGCAGCTCAGTTTCAGGGTCTTGGCAATCTTCTTATAGCCTGGGCCATCTGTATCTGGAGCAACAATTATTTTTTTTCAGATCCTCAGAGAGTTCTTTGCCATTTGGTGCCATGTTGAGCTTCCAGTGATCAGTATGAGAGAATGAAAGTGATAACACCAAATTTAACACATCTGCTTCCTGTTCACACCTGAGACCTTGTAACAGTAACTAGTGACAAGACACCGGGAAGGCAAAATGGCTAATTGGTCACAATTTGGACATTTTCACTTAAGGGTGTACTCAATTTTGTTGCCAGCGGTTTAGACATTAATGGCTGTGTGTTGAGTTATTTTGAGGGGATAGCAAATTCACACTGTTATACAAGCTGTACACCCACTACTTTACACTGTAGCAAAGTGTCATTATTTCAGTGTTGTCACATGAAAAGATATAAGAAAATATTTACAAAATGTGAGGGGTGTACTCACTTTTATGAGATACTGTATGTAGCAATAATTAGACCAGGTATGAGGGTGTGTCTGGGTTTGGGATTATGACTACGTTAACTCTTAGGGATTCTGGTCGGAGAGGTTATCCAGTCTTCAATAGACTGTCTGTAAGTGGCTGTTAAAAAGGTCAGAGAATTTCTTATAGAAAGGGTGGTATATCCATCCAGTCTGGGATTTTTACACACCTTAAGGCTGTGGATTGCTGCTTGATCTTTAGCTATATGACATCAACTTCCATGAAGCCAAACCAATGGGCTGCGATAGTAGGAATCTGAATTTTGTTAAGGGAAGCCCAGGATTATGCGATAGAGAGAGGTTCAGACGTCGCAAAGAGGTAAGACAGGTGGTGTCCTGGGTATTACTCATTACAGCATGTTGATGTGTACAAAGAGCTATGGGCTTGTACTGTGGTGATGCAATGTAGGCTTTTTACTAGCAGGGAGTTTGGTTTGTTGCTCTGGGTGTCAAATTTCTGGCTGGTCCAATGCAGTTGTTTCTCTGAAATATCGTTTAGGCATAGGTTTAATTCTGTCCTTGCCTTCCCAAAGTTTAGTTGCAGAAGTGGGATTAAGTATGTGGGCCCTAGAGGCTTGCTCGAGCTCAGTTTCTAGCTGGACCCTGTGCTGTTTTCTTTTGCAGAGTCTCTGAGTGTCTCTGAGAGGCAATCTGAATGAGGTTGACTATTTTGACTGCCTCATATGCTTCCCAAACCGTGGTCAGAGATGAGACTGAGTGGGTATTTTGTTGGAAATAATCTATGGTCACATTTGTGATCTGGCATGTAGTATGATTTTTCAAATTTACTGTCATGGGTTTTAGGAGGGTTATTTTTTGGGGGAAATAGAAATAAACATGCTCCCCATTGTGTTTCCATATACATCACCTCTTTTTAAAAAAAATAATTTACAGCAACACAAATTCTCTTCTTTCAGCAGTATTTTGTATTGTTGTTAATGTTAATGTCAGTCAGGCTAATGTAGATTTTGTAGGTCAAATGCACAGCTACATTTGTGTATCTTTGGTCTGTCTCACAGGCCACAGGCATATTACGCGAATGGGCAATTGATTAAGCAGGACTCTTCTTCAGCTTTAGCTTCCTCTTCCAGACAAGGGGACTGAGAGGAATGAACTGGACCCCTTAACAGGTATATTTTTCCCAGGCAGTAGGCAAAGGGTTTTTCCACTACTACATCCTCTCCACTTGAAGGTCTGTTCAGCCCGCATCTCTGGCATTAACCCCACAGTGATTGGTCAGGGTGAAATTAATATTCATAACCCAATTCAATGTATCTTCTTGTTCTACCTATGACAAAAGCAGAAGCAATCAATGTACTTAGGGCAAACCAAACTAAAACATATTCAAACAGAGCTCAGGCTGGTTACAGCTAACTGCAAATACTAAACTTAGACTAGGGGTAATACAGCTTAACCCCTTCCCGACCGGCGCACGCCGATGTACGTCGGCAGAATGGCACGGCTGGGCAAATGGACTTACAGGTACGTCCATTTGAATTCCCCGCCGTGCCATTGCGTGCGCGCCGCCGGACTCGATTGCTGCAGGGATATCCGCGATCGCCTCACGGAGAGGACGAACGGGGAGATGCTGACGTAAACAGCATCTCCCCGTTCTGCCTAGTGACAAGTGTCACTGATCACAGCTCCCTGTCATCGGGAGAAGTGATCAGAGTAATGACACTGCTAGCCCATCCCCCTACAGTTAGTAATCACTCCTCTAGGACATACTTAACCCCTCCCCGCCCCCTAGTGGTTAACCCCTTCACTGCCAGTGTCATTTACACAGTAATCAGTGCATTTTTAATCGCACTGATCGCTGTATAAATGACAATGGTCCCAAAAATGTGTCAAAAATGTCCGACATGTCCACCATAACATCGCAGTCACAATAAAAATCACTGATCGCCACCATTACTAGTAAAAAATAAATTATTAATAAAAATGCCATAAAACTATCCCCTATTTTGTAAACGCTATAACTTTTGCGCAAACCAATCAATAAACGCTTATTGCGATTTTTTTTTTACCAAAAATATGTAGAAGAATGCGATCGGCCTAAACTGAGGAAAAAAAACATTTTTTTATATATTTTTGGGGGATATTTATAATAGCAAAATGTAAAAAATAATGCGTTTTTTTCAAAATTGTCGCTCTTATTTTGTTTATAGCGCAAAAAATAAAAATTGCAGAGGCGATCAAATACCACCAAAAGAAAGCTCTATTTGTGGGGAAAAAGGACGTCAATTTTGTTTTGGATACACGTCGCACGGCCGCGCAATTGTCAGTTAAAGCAACGCAGTGCCGAATCGCAAAAAACGCTCTGGTCAGGAAGGGGGTAAAATCTTCCAGGGCTGAAGCAGTTAAGGAGGGGTCCCTGCACACAATTTATGAGGATGCACAGATATTCATATTTTCAAGAAAAGTATATTTTGTACTGGGGTCAATGGGCATGTAAGATGTTTGCAATATATGAATTGGCTTTTTTGTAAGTGCAGTTTTAGCACCAACCAGAAAGCTGGTGAAGAAAAACAAAATATATATATATATATATATATATATATATATATATATATATATATATATATATATATATATATATTATTATTTTTTTTTTTTTCTTTTTGTTTACTTTTTTTCTAAGCTGTTGGAGAACACCAGTTGCACCTTGGGGATGATATTGTGTTTTTTTACTAAAACAAAAATGGTAACAGTAAAAACAAGCCCTCACTGACCTATGTAGCTTCTGACACTGGTTCCTGCAGCTTTAGAGGCCTTTGATGGCTTGTTTAAAAGAAATTTAGTAGTTAAAAAATGTAAATACTTTAAAGCATAACTCAACTTTTGTTGAGAAAAAAACATTGCCCCTCTGTGATCTATGTGCATTGCAAGGATTTTAACAAACTTTGTTGAAGATTCCTACTTTTTGTTATCCTGAAGAAATCAATGTGTGTTTGTCTGTACACATGTGGGAAAGTGAGTCTAATGGGAGTGGTTTCATAATTATCAATCAGCTGTGCACCTGCAGGGCTCTAATGAGGAAAGCTGCTGGGCCTGCATCCCTTTAGATGTGATTTCCTATTGGAAGTATCTCACCAAAAAATGAAATTTTTGTTGCAGGAAATGCCTCAAATCTGACTTGTATTTTAGTGTAGACTTCTCTGGGAAAATTGGTCAGCCAATCACACAAGCAGGAAATTACTGGGGGACATTCTGTACACATTCTGTTTGTTATCCTGAAGAAATCCATGTGTGCTTGTCTGTACACATGTGGGAAAGTGAGTCTAATGGGAGTGGTTTCATAATTATCAATCAGCTGTGCACCTGCAGGGCTCTAATGAGGAAAGCTGCAGGGCCTACATCCCTTTAGACGTGATTTCCTATTGGAAGAATCTCACAAAAAAATGAAATTTTTGTTGCAGGGGATGCCTTAAATCTGACTTGTATCTTAGTGTAGACTTCTGGGAAAATTGGTCAGCCAATCACACAAGCAGGAAATTACGTTTCTGGGGGCGTTCTGTACACATTCTGTGTACAGAACACCTCCATGTAGCCATATTGTATTGCATTTTCAGAAAATTACAAAGCTGCAGATTGAAAAGGGAAGGTCATTTTTATTAACATTCAGTTACAATATGGCTGGTGTCACAATTGTATATGCTATATTATTGTTTCTGTATTTGCTATTTTTTCCCTCACGCAACAAGTGGAGTTAACCTTTAATGTCCATAGCTTGGGCACAACTTCAGTTTAATCCTAAAACTGCACAAAAATGGAATCTGGTCCAATATTATGAAGTGGCCAGGACTTCTGTTGCTAGGGAGCTGTTTCCTTTGTCAATGTTAATAATGGGGTAATTCCATTGTTAGTCTCAAAGCTCACAATGAGGAGATTTGTCATTACATTCTAAGAGCAACAGAAAAGATGATGCTTCACTCAGGAATTAAATGACAATAATGGATGCATTAAAAGAATCCACAAGTGTTGAATAGACTAGAAAGAGAACTTACTTCACACAGTTCAAGGGACTATATAATTGTAAAACAATAATGATTATAGGACACAATTGACTTGCGTGAAATGTGCTCAGAAAATAAGTCGCTAATTGATCTTTTAAACAGTGACTGCATTTAAATTAATCACAAATGCAGTTTATGTTGAGTAATAAAAATCACTAAACTAAGTACCTTAGGTGCATTATTTAAATGTAACGACAAGCTGAAATAACATACAAGCTTGGGGACTTTATTCATTGTTTTCCATTTTATTTATTTATTTTTGTCCAGTTACACACAAAGGTAAAGTTGGAAAGATCCAGGAGGTATCCCAACAAGCAGTGTAACAATAATTAAGATACCAATACATTCCCATATCTGTCCTTAGGAATTTTGGGGCTTCATTTTCTAAAGCTAAAAAGGCTGTTTACTTTGTAATAGAATTTTCACTTTGCAAGATAATTTTTCTTAGCTTAGTGAATGTGGAGAAAATTCAATTTGCAAAGAATACCCAATCAAATGCAAGGAAGATAAAAAATCAGTATTTTGCTTGCACATGATAGGATAATGGACGTCAGCAGAACTTCATCCTATTCAATATTCTAAGGGACACTTCCTTTGCCAAGTAAAATTTCCCTTTCAAACTGAACAGACTAGTTGTCTTTAGTAGATAAATCCCACTGTCTACATATTTTGTGGAATTCCATTCAAGAGCACAAGTGAATTAATTAATCATTGACTGAACCTAGATTATGATCTTCCAAGTTAATTAGCTTGCACCACAGCCACTGCAGCTTTTCGTGCAGTTTCAAGAACGGTGGAGAGAAGAGACAGCCTGCAGTATCTTAATACTGGATTCACTTGTGAGTGCTCCCTTTGGCATATAGTGCAAAGCATTGAGTTAGTCACACATTGCTTTACAGGATAAGGGCCTGCCTGGTGCAGAACCCTGTCTCGGAAGACCCCTGCTGGGGTAAGAGTGCAGTCTGCTCACAAGCTCTGTATATAGACTGTCCAGCTAAAAGTTTCACCCAACAGTATCCTGTAAAGAAAGTTTCCTTAGGAAATTGACGCTTTCTGAAGTATATACTGCCACTTCTTTCCTTAGCAAGACTTTCACAGCCCCTATGGAAGATAATCTCATGTTTAAAGAGCTGATAGATAAAAAGCTAGAGGCTCTCCTTAAAGCTACTTTTTCTTTTTCAGGTTCTGCAAGGCCCATGGATGTGTCTATAGTGATCTGTCACACCACTACTGTCTGGAAGAAACCTATGTCCCGAAATCCCAGTTTCATCCCTATGGATGCCTCTATCCACCATCAGTTAGACTTTTTGACTAGAGCCCTATGTTACTGCACATATGACTTTGAAGATACACTTCACCAAACTTCAAGAATGAGTTTTCTCTTTTTCTAGATGTGCAAAATTCTCTGGTTCAAATTCTTCTCAGCTGAACTCTCATGTAACAAATTCCTTGAGTGGTTGCCCTTGGAAGGCAAATGCCTGTTTGGTAGGGGTGAGCCAAACATCCCCAGGTTTGGTTCGCAGCAGAACATGCGAACAGGCAAAAAATTGTGCGAACACATGAACACCATTAAAGTCTAATTTTTAAGGTTTATATGCAAGTTATTGCCATAAAAAGTGTATGTGGACCCTAGTACTTCCCCGGGGGACATGTATCAATGCAAAAAAAAAGTTTTAAAAACGTCCGTTTTTTCAGAAGCAATGATTTTAATAATGTTTAAAGTGAAGCAGTAAAAATGAAATATTCCTTTAAATATCGTGCCTGGGGGTCCCCTTAGTCTGCTTGTAGTACTGCATCTTTCCCATGTTCATAACAGTCCCACAGCAAAATGGCATTTCTAAACCAAAAATGCCATTTAAAATTGCTCACGGCTGTAATGTATTGCCGGACCCTCACAATATACATTAAAATCATTGAAAAAAACGGCATGGGTTCCCCCCAGTCCATTACCAGGCCCTTCGGGTCTGATATGGATATTAAGGGGAACCCCACGCCAAAAATTGAAAACAAAATGGCACGGGGGCCCTCCAAAATCCATACCAGGCCCTTCAGGTCTGATGTGGATATTAAGGGGAACCCTGCCCCAAAACAAAAAAAATAGCTTTATAGCGTTTGATCCCTCCCAAAATCCATACCAGGCCCTTCAGGTCTGGTATGGATTTTAATGGGAACCCCGAACCAAAATTTAAAAATAAATGACGTGTAGGTCCCCCCAAAATCCATACCAGATGCTTATCTGAGCATGCAACCTGGCAGGAAAAGGGGGGGTGAGAAAGCTTCCCCCATCCTGAACCGTACCAGGCCACATGCCCTCAACATGGGCACCTGGTCCCTATGTTGATGGGGACAAGGCCTCATCCCCATAACCCTTGCCCGGTGGTTGTGGGGGTCTGAGGGTGGGAGCTTATCGGAATCTGGAAGCCCCCTTTAACAAGGGTGCCCCTAGATCCCGGCCCCCCATGTGAATGGGTAGGGGTACATTGTACCCCTACCCATTCACCAAAAAAAGTTTAAAAAAAAGTAAAAATTGCAGGAGACAATTTTGAACAATTCCTTTATTAAAAAAAAAAAAAAATGTCCCGCAATGTACATCCATCTTCAATCATGGCACTGACGGTCCCGGAAAAAAAAATGGAAAAACTCTGCAACCAACAGCTCTTATGTAGCCAAATGCTGGGCCACCCGCTGACGTAACTCGAGTGACCCCGCCCCCTTCTGACATCATGTAATGTTAAAGGGGGTGGGGTCACCTATTTACATCACCCATTTACATTACCAGGTGGCCTTACCCTTGACTATTTAAGAGCTTTCAAAGCAAAAAGATGGCAATCGTGGAGACGCCTCCCCTGGGGGCCCCTTGTTGAAGGGGCTTCCACATTCAGATAAGCCCCCGCCCGCACACCCCCACAACCACCGGGCAAGGGTTGTGGGGATGAGGCCCTTGTCCCACCGGGCAAGGGTTGTAGGGATGAGGCCCTTGTCCCCATCAACATGGGGACAAGGTGCTTTGGTGGGACTCCAAAGCACCCTCCCCATCTTGAGGGCATGTAGCCTGGTACGGTTCAGGAGGGGTTGCTCTCTCGTCCCCCCCTTTCCTGCGGCCTGCCAGGTTGCATGCTCAGTGAAGGGTCTGATGTGGATTTGTGGGGGACCCCACGCCATTTTTTTTCTGCACAGGGTTCCCCTTAACCACTTCAATACACTATATGATATATACTACACTGCCTGAATTTAGATTCTACACTGAATATCTAATCTACACTAAATGCAGAGTATAAAAAAAGTCCAAAGGATTGCTGCACTTAAAAACTTCTTTAAAACTATATAGATATATAGATATATATATCTCTCTATATATATAAATATATAGATATATTTATATATCTATATATATATATATATATCTATATAGATATATAGATATATATATAGATATATATATAAAAAATACACTGCCTGCAGGGCACTAACTAAGCTGCCTAATCTCTCTTCATTCATTACACTGTATATGGCCGCTGTGTAATCAGAGGCCTTATATAGTGTGGGGCATAGACTTAGTCCCCTGAGCCATGATTGGCCAAAGGAACCATGCTTTTGGCCATTTTTGGCTCTCTGAGCAGAGCGTGCTGTGATTGGCCAAAGCATGCAGGTCAACTTACGTTCGACTTCAACATCGGGCTCATCCCTACTGTTTGGTCTCTCTTCGATAATTATATCAAGGAGATCACAAGGGCTAAGAGTATTCCTCCCTCAGACAAAAAAGGCGTGTCATGGCAGCTGAGCAACTTAAAAACTTAGGAAGGGTTCCTTTCATCCCTCTCAGTCTTCCAATGCCAAGTCTACGACAAAAACATACCTTTGTGAGAAGATTTGACCTTGCAAGTCAGCCAAGACTGGTGCCACAGAGTCTTCACAGTGGTGATGCACTCCCACTTCTTAAAGTGGGGAGACAACTATTGGCATGTGCCGCCTTCTGGTCCCAGAACATCTCAGACTGTCATTTCCAGGGGCTAAAATCTGGAGTTACTCAAACTAAATGGAGCTCAGCCTATTTTGGAATTGAAGACTCTCAATTTGTTGCTAAAGGTTCAAAGTTTTACATGGAAAATGCCAAGTTAGTCATTGCCTTCCTTATTCTGGGTGATTTTCTGGCAAAAATAGAAGTTCGGAATGCCTATCTGTACATTCCCATTTTTTCACCTCATAAATGCTAACTACATATTGCAATGAAACAAGAGTTGTGCCACTCCAGATGCGATATTTATGTTGATTGGACTCTACTCATGGGTGCTAGCCCTGGCAGGTACAGAAGGTTGATGTGTTTCACACAAATATGCTGTTCCTACTTATAAGCCAGGGATGGCATCCTGACACTCCTTACACCTGATACAGTGTCAGTTAGGCACACACCTCGATCTGAGCCGTCGATGGCAACCAGTGAGCTCATGGCCAAGCTGTATTAGAACCAAGCCTCACTTTCAGCTCAAGAAAGACATTTCTATGTTGAATTGACTAAAAAAGAGAACGGTGGGAAGGAACCACCCTAAGTAGTAAAAAAGAGAAAAATCTGACCATATCAAAGTACTTGTGAGATCATCATGACACTCACACAGTGGAAATAGAAAAATGTTACCATGGTGTCACTCTATAATTTTCTCCAGAGCAATACCTAATGGTAACCTAATAAAACACCTAAGGACCAAAAACTAGTTCAAACTGAATTGGAACACTTGCAAGGCCGTCATGACACTCGCACAGTGAAACTGGAATTTTTTTCCCCCTGGTGTCACTCTAATTGCCTCCAGAGCGACACCTACTGGGAATCTAATATGAACATCTAAAAAAAAAAAAACACGTTTGATGCAATATAGAAATTCTAACAATGACACCGTAGATGAAATGCGTCTCCCCCCTCTAATCTTGCCCTAATCTTGTCAACCACCTGGCCCTGCATAGTTGACTTATCTCCCCATGATTCAAATTGAAGTGAAGTGCTTTGCTGTATTAGTGGAACACTGTGTAAATGTTCCTAAAACCTGTCACGTAAATGCCTCATAGTTCTCCCCATGTATTGTATGCGGCAAGAACTACAATAATTAAATATATCACTTAACTGGTATTACAATTAAGAAAGACTCAATGTCAAATTCTCTCTGGTTGACCATAGAACAAAATGTCATACCTCCCAAGATACGTGCACAACAGGAACATTCAGTTGCACCATACCTGTAATTTCCTTAGAAATGCAACCAGGTGACAGACCTAGTCGGTTCCCTGTTGAATTAACTGGGGGATAAATATCGACCAAAAGTGGGTGCCCGACGAGGTACCACATTGATCCCCTCCTTTAAAATGTCAGCACACACCTTATCTGCACACAAGATCAGCAAATATTTATGGATAATTTTATTAACTTCAATAAATTCTGCACTGTATGGAGTGGAAACAGTTAAGCTATTTACACGTGTGCTGTTCCAATTATTGCTCTTCTTTTTAAACAGGTCATCCCTGTTTCTGTCCCGCAATATTCAAAGCTCTGTCTGTCATTCATTTAGGATAGCCCATATCTATAAATTGCCTGTACAAAAGAGAGGCTTCCTGCTCAAGTGCCTGTTAACTACTGCAGATACTCCCAGCATGCAAGAATTGGCCACGGGAATACCCTTAATGGTGTGTTTCAGGTGGCTTAAGCATTGGGCCAATAATAAAGAATTGCCTGACAAAGGCTTTCTTTAAAGAATTGTGATGACTTTCGAGTTCACACCTGTCAAATTGACCTCAAGCTATCAGATGCTTCTGCTAACAGCATGGCCGTGAAAGATAGGTTCCTATTGTTGTTATTAGGAAATATAATAAACTTGATCGAGGTGTGCCACTCCGTCCTCCATGACTAACAAGAGGTCATCTATAAACCTCAAATACATCCTGATAGAAGACCTAAAGGGGTTCTCCGTACCAAAGATGCGGGACCACGCCCATAAACCCATTTAGAAGTTGGCAAGGGAGGGCAAAAACGTTGTCCCCATCGCGGCCCCCGCATCTCTGAAGGTAGAACCCCCCATCAAAAGTAAAGTAATTATGGGACAGTAGGTATTCCAGAATATCCAGGACATACATGCAATGCTCAATAGGCAAGTCAGTAATCAATTCAAAATAGAAAGAGACTGCCTGTTTAGCTAAGTTGTGTGGTATCAATGAATATAATCTAGTGACATCACATGTCACCTAAGAGAAGCTGCCCCCCCCTCCAAAGTCACTCACAATGTGAAGAAGGTTATTTTTATCCTTAAGGTATCTGGGTAATTGTTCCACCAAGGGCTACAGTTGCTTATCTAACCACTGACCCAACCTTTCATTTAGGGACCCAATCCCCGATATGATGGGTCTCCCATGCAGGGGATCTAATCCCTTAGGCGATAATCAGGAATGAATACCTCAGCTTCTTTTTGATGAAATACTCCCAACCTAACCCCCCTGTCTACTAACCCAGTTAAAGCGGAGGTCCGACAAAATTTTTTTTAAAAGTCAGCAGCTACAAATACTGCAGCTGCTGACTTTTAAAATAAGGACACTTACCTGTCCAGGGTGTCTGCGATGTCAGCACCCGAGGCCGAACCGTTCCTCGATCCTTGGGTTCTGCCACTGCCATCTTTGGTAAGGGAATCAGGAAGTGAAGCCTTGTGGCTTCACTTCCTGGTTCCCTACTGGGCATGCACGAGTCGCGCTGCGCAATCTGAATGGTCCCTGCTGTCTCTGGGACCTATGTGTCTCCCAGCAGACAGCGGGGGTGACGGGAAGTGGCGTAGACCCCCCACGGGAGTCTATGCCAAGAAAGTTGGTGCAAATACCTGGATTATACAGGTATCTTCACCCCCCTCCCCCCTGAAAGATGCCAAATGTGACCCTGGAGGGGGGGAGGGTTTCCGAAAAGTGGAAGTTCCATTTTTGTTTGGAACTCCGCTTTAATATGGTCTTTTTGGTAGGGTCCCCTCTGAATCTGGTATAAGTAAGGGTATCTGTCAGCTGTTGAATGGCTTTGTCTGCATTCATAACCATAATTAACCACTTCAGCCCTGGAAGGATTTACCCCTTTTAATGACCAGGCCATTTTTTGTGCTTTCTTTTTGTGGTATTTGATCACTTCTGTGTTTTTTATTGCATCAAAAAAATTGGAATGACTATGATAAATCACAAAATGGGAATACTAATAAAAATAATCTGAAACAATAAATGGAAAAATAGAACCACAGACTCCACAGTTTAAACAGATCTTCAAACCACTACTCAAATAAGTGAATCCAAATTAAAACATAACCTATTAAACTATCTGAAATTATAATAATTAGTGCAGCAATCAAAAAATAGATGAGTGATAAGTGCAGATTCACTAGTGAAACAATAAGTGTAATTTTCACAGGATAAAAATCACGATCTGATGATATCAAACCTAAATTAAATAGGACTAGAAATGTGTCTAATGAAAAAATAAACCATAAATAGCAACATATGTGATCTAGCAGGGTGTACACAAAATAATCCCGAAGTAAAGCAATATATTTACATAGAGCAGTCTCCAAAACATCCCATCCAAAAAGGAAACAAATCAATCAATAAAGTAGCAAGTTAAAATACTGCAACAAACGTGATCACACAGAGTGTGGATGAATGGATAATATTTAGATAGTAGAAAATAAATAAACAGTCTCAAAAAAGTCCCATAAAAGATAAGGTCTCCATTGTGACAAATAAAACAAAGTTGTTTCAAAGATATTCAATGATAAATGTAGTGTGTAATGGTAACGGTTCCCTCAGCCTTTCTCCTCCCGGCTGAACGGTCACAGCCTAATTAGCATATGACAGATGCAATAAATAAATGTGACTAAAGGTTTCTAATGAAAAAGTGAACCCTATAACAACATATGTGATCTAGCAGGGTATAAAGAATAAACCTGCAGAAAGCAATAATTTAAATAAAGCAGTCTCCAAAGCGTCCCATCCAAAAAGGAAAAAAATCAAGCAATAAAAGTAGCAGGTAAAAAATAAGTACAACAAATGTGATCACACAAAGTGTAGATGAATAGATGATAATTCGAGAAAATAGTGGAAAAATAAAAAAACAGTCTCAAAAAGGTCCCATAAAGGATAAGATCTCCATTGTGACAATTAATTAAAAAACAAAGTTGTTCCAAAGATATTCAGTGATAGATGTAGTGTGTAATGGTAACGGTTTCCCTAGCCTCTCACCTCCCGGCTGGACGATCACAGCCTATTTAGCATATGACAGATGAAACACCGGCTTCCCAGTCTCCTTGTTGCCAGGGGTCTCCAGAATGCTGCTTTCAGGTTCAGCTCAAAAGAAAGGAAAGGGCTCCATAGTGTAGCAAGTAATTTCAATATTTATTTCATCAATATTTCACTTACATAAAAAACTGGATAACACAGAAGACTCTCAGGCTGCTCTCAGCTCAACGATCCCGGCCGTGATCGGAGAGACAAGCTGCAGCTGAAAAAAAAAAATCCGCCTCTCTCTTCCCTGACGCGTTGCGTGACTGTCACGTCACTTTCTCAAAGGGTATGAGGGAAGGCGGACACGGATCATTCTTATGGGAGAGAGGTAACCATGACAACCCCTCTGCCACAAGCTTAACATACAGCGCTCCTTGTGCACAATATAAATAAATTACATGTTTTAACTACACAAATCTCTCATTCCTAGATAGGTTTCCATACATAAAAAAGTTTGCTTAAATAAATAATTAATTAAAAGATATTCATGTATAAATATAGATATTGCGTTATCTGAAAAAATAGTAAGGGGAGAAATAGAAAAAACTCCCTCTAGTGGTCCATCATAAAATTGCAGATAAAACTGAGATAATAATAACAATGAGGAGATGAAACCATCAAACTGATTAAAACTTCAAAATTAAGAAATTAAAAAATATTAAATGTATAAGGGCCTGCAACACATAAAAGAATATAGTTCTAAAATACCTCTAAAAAATCACGGACCTAGTTCAGCAATAAATACAAAAAGAATCATAATTAAAATAAATGGCCAGAGAAAGGATAATTGTAAAACACTTCTAATAATTCGAGATGAAACAATTAAGATCAAATTCAACATTATGACCCAGAGGCGTTAAAGTACGGAGCTCATGTATCCAACGGGATTCTGCCTGACTCAATTTTATCACTTTGTTATCACCCCTCCAATGGGGTTTATATTTCTCAATTCCCCATACTTTAAGTGAGGAGGGGTCCCTATTATGATATTCATCGTAGTGTTTTGACAGGCTATGTTTCGGATAACCTTTCTTTATATTTTGGGTATGTTCTCTCAATCTCTTCCATAATTCTCTTTTTGTTCGTCCTACATATTGGATCTGACAGGGACATTCCAACAAATACACTACTCCCTCCGTTCGGCAAGATATAAATTCTTTGATTTGATATTCTTTATTAGTAACTGTTGATTTGAAGTTACATTTTTTCTTTTTTGCCTCATTTGTGTGTCTGCAGGTGTAGCAGGTCTTACAGGGATAAAAGCCTTTCCCATCAAAGAAGGAAAATTTTCTCCGCGGGGGAGGGTCTAATACATTTTTAGCAACCAAGTCCCTCAATGTGGGGGCTCTCCTGTACGTAAATCTCGGTTTCTCTGGTAGTAAAGTTCCCAGGTGCCTGTCTGCTTTCACTATATACCAATATTTTCTAAAGATTTTTTCTATTTGCTTATGTTGCAAACTATAATCCATCACTAATGGTACACAGTTTATAGGGTCAATTTTTTTACTAGAATCCTCTATGAGTTTACTTCTATCCATAGCCTCTACATCTTTAATTTTCTCCTTTATAAAATCAGGGCTATATCCTTTTTGAATAAATCTTTGTCCAATAAATTCGGCTTGTTCAAGAAAAACCTCTTGTTTTGTACAGTTTCTTTTCAGCCTGGTGAACTGGCCTTTAGGTATATTGTTTAGCCAGGGAGCATGATGGCAACTATCTATTGGCAGATAGCTGTTTCTATCAACTTGTTTAAAAAACGTTTGGGTAATAAATCTTCCATCATCTTTTAAAATTTCCAAATCTAAAAATTGTATTTTCTCATCATTGATTTCCCATGATAAATTAATATTTTTATTATTTAAATTCAAGTTAAAACCAAAGTCCATCAAACTTTCCTTATCGCCGGCCCAAATTACGATAATATCATCAATAAATCTTTTAAATAAAAGGAGTTGCTGAGGTCTGTTCTTATATACGGCTTCTTCCTCCCATTCCGCCATGTAAAGATTAGCTACACTGGGTGCATATTTAGCACCCATTGCAATTCCACAGATTTGTTTAAAAAAATCATTTTCATGCCAAAAATAATTGTGATCCAAACTATATTTCAAACACTCCAATAAAAACTTTCTTTGCACCGCTTTTAAATCACTAAATTTCTTCAAGGCCCATTTTGTCGCTTGTATTGCTTCTTCATGATTGATTATGGTATAAAGCGATGCTACATCTGCTGTTGCCAGATAGACTGGTCTGTCCCCAAATGTGACAGTATCCAGCAACTGGAGTAGATGTTTAGTGTCTCTTAAAAAAGACTCAGTTTTTCTCACTAATGGTTGTAGGAACCAGTCAATATATTCCCCTATTCTAGCTCCCACCGAATTTATACCGTTTACAATTGGTCTTCCTGGAGGTTTCTCTTTATTTTTATGAATCTTAGGGAGGATATATATAACTGGGGTGCGACATCCACGTAGCTGTAGGTATTTTGCCTCTTTTTTACTTAATAGGCCTCTAGATTTTCCTCTTTCTACCAGATAGGTCAGGTCATCTTTATACTGTACTATCGGGTTTCCCGGCAGTTTTAAGTAAGTGGTGGTGTCACTCAGTTGTCGTTTTAATTCCTCCTGATAGTCCTTCTTCGATTGAATCACAATTGCTCCTCCTTTATCAGCCTGTCTGACCACAATCTCCCTTCTTTTTTCTAATTTTTGAATACCACTCTTGATATCCATGGGATCATTTATTTTCTTGATTTTTAGATCATGCAAATCTTTTAGGACCATTTTCCGAAACACTTCGATGTTTCCCTCTGTTCCCAGTGGGGGATTGAATAAGGATTTATTTTTCAGATCACTGTGTTTAATTTCACTTTCCACCATGTTGTTCCTTAGTAGGTTTTCTCCTGGTTTGCTCAACATATACTTCTTAATATGGAGGTTCCTGGCAAATTTATTGATATCTACATACGTATTAAATTTGTTTAGGTTCTTTTTAGGTGCAAATTTTAAGCCTTTGTCTAGTACTTTAATTTCATCTCTCGTTAACTCTACCCCACTGATGTTGATTATCCCTTCTCCTATTGGTCTCATTTTCTTCTGTTTTTTTGCTCCTGCTCTGCATCCACGTTTGGTTTTTCGTTTCTTCCAGACAATTTTTCTGAGTCTCTCCGTGGAGATCTCTTTTGTTTCTTCTCTCGGTCCCCCTCTCTCTGGTGTTCTTGATTCCTTTCTTCCCTCCTTGTATCTCTCCTCACTCCACGATCTGGACTCCTCCTCGGAGATCTTCGTGATCCATACTCCGTCCGATAACGCCTGGGAGAGTCCCTGCGTCTCATCTCTAAAAAACGCCTAGGGGTTCTATCACGCCCCTCATGCTGGTATCCGGGAGTTCTTCCCCTTTCATATTGATATCTGGGGGTACGTACTCTCTCTTCATCCCTTCTTAGATGTTCATACCGATTGTATGTTGGGACATTATAGTGGTTTTCATAAATTGCCTGCTCATGTTTCCCATCATAGTACTGTGGCCTGGTATCTCTCCTCCTGTTTTCATAGGGTATTGGGTCATGCTTCCTATCATAGTCTTGTGGTCTGACAAAATTCCTCCTATTCTCATAGGGTGTTTGATCATATTTCCCATCATGGTAGTGAGGTCTCATCTCACCCCTCCTATTATCAAAGCCGCGGTTATCAAAGTTTCTCCATGGGGGTGTTGGTGGTTCTCTTCTATCTGGTAAGTACTGATATGGTCTAGGAGAGTTATAGTGGTTGTCAACATTGTTCTGCCAACCATTTTTCCAAAAAGGTCTCTTCCAGTTGTTATTTCCATTCCATCCCTGTCTCTGGTTTGGGGTATTGTTGTTGTTCATTCTATCAACTAGACCATTTAACGGTGGCTTCTTATTTGTCTCTGTTACCATCAGACTTTTTTCCTCTTTTTCTGGGGTAGTGTTAGTAGAGTTGATAATGTTTTCTTCTAATTTGCTTTGCCACTTAAATACCAAATCATCCTCATAGTCTTTCAAGTCTCTCTGATATTTCCTTCTTTTTCTCGCTGCAGTTTCGTTGTCTTTCCGCTCCATGTCTCTCTGGAGCTGCTTCGCCAGAGTTTCAAATTCTGGAAGTTCTTTTGATATCTCTACGATTGATTTCAGCTCTCCAATTTTCTTATCTATGGTTCTCATTTTGCGTTGCTTCCTTTTAATTAGTAGATGTAATAATTCGAGGCCTTTATCGTTAAAGAATTGGAACCACTCATCTGTAGATTCTTTGTCCACTAGTCCATCACTAATAGGGACATCCCATCGCAGTCTCCTCGGTAGTAGTTTATCTTTAATATATTGTTCGTGTGTCACTATATCCCACCAGGAATTTATCTTTTTTTCCATAAGATGCCCCATTTTCCTAAAGCACCTCTCTATATCCCCCACTATATTCACTTCCTGTTTCTCAAAAATCGTTTCTAAATCAATTGTTCTGTTTTCTATAAACCCAAAGACTTCCATGGTTGCAGCACACGTAAATTTAGATAAAAGGAACAAAAATAAGGTAATAGGTACTTGTGCGCACACCAAAATATTAAATATTAAAAAGCCAACAATAAATATAAATATAAATATAAATAACCTCAACAACGTCAAAAATGAAATAAAAAGAATTAGCAGCCACAAATAAGAGTGTTCACACACCTAAAAACAATTACTAAAAAAGGGGGGGTAAATCTGCGGCGCTAATTAAAATATGTAAAACCTCCAAACCATACCAAGAGGTTACACAACCAGATCTCCAGGTATCGATAATGTCTAATTGCTTAATCTTCCACTAATTTGTGCAATCAAAGGTCACAGAAAAGCCAATATTGCATCAAAAAAATTGTTGTGTTTTTTATTGTTTGCGCTATAAACAAAAAAAGACCGACATTTTTGAAAAAAAATATACATTTTTTACTTTTTGCTATAATAAATATCCAAAAAAATTAAAAAACAAATTTCTTCATCAGTTTAGGCCAATATGTATTCTTCTACATATCTTTGGTAAAAAAACTTTTAACACTTTTTTGGGACAAGTGACATTTATACAGTGATCACTGCTATAAAAATGCACTGATTACTCTATCAATGACACTGGCAGGAAGGGGTTAACACTAGGGGGTGATTAAGGGGTTAAATGTGTTCCCTGGGAGGTGTTTCTAACTGTGGGGGGAGTGGACTCACTGGGAGTACAGAGAGATCGCTGTTCCTGATCACCTAGAACAGACGGTCACTCTGTACTCCCCTGACAGAACAGGGATCTGTTTGTTTACATTGACAGATGCCCCTTCTGGCTCTCTGTGGAGTCTACTAACAGTGGCATTGGACCCACAGGCCATGCACATCGGCTCTGGCGCCACGCCATGGGTGCGCCTCCGTCGCTGTGCTCACGTCCACTGTATCTATTGCACAAAGCGATGTACGGCTATGGTGATTCACGCAATAGAGCCGACCTGCCACGGTATAACTGCGGCGGCTGGTCGGCAAGTGGTTAAACCCTCTTTGTCTGCATTTTAGATGACAATGAACTGGTTGTCATCTAAATCTATCCTGCCAGACTGGGTGACCACCCATCACTTGCTGTGCTAATGTTTTCAAATACAGTTCAACTAAATTTTTTGTATTCATCTCAGGTGTAGGGAAGCTGACTGGGTAAGTGCAAAATACGAAAACTGAAAGATCCGACATAAACAAATGCTTTATTTTCATTTTCGTTGCGACAACAGTTCGATATAGATAGGAGATTCAACATGACGCTGACAATAACAATCTGTGTCCATCGAACCTGTGGTCGAATGTGCCTAACCTTAACTCTATTAGTCCAAAATTATTCGACATAGAGAGAAAAGATTCGACATAGAGAGAAAAGATCGCTGCTGGAATTGGGTGGGGGAAGTAAAATAAAAATAATGATGATGATGAATGTTATTGGCCAATTGTAACCAAAGAGGAGGGGCAGTAAAATAGCTAGAACTAAGTACACACGTACAACCAACTTACTTTCACTTACGATTTGCTAGCAGAGAGAGACACACACACTGAATCATTTCAGTAGACAGTCAACCTTAGCTGGTCCGTTTGTCAGAGAACCTGAATTATTTAGCAATTAAGCATAAGCACAGCAGCAGAACAATAGTGAAGCAAGCTACAGTTCAGTTTTCGTAATAATCTGCTGCTATTGTGTTAGTGTTGTGAACTTAATAGTGATACTAGTGTTGCTAGTGTTGTGATAGCCTCAGAGGCTGCCCGTGTTGTGGGGGGGATTTATTATTATAGTGTTTCTGTCCCCCTGGCCAAATTAACATTTAACCACAATCAGTGACAAGGACACATTCAGTAAGTTTGGTACTTCTGACGTTTATTTCCTGGGCTCAAAAATGATATATTGAGAGCCGGATATTTCGTTATCAAATCAAATATTGAATAAAACAAGCGTGTACAAACCACAAATTATACATATTCATTATTGTGACGAAATGTAAGCTTTGCTGGGTTATATCTGTATAAGGAGATAGCAGACTATCATAGCTAATTACAGTGTCTTATTTTCAGTTCCTGTTTGTCTTGAGTGTAGCCTCATAGGCCTGAAAATAGGTGCAATCTTCTTAACTTTGTTCTTTGTACTTTAACTCTTGCAGTTCTGTTTCACATGAAAGGAGAAGCTGGCAGACATCTAATTTGAGCATGATTAAGGCTAATAGCTGAGTATAAGAAAATAAGCACTTATACTTATGCGATTATATTAGAAATAGGCATTTCACAATCACATTCCATTACAATAGATTCTTTATTATAATGCCATATCAATATCTGACACAACATCGGATGCCGCGCCTGCCATTGCACTTGAAGATTGAGAAACGAATGTGAAAGTTGGCTGACTGTTGGGGTAGAGTAGACCATTCAACATGAACGATAAATATTCGACAAAGCAATGAAAAACATACAAACGTCGAATCTTTGGCTTATGGTGTCTGTCGAACGCTCTAAGAAGATTCGACAGAGCAGCTAAACTGTACAACGCTGCAATCGTACATTTCCGGTCAAATGCATCCGCCCATAGGCTATAGAAAAATTCTAATGTTGGTTGACTAGTAAAATAATTAATAAATATAATTATTACTTGTCATACAACATTAGAATTCTACTACAGCTAGCTTGTAGGAGGAAAATTTGACCGGAAATGTACACGTACAGTTTAGCTACTCCGTCAAATCTTCTTTGAACATTCAACAGATACCATAAGCCTTCAATGACAGATTTGAACTTAATTACGGTAATTTGGATTTTCAGACGAATACAATTTTTAATGAAAAACAAGGTGAATAAAAATGAATTTCGGGAGTAACTATATAAATTTATTTTTCGGACGAAAACGAAATTCCGAAACAAAATATTTCAGTGTGCACATGTCTAGATGGTATCGTAATCAATTTTGTCTCTTACCATCTTTTCTATCCTGCCTGCAATTATTTCCTGTTCCAGATTATTCCATTTATCGTTAAGTCATTTGTCAAGGTCTGTAAACTCTCACCTCCTGTACATTGTAAACAAATCCTGATTTGTAAACAAGTCACCTCCTGCACATTGTGAGTGACTTTGGATGGGAGGACAGTTTCTCTTGGGTGACATGGGATGTCAGTGGTTTATGTTCATCGATACCTCATGACTTAGCTGTACAGGCAGTCTATTTCTATTTGGAATTGATTACTGACTTGCCTTTTGAGCATTGCATGTATGTCCTGGAGATTCTGGAATACCTACTGTCCCATAATTACTTTACATTTGATGGGGGGTCTACCTTAAAAGATGTGGGCCATGATGGGGGCAACGTTTTCGCCCTTCAAAAAACAAAATAAGTGTAGCGCTATGAAGAAGAGTCAGATATAGAGTCTATGGACTGACAGTTCAAAATGCATGTATCAAAAGGAAAAACATCCTTGAGAAAAAAAAAATTGAAAAATCCTCTGGAACAGATCTCATCAAGGGTGTAAACCATCTGGAGAGGAATCCCACACACCACCACCAAAAGTGGTGCAAGATTTGGCAATGTTTGAGGGAGCGTTTCCACAGAGGTTCCACGATCCACGTGTGCCTTACCCCACATCTTCGGGTCCGGTATCATCTGAGGAACACAGCCTCGTGGAAGCCACTCCACCAACATTGCCCTCCTGGGCCACCTACAGTCCAGCACCACCTAAGGGTCCACCGAGTTCGGTAAGCCTTTTCACTTTTGGTGGTGGTGTGTGGGCTTCCTCTCCAGATGGTTTACACCCTTGATGAGATCTGTTCCAGAGGATTTTTCAATTTTTTTTTCTCAAGGATGTTTTTCCTTTTGATACATGCATTTTGAACTGTCAGTCCATAGACTCTATATCTGACTCTTCTTCAAAGCTCTACACTTATTTTGTTTTTTGATATTGTTTACACTTGCTGGTTGTGTTAGCTGCTCATTCTTTTTCCCTTTTGGTAGCGCAGAATTATTGTGTATATTTAGTAAGTTTGTTTAGTAAGTTTTAGTAAGTATTGTGTATATTTAGTAAGTTTTCGCCCTTCCTCGCCAACCTCTAAATGGGTTCATGGGAGTGGTCCTGCGTATTTGGTACGGAGAACCCCTTTAGGTCTTCTATCGGGATGTATTTGAGGTTTATAGATGACCTCTTGTTAGTCATGGAGGATGGAGTGACACACCTCGATCAGTTTCTTACATTCCTTAATACCAACAATAGGAACCTATTTTTTATGGGCCACACTGATAGCAGAAGCGTCTGTTATCTAGATATCAGACTGACAAGTGTGAACTCGAAAGTCATCACCACTCTTTATAGAAAGTCTTTGTCAGACAGTTATTATTGGCCCAATCCAGCCACCTGAAACACACCATTAAGGGAATTCCCGTGGGCCAATTCTTGCATGTTAGTAGTATCTGCAATAGTGAACAGGCACTAGAGCAGGAAGCTTCTCTTCTGTTCTGGCAATTTATAGATATGGGCTATCTTAAATGGATGACAGACAGAGCTTTGAATATTGCCAGGGACAGAAACAGGGATGACATGCTAAAAAAGAAGAGGAAGAATAGGAAAAGCACACGTGTAAATAGGTTAACTGTTTACACTCCATACAGTGCAGAATTTGAAGTCAATAAAATTATCCATAGATATTTGCCGATTTTGTGTGCAGATGAAGTGTGTGCTGACATTTTAAAGAACGGGATCAATATTCCCAGGACCTCCTGCTCTCTATCTCCCTTGTTACCTCCTCTCATGCTCATCTTCAGGACTTCTCCAGAACCTTTCCCATCCTCTGGAATTCCCTGCCCCAGGATATCCGATCAGCCCCTAACCTGTCCACCTTTAGGAGATCCCTGAAAACTCACTTATTCAGGGAAGCCTATCCCACACCCACCTAACAACCCCATAATATCATTCCCCACATCTATTACCTTCTGTACCACTACCTCCTCCCTTTAGAATGTAAGCTCTACGAGCAGGGCCCTCCTGTCCCTTCTGTATGGAACTGTACTGTAATTGTGCTGTCCCCCCTCTACATTGGAAAGCGCTGCGTAAACTGTTGGAGCTATATAAATCGTTATTAATAATAATAATAATAATAATGTGGTATCCCATCAGGAATCCACCTCTGGTCGATATTTATACCCCAGGTTTTTCAACAGGAAACAGACTAGGTCTGTCACCTGGTTGCACTTCAAGGGGAATTACAGGTGTGGTGCAACTGAATGTCCCTGTTTTGCAGATATCTTGGTAGGTACGAAAATTTGTTCTATGGTCAACCAGAGAGAATTGGACATTGACTCTTTCTTCAATTGTAATACCAGTTTTGTGATTTATTTGATTACATCTTAGTTCTTGTCGTGTACAATACCTGGGGACGGGGTGGAACTACGAGGCATTTACATAACAGGTACAAATCCACTAATATAGCAAAACACTTCAATTTGAATCATGGGGAAGATAAGTGGACTATGCAGGTACATGTGATTGACAAGATTAGGGCTCTGAAGAGCAGGCTGTTACAAAATGACTTACAAACCATTAAAACTTCAAAATTTAATAATACAGGTAACTCATTAGTCATTTACTTACAGGTAGTTTGGAAATCCTACCATCAATTACAGTATTACTTGATCCTAAATTTAAATCCATACTTTTTTTAAATACTATTAAAAAATTTTGAATCAAATATATGAAAATAAATTGAAATATGAAAAAAATGCAAATACAACAATGATTTTTTTAATATATACAGTATCTCACAAAAGTGAGTACACCCCTCAAATTTTTGTAAATATTTTATTATATCTTTTCATGTGACAACACTGAAGAAATTACACTTTGCTACAATGTAAAGTAATGAGTGTACAGCTTGTATAACAGTGTACATTTGCTGTCCCCTCAAAATAACTCAACACACAGCCATTAATGTCTAAACCTGGCAAACAAAAGTGAGTACACCCCTAAGTGAAAATGTCCAAATTGGGCCCAATTAGCCATTTTCCCTCCCCGTTGTCACGTGAGTCATTAATGTTACAAGGTCTCAGGTGTGAGTGGGGAGAAGGTGTGTTAAATTTTGTGTTATCGCTCTCTCTCTCTCACACTAGTCACTGGAAGTTCAACATGGCACCTCATGGCAAATAACTCTCTGAGGGTCTGAAAAAAATAATTGTTGCTCTACATAAAGATGGCCTAGGCTATAAGAAGATTACCAAGACCCTGAAACTGTCCTGCAGCACGGTAGCCAAGACCATACAGCGGTTTAACAGGACAGGTTCCATTCAGAACAGGTCTTGCCATGGTTGACTAAAGAAACTGAGTGCACGTGCTCAACATCATATCCAGAGGTTGTTTTTGGGAAATAGACGTATGAGTGCTGCCAACATTGCTGCATAGGTTCAAGGGGTGGAGGGGTCAGCCTGTCAGTGCTCAGACCATACACTGCACACTGCATCAAATTACCCTGCATGGCTGTTGTCCAAGAAGGAAGCCTCTTCTAAAGATGATGCACAAGAAGCTTGCAAACAGTTTGCTGAAGACAAGAAGACTAAGGACATGGATTACTGGAACCATGTCCTGTGGTCTGATGAGACCAAGATAAACTTATTTAGTTTAGATGGTGTAAAGCGTGTGTGATGGCAACCAGGTGAGGAGTACAAAGACAAGTGTGTCTTGCCTACAGTCAAGCATGGTGGTGGGAGTGTCATGGTCTGGGGCTGCATGAGTGCTGCTGGCACTGGGAAGCTACAGTTCATTGAGGAAACCATGAATGCCAACATGTACCTTGACATACTGAAGCAGAGCATAATCCCGTTCCTTCAGAGACTGGGCCACAGGGCGGTATTCCAACATGATAATGATCCCAAATACACCTCCATGACGACCACTGCTAAAGAAGCTGAGGGTAAAGGTGATGGACTGGCCAAGCATGTCTCCAGACCTAAACCCTATTGAGCATCTGTGGGGCATCCTCAAATGGAAGGTGGAGAAGTGCAAGGTCTCTAACATCCACTAGCTCTGTGATGTCATCATGGAGGAGTGGAAGAGGACTCCAGTGGCAACCTGTGAAGCTCTGGTGAACTCCATGCCGAAGAGGGTTAAGGCAGTGCTGGGAAATAATAGCATAATATTGGCATAATATTGACAGTTTGGGCCCAATTTGCACATTTTCACTTAGGGGTGTACTCACTTTTGTTGCCAGCGGTTTAGACATTAATGGCTGTGTGTTAAGTTATTTTGAGGGGATAGCAAATTTACACCGTTATACAAGCTGTACACTCACTACTTTACATTGTAGCAAAGTGTCATTTCTTCATTGTTGTCACATGAAAAGATATAATGAAATATTTACAAACATGTAAAGGGGTGTACTCACTTTTGTGAGATACTGTATTTTTTATTTATTTATTTTTTTATTTCATTTTTAATTTTTTTTCATATATTTTATTCAAAATGTTAATAATATTTTAAATAAGTATGGATTTAAATTTAGTATTAAGTACTAGTGTAATTGATCGTAGGATTGCCAAACTACCTTAGACTAATGAGTTACCTGAATATTATTGCATTTTGTAGTATTAATGGTTTGTATGCCATTCTGTACCAGTCTGTTTGAATAGGAGATCTGCATATTAGAAGTTAATGTGTTGCTTTGGGAATGATTACCCCACCAATTATGTGTCTCACTCCAAAAATACAAAACATATGACTAACAAGTGACCGGGATGCTTCTTGATGGTGTCGGATGATGAAACGTACACCTAGGTGCATTATTCTGCCCACTTCACTTCTTGGTCCCTGGCTTCTGGCTTCTACTAATTGGCTAGTGAAATGCACGCCGGCTCTAAAGCAAAAGCAGAGCGGCGGCGTTTCCTTAAACATATATGCGGTTATTCCTAGGGCCGGGCAAGGGCATTTTATAATGTAAGCAGCTTTTTATTTGGTTTGTATTTGTTAGTAATAAACGGTATTACACAATATTGGTTCCCTCTCTTATATTATGCGGTGCCATGGTGGAGAGGAGGAAAGTTATTTAGAACCCCCTGAAAGGTGCAAGAAGAACCTAAAGGAGACTTATAAACCCAGGTGTTTTCTGACCCTCTTTTTAGTTAAAGGGGTCATGGCCATCTGGGGAGTGTACATCTAATTGAGCACTATCAGGTGAACAAGCAATAAGTTGGTGATGGTTTTTAACAACATACCATATTGAAGAACAATTTCATTGATCTAGAAGATTTTAAAAGATTTCATGAACTGCATTTAAAAGAAAAGTATGGGTTTCCTTTTTTTTGCTTATTATCTATTCTACGTGAGCTGCTGATATCTAAAAATCTATCCAGCTCTCTCAGAAATGCCCCCATTCTGTTAAAATTGAGCTACATACCTGTAGGAGGGTCTCCAGACTTTCATACAGCGTAATACCAACAATGGTCTGGCTCTGGAGTCTTTCCTGTCATTTTGCTTGATTAATGTCAGTTCTCTGCTCGCTCCTGAGACTTCACAGAGCGTAGCTCCCCCTCTCCCTCCTCCTCTGCAGTCTGTTCTGATAGTCAGAAGAATCGGCAGAGATAACAGCACTTTAGTGATTAAGGTAGGAGAAGTCACTGATAGTGCCTCTGTATATAAATGTCCTCTACATATTATATCTACCAGAATGAAAACAATATATTTTTAAAGCAGAATACACACATGGATGTGACAGCACACAGGCATTCCATGCATTACTGGTATAGTAAAATGAAATAGAATTAGAGCTAACATTGTGAATGGATCCTTTTATTGACTGGATTTTTATATGAGACAATGAAACCTTCCATTCACATCTACTTGAATTTTCATACTGAAGCACAGAGCTCCTCAGACATGGACAGCGCTTTGCTCCCCCATAATTGGTGTGTTACCTAGTACCCCTATAGCAATAATGTTCCCTTCATTGTAAATAGAGTATTACAGGATCACATGCCATACAGTGCCTTCACATGCTGTACAGTGTCATCACATGCCATAGAGTGCCATCACATGCCGTACAGTGGCATCACAAGCCATACAGAGGCATCACATGCCATACAGGGATGGGGATGATGGGATTGTATAGGAGTACAGGGGATGGAGATGGGGATGCTGGGACTGTATAGGAGTATAGGGGATGGGGATGATGGTACTGTATAGGAGTACAGGGGATGGGGACGACAGGACTGTATAGGAGTACAGGGGATAGAAGTGATAGGATTGTATAGGAGTACAAGGGATGGGGATGAAGGGATTGTATAGGAGTACAGTGGATGGCATCGATGGGGATGATGGGACTGTATATGAGTACAGGGAATTAGGATGATGGGATTGTATAAGAGTACAGGGGATGAGGATGGTGACGGGGTAGAATCAGTGGCAGAGGGATGGTGGTGCAGGTATGGGATCAGTGGAAGAGGGATGGTGGTGGGGGATGGGATCAGTGACAGAGGGATGATTTGTGTGTACAATAAAGGAGACTCTGGGGATATATCGGGGGTTTCTTTAGATATGGGTGAGTTGTTAGTCCTATGTACTGTACACGGGTATGCTTTCTACACAGAGCACTGTGTTCATTTCAGAGAACATACACAGGGCACAGGTCACTATGCCCCTACCATGTCTCCTCTTCTGATATAACACAGTGCTATGTGTAGGGAGCTCCCCAGTGTTCATTTTTGTACATGAGAAGTTTTCAGTGCCTCTCTCCCCTCCTCCCATCGGCTGGAGGAGATGCTGACATGAACTTTGAATGAGTGAGGGGAATTAGGACTGCATAGGCAGACCTACAAGCCAGGGGAGAGTAGACTGTGCCAGCAATGTGACCAGGAGGTCCTGGAGGATGAGGACCACTTCCTGCTACATTGCCCAAAGTACTCATCAGTGAGGGACACTCACTTCCAGAGACTCTCCACTCTCATCCTGGACTTCAATTCTATAGAAGAGAAGAGGAAACTCCAATTTCTGCTGGGAGAAGAGGAGCCAACAGTAAAAAAAACTGCCCAATTAGTGACAGCGTGTCACCAACTGAGAGGGACATGAAAGACTGAGGACTTAAAAAATCCTTTACATGGACTTATGCCCATTCCCCTCTATATAACCCCCTTCCCCTTATTTTTTCTTATAGAAACTCAACTGCTTTGGCAATGATAACATGTATGTGGTCCTGCCAATAAAGCTTATTTGAATTGAATTGAATTGGAAGGGGGGATGGAAATCGGAGGGCACAGGAATATCAAAGTCCAGGGGAGAGGTGTTGGAGTCTTGCAGAGGAGAGCTTGCAGATAATAGCCAGAGAAAGGTGAGGAGAGTTCACTTGTATCACACTGTCTCTGCTTCTGGGTTTTAGCTGGGGACATGCTGCCATGGAAACAGAGGCATATATAGAAAGTGCTCGTTCTAGATAGCAGCCTGGGTGTGCACCTCTTCACCAAACATACCCACATGTCCACCAGAGGAAGGAAGTGAAGGAGAGGCTGGATTGTGAAGCTGTATCCACCCCCTGGAAACTTTTGAACTGAGAAAGAACCATTAGAGGCTGATTTTGGACACTTCAAAAGACGAAAGGGCTGAGGAAAGAAAGAAATGCAATGTAGGTATGAGGGTAGCATGCACTACCTATTTTTGCATACCCACACTTTTCCTTTAAAAGAACTTTAATTGACTGTTACTATTTTTATTGATTGAGATCTAGCATTTTGAATTGTATTCTTAATTGTTTTGTAGCATATCATTTTTTGCTAGGGCTGTTACTGCTGTCTCACCATGCCTATAATCGCAGCCTCACTGTAGTCAGTGCCTGTGCCTGGATTAGACAGTCTGCGGGCATCTCCCGCTGTGTGTCTTGGAGCTGAGTGTGAAAACCTTGGCCGTGCTGTGAGAAAAGTCCCTCCCTGCTCCTAGATCAGCTTGTGTGATAGACAGGACACTGCAATTTTTTAAATCGATTAATCGACTAATTTCGATTAATTATAACGCACATACAGATCCAACTACTTTTAGCTGATTTAGCACCATTGTTATGGCAGCGGCCGAAGCCAGACATAGCGGGGCATGGCTAGGACGTCACACGTCATAAACTCAGCCTCACCGTGCCCATAATCTCAGCCTTACCGTGCCCATAATCGCAGCCTCACCGTGCCCATAATTGCAGCCTTACCGTGCCCATAATGCAGTCTCACCGTACCCATAATCTCAGACTTACCGTGCCCATAATCGCAGCCTCACCGTTCCCATAATGCAGTCTCACCGTGCCCATAATCGCAGCCTCACCATGCCCATAATGCAGTCTCACCGTGCCCATAATGCAGTCTCACCATGCCCAAAATGCTGTCTCACCATGCCCATAATCGCAGCCTCACTGTAGTCAGTGCCTGTGCCTGGATTACACAGTCTGCGGGCATCTCCCGCTGTGTGTCTCGGAGCTGAGTGTGAAAACCTTGGCCGCGCTGTGAGAAAAGTCCCTCCCTCCTTCTAGATCAGCTCGTGTGATAGAGAGAACACTGCGTCTATCACATGAGCTGATCTAGGAGGAGGGCGGGACTTTTCTCACAGCGCGGCCAAAGTTTTCACACTCAGCTCCGAGACACACAGTGGGAGATGCCCACAGACTATGTATGACATATAGTGCAGGAGGAGGGAGCGGCCCTAATTTTTGCACTTTATTTTGTTTCACAGCCTATGAATTTTGTACCTTATTTTGTTTTACAGTATATGATTTTTGCACTATTTCTTACCTGTTTAAAGCATATGATGATAGTTTGTATCATAGTGCCAACTCATGCATTCATGATTTATAGTTTAGGTAGTTCCTACACAATTGGGGAGCAGCGTTCTTTGCTGTTTTTTGTTTTTGTTTTTGTTTTGTAGTTTAACTTTTATTTATACTTCTTTAAAACATATACTTTTTTTCCTTGAGGTGGCCCGAGGTACCCCTAATACTCACATCAAGTTGATAACATATAACTTATGGCTGGATTAAATCTGTTTTTAAAATACGCAGTTTTTTGCTCCAGATTACATAAAAAAGAGTAGGTGAAGCTCAGTGTGCCCCTGCAAGATAATCTTTGTATCTTATACATGGAACAAAGATATAAAAATTGTAATACAGTAAATGTCAATAGTTGCATTCAAAATCCAACTCTGCCAGTAAAATCCATGTGGTGAAATGGCATTAACTCCCTAAACATACATGGTTTTAGTCTTTAGTTTATTTTAGGAAAAAAAGTAGTTTTGGAAACACGTTTTATAGAATTTACAAGCAAATGGTTTTTGTACAGGCAACAAAAACAATAATACTTGTATCCAGTTGTTATCAGGCATATTGTTTGTGCATTTGGTAAAGGTGCTTTAGAAAGGGTTCATTCACAGAGAGTTTGTTCGGCTGCATTGGGCAGCATTGCTAAGTACAGGCCCAATGCAACAGCATGTAAAAATACATTGTTTTCAATAAACCTAGCTCACACAAGCACAGGAAAATCTGACTCGAGTTCAGTGAACTTAAACATTGTGGCCAGTCCTACTGAATTTGGGGTGAATCCTGCAGTTTAAATTTAGACATTTTTGAGGCTAACAGGCCATTATATAATGTCCAAAACAGTACATAGAGTGTTAGGGCACTGTCAGGGGGACATTTATTAAAGCAAAAAAAAAAATGTCAGCATAATTTTCCTTTTAGCTACAAATCAGGATTGAGAGCATATCTCTGAATCTAGCTGACATACACGCAATCCAATCTATATCATCTTACCTATGCAAAACCTATTCATCTTATTAATAAAGATCTTGCCCTGAGCTTCTTTTTCCTGGTTTGGCAGGACAGCCATGTTGAAAATAACTGTAGACATCATAATTCTTTATTTTTTTCCAGACAGTACCCATCCACCTACTGCAAACCTTTTTCCACTCCATGCATTCTTTATTTTGCATATTCCTCTGGGGAGTGTAGGCCTATCTTATATGAAGAGATGGAAAGTAGGGACAGTTGCTGAGGCTTCTTCCTACAAAAACAGGGGAAAGATGGACTATCTTGGTACTGATGAGCACAAATAAATTTTGAATACAAAAACTATTATTTATTACATACAATATTACACATATGATTACAAGAAATCAATACATAAAAGAAACAAAGAAAGTCGATACAGTATACATATACTTGAAGACTTCCAGATAAGTGTCTGGTTATGAAAATTTCTCACAGATTGTATAACAAGTACAAACCAGCAACTCGATAGCTTCTCCATAGAATTTTTTTTTTATTGTAGCATTATAACAGTAACATTATCCAAAAATTCTGATGCATTTTGGCATAAGCCTTCATTAAAAGCATAAAAATATGACATAAAAATATATATATAGAGAGAGAAACAACCCTCTTGAAATGAGAGGGGTAGTAATAGCTTGATTAAAAAATAATCTCATGAATTGGTTACAGATGGAGATGATCAAACCCTGGGTCAAACAATCACATGTGACAGGGGGTTGAAACAGGAAGCACAAGATGTTAATCATTAAAGTCCTACTGGTGCAGCAGTGGAAAAATTGCAATACAAAATAATTAATATATTTCAAAGACTTATTTCAAAAACAGGCTAAAATCCATCCTATTGTTAATACCCAACGGCATTCTGGTATTTAACGTGTGTATCCACCACACCTCTCATTGGAGCAAGGTGCGATGGGTGTCCCCCCCCCCCCAGTAGATTGTTTGATTTGTTCTAGACCGAAGAAAGAAAAAGTGTCAAGATTACCTCCATGCACTGTCTTAAGATGTTTTGATACATTTGAAATGTTTTTTGGCATTTGGATTGGCAGTGTCATTGTAATGTTCTGAAACCCTGATTTACAAATCAGGGTTTCAGAACATTACAATGATACCGCCAATCCAAATGCCAAAAAAAAATTCAAATGTATCAAAACAGGTTTTGATCATCTCCATCTGTAACCAATTAATGAGATGATTTTTTTTAATCAAGCTATTACTGCCCCTCTCATTTCAAGATGTTTGTTTCTCTAAATATATCTGTTTTTTATGTCATATTTTTATACTTTTGATGAAGGTTTAGGCCGAAATGTGTGAGATTTTTGGATGATGTTACTGCTATAATGCTACAATAAAAAAAATTAAATGGAGAAGCTGTCGAGTTGCCGGTTTGTACTTGTTATGGATTCTCTGTGAACTCAATTAGCCAGAGCACCGACCACTCTGTACACTAACTACATTATACAGCAGTAGAGCTTGGGTGAGTTTTATTTTGCTACTTCTCACAGATTGTGTAATCCTCTACCAGTTTCGTGATGAAAGGACCGCTTCGTCAGGAGGATCAATCTATAAGGTAAATGAGATATTTGAAAACCTGTACACAGGATAGCAACACAATATACAGTCACAGTGGGGATATATCAAGAAAAGTATAGAACAAAAAAAAGTATATATCTAAAAAATATACTGCTATATAGATGGAAATTAAATTGTGGTGATACCAGGCCTCATGGGGATGAAGGAAAAGGAGAAGGGGAGGGAGAAGGGGGGAAGGGTGGAGGTAAGGGTATGGGGGTTTGGAAAGGAAAAGGAAGGATGCGGGAGGGGAGTTATGGAAAGGAAAAGGAAGGAGAAGGGGAGGAAGAGAGGAAAGGGAAGGGGGGGAGAAGAAGGGGGTATAGAAAGGAAAAGGAAGGAAGGAGAAGTGGGGGGAAGAAAGGAAAGGGTCAGGGGGAAGAAGGAGGGGGCTGGAAGGGAAGGGGAGTTGGGAAAGAGGAGGAGAAGATAAACAAGGGGGGTGGGAGGGGAGGGGAAGGAAAGGGAAAGGAAAGGAAGGGGAAGGGAAAAGATGGGGGGAAGAGGAAAGGGGAGGGGGGAAAGGAGGGAGATGAAAGGGGAGAGAGAAGAACGAAAATAGGTCAAGAAGTAAGTATATACTTAAAGGAGACTACCTGGTGTGTCACACTATAGAGTGTGGTCCAATTACTAGTACTCCAAGGGGGGGGTTTAGTGCTAGATTCCCATGAGACAAGAAAAGATAAACTGTTGAAATGTGGAGCATGTGTAAATTGTCACAGGCTTGTTTCCATAATCACATAAGGAAACATACAGGTAAAGAAGGTTTGCAATCCCTGCTCTACGTGTCCAGGCAGATACTGGTCTGGTTGTTCAGATCTGGGGGCATAGAGCAAATAAACATTCTATCAGTAAATGACATTGCGCTGTCAAAGTGTCAAATGACAGTGGGCAGCCAAGGCTAGTGAAAAAATATTTACCTTAGTGGATGGTTCAACTGAGCATCCCCCTTGGAGACACAAAGAATCCGCAATGCTTACTGGTGGGCGAAAGCCCACTTATGAGCTCACCAACCCGGTGTCAGGGCTGGGCTCAGCCCTTCCTTCTCTGAGCTGGCTGCTCAGCTGTCGGCTAATTGCCAGCTCCCATCTCTCTCCACAGTTATCCAGCTGTTGTTGATTCTGCTCGTCAGTCCTGCCTACTTAAATTCGTCCAGCTCACTTGATCTCTGCCTTCGCCTTTGTCAACATTACAGAGACTTTCTCTTGCGTTCCTGTTGAAGACTTGCTTGGCTGATGTCCCTTCTGGCTCCTGATCCTGCTTGCTGTACTACTACATTCATCTCTGGCTCTCTAACATTGGCTTGGCTGACTACCTGATCCGGTTATTGAACTCTGGCTTGTTTTGACTCTGTTTACCTTTTTATTATTATTATTAAACAAGTGTGATTTAACTATACTTCTGTCTCAGTCTAATTCATGGTTCCTGATAGTAGGCGAAGGCCATGAATTCAGAAGATACAGTCAATCCACTTGTTGGTAATATTTTATCCAGATTGGATGAGCAAGATCACTGCATGGATCAGTTTGCCATGGCATTACAAATGCTCCTGAGTTGCACGGCTCACCTGGAATCTCCTACTGTAGCTGCTCCGGTACAACCTGAGTTGCAGGCCATCCCTGCTGCTGCGCCTCAAGTATTACCCCTATAAGAGGTATGTTTGGTTCCTCTCCACTTCCCCAGAGATTTGGGGGTGATCCAGTTCAATGCAGAGGGTTTCTCAACCAGGTTGAGATATACTTTGAGATTAGGGATAAGCCGAACACCCCCCTGTTCGGTTTGCACCAGAACATGCGAACAGGAAAAAAGTTTGTTCAAACACGCGAACACCGTTAAAGTCTATGGGACACGAACATGAATAATCAAAAGTGCTAATTTTAAAGGCTTATATGCAAGTTATTGTCATAAAAAGTGTTTGGGGACCTGGGTCCTGCCCCAGGGGACATGGATCAATGTGCCGGGAGCTGAGGTAGTGAGGCAGTGCTGTGGCGTGGTGGGCATACACCCAAACCACCCCCACACACACAGATAAGGGGTTGCCAGATAACATGGTGAAACATGGTGTTGTGCCAGTAAAGACTGTCGGGAAGAATCTAAAATCAGAGGATGAATCATCAGTGTATCATAGTATACTGACAGGATAGGTGGAAAGTAATTTACCTCCAATAAGAAGGTGAAACCGAAACAAGTAGGAGTAGACCACAACCAGATAGCCATAAAAAATGGTGTGTAAGAGAGTCAGAGAAAAACCGACTAACCCAATATGCCAGAACCAATTGGTAGAAAGGAATGGCTGGCTAGCATGGTGATGAGTGGAGTGACCTGACAATGGCTTACATCTGTCCCAGGCAGAGAAAAATGGACCACATCTTATAATGAGGAGTAAAATGTCCGATCTGGGCACCCAAGCTGTGTGGGGGGAGGCCGGATATAGCTTATCCGCACATGTGCACGCTGACACGCACCAGTGTCACGCAGGCACGGTCAATGCAGTGAGGGGATCTGACACATGCAATGAGGACCGCCCACGGAGGAGGCCCAAATTTCCCGGCTGGCCGGCTGAGATGGAAGAAACTACTGCGTGTCATGACACAGAAATGAACATGGGTCTGCATCATCAAGTTGGCCAACGCGTTTCGTGTAAACCACTCATCAGGGGTTGATGCTGTAGAGTATCTAAAAAATGTAGTGAGATATAATTAATCTAATGGTAACTGATAGACAGGGAGAGGCAATTAAGCCCGTCCTGTGTACTTACATGGATTTAGAGCTGGGAGGTGTGAAAAGCAAGGAGCCAGGGCCGGAACAGTAGTACTCTACCCCACGTGTGACGGCGCATTTCTGCGTCATGACACACAGTAGTTTTTTCCATCTCAGCCGGCCAGCCGGGAAATTTGGGCATCCTCAGTGGGCGGTCCTCATCGCCTGTGTCGAAACGCCCCTCCCTGCATTGGCCGTGCCTGCGTGACGCTGGTGCGTGTCAGCATGCACGTGTGCGGATCGGCTACATCCAGCCTCCCCCCACACAGCTTGGGTGCCCAGGTCCAACATTTTACTCCTCATTACAGGACGTGGTCCATTTTTCTCTGCCTGGGACAGATGTAAGCCATTGTCAGTTCACTCCACTCATCACCATGCTAGCCAGCCATTCCTTTCTACCAATTGGTTCTGGCATACTGGGTTTGTCGGTTTTTCTCTGACTCTCTTACACACCATTTTTTATGGCTATTTTGTTGTGTTCTACTCCTGCTTGTTTCGGTTTCACCTTCTTATTGGATGTAAATTACTTTGAACCTATCCTATCAGTATACTATGATACACTGATGATTCATCCTATGATTTTAGATTCTTCCCAGCAGTCTTTACTGGCACAACACCATGTTTCACCATGTTATCTGACAACCCCTTATCTGTGTGTGTGGGGGTGGTTTGGGTGTATGCCAACCACGCCACAGCGCTGCCTCACTACCTCAGCTCCCGGTACAGACTACTATTCCGGCCCTGGCTCCTTGCTTTTCACACCTCCCAGCTCTAAATCCATGTAAGTACACAGGACGGGCTTAATTGCCTCTCCCTGTCTATCAGTTACCATTAGATTAATTATATCTCACTACACTTTTTAGATACTCTACAGAATCAGCCCCTGATGAGTGGTTTACACGAAACGCGTCGGCCAACTTGATGATGCAGACCCATGTTTATATCACACCTTCAACCAAGAACATGTCATATATCTTTTTCAATCATGGTTTCATTGTGTTCTTTTATACATTTGTTATTTCTCTCGCCTATGCTGCTGTAATGTACATATATGAGATTATTGAATGTATTTAATAATCAGTTGTGACCACTATGTGGTGCCAAGTCGATATATATTTAATGTATCCTTGATGCCTATGTTGCATACACACATATTATGTGTGTGTGTGAACTATTATGGATTGATATTCACTACAATGTCTCTCCTCAAGTGGTTGTGTAATTGACATGTTTTATGCATTTTTTATTTTCAATAAATATGCATTTTTTTCATCAACTTACTCCCACGATGTCCATGACCTCATTTAAAGTCCCAACTCTCCCATTTTTTATCTTTGTACTAGGGATGGAGGCACACTGTGTATATGACCGCTTCAAGTGAGCAACGGTTTTCACAAAGCCTGATTTGAGAGGGGCATACAATCTCGTGCTGATTAAGGAAGGCCTTGAGTGGAAAACTGTGTTTAATACCAGAACAGGCCATTATGAGTACCTTGTAATGCTTTTTGGCCTTTGTAACGCCCCAGCAGTTTTCCAGGAATTTATTAACAATGTCCTCCAAGAGTTGTTGCAGTTATGTGTGGTGGTTTATCTCAATGATACCCTTATATTTTCCAAGTCCCTGGAGAGCCACCACACAGATGTCTGTTGTGTGGTTCAGAAACTAAGAGAGAACAATCTCTATTGTAAACTGGAGAAGCGAGAGTTCCATCGCAAACAGGTTAAATTCCTGTCATGTCATTTCCACTGCTGGTTTTTCGGTGGACCAAGAGAAACTTTCAGCAGTCCTACAGTGGCCCCGACCTGTGGGTTTACGTCCTCTGCAGCGTTTCCTGGGCTTTGCCAACTATTATTGGAAGTTTATTCATAACTTCTCGTCTCTGGTCAAGCCCCTGACTGATATGACCAGAAAAGACGGTAACCCACAGAGTTGGTCTCCGGAGTCCATTAAGGTCTTTGAGAGTCTCAAGGCTGCCTTTGTTTCTGCTCCTGTGTTGGCACATCCTGATCCTACGTTGCCTTTTATCCTTGAGGTCGATGCTTCTGAGACTGGTGTTGGCGCCCTTCTGTCTCAACGTCCTACATTGGCGATTGAGCTGTTGGCGATCATTTTAGCCCTGAAAGAACGGAGACATCTCCTCGAAGGTACCACTGTGCCAGTTCTCATTCTTACTGACCATAATAATCACACATTCTTGCCTGAGGCTAAACACCTCTCTTCCAAAAGGGCGCCATGGGCTCTTTTCTTGTCAAGTTTCAATTACATTGTCTCATTTTTACCTGGTACTAAGAATGTAAGGGCTGACGCCTTGTCATGACAATTTTCCTCCACTTCCAAGATGGAGTAGGTTCCGGTTCCTATGATTCCTCCTGATCGTATTCTGGCTACAGTTCGCACCAGTCTTACTTCTCCTTTGGGTGACAAAATTTTTGCTGCTCAGGCCCATGCTCCTTCTGATAAACCTTTGTCCCGGAGAGTCTCTGTACTGCCGTGCTCCAGACTTACCATTCTCCCAAGGCAGCTGGCCACCCTGGGAAGAATCAACTCGTTTGGGCCATTTCCGAACAATTCTGGTGGCCTAGTCTATGGGCTGATGTAACTGCCTTCGTAGCTGCCTGTTCCGTGTGTGCTCAGAGTAAGACTCCACAACACCTTCCAGTGGGCCTCCTACAACCCATACTGAATGGAGAGAGGCCCTGGACCCACCTGTCTATGGATTTCATTGTGGAGTTACCCAACTCCCAAGGCAACACTGTTATCCTTATGGTGGTTGACCGATTCTCAAAGATGTGTCATTGTATTCCTCTTAAGAAGTTGCCCACTTCTAAGGAACTGGCTTCCATTTTTGCTCGGGAGATCTTTCGCTTACATGGGCTACCCAAGGTATTGTCTCGGACAGGGGTAGTCAGTTTGTCCCCCGGTTCTGGCAAGCCTTTTGTGCACAGTTGGGAATTCAGCTTGCTTTCTCCTCTGTGTATCACCCGCAGTCTAATTGGGGCTACAGAACGAGCCAATCAGTCCTTGGAGAAATTCCTACATTGCTATATTTCTGACCATCATAACAACTAGTCAAACCTATTGCTGTGGGCAGAGTTTGCTCACAACAGTGCCTTGAATTCTGCTTCCTGCTTGTCCCCGTTTATGGCGAATTATGGTTTCCAACCTCCATGTTACCTGACTCATTTGTTCCGCAGACTATTCCTGCATTAGAGGAGCATCTCCGTGGTCTTTGTTCCAGTTGGGCACAAGTCCAGGAGGCTTTGCGTCATGCTAATGATAGGGACAGACTCCATGCTGACCGCAGATGCCTGCCTGCACCTTCCTACCAGGTTGGGGACAGAGTCTGGCTGTCGTCTTGCAACCTCCGACTTCGTGTTCCTTCTTTGAAGTTCACACCTCGGTTTATTGGGCCTTTCCGTATCCTTTGCAGGAATAACCCAGTGACTTACCCCTTGGACTTTCCTCCTAGTATGCACATCTCAAATGTGTTTCATGTCTCCTTATTGAAAACTTTGGACTGCAATTGCTTTACCATCTTGGTGCCATGTCCTCACCCTATACAGGTTGAGAACCATGAAGAGTATAAAGTACAATCATTGTTGACTACCGTAGGTTCCATGGGCGCATGCAGTACCTGGTGCATTGAAAGGGGCACAGTCCCCCCGCTGTGTCCTCCGGATCATCTGCCTGATGTCCTGTGTTCTGGGCTCTGTTCCCTGCAAGGGTTGTGACGCATGGGGGCGGAGCACGTCGGCAAAGTCAAAAAGTACAAAAAACATAACACATACAGTACACTGTAATCTTACAGATTACATTACTGTATCAGATCATTTCACATCCCTTTTGTCCCTAGTGCTTTGTCCAGTGCCCTATCTGCACTTTTATATTATATAAACTGTTCTTTCTGCCTGGAAACTTGAGATTGTCCACGGTAACCAAAAAGTGTCCCTTTACGTCAAAAGCTGTTTTAGACCTGCTAGAAAACAACGGTATTAAACTAGAACACTTGCAGAATTGAGCGATAGTGAATTATTGGGAAATAATTATTATATTATTATTTTTTATAATTATTTATAGTTATTTATTATATTATAGTTTATGATTTTGTGTTTCAAACGTTATCATACCCAGGGTGTCTACTAGACTCTTGTTTGGACAGATTTAAGTGTGTTATTACTAAGAATTACAGGCCTACAATATATAACACCAAATTTCTATGCAAAACAATGTACCGCTTTGAGATGCAAAAATATGACATAATCTTACCGCCAGGGAGGCTATGGGCCCATAAGCATCTAAACTTAGATTCTGAGGTGCACAAAGAGTAATATAAGGGACTACCAATAGATACATATACCTCAGTCTCACATATGTCACCTTATCCTGCAGCTACTATTGTAAGGGTAATTGCTTCAGTTACCAACTTTATGGTTTCATTTGATTTTACAATGTTGCAAATTTGTTCAATATATGTGATCCATTTACATGATGTTGCTGTCACTGCCTTGTATCACTATTGCACCCACTTTGTCCCTAGCAACTGCTTTATTCACTGCCACAATGGCTTACATGGCTGGGAGTCACAGGCATTGTAAGCTAAGGGTGGGGATAGCAGTGACATCACTGCCTAAATTTGTTCACTGTCTATATTGGGGCAATGAAAATGAAATTATCAAATGCGATGGCCATATTTGGACAATGATGTCACTACAATAACCATATTTTTCCTTTTTAAGCCGATGACAGCTCAGAAAGCTGTCATTTGGTCAGCAGTAGCTTCAGGATTGGTCATGCTTGGTGGGTCTGTTGGGCATTATAATTAATGTTGGATTTACAGTGAGGGACATTTTGGGGGATTTTTATTTTATTAATAAAGGACTTGTCATACATTTGTGTGTCTTTATTTGTAGGTTACTGTACAGATTTTTTAGTGAATGAGTAGGAATACTATGTTCACATTGAAAGCAGTATCTAGGGACCCTATATATTTTTAAGGGATCTTCCATATTTTGGGGAAGAGGCCATTGTCCCCATTAACATGGGGACAGGGAGCTTTTTTCAGGAGGATCCCTCCTGGCAAGGCACCCCGCTCCCATGTTGAGGACATGTGGCATGGTATGGTTCAGGAGGGGGGGGCACATGCTCATCCCCCTCTTTCCTAGGCAGCAAGGCTGCATGCTCAGATAAAGGATTTGGTATGGATTTTTGGGGGGGACCTTACACTTTTCTTTTCTTTTTTTGTATGAGGAACAATCTTAAAGTGATGCTAAAGCCAAGATATTCCCTGCATTAGGGTAAAAAATGTCCCAGTAGTTGTATCGCCTCTTCTCCTGAGTCCTACCATAATCCAGAGCTGTGCCTGTCTGTAACCACCCACCTAGTCTCTGTTCAGCTCCTCCCAGGACACAGAGGCAGTAGTGGGAGTCATTGGCTCCTGCCGCTGACAATAAAATTCTGTAAGGAGGGAGTGGGCTGCATTTTGTGTGCATATTGACTCGCATAGACTGGCATGGGAGCAAGCCTGCAGGTGTGTCCCTTTAGCAAGTGACCTCCTATGGGGGCACACACAGAAGAGGAGGAGCTGAGAGTGCTGCTGGGGGACCCCAGAAGAGGAGGTCTGAGGCCACTCAGTGTAATACCATTGCACAGAGCAGGCAAGTATGCCATGTTTATTATTTTAATAAACAATTAAAATATCCTTTACAACCTTTTTAAAATCCAAGCTTCTAACTGCAGCTTGTTCAATTAAGCTTTGACAATAAAACCTGGAAACTGATTGGTAAATATGTACAGCTGTACCAGATTCTGTGTGCACCAGTTATAGTAAATCTCCCCCAAAGACCCTGGCATGGATTTCCTGCGGGCCCTTATGCATTTTGTTTGCTTTTTTACATAGGGTACCCCCTTAAAATTCATACCAGGCTCAAAGGGGTCGATTTACTAAAATTGGAGAGTACAAGATCTGGTACAGCTGTGCATGATAGCCAATCAGCTTTTAATTTCAGCTTGGCACTGATTGGTTTCCATGCAGACCTGCACCCAATTTTGCACTCTCCAGTTTTAGTAAATCACCACCAAAGAGTCTGGTATGCTTTTTGGAAGGACTCCAAGCTAGTTGTTTTTTCATTCTTGGTGTAGGATGTGCTACAGCAAACATGGCATTCAAATAATTAAAAGTGATACAGTTTAAATAACCAATTTTAGTGCCGGCTGTAATAATAATAAAAAACTAGAAAAGCTCCAATTTCTGAGGAAATTGTGTGAAGTGTTCTTGCCTCCACCAGTAGTCTACAAGCATTATCAAGCCTAGCAGATGAAGGTATGACCACATGCATTTGGGGGGTCTCAGCATCTTGACGTAGAATGGAGGTGAAGGTGTGCTATCTGTTTGATGATAATCAGTGTTTACATTCACTGTTTCCTGGCAACGCTCATGCCCTGTTTATGCTTCACAACTACTGCACAATACACAGGATCATGATAGATGTAATAACTATGCAGTAACTCAAACGGTCATATTTTAAAAACTATAAATCCTACAGCGAAGAGCATTATATTGTGAGAATCACAATAACCAGACCTAGATTTTGATGCATAGTATGTCTCTGAAATATTAAAAATTAAGGCACAGTCGCAGTTTAGATATTGCCCTTCAAATTTGGAGGGGACTAGAGTAGAGTTTCAAGTTCAATGAATGTCAATGGATGGCGTGAGTTACAAACAAATGGTCATATTGTGAAAACTGTCAGGAATATGGCTTAGCCGTGGACATGTTTAGTGGCAGCAGGGATAGCTGAACGTTTTGATATAAGATTTGTGTAGATGGGCTTGAAAATGAGGGAGTGGTGGCAGTTTAGAAATCATGTCCTGATTTTTCAGCTTTTGTCACCTCCCACTCTAGTTTTGAACATTTCCCCATTCATTCCTATGGGACCAATTTTGCCGCAAAAACGACGATATTTTGTGAACCATTCGGTGAAATGTTCCACAAAGTAATAGCACACCAATTGGGAACAATCCTCACGTTTCGGTATATTACTTGTCTATGTAGTGTAAAAACTGTGGGAGGAGTTAGGATGGTAAATTTGGCTATAATAATATATATGTGAGATAACAGTAAGTGGTCTTGTTATGCAAGAACACTTAAAAAAGAGCACACATGGTTTGTGTATTTTTGTTAGTTGAAGTTAGCTGTAATTTACCAGCACTTTAAAACAAATTTTTGTTTGTAAATGTCCAAAAAAATGCCTGCTCACTGCCAAATGGAAATTTTTTTTTGCACTAGTACATCTACCTCAGACTCATCTCACATTGATTTCAATAGAGTTCAGGTTCACAATCCAAACTGAACTGAACTGAAATTGGCCAAACACTGTTCTAACCAAACTGAGTTTGGCTCATTCCTACAGCAGAAAACGTTTTTGTGTCCTTTGCCGCTGCTGCATTTTTATTAGTTTCCAGATATCTCTGAGGACTGCAGAAATCCTCTTTGTTATGGAGAAGAGGAAAGGGTTTTAGTAGTCTTGTCCTAGCGTGAGAGCACTTCATTTCCATAGACACAGTATGAAGAGTGAGTGTTATCACCCCAGAACAGGAAGTGTGTTACTGGCAGAAAGACTAGGTCAAAATATGAGTAAAAAGCCTGAAAAAGAAAGACAAATGTAAACACTGGTAACCTGCAATTAGGGATGAGCCGAACACCCCCCAGTTTGGTTCGCACCAGAACCTGCGAACTGACCAAAAATTTACACGAACGTTAGAACCCCATTGAAGTCTTTGGGATTCAAACAATCAAAATCAAAAGTGCTCATTTTAAAGGCTAATTTGCATGGTATTGTCCTAAAAAGGGTTTGGGGACCCGGGTCCTGCCCCAGGGACATGTATCAATGCAAAAAAAAGTTTTAAAAATGGACATTTTTTCGGGAGCAGTGATTTTAATGATGCTTAAAGTGAAAAAAAAAGTGAAATATTCCTTTAAATATCGTACCTGGGGGGTGTCTATAGTATGCCTGTAAAATGGCGCATGTTTCTCGTGCTTAGAACAGTCCCTGCACAAAATGACATTTTTAAAGGAATAAAAGTCATTTAAAACTGCTTACGGCTTTAATGTAATGTCCTGTCCCGGTAATATGGATGAAAATCAGTGAGACAAACGGCATGGGTACCCCCCCAGTCCATTACCAGGACCTTTGGGTCTTGTATGGATATTAAGGGGAACCCCGCACCCAAATTAAAAAAAGGAAAGGCATGGGGCCCCAGGCCCTCTGAACAGCAGTATTCAGGCGGTGCAAACAAGACAGAGACTGTAGGTTTGTTGTTAAGTAGAATCTGTTTGTAATTTTGAACTGGTACATTTTTAAAGTGTAGCTCCAGCCAAAAAATATATAATTTTAAGCTTTTGGAAAACATAGGGAAGGGTTATCACCCCTGTGACATTTGTTTTGCTGTCTGTGCACCTCTTCAGAAGATTTTACCTCACTTTCTGTCCCAATGACAAATGTTTTTTGACAATTTGGGGTTTTTAGTGAAACAAGGATAGGTGATAAAGCATCAGTGGAAAGGAGACACGTTTTTCCCATATTAACTCTTACAGGAGAGAATTTCCCTTCCTAGGGGTAGGTTTCATCTCACTTCCTGTTGTCTCCTTCCGTTTGCAAGTAGGAGTCATTTGTAAGTTGGATATTTTAAATTAGGGGCCTGCCCTATATACTCTGCAGAAATTGTGGCCTTAGGTGTTGGTGTTGCCACAATACTGTAAGCCCTCACAGGGCCCTGCTGTGAAATATTAGATCAAGAATTATAATTACATGCCCCTGTTGAACAGGGGCAGACAAATTGGGCCTTTGGTGATGGTGGTGGTGCTGGTGCCACAACACTGTAATGCCCCATACACACAGTCCGACTTTGTTCGGACATTCCGACAACAAAATCCTAGGATTTTTTCCGACGGATGTTGGCTCAAACTTGTCTTGCATACACACAGTCACACAAAGTTGTCGGAAAATCCGATCGTTCTGAACGCGGTGATGTAAAACACGTACATCGGGACTATAAACGGGGCAGTGGCCAATAGCTTTCATCTCTTTATTTATTCTGAGCATGCGTGGCACTTTGTCCGTCAGATTTGTGTACACGCGATCGGAATTTCCGACGACGGATTTTGTTGTCGGAAAATTTTATCTCCTGCTCTCCAACTTTGTGTGTCGGAAAATCCGATGGAAAATGTCCGATGGAGCCCACACACGGTCGGAATTTCCGACAACACGCTCCGATCGGACATTTTCCATTGGAAAATCCGACCGTGTGTACGGGGCATAAGTCCTCACAGTTACTCTTGGTGGGCACTGGAACGGGCCCTGCTGTGAAATATTAGATCAAGAATTGTAATTACATGCACCTGTTGAACAGGGGCAGAAAAATTGGGCTTTTGGTTGTGGTGGTGCTGGTGCCACAACACTGTAATGCCCCGTACACACGGTCGGATTTTCCGATGGAAAATGTCCGATCGGAGCGTGTTGTCGGAAATTCCGACCGTGTGTGGGCTCCATCGGACATTTTCCATCGGATTTTCCGACACACAAAGTTGGAGAGCAGGAGATAAAATTTTCCGACAACAAAATCCGTTGTCGGAAATTCCGATCGTGTGTACACAAAGCCGACGGACAAAGTGCCACACATGCTCAGAATAAATAAAGAGATGAAAGCTATTGGCCACTGCCCCGTTTATAGTCCCGACGTACGTGTTTTACGTCACCGCGTTCAGAACGATCGGATTTTCCGACAATAGCCAATAGCTTTCATCTCTTTATTTATTCTGAGCATGCGTGGCACTTTGTCCGTCGGATTTGTGTACACGCGATCGGAATTTCCGACGACGGATTTTGTTGTCGGAAAATTTTATCTCCTGCTCTCCAACTTTGTGTGTCGGAAAATCCGATGGAAAATGTCCGATGGAGCCCACACACGGTCAGAATTTCCGACAACACGCTCCGATCGGACATTTTCCATTGGAAAATCCGACCGTGTGTACGGGGCATTAGTCCTCACAGTTATTCTTGGTGGGTGCAGAAACGGGCCCTGCTGTGAGATATTAGATCAAGAATTGTAATTACATGTCCCTGTTGAACAGGGGCAGAAAAATTGGGCCTTAGGCACTGGTGCCACAACACTGCAACCCCTCACAGATACTCTAGTTGGAGCACAGGAATGAGCCCTCCTGTAAAATATTGCATCAAAAATTGTAATTACATGCCCCTGTTAAACAGGGGCTGAAAAATTGGGCCTTAGGCACTGGTGCCACAACACTGCAACCCCTCACAGATACTCTAGTTGGAGCACAGGAACTAGCCCTGCTGCAAAGAATTGCATCAAAAATTGTAATTACATGCCCCTGTTAAACAGGTGCTGAAAAACTGGGCCTTAGGCACTGGTGCTGGTGCCACAACACTGCAAACCCTCACAAATACTCTGAGTGCAGCAACGAACCCTCCTTGCAAAATATTGCATCAAAAATTGTAATTACAAGCCCGTGTTAAACAGGGGCTAAAAAATTGGGCCTTAGCCACTGGTGGCGGCGCCCAGAACCAAAAATATTCTTACAAGCTATCAGCATGATCATTGAGGAGGAAGAGGATAGTCACTCAGCATAACAAGATAGTCACTCAGCATCAGCATAGGCAGTCTTGAAGGGATCTGACATTTCAAAAAAAAATATTCGGTTACATCAGCATCAGGTGCTTGGTAGCTAGTGGTGATCCAAGACTAATTCATTTTTTTGAAGGTCAGTCGATCGACCGAGTCGGTGGACAGGCGCACCCTGTGATCAGTTACAAAACCTCCAGCAGCACTGAATGAGCGTTCCAAAAGAACGCTGGATGCAGGACAGGCCAGTAGCTCAATTGCATACTGTGCAAGCTCTGGCCAGTGATCCATCCTCAAGACCCAGTAACCCAGAGGATTCTCGGTGGGAAAGGTGTCCAAGTCAGATCTTGCCCCTATTCCTGCACCACGTAAAAGAGACGCTGGCGATGGTTGCTGAAACCGATCATACCTTGCGGCTGCGGACTAAAAAATTGTCTGAACGCATCAGTCAGACGGCCACCTTCTCCACCGCACCACGTAAAACAGACGCTGGCGATGGTTGCTGAAACCGATCATACCTTGCGGCTGCGGACTAAAAAATTGTCTGAACGCATCGGTCAGACGGCCACCTTCTCCACCGCTCCTTCTTTTTTGACTGACCAATGCCTCAGCATCACGTTGACCAGAAACAGGAGTTTGTAACCTCCCAGTCTCTGGGAACGCATTGCACAGACCTTTCTGCAAGACCTCCGAAGATGTTTTATCCTCTGCTCCCTCTGCGACGGCAAGATAAGGCCCGCATCCTTACCCTTGTAATGTGGATCAAGGAGGGTTGCCAGCCAGTATTGATCCCTCTCCTTGATATCACAAATACGAGGATCCTTCCGCAGGCTTTGCAGGATCAGGGAGGCCATGCAGCGTAGGTTTGCTGAGGCATTCGATCCGGAGTCCTCTGGGTCACTAAGGATGACATGATCCGCAGCCACCTCCTCCCAGCCACCTACAAGTCTATGGGTTTCTTGGGACTGTAAATGATCCCTTAAAGACTGCTGTTGATGCTGAGTGCCAGGCTCCACCTCCATGCTCACACAATCCTCCTCTTCCTCCTCCTCCTCCTCCTCCTCTAACTGTGTGATCGGCGGGCACGCAGGAACACTGTCTGGATAAAGGGGGCCTTGAGAGCTAAGGAAGTCCTCCTCTTCCTGCCTCTGTTCTGCCTCAAGTGCCCTGTCCATAATTCCACGCAGTATGTGCTCCAACAGGTGGACAAGGGGGACAGTGTCACTGATGCATGCACTGTCACTGCTCACCATCCTCGTGGCCTCCTCAAATGGTGACATGACAGTGCATGCAACCCTGTTAATGGCCCACTGGCATGGGGAAAAAAAACAAGCTCCCCTGACCCTGTCCTGGTGCCATAGTCGCACAGGTACTAATTGATTGCCCTCTGCTGCACGTGCAGCCGCTGCAGCATGGCCAATGTTGAATTCCACCTGGTGGGCATGTCACAGATTAGGCGGTTCTTGGGCAGGTTAAATTCCTTTTGTAGGTCAGCCAGCCGAGCATGGGCCTTATATGACCTGCGGAAATGCACACAGACTTTCCTGGCCTGCCTCAGGACATCGTGTAAGCCCGGGTACCTGCCCAAGAACTGCTGCACCACCAAGTTAAGGACGTGAGCCAAACAGGGCACATGGGTCAGTTGTCCCTGTTGGAGGGTGTCTCCACGACCAGCACTGTTGCCTCTAGACACAGCCTGCTTGCCCACTTTTATTGGCTTGTGACTGTCTGCCTCTCTTTGTTGGCCTTCCAGACATACTAATGGCTTGCAGTTAGATGTAGCTGCACAAAGCTGGGATGTATATATATACTGATACTGCAGCTAGCAGAATCAACTTCCTGCCTGTAGTATTATTAGTATGAGAACACCAGCAATTGTCTTCAGGTAGCTTTAGGTGCACACTGTGCAGTGGACGCACTACACTAACTGTAAATACTGTAGCTGCCTGCCTGTGGTATTAATAGGATCAGAAGAACACCACTAATTTTCTTCAGGTAGCTTTAGGTGCACACTGTGCAGAGGACACAGTGCACTAACTGTAAATACTGTAGCTGCCTTCCTGTGGTATTAATAGGAGCAGAACAACAGCAATTGTCTCCAGGTAGCTTTAGGTGCACACTGTGCAGAGGACGCACTACACTAACTGTAAATACTGTAGCTGCCTGCCTGTGGTATTAATAGGATCAGAAGAACACCACTCATTTTCTTCAGGTAGCTTTAGGTGCACACTGTGCAAAGGACACAGTGCACTAACTGTAAATACTGTAGCTGCCTGCCTGTGGTATTAATAGGAGTAAAACAACAGCAATTGTCTCCAGGTAGCTTTAGGTGCACACTGTGCAGAGGACGCACTACACTAACTGTAAATACTGTAGCTGCCTGCCTGTGGTATTAATAGGATCAGAAGAACACCACTAATTTCCTAAAGGTAGCTTTAGGTGCACACTGTGCAGAGGACGCACTACACTAACTTGTAAATACTACAGCTGCCTGTGGTACTGTACTAATAGGATCAGAAGAACACCACTAATTTTCTTCAGGTAGCTTTAGGTGTACACTGTGCAGAGGATGCACTGCACTAACTTGTAAATACTGCAGCTGCCTGCGGTACTGTACTAATAGGATCAGAAGAACACCACTAATTTTCTTCAGGTAGCTTTAGGTGTACACTGTGCAGAGGATGCACTGCACTAACTTGTAAATACTGCAGCTGCCTGCGGTACTGTACTAATAGGATCAGAAGAACACCACTAATTTTCTTCAGGTAGCTTTAGATGCACACTGTGCAGGGGATGCACTACATTAACTTGTAAATACTACAGCTGCCTGTGGTACTGTACTAATAGGATCAGAAGAACACCACTAATTTTCTTTAGGTAGCTTTAGGTGCACACCGTGCAGAGGACGCACTACACTAAGTTGTAAATACTGTAGCTGCCTGCGGTACTGTACTAAAAGGATCAGAAGAACACTAATTTTCTTCAGGTAGCTTTAGGTGCACACTGTGCAGAGGACGCACTACACTAACTGTAAATACTGTAGCTAATAGGACTAATAGGATCAGAAGAACACCAGCAATTTTCTTCAGGTAGCTGTAAATACTGTAAAAACACCTGCCTGCCTGTCAGTAGTAGGAAAAGAATAACAGGAACGGATCTTGCTAAAATCATTTAAGTTCATTTTTTTCCTCATTAATGTACACACAGCACCCCATATTGACAGAAAAACACAGAATTGTTGACATTTTTAGCAGATTTATTAAAAAAATAAAAATGAAATATCACATGGTCCTAAGTATTCAGACCCTTTGCTCAGTATTTAGTAGAAGCACCCTTTTGATCTAATACAGCCATGAGTCTTTTTGGGAAAGATGCAACAAGTTTTTCACACCTGGATTTGGGGATCCTTTGCCATTCCTCCTTGCAGATCCTCTCCAGTTCTGGCAGGTTGGATAGTAAACGTTGGTGGACAGCCATTTTTAGGTCTCTCCAGAGATGCTCAATTGGGTTTAAGTCAGGGCTCTGGCTGGGCCATTCAAGAACAGTCACGGAGTTGTTGTAAAGCCACTCCTTCGTTATTTTAGCTGTGGGCTTAGGGTCATTGTCTTGTTGGAATGTAAACCTTCGGCCCAGTCTGAGGTCCTGAGCACTCTGGAGAAGGTTTTCATCCAGGATATCCCTGTACTTGGCCGCATTCATCTTTCCCTCGATTGCAACCAGTCATCCTGTCCCTGCAGCTGAAAAACACCCCCACAGCATGATGCTGCCACTACCATGCTTCACTGTTGGGACTGTATTGGACAGGTGATGAGCAGTGCCTGGTTTTCTCCACACATACCTCTTAGAATTAAGGCCAAAAAGTTCTATCTTGGTCTCATCAGACCAGAGAATCGTATTTCTCACCATCTTGGAATCGTTCAGGTGTTTTTTAGCAATCTCCATGTGGGCTTTCATGTGTCTTGCACTAAGGAGAGGCTTCTGTCAGGCCACTCTGCCATAAAGCCCCGACTGGTGGAAGGCTGCAGTGATGGTTGACTTTCTACAACTTTCTCCCATCTCCCCATTGCATCTCTGGAGCTCAGCCACAGTGATCTTTGGGTTCTTCTTTACCCGCTCTCACCAAGGCTCTTCTCCCCCGATAGCTCAGTTTGGCTGGATGGCCAGCTCTTGGAAGGGTTCTAGTCGTCCCAAACGTCTTCCATTTAAGGATTATGGAGGCCACTGTGCTCTTAGGAACCTTAAGTGCAGCAGAAATTTTTTTGTAACCTTGACCAGATCTGTGCCTTGTCACAATTCTGCCTCTGAGCTCTTTAGGCAGTTCCTTTGACCTCATGATTCTCATTTGCTCTGACCTGCACTGTGAGCTGTAAGGTCTTATATAGACAGGTATGTGGCTTTCCTAATTAAGTCCAGTCAGTATAATCAAACACAGCTGGACTCAAATGAAGGTGTAGAACCATCAAGGATGATCAAAAGAAATGGACAGCACCTGAGTTAAATATATGAGTGTCACAACAAAGGGTCTGAATACTTAGGACCATGTGATTTCTCTTTTAATAAATCTGCAAAAATGTCAACAATTCTGTGTTTTTCTGTCAATATGGGGTGCTGTGTGTACATTAATGAGAAAAAAATGAACTTAAATGATTTTAGCAAATGGCTGCAATATAACAAAGAGTGAAAAATTTAAGGGGGTCTGAATACTTTCCGCCCCACTGTATATATACACAATACACTGTAAGTGCTAACTGACTCGCCTGCCTTCTCTATCTAACTTAAATCAAATGACACTGTCTCTCTGTCTATCTATCTCTCTCCACTGCAACACACTACACAGGGCCAACGTGCAGGCGGCCTTATACAGTTTGGAGCCTGTACTAAACCCCCTGAGCCATAATTGGCCAAAGCCACCCTGGCTTTTTTGACCTTCATGAATATTTGCCTTCATTAACCTTCCCAGCATGCTATCCATGAGCTCCATTGTAGTGCTTTACCCTAAACACCCCCTAAAATGTGTACAAATATTATTGTTGTCCTTAAATTCAGGCAGAGGGCCAGAGGCTTTTTTTGGGGGTCCAAAACTCATTTATAACCCTCCCCCCTAAAATGTTTCCAATGGGCCATTAGAGGGGGTGAGGAATCTGATAAGTGGACCTTATATTTTTGTCTTTAAATACTCCTTAAAATAAATGTTATACTGATGTTGGCCAAGAATGTTTGTGTCTAATCTGCTTGCAATGTTATGTGCAAAAGTACTAATAATTATTTTTTCCATTTTGACTCCACAGTTTTCTTCAACAGAAAACAGGAATGGCAGACTGTGGCTTCCCAATTTGCTCATTGTTGGGACTTTACCAACTGCAGAGGGGCAATCAATGGGAAGCACGTCCACATCATCCCACCACCCCACTTGGAGTCATACTATTTTATCTATAAGGGGTTTCATAGTATTGTGTTGCTGGAGGTGGTGTCAGCGACATACGAGTTTCTCTATGTGGACGTAGGGAAGAATGGCCGGATGTCAGAGAGTGGAGTCTTTGCCCAGACCGAGTTCTACAGATGTATCCAGAGTGGTGGCTTGGGATTGTCACCTGCGGAAGAGAACGTTGAAGGACTCCCATTTGTTTTTATCGCTGATGAAGCATTTGGTCTGGGTGATAACCTGATGAGGCCATTCCCCCAGAGGACCCTCACCCCAGAGAAGAGGGTTTTTAATTACCGGCTGGCCAGAGCCAGAAGAGTCGTGGAGAATGCCTTTGGGATAATGGCCAGCTAGTTCCACCTATTTCTTACGGAAATATATATGGCGGAGTACAAACTTAACCACATAGTTCTAGCATGCTGCATACTTCAAAACGTTTTTAAGAGAAATGCTCTGAATTATGTTGCCTAAGTTGGGCCTGAGGCCGGACTTCCAGAAAATCCACAAATGGCCCTTGAAACTGGCCTTCCTGGCTTGCCCCCCCCAAAGCGCCCGTGAAGTGCATCAAAAATATGTAGATTATTTTATGGGTAGGGGGGCCATTGCTATGCCAGCAAATATGTAATTATTTTAGATATAAAAAAAAATTGATCTGATCAAATCTTGATTTACTGCTTGTGTTTCTTTTAGCTGTCTCCTAGGTTCTCCTAGTGCACTTGTAGTGCCAAGTGGTTTTTCCATTATTAAATAACACCCATTGTCACTGTAAACACCAACTTAATACAAAAAATGGTATTGAACATTGAAAGAAGAAGCCACACATTGTTGAGTATAAAACCTTTTTCTCCATGCACATTCACATATGCATTGTAATTTTTTTTTTTTTTAACATTTTTTTTTTAAGTTTTACCATGAAAATATTTTTTAGTACATAAACAGACATGTTTCAAAACATAACATACACAACTCAGGAACTTACAAAGTTCAGCATTAAAAAACTGAAGACAATATCAGACATTATAGTGTCAAAAATGTGTTGATATTACCTTCATCAGATGGGGTGATGTCCCCCTGTAAAAGCCAAATTTTGAAGATACACACAAATTGGGAGTCAAACTGGGGATTTCCCTCCTGATTCCATGCCTAATGACAACATGTGCTATCTTGCATCATGGGGAATCAATGGGCATATTTTGGGGGTGCAACCACTTCCTCTCACCTACTTGAGTTACGAGGAAGGGGTTGCACCCATAAAACTCGTGCATTGATATCCCCTGATGGCAGATAGCACATGTTGACACACTGTGCATCTTCAAAATTTGGCTTTTAAAATGCGTAAAAAAAGAAAAAAAATCTAGAGCCTAGAAAATCGTGTCATTTTGTTGTTCTTTAGATTCTTCCTAGTACATCAATCATGTTCTTCAGTTTTTGTTCTATGTCATTTGTTTTTTGCTTGATGAAGTCTAAATCCAGACTACAAAGCATTATGCCCTGAATTAGCCTTTGTGCCAGTCGTGAAATTAGTAGATTGTTCTTCCACAACATGCACATCACCTAAAAGAAAAACTACACACCATGTATTATAAATATGTAGGCATATATCTATTACCTGAATCTGTGGTGTCAGACACTCACCTGTTGTGGTGACAATATCAACCACTTCTCCTTCTTCCACATCCTCAGGTTGTGGTGTCCTCTGTTCCCCTTTTTCAGGAGGTGAGGGTTTCCTGGTGTCCTCAGCTGTCCGGAGTCTTTTCTCGCCTATGAGAATGAAACAAAAGGTATACTTAGCACACAGATATTTGAGGCCAGAAATAGGAATATGAAACATTGTTTGGAAGTGGGTTACAATTGTCTGTTATGGCAGATTTCCAAGCTGAAGACATGATTTTTTTCACTTACTAAAGTTGGAATACTTACCTTTTTTGGACAAGTTTTTCACATGGAGACACCCCAAGTATCCACTGGAGTACCTGTGTGGGACACTATAAAAAGTTTGTTCTTGTGTCCCACCCTAGTGCTCCTGAGGCCAGATGTGCAAACAGCTGCCGAGTGTCCTCTCTTTACATTACACTGAATCCAGTTTGCAATTCTTTCTAGTTTCAAACACATCTAGACAATAATGTCGTAAACTTCTTTTAATACAAATTAGCATGACCAAATGTAGTTAACCCTGTATCTGCCCAAAACATCGTATTTAGTTGGCAAATGAACAATGTTTCCTTTGACCGATTACTGTGCCCATGAACATGAAAGTAGCCATTTTAAACTGTACAACAATAAAGAAAAGCACATGGAGCAGCATGCACGTAATAATAATCGGAACACACGGCAACTACTTACTCTTTAGAAGCACTTTCTTGATTCTTCTGATCCTGCTCCCTCAATTTCAGGTCTGACCAGCGTTTTCTCAATTGCTCCTTGGATCGTCGTACCCCAAAATTCCTCTGCAGATTTTTCACAACTTTAGTCATGATCTTGGCCTTTCTTACATTGGGTTTAGGTACGGTCCATACTGCCCTGTTCAAGATGTCCACCATCTCTACAAAGGCCATATTTGAGGCCTTAAATTTCCTTTCTCAAGCTGCTTGAGAAAGTCACGTGTCAGTGATGCAAAGCGTGGGAGGAGCCTAGGACACAGTCTGCTGAATACATTGTATCAAGCAGCAGCAGCTTGGATAGCAAGCCTTGTCCTTACAAGCCAGCTGAGATCTGCCTATCTGCTTATCTGCATGCCTAAAACAGGTCAGGCACATGTGAGTGTATCACTGTGCTGTTTTGCCTGTGAACTTTTATTGTAACAATATTGCGCAATGTTTTCTCTCTTTGTTTATTTTACATAAAACCACTTGATACTGAGAAAATTACCATTCATTGTGGCTGTGGAAGAAATAGCTCAGAGGGGGAACAAATAAGTACTGCAGAAATCCAGATATCCCAGATTACTGAGGATTGAACTGTCGCCTGTTACTTATCCTATCTCATGAATGTAATCATCTATATTTAATCAGACTCTATTGGCACTATTTATCTATTTATACTCATCAATTGTATATATATTGCACCTTTATAAGCATATCATTTATCACGGAGGATTCAACACTTATCACAGGGAATATATCTAATTTATTTATTTATTGGCACTAATTTGGATTGATTACTATTTGCAAACGATTTTTAGTATATCTATAAACAATTGTTGCTTAGTTCACTTTGGAGATATCGCACCACTTCCAGTGGATTTGTATAACTGGAGGAACACAGTTTTTAAATATTTGCGATTTTTTTCATATATTTGCGATTTTATATATATGGGATTTGTTAGCGATTTGGTGGGAATTTTTTTCACATTGGTTTTTTAGCACAAAAAATTATTTTCTCACATTGATTGAACTTTGTATCAGAGCGCATCAATCTATGTTATATGTTTTTAATTTTTAGGGGATTCTGACCACTATATAATTGATAGCAGCTTGATATCATTGTCAATCCAAGAAAAAAACATTTTTATTTAATTAATTGCACATGCATTCACATACATTTGATTTACACTTATTTGATTGTATATGTCACGCTAGAACATTATTGCGCTTGGTGTTTTTGTTTATTTAATTAAGCACTTTCGTCACACTGCAATGTTTTAAATTGTTTAATGCAGCGCACTCTCTTCTTCTTTATAATGCCAGAAGAATGAAGTTGTTTTGCTGCTCATATTCACACAGACTTCTCACAAACTTCTTTATTTATTATTTATCGTGATTTCATCAATATAATATTTTTATTTGTCACATCTACCGAAAAAAAAATTTGTTTTTGATTTTTTAGAAAAAAAAAATACTTTAGATTTTTTTAAATCCTGATCTTGTGTTTTTTTTATTCTTTTTTTTACTCCAAAATAGTTTTGGGCGTGTTTTGTGTGTCAAGTTACCACAACACCATTATTATCTTGTATTATTTAATCTCAAGGAGATTGCTTGGTGTTGGTGTCTCTTGTGAATTTCACATTGTATTTTTGAAATGTACCTGCCTCCTCACAAACAAACTGTCCTTTTTGAAGGAAAACACACATAGGCGTGTATAATGAAACAAAGCAAAAATTTATTAAGGGGTCCTAACCAAAGAAAGAGGGAGGCAACGCTGGAGAAACAGCAGAAATTGGTGAAGCCTTTGGCCCCGAGGGCACGCATCAATTATTTTACTGCAAAATTGGTGGCCTGAGGAGTCCTTATATAAGGGAGTACAATCTGGTCCAGAAGTCCAAGAGATCATGAACAGCAGCAGATGACATGTATGTCCCCTGGCTGTGGTCATACAAGAGCCTGCATCTTTTTTCAGACCAGACTGAACCCAGGTCATCACTCTCTTGTCTTCCTTCCATGCTTCCTTCCATGCTGTGTCTTTGGTGGTGGAGTTGTGGCAGGAGGAGGAGGAGGTGGATGATGCAACTCACACAGGTGGGTATTGGGTGTGATTTCGCCCCTCACCCCCTTAGTTAATGTTTCATAAAGGATGTCCTCACACATGAGGCATTGGTCCTTCTGTATGTCCTGCAGTTTTGTGGCAGCCATGCAGGAAAGGGCCTCTTCATGAGTGGGGGTGGCTCTGAGGGATGCAGAAGCCTCCTGAATCAGCCGGAGAGCTGAATCCTCCATGTTACTCCCCTTCCTGGGTCTTTTGTTTGGAAGGCGGTGGGGAGGGACCCGGGATTCTGTGAGGCTCCTACTGGGCCCGGCCTTTTCCTGGCTGCCACTAACCCCCACCTCCTTGTGGCTGTCACTAACCCCCCTCCTGTGTGCCACATTCCACAGCCTCCTCCTGCCTGAGGTTTTCCTGTGTATGAAAAAGGGACATAGTTTTAGTTTTTTCTTCATCAATCACACACAATTTTCATCTCATCACTGTTGCAAATTGAATGTTAACAAATATAAAAGATTATCATTCTGACCCCAGCATTTTTCATTCTTGTCCCAATTATTTTTGCCCACTACTGTCTATTGATATGTAAACGCCTAGTAAACATCATTTATGTTTTGCCCAGAAGAGCTGGGCTCCTCCACTTCTTCCTGGCTGGAAGTCCCAGGTTGGACATTGGAAGCCTCAGCTGGGGTGGAGGATAGGGTGGAAGGAAGAGTGGAAGGAAGGGTTGAGAGGGATTCCCTGACTTCAGTCTGGTCTGATAGAAATTGCAGTCTCTCATAGTACCACAGCCTGGGGACATAAACGTCATCTGCTGCAGCTCCTGATCTCTGGGAATCCTGGACCTTCTTGCGCTCCCTAAGATATGTGCTCCTCAGGCCACCAATTTTGGCTCTTAAATGGGGATGGTTGCTGTGGGGACCACTGGCTTCACCAACTCCAGCAGTTTTTCAAGCGCTGCCTGTCTCTTTTGTTTATGATTATAATGCAGGTGTTTGACCTGCCACAGACAGGGCAGCTTCCTGTACTTGTCTATGAATAGGGGGAGGAAATTGTGGTCATTGAAGCCATCCATTTTATCTGCAATACACAAGACAAACCCTAATGTCAGGCTAAAGTCTCCTAATCTTGTCCCAATATAGGCCTCAATCTCTAAGCAGTATAGAGCCAAGTTTAAATGTTACCTTCGTTATCACGATTGGCTCTTCCTATACTCCTTCCTCCGCTCACAGATCGTACGTACTACGCATGCGTGTTACGCTTTATATACACTGTGCATGCATGAAACTTCGCCCGCCCCTGTAGTTCTTTCTAGTCTATTCCCCGTCACTTCTGGTTCGGTGCAGTGGGGAAGAGCACATGACGGAGACACAACAGGTGCATGCTAATAGCAGTAACGAGGAAGAAAGGCCAGAGCCAGAAACGTCACGATCCCGGATGAGATTTAAGGCATCAAATATGTCCTTTGTTGAGATGGTGGAGATGGTCGACATACTGAAGAGGGCTATGACAGGAAGTATGGACCTTACCCCAACCCAAATGTGAGAAAGGCCAAGATCATGGCGAAAGTTGTGAAGAGTCTGCACAGAATTTTTGGGTTACGACGATCCAAGGATCAACTGAGGAAGCGGTGGTCGGACCTCAAATTAAGGGAGCATGATCAGTATAGAAGGATCAGGAGAGTGCTGCAAAAAAGTAAATAGTTGTCCTGTGTTCCTATTCTTTATGTTTATTATGTTTGTGCTGCTCCATGTGCTTTTCTTTACTGTTGTACAGTTTAAAATGGCAACTTACATGTTCATGGACACATTATTCGTTCGTAGGACACATTGTTCGTTCGGCCAATAACACACCATGTTTTGTCCAGATGCTTTTCAATACATTTTTTCTGGCCTACTTCTCTTCAAAAAATGTTGTTGTCTAGATGGGTTTGTAACTAGAATGAAATGCAAACTAGATTCTGTATAGGGAGAGGACACTCAGCAGCTGTTTACACGTCTGGACGCTGGAGCACTAGTGTGGGACAAAAGAACACCCTTTTTTATTAGGGGACCCACACAGGTGCTCCAATGTATACTATAGGGGTGACTCCATCTGTGAAGCTTGTACAAAACAGGTAAGTATTCAAGTTTGACAAAGGAAAAATATATTTATTCATCTTGCAACTCTTCCAAAATAGACAATTGTACCCCACTTCCAAGCAATGTTTCAGAGTTCTATTTCTGCCATCAAATATCTGTGTGCTAAGTATAGCTTTTTTTTGTTTACATAGGAGATAAAAGACTCGGAGGACACCACTCATCAGAGAAGACAACAGACCCCCCACCTCATGAAGAAGTGGAAATCCCACAAGCACAACAGGAGGAGGAGGAGGGAGACGTTGTGGAAATTGTCATCACAACAGGTCAGTGTCTGTGACCACAGGCTCAGGTAAGAGATGGATGCCGGCATATTTATAATACATGGTGTGTTTGTTTTTTTTATATTTTAGGTGATCGTGATGTTGTGGATGAAGGTCATTTCACCAGTGAAAGTGCCCAGATCCTGATCAGGGAGATCATGGAGTGTAATAGGGACTTGGAAAACATCAAGCAAAACATCAATGATGTTCAAAACAAAATGAAGAACATCATTGATGTTTTAGGGAGAGTTTAAAACCCCTAGACATCCCAAACTTATTTCTGCTTTGTTTTTCTGACAATTTTTTGAACATTTTTTGACATATTCTAGAAAAGCCAAATTTTGAAGATGCACATAGTGTGTCAACATGTGCTATCTGCCATCACGGGAGATCAATGTACCCGTTTTGGGGGTGCAACCCCTTCCTCAATAATAAAGTAGCTGAGAGGAAGGGGTTGTACCCACAAAACATTTCCATTGATCCCCCATGTTGGCAGCTAGCACATGTTGACATTAGGCAATTTGTGTGCATCTTCAAAATTTGGCTTTTCCAGGGGTGACTTCACCCCATCTGCTGAACGCAATATCAAACACAGTTTATCAATACTCATGTCTGATATTGCCTTCAATTTCTACGAAAAAGGAACTTTGTAAGTTCCAGAGTTGTGTATTTCTTGTTGGTTTGAAACATGCCTGTTTTACCTTAAAAGAAAATTTCTACTTTTAATGTGACCTAAAAAATTGTTATACAACAAACATGTTGGTTTGTTTTAAAAACCTTTTATAAATGCACATGTGATTGTGCTTTGATTAAAAATATTGAGAATCAACAAGGTGTGGCTTCTTCTTTCAATGCTCAAAAGCATTTTTTTGTTGTAAAGTTGGTGTTTTCAGTGGCAATGGGGGTTATTTACTAAAGGCAAATCCACTTTGCACTACAAGTGCAGTTTCAGTGCAGTCTCAAGTGCACTTGTAGTGCAAAGTGTATTTGCCTTTAGTAAATAACACCCAACAGTGCTTTCTAATTTTACACAATCAGGCCATTTTCAGGACTCTCCAAATTTCAGTCAGGGTCAGCTAAAAGAAAGCCAAGCAGTAAATCAAAGCAAATATTTGTTCAGTTTAAAATATATTTTTTATTTAAAAAATGTCTCACACCTTGTCTGGCATATTGATGGCCCCCCTACCCGCAAAGTATTCCATGTATCTTATATGGACCTTGTGGGCACTCTGGGGAGGCAAGCCAGGACGGCCATCTTCAAGCGCCGTCAGGGTTGGTTCATTTAGATTAATTCCGGCTTCAGCCCCAACTGAGCCAGCATAGTTCACAGAATTTCTCCTTAAAAAGTTGTGGAGCACACAGCAAGCCAGGATGATGTGATTGAGTTTATATTCCGCCATGTGTATCGGTGTAAGAAATAGGCGGAACCGGCTGGCCATTATTCCAAACATGTTCTCCACCAGTCTTCTGGCTCTGGCCAGCCTGCAATTAAAAACCCTCTGGTCTGGGTGAGGGTCCTCAGAGGGAATAGCCGCATAAGATGGTCCCCCAGTGCAAACGCTTCATCCGCAACAAATACGAATGGGAGTCCTTCCGCATTGTCTTCTGGAGGTGACAAGTCCAAGCTGCCATTCTGGAGATGCCTGTAGAACTCCTTGTGGGTGATGACTCCACCATCTAACATCCGGCCATTCTTCCCCATGTCCACATACAGGAACTCGTAAGTAGCCAACACCACTGCCAACATCACAATACTATTGAACCCCTTGTAGTTGTAAAAGTATGACCCCGAGTTGGGTGGTGGAAGAATGTGGACGTGTTTCCCATCAATTGCCCCTCCACAGTTAGGAAAGTCTCACCGCTGGTCAAAGTGGGAGGCCACAGTCAGCCATTCCTGTGGGTTGGAAGGAAACTGTGGAGTCAAACAAAAAAAAATAATCATTTTACACATAAACATGGAAAGCAGATTGGACACAAACATTCTTGGCCATCATCAGTATAACATTTATTTTAGGGAGTATTTAAAGACAAAGGTATAAGGTCCACCTATCAGATTCCTCCCCCCCCTCATGGGCCACTTTAAAAATGTTAGGGGGGAGATGTTTTGGACAGGTTACCCTCTTTACTTCATTGAGAGATGAATGCCTAAATAATGTGTATTACTTTGGCCAGCCCCTCCTTACTTACACTATTGTCAGCCCACCGGACAGGTAAGAAGTGTCATAATACAACAATATAAATACACACGGTACACATTTTAGCACATTTTTACATTCTGATATTACCTATCAAGATAATAATAGGATACAAAAACTTTGAACATTCCCATTTGAAAGTATTTAGGCAGGCCCTTGCACTACATGCTTTGAGGAATTCATCCATAAATATGACCACAAAGGAGGTGGGTATAGTGTGTATGGGTTTGGCAAAGTCAGCAGATAGAGGATTGAGGATAGATAGAGGATTGGTATCAGCTGAGTTAGCAGTTGGGGGGAGGGAGGGTTCCAAATGATTTTGGGACCCAAAAAAAGAACCTCTGGCATTCTGCCAGAATTTCAAACAGAAATCACACTTTTACACATTTTATGGGTTATTTAGGGTAAAGCACTACTATGGAGCTGACAAAATACATTGTTAATTGAGTAGACGAGGTAGATATAGGCCCAGGAGAGCATGCTGGGGAGGTAAGTGAAGGCAAATATGTATGAAGGACAAAAAAAATTTCAAAAAATATACAGCATGCATGTGGACAAAGGGGATATTCACAACATATTACAATCATTGTAATTAGGGAATGAGGAAAGAAATACAATATATTAACAAACATTAAATACAATAAAATGTGATGTTAAAGGATACAAATCTTACCTTTATATACTCCTTATGCAGGACCTGGATGATGGCAGAACAGGTCTCCGGGATAATGATCCCCAGAGCCTGGGGGGAGATGCCTGTCGAGAACTTGAGGTCCTGCAGGCTTCTCCCCATCGCCAAGTACCACAGGGTGGCGACTAGCCTCTGCTCCGGAGTGATGGCTTGCTTCATGCAGGTATCTTGCCTGCTAATATAAGGGGTCAGAAAAGCCAACAAACGGTGAAATACGGGGTCCGTCATCCGGAGAAAGTTCCTGAAATTGTCAGGATTATTCTCACGGATCTCACCGAGCAAAGGCATGTGACAAAATTGGTCACGCTGGAGCAACCAATTCTTGGTCCATGAACTCTTCCTCACCCTGTTCATGGAGTGGGCTTGTGACCCCAACACCAAGCCCCCGCATAGCACGAACTCTACTATGAGTACGTACACGCAACATGCCTAGAAAACGGTCGGCTGCTCAGAACAGAGTAAAAGAACGCACTGAAGAACAGCAAGGCCTGTGAAGAGCGACCTGAAAATCAGTAACGAATGGACAAGAACACAATGATAAATCAATGGTACTGGCTGCACGCACTGAAGACCAGATACAAACCCACAAGCACAAACTGAACAGCAGAAATACGATCTGAAAACCACAAGTCTGAAAAAGCGCAAATCGTCTCTCACCAAACTTTTACTAACACGAGATTAGCAAAAAGAGCCCAAAGGGTGCCGCGCTTGGTTCTGAACTGGCCTTTTCTAGTCTCATCGTACGTGGTGTACGTCACAGCTAGGGATGAGCTTCGAGTTCGAGTCGAACTCATGTTCGACTCAAACATTGGCTGTTCGCAAGTTCGCAAACAATTTGGGGTGTTCGCGGCAAATTCGAATGCTGCGGAACACCCTTTAAAAGTCTATGGGAGAAATCAAAAGTGCTAATTTTAAAGGCTTATATGCAAGTTATTCTCATAAAAAGTGTTTGGGGACCTGGGTCCTGCCCCAGGGGACATGGATCAATGCAAAAAAAAGTTTTAAAAACGGCCGTTTTTTCAGGAGCAGTGATTTTAATAATGCTTAAAGTCAAACAATAAAAGTGTAATATCCCTTTAAATTTCGTAGCTGGGGGTGTCTATAGTATGCCTGTAAAGGGGCGCATGTTTCCCGTGTTTAGAACAGTCTGACAGCAAAATGACATTTCGAAGGAAAAAACCCATTTAAAATTACCCGTGGCTATTGCATTGCCAACAATACACATAGAAGTTCATTGATAAAAACGGCATGGGAATTCCCCACAGGGGAACCCCGAACCAAAATTTAAAAAAAAAATGACGTGGGAGTCCCCCTAAATTCCATACCAGGCCCTTCAGGTCTGGTATGGATATTAAGGGGAACCCTGCGCCAGAGAAAAAAAATGTCGTGGGGTCCCCCCAAAAATCCATACCAGACCCTTATCCGAGCACGCAACCTGGCAGGCCGCAGAAAAAGAGGGGGGACGAGAGTGCGCCCCCCTCCTGAACTGTACCAGGCCACATGCCCTCAACATTGGGAGGGTGCTTTGGGGTAGCCCCCTAAAACACCTTGTCCCCATGTTGATGAGAACAAGGGCCTCATCCCCACAACCCTGGCCGGTGGTTGTGGGGGTCTGCGGGCGGGGGGCTTATCGGAATCCGGAAGCCCCTTTTAACAAGGGGACCCCCAGATCCCGGCCCCCCCTATGTGAAATGGTAAGGGGGTACTTACCCCTACCATTTCACTAAAAAACTGTCAAAAATGTTAAAAATGACAAGAGACAGTTTTTGACAATTCCTTTATTTAAATGCTTCTTCTTTCTTCTATCTTCCTTCATCTTCTGGTTCTTCTGGTTCTTCTGGTTCTTCCTCCGGCGTAATCGTCCAGCATCTCCTCCACGGCATCTTCTTCTCCTCGGGCCGCTCCTCACCCATGGCATGGGGGGAGGCTCCCGCTCTTCTCTTCATCTTCTTCTTCATCTTCTTCTCTTCTTCCTTCTTCTCTGTTTCTCTTCTTCTCTTTTTTTTCATTTTCTTCTCCGGGCCGCTTCGCATCCATGCTGGCATGGAGGGAGGCTCCCGCTGTGTGACGGCATCTCCTTGTCTCACGGTTCTTAAATAACAGGGGGTGGGGGCACCCGGTGACCCCGCCCCCTCTGACGCACGGGACATGACGGGTCTTCCCTGTGGCATTCCCCGTGACGTCACAGGGAAGTCCCGTCAAGTCACCGTGTGTCAGAGGGGGGCGGGGTCACTGAGTGGCCCCGCCCCCTGTTATTTAAGAACCTTCGGACGAGGAGACGCCGTCACACAGCGGGAGCCTCCCTCCATGCCAGCATGGGCGTGGAGCGGCCCGGAGAAAAAAATGAAGAAGAGAAGAAGAGAAGAAGAGAATAAAAGAAGAAGAGAAGAGCGGGAGCCTCCCCCATGCCATGGGTGCGGAGCGGCCCGAGGAGAAGATAGAAGACGCCGCGGAGGAGATGCTGGACGAGAACGCCGGAGGAAGAACCAGAAGAGCCAGAAGAACCAGAAGAAGAAGAAGATGAAGGAAGATAGAAGAAAGAAGAAGCATTTAAATAAAGGAATTGTCAAAAACTGTCTCTTGTCATTTTTAACATTTTTGACAGTTTTTTAGTGAAATGGTAGGGGTAGGGGGGGGCCGGGTTCTGGGGGTCTCCTTGTTAAAGGGGGCTTCCAGATTCCGATAAGCCCCCCACAGACCCCCACAACCACCGGCCAGGGTTGTGGGGATGAGGCCCTTGTCCTCATCAACATGGGGACAAGGTGTTTTGGGGGGCTACCCCAAAGCACCCTCCCAATGTTGAGGGCATGTGGCCTGGTACGGTTCAGGAGGGGGGGGCTGCACTCTTGTCCCCCCATCTTTTCCTGCGGCCTGCCAGGTTGCGTGCTCGGATAAGGGTCTGGTATGGATTTTTGGGGGGACCCCGCGCTGGTTTTTTTTTTTTTTGGAAGGGGTTCCCCTTAAAATCCATACCAGACCTGAAGGGTCTAGTATGGAATTTAGGGGGAACCCCACATCATTTTTTTTTAAATTTTGGCCGGGGTTCCCCTTAATATCCATACCAGACCTGAAGGGCCTGGTATGGAATTTAGGGGGACTCCCACATCATTTTTTTTTTTTTTTAATTTTGGTTCGGGGTTCCCCTGTGGGGAATTCCCATGCCGTTTTTATCAATGAACTTCTATGTGTATTGTCGGCAATGCAATGACCGCGGGTAGTTTTAAATGGGTTTTTTCCTTCGAAATGTCATTTTGCTGTCAGACTGTTCTAAATATGGGAAACATGCGCCCCTTTACAGGCATACTATAGACACCCCCCAGCTATGAAATTTAAAGGGATATTATACTTTTATTGTTTGACTTTAAGCATTATTAAAATCACTGCTCCTGAAAAAACGGCCGTTTTTAAAACTTTTTTTGCATTGATCCATGTCCCCTGGGGCAGGACCCAGGTCCCCAAACACTTTTTATGAGAATAACTTGCCTATAAGCCTTTAAAATTAGCACTTTTGATTATTCATGTTCGTGTCCCATAGACTTTAACGGTGTTCGCGTGTTTGAACAAACTTTTTTCCTGTTCGCATGTTCTGGTGCGAACCGAACAGGGGGGTGTTCGGCTCATCCCTAGTCACAGCGTTCTTGGCGTTCGGAAATTCTGACAACTTTGTGTGACCGTGTGTATGCAAGACAAGTTTGAGCCAACATCCGTCTGAAAAAATCCATGGATTTTGTTGTCGGAATGTCCGATCAATGTCCGACCGTGTGTACAGGGCATATGTGTTTTTCTTCAAAAAGGACAGTTTGTTTGTGAGTAGGCAGGTACATTTCAAAAATACAATGTTAAATTAACAAGGGACAACAACCAACCTCCTTGAGCTTTAAAAATACAAGATAATCATGTTGACATGACAGCAACAACAGAGACAAGAAAAAGATTGTCTTTAATAGATTAGGGGTAGACTAGAACCCCTGTCATTTTTTTCTCAAAATACAAACATACCGCACAGATTCCTTACAAGGCAATCAAAAAGGTTGAGTCCATCTTTCTATAAGGAGAGCTGGGATCATCAGGAGCCTTGCAGAGGAGGTTTAGAAACAGCTATCATCTCTAAATTAGCCTAGCAGTTGTCCCGTTGGTTATACCCTGCAGAAGTGTTTACATACCAGCTTCCCCTGATCCTCTGTAGTGGGGTATCATGGGGCTCCAGTAAGCAGTCACCCCTTCTTTACCGGTGGCGGCTTTCTTCTTCTCAAGATCTAATTTACACAAATCACTTTATTTAAAGGGACTTTTTTTTAACACGGGAACCAAACCCCTTGGTTTTTCTAATATTGTTTATTGGATATATATCAGTTTCTCACATTTAGCACTTTTTATGGCACAGTACTGTGACATTACACATGAGTGAGTGGGTTGTTTTAGATTATATCACTGCATTTATTATATCTTTGTTCATATATTAATATCATAGTTTGAATTTTTCGCATTTTATTATCTTATTAGCGTGATTCTATTGTTTTTCTTATATTTTGCATTGTACTTATGTTATTCAGGAGAATTGCTGCTGTTTATGATTTATATTTATATATTCACTTGTTTATTGGTTTATGGTTTGGGTTTCTGTTAGCGCAGTTTGATCCACTTTTTCTTTACTTATGGGGACCCTTGTCCTCATCAATATGTGTCCCCTCTGACAAGACATCCCTCCCCTGTTGAGGGCATGTGGTCAAGTGCAGTTCAAGAGGGGGGCTGCATGCTTGTTTCACCCCTTTCCTGGGCAGCTAGGCATGCACAGGTTAAGAGTCTTGTATACATTTAAAGGGATACCACACACATTATTTTGTTTTTCTGCATGGAGATCCCCCTTAAAATTCATCCCAGACCTGAAGGGTTTGGTATGGATTGTCAAAAGTCATATTAAACTTAAAAGAACCTGTTATGCACTTTGGGGGAATCTGCATATATATTTTTTTAATTTGTGCTGCAGGATGCACTATAGAAAGAGGGACATTTGCAAATAAAAATAAAAAGATACTATTTAAATCACTAGCAAAAGCACACGGACCCCTCAAAGACTCCTTCAAAATGCATAACAGAATTGTGTGCCTTAATAAAAGCAAAGAAGCTGGAAAAGAAATATTGTTTGACTGCAATTTAAAAATTGTTTTCTTTGTAAATGTCAGTGTTTTAAAAAAATACTGTTCCTGGCCAAGTTTAAATTTTGAAAACTATTTTTCCACATTGGTACACGTTCCCTGAAGCAAAGTCCACCCCATGCTATATTTTTGCCAACCCTTTTCCCTATAAGCTCAGAAAATTGGGTTTGGGTTTGGCATTCAAACATCTTTGAAGTTCCCTGAACCCTGCTTGAGCTGAACCCATGGCAGTTTGACTCGTATGAGTAGCCTGTTGACTGTAGCTTGAAAGAGTACATTTGTGGGGAGATGGGCGGAGCCTAACGGAGCAGACATGCATTGTTAGAGATCCACACCGCTGAGGAGAGAAGAGAAGGACAAAGTGGAGCCTGCAGGCTCAAAAGGTATCCATTTGAACCTTTTTGCCCCAGGGAACAAACTGTGAAAGTTTGGGCAGGAAATATGGTACTGGGAGGAAACCGTGGCAGAAATAAAAATCACCTCACAAAGAGCTCACAGGCACTCACTGCAACTAAAGCAGCTCCAGTCACCTCACAAGATACAGCATCAGGGCGCTCTCACAGACAGAAAATGTCACAGCAAGACTCTCCATTTGAGTCAGATACAGAACAAATCCTCTCACAAACTTCTCCACAAGCCTCCTCAGCATCCCCAGTAATATTATTACAATTTGAAAAGATGCTTCATAAGGCTTTAAAACAAACCTCAGACCAAATAACAAAAAGCCTAACCAAAGAAATAAGAGAGCTGGGAAACCGCACCGCAGCCTTAGAAATAAAAATGGATGAAATTGAAATTACAACCCAAGTAAATATAACAGAATTGGAACAATTATAAGAAGAGAATTTAATACTTCAAACTAAGCTCGAAGATTACGAAAATAGAGCCAGACGTTCAAACTTGCACATAAGAGGAATACCTGAAACTGTGACAGACCTGCAATCTACTATTACTGCTCTATTACAAGAACTAAAACCAGATATCCCTATTGAACGTTTAGAACTGGACAGAGTACACAGAGCCCTCACAGCCAAAAAGAAAGATGGACCCCCACGTGATATAATCACAAAATTTCATTATTACAGAACGAAAGAACAAATACTAATTGCTGCAAGAGAAAAAAAGGAACTTAATTTTCAAGGACACAATTATCAAATTTTTGCTGACCTATCCCAACTTACTATTACTAAAAGACGATCCATGAAACCCCAACTAATGGAACTGCAATGCCACAACATTATGTATCAATGGGGCTTCCCCTTTTCAGTCAGATTTAACTACCAAGCTACAATTTACAGAAGCAGATCAGCAGATGAACTACAACAAACCCTTTTAAAATTAAATCTGACAGAACCCACAAGCAGCAACTCTCCCACACGCAGAAAAATGGCATCATCTTCACCTTCAGGCAGCACTCAGAAAATTTTAGAACAAAATGGGAATCATCATTCTCACAAAAGAGGCCGTTATGCCACATCATCCATGGACCAAGAAGATTCAATGGACTGACATCCTAATTCCTGATATCTCTTCATTTATTATACTAAGAGATGGTTCTCTATAAAAAACCTGTATTTATAACTGAATGTAACTGCATTCTGATAGTCACACACTGTGTGGGATCATGTTACATTCCAGGTATATTTCTCATTACTTCTGATTTATATAGCCTTAGAATATATAAGTGAAATAAGGAAATTCTTGTTCAGTTATATATTATCAGGTAATAACAATAGATTTATTACTTTTTAGGACAAATATGTTCAATAATCCAGAAGTAATGGAAGCTTTTTCTTTCTTTTCTTAAAACAAATATATTATTACCTAACTAGTTCCTAGAATTATGTTTTTGTTTATTCTAATCTGAAGCAATACAACCTCAATTTTATGAGTTAACATATCTAAACAGTTACATATGAATAAAATATGTAATTGTTTACTCTAAAAGGGTTAAAATCCCAATATAATTCAAACTATCTTCATCAATACCCAAGTTATTAACAGTACCTTTCTAACTGAATTATTTAGCCTAGGGCAAGACTAACCATATACAACCACCCTGGAATAAATAATTTCAACAAAAACTATATTCTGCACTCCAATTAATGAAACATCATTTTGATGTCTTTTGACATAGCACTTCTCTTCTGTAAGCGGAAGATCCATGTACCCCCATTAGCCCTCCTCATTCTCCCAACCATATTATGTGGGAGTGTGACGAAGGCCGAAGGCACTTATTCCCCTGAGAGAGATATTTACTCTCTTTCACGGGTAAATTGTGATTACTTGCAAAAAATAACTTATACAATGTATCATCTAATCTCATATGTTTTTTGTTTACTCTTTACTCCAGAATTCACTGGTTTCTTTTCTATCTATTCATCTCTTCAGTCCACACAGGTTGATCTGCGCAGTCAGCTCTGCATAACAAAAAGTAAGTCAAAACTATTTGATCTGTTGCCATGGCACCACTGAATATACTTTCCCTGAATGTTCAGGGAATAAATGTCCCTCAAAAAAGGACCAAAGCCTTCCGTACTTTTCATAACAAGAAGGCTCACATAGTATGCCTCCAAGAAACACACTTCAGCAAAGATTCTACTCCAAAATATATTTCTCCTTTTTATCAACAAATTTACACGGCTTCTGCCTGTACCAAGCAAAGGGGAACTCTAATTGCATTTCACCGATCCACACCATTCACCTTATCATCAGAAATTAAAGACCCAGAAGGTAGATACCTGATACTCATGGGTTATATAATGGATACAGCAATCACGGTGATTTCCTACTACGCTCCTAACAAACAACCTACACCATTCCTCTCACATATATTACAAGTGATTAATACACACAAAATAGGAACAGTGATAATGTGTGGGGATTCAAACCAGGTCCTCCTCCCATTTCTAGATAAATCACCTTTTACACCATCCAAAAAAACCTCTAGATTACCTTTTTCTCAACTTCTTTCCAAATACAATCTGGTAGATTCGTGGAGAGAAAGTAACCCAATGAAAAAGAAATTCACTTATTTCTCGCACCCTCATCAAACCTTCACCAGAATAGATCATATTTTTCTAACAATAGGAATGATACCAGAAATTATTGCATCAGATATAATTCCGATACCGTGGTCTGACCATAATGCAGTATAAACTACTATAGCCTCAGCCATACCAAAAGCGCATGACCCAACGTGGTACTTACCGGACATAATGCTGAAACACCCACTACATCAGATGGCCATTGAACAAGCTTTAACCACTTCAATACCAGGCACTTATGCACCTTCCCGCCCAGACCAATTTTCAGCTTTCAGCGCTCTCAAACTTTGAATGACAATTACTCAGTCATGCTACACTGTATCCAAACAAAATGTTTATCATTTTCTTCTCACAAATAGAGCTTTCTTTTGCTGGTATTTAATCACCACTGGGTTTTTTATTTTTTGCGATATAAGCAAAAAAACTGCGAAAATTTTGAAAAAAACTTACTTTTTTTTAGTTTCTATTGTAAAATTTTGCAAACAAGTCATTTTTCTTCATAAATTTGTGCCAAAATGTATACTGCTACATATCTTTGGTAAAAATAACCCAAATTAATGTATATTATTTGGTCTTTGTGAAAGTTATAGAGTCTACAAACTATGGTGCCAATCACTGAAAATTGATCACAACTGATGTACTATCTCACCTGAAGGCCTATCTCATTTCTTGAGACACTAACAAGCCAGGAAAGTACAAATACCCCCCAAATGACCCCTTTTTGGAAAGTAGACAGTCCAATGTATTTACTAAGAGGCATGATGAGTTTTTTGAAGCTGTAATTTTTTCCCACAATTCTTGGGAAAATTAAGATTTTTTTTTTTTTTTTTTTACACAAACTGGTCATATTAACAGGTTATTTCTCTCACACAGCATATGCATAATTGCAACTACACCCCAAAATACATTCTGCTACTCCTCCTGAGTATAGCGATACCAAATGTGTGAGACTTTTACACAGCCTGGCCACATACAAAGGACCAACACTGAAGTAGCACTTTCATGCGTTTTACAAGCATAAATTGCACATATCCTTTCTCAACCACCTATTACATCTTTAAAGGTCCTGGAGCACCAGGACAATTGAATTGTCCACAAAATGACCCCATTTTGGAAAGCACACACCCCAACGTATAATCTATGAGGCATAATGAGTCTTTTGAACGGTTCATTTTTTTCCAGAAGTTTTTGGAAAATGTGGAAAAAAAATGAAAATGCATTTTTTTTACACAAAGTTGTCAATTTATAAGATATTTCTAACACATAGCATGTACATAGCAAAAATGACACCCCAAAATGCATTCCTCTACTCCTCCTGAGTATGGCGATACCACATGTGTGAGGCTTTTACACAGCCTGGCCACATACAAAGGCCCAACATTGAAGTAGCACTTTTTTTTTTTTTTTTTTTTTTTTTTTTTTTAATTTATTTTTATTCAAATTTTCTTTATAAGACACAAAGACATAAAGACATATACAAATTGGTTGTCTAGCTTGTACATGTAATATCGCAAGTACATCAGGTAAAAGAAAAAAAAAATGAAATGGAAAGAAAAAAAAGAGAGATAGAGAAATACATCCATGCAATACAGTTTTAGCATGTAAGTGAAAGGGGGATTTTTGGAATTTTTGGGCCGCCCCCCCACTGCCCATAAAGGCCTATACCTATTAACTAGGAATTACATTTAATCGTCGATTCTTGGTATCGTAACTGAAGCTAGTCCAACATTAGTAAGCAATGTTCATTTCCTCCAGCCACCCACTCCAAACCTTATTAAATTTCAATTGGCAGCCTCTATTAAGATAGGTATCTTTATATAGTGGAAGATTATCGTTAACCAAACGTTTCCACTGGACATTTGTGGGGGGATAGGGCTTCTTCCATTGAAATGTTATAGTTTTCCTAGCGTAAAATAGAAGCAAACCAATCATCGTGCGTTTAGCTACAGCAGGAACTGATTTTTTTATAAGGCCCAACATACAAATCTCCATAGACAGTGGTAGATTAGTAGATGCAATTTTATTGATTAGGCCTAGTACCTCCCCCCAGAATTGTTGTATCTTTGGACAATGCCAAAAGATATGGGAAAAATCTCCGGGGGTGTAGCTACATCTCCAACACTTAGGGGAGTGGGCAGGATTTATCAAATGAAGTCTGTGGGGAGTGAAATACGCCCGGTGGACTATTTTAAATTGGACTAACTTGTCACGTATAGAGACTAGCGAACTAAAAGGGAAGTCCCAAACACCCTCCCAATCTTCGCCACTCAAATCTGGAATGTCACGCTGCCAACGGGACAAAAGGCCGTCCAACGGATGCAAAGACTCATAGATTAAATGCTGATATATGTGAGATGTAGGTTTTTTTGTACAACCGGATCTAAGAGTAGTCTCTAGTTTAGACTGTATTAATATACAGGACGAACGTGGGAATTGGGCTTTGAAAGCATGCAAAAGTTGAAGATAACGGAACTGATAATGCTGCGGAAGATTATACTGGGAGGAAAGCTGACAAAAAGAAAGCAGTGAGGTGCAAGACACCACTTGTGAGATTAATTTTATACCATATCTAGTCCATATCTGGGGGTCAATAGATTTGTAAAAGTGTGGTAAATTGGGGTTTAGCCATAGGGGTGTATTAGGGGAAATTCCCATCTGGCTGTGTTTTTCAATAGCCAAGCCCATTTTCCAGGCCCGTAAAGTAGTAAGCATAGACGGAGTTAATAAGTGTGGGGCACATGGGCCTCTGTAAATTAGGTATTGAAGAGATTCCCAGGAGCCTGCCACGGTGGCCTCCAAAGCGGAGGCCACATTGGTTTTATCAGGATTTAGCCACCAGACCACTGTTACCAGCTGTGTCGCCAAAAAGTACTTATAGCAATCCGGAAAGGCCATGCCACCCTGCGATAGTGGCCTCATTAATGTAGTTAACTTATATCTCGGTGGTGAGGAGCCCCAGAGAAACTCTGAAAAGCGTTGGTTTAGTTTAATAAAGAAGGATTTAGGAATCCACTGCGGGGAATGGCGGAATAAATATATGAATTTGGGGATGACCTTCATTTTAAGCAAGTTGACCCTGCCCCATATCGATAGGGGGAGATTATTCCATGCCTTGAGTTTAGCTTTCATATCCCCTACTACCGGATCCAAGTTTAATTTAAGAAAATCTGAGGCTTGTGCAGAGACACAAACCCCAAGATATTTAAAGGAGTCAACCCACTTTAGTGGGCTATCTGGAGAGGATGTCAATTTGGCTGCTTGATCTATTGGAAATAGAGTAGATTTTGGCCAGTTTACCCGGAGGCCCGTTACCATGGAGAAAGTGTTGAGGAGTGACAGAGCACCCTGAAGTGATGGACCCGCGTCCCCCAAAAATAAAACCATGTCGTCAGCATACAGGGCTACCCTCTCCTCCAGCATGCCTATCCTAAGCCCCTTAATATGAGGCGATGTACGGAGAGCCTCTGCAACTGGCTCTATAGCTAGAGCAAATAGAGCTGGAGAAAGAGGGCAGCCCTGTCTAGTTCCCCGAAACAGTTGAAATGGGGTTGAGAGTCTGGAGCCCAAACGAATCGATGAGATGGGACACCTATAGATCACCTGCAGCCATGATATAAACCGTAGTGGAAAGCCCATTCGACGTAGAGTCTCCCACAAAAAGGGCCACTCTACAGTGTCGAATGCCTTTTCTATATCTAGTAGGGCAATAGCTCTGGTACCGGAGTTGTTGTGTTGGGCATGAATATTGGTAAAGAGTCTCCTAAGATTAACGTCGGTTGACCTTTTAGGCATAAATCCTGTTTGATCAGAGTCAATAACCGAAGGTAATAATGGATATAGGCGGGTAGCCAGCAGTTTGGTTAAGATTTTTAGGTCATTATTCAATAGGGCTATTGGCCTATATGAGGCACATAGCTCTGGGTCCTTAAGGTCCTTCTGGATCAAAGTAAGGTAGGCCTGGTGCATTGAAAGGGGCAGATCACCCTTGGATAGGCAGAGGGTGTATAATTGGGCCAGGATGGGTGCCAAAAATGCTGCATGTGCCCTATAAAATTCTATAGGAAGGCCATCCGGCCCTGGCGCCTTACCCAAAGGGAAGGACCGTATAATTTTTAAAACCTCTAAGGCCGAGATAGGGCGTACCAACGATTCTCGTTCCTCATTCGACAGCCAGCCAAGTGCTAGTGGATCTAAAAGGTTTTGCAACATCTCTGGCTGGAAGTCGGGGGGAAGAGCAGAGGTATAAAGAGTTTGGTAAAAGGCTTTAAACATTTGTAAGATTTCTACCTGAGAGGTCACCTTATCCCCAGTTGAAGACCGCAGGCCCGAAACCACTGTGGATGGATATTCATGCTGTGCCAACATGGCCAGGAAACGACCATTCTTGTCCCCCTGTTCAAATAGTCGCTGTCTACCTTTATGCATATCCAATCTTGTAACTTCCGTTAAATGTAAATTTAGTGAACTGCGGGCGGCATTTAATGCGTCAAAATGAGCTGCTGTAGGATCTGTACTATAGATTACTGTTTGATCCTCTACCATCTGTTGTAACCTGTAAGTTTCCCGGCCCTGCTGTTTCTTGACACTAGCGATAATAGAGATATATTGCCCTCTTGTATAGGCCTTAAAGGTGTCCCAGACCGTCTGTGGGGTCGAGGAGCCTTCATTAAGTTCCCAAAACTCAACTAGTCTGGGTGGGATAGTATCAGCCACCTCAGGGTGGGAAATCCACTGTGCCCCCAGCCTCCACAGGGCCGCATCTCGGCGTGCAGACGAGCGAAGCTCGATTACCAGTGGGCTATGATCGGACAACCCACTGGGTAGGTATTTAGCCCCTATTACATCCGTCAACAGGATTGAATTAGAGAAGGCTAGGTCAATCCGTGAGGCAGTCCTATGTGAGGCCGAAAAGCATGAGCATGCCCTAATAGCCGGGTGTTTCCATCTCCATATCTCCTGTAGCCCCATTGCCTGTGCCCATATAGATAGTTCAGAGCTATAGTTTTTTGATGGGACTGGTCTGTCCAAATCTGGGGAGATAGTAGAGTTGAAATCCCCCATCACCAGCAATTTCGCTGGATAAAAAGGAGCTGCTTTTTCCAAAACCTTATATAATAAATCATGTGTAAAAGGTGGAGGAATATAAACATTTATGATTATATATCGCTGAGACCAGTGTGAAAACACCACCATTGCAAACTTGCCCTGGGGGTCCGTGCACACGTCCTCAATAACACAGGGGAATTTCTTGTGTATTAGGATTGAGACCCCTCTAGCATAAGAGGAGTAAGTCGCATGGATGGCCCTCTGAATCCAGGGTTTTTTTAGAGTTAAAACCTTGCTGCCTGTGAGGTGGGTTTCCTGTAGGAGAATAAAATGTGGAGAGTGGGTTTTTAGATATCTTATCAACAGTGCCCGTTTAAATTTAGAATTAAGACCTCTCACATTCCATGAAAGGACCGAAAAGGTTTCAGCTAAGGAAGTGGCCATATAGGTTTGGTTTCAGCTAAGGAAGTGGCCATATAGGTTTAAAAAGCCATGGCCAAGTAAAATGACTAGGGGAACACCATTTGGGATAACTCACAAGCAGCAAGATTTTTACAATATACCATGTACCAGCAATGTTAATTTTTAAGGCAATTTTTGAAACAAGCTTATACAAACCATGACAAAGACCAACATAAAACAACAAAAAAGAATATATACCCAAGCACGAAGTGCTTATCCGACTAAGTCCCCACATGTGTGAAGTAGCACTTTAATGCGTTTTACAAGCATAAATTGCACATATCCTTTCTCAACCACCTATTACAGTTTTGAAGGCCCTGGAGCACCAGAACAATGGAATTATCCACAAAATGACCCCATTTTGGAAAGCACATACCCCAACGTATAATCTGTGAGGCATAATGAGTCTTTTGAAGGGTTCATTTTTTTCCAGAAGGTTTTGAAAAAAGTGAAAAAAAAATGAAAATGCATTTTTTTTACACAAAGTTGTCCATTTATAAGATATTTCTAACACATAGCATGTACATAGCAAAAATGACAACCCAAAATGCATTCCTCTACTCCTCCTGAGTATAGCGATACCACATGTGTGAGACTTTTACACAGCCTGGCCACATACAAAGGGCCAACACTGAAGTAGCACTTTCAGGCGTTCTACAAGCATAAATTGCACATATCCTTTCTCAACCACCTATTACACTTTTGAAGGCGCTGGAGCGCCAGGACAATTGAATTGTCCACAAAATGACCCCATTTTTGAAAGCACACACCCCAACGTATAATCTATGAGGCATAGTGAGTCTTTTGAACGGTTCATTTTTTTCCAGAAGTTTTTGGAAAATGTGGAAAAAAATGAAAATGCATTTTTTTTTACACAAAGTTGTCCATTTATAAGATATTTATAACACATAGCATGTATATAGCAAAAATGACACCCCAAAATGCATTCCTCTACTCCTTCTGAGTATAGCGATACCACATGTGTGAGGCTTTTACACAGCCTGGCCACATACAAAGGCCCAACATTAAAGTAGCACTTTCATGCGTTTTACAAGCATAAATTGCACATATCCTTTCTCAACCACCTATTACAGTTTTGAAGGCCCTGGAGCACCAGAACAATGGAATTATCCACAAAATGACCCCATTTTGGAAAGCACACACCCCAACATATAATCTGTGAGGCATAATTAGTCTTTTGAAGGGTTCATTTTTTTCCAGAAGGTTTTGAAAAAAGTGAAAAAAAAATGAAAATGCATTTTTTTTACACAAAGTTGTCAATTTATAACATATTTCTAACACATAGCATGTATATAGCAAAAATGACACCCCAAAATGCATTCCTCTACTCCTCCTGAGTATGGCGATACCACATGTGTGAGGCTTTTACACAGCCTGGCCACATACAAAGGCCCAAGATTGAAGTAGCACTTTCATGCATTTTACAAGCATAAATTGCACATATCCTTTCTCAACCACCTATTACAGTTTTGAAGGCCCTGGAGCACCAGAACAATGGAATTATCCACAAAATGACCCCATTTTGGAAAGCACACACCCCAACGTATAATCTATGAGGCATAATGAGTCTTTTGAAGGGTTCATTTTTTTCCAGAAGTTTTTGGAAAATGTGGAAAAAAATGAAAATGCATTTTTTTTACACAAAGTTGTCCATTTATAAGATATCTATAACGCATAGCATGTACATAGCAAAAATGACACCCCAAAATACATTCTGCTACTCCTCCTGAGTATGGCGATACCACATGTTTGAGACTTTTACACAGCCTGGCCACATACAGAGGCCCAAAATCCAAGTAGCACCTCCAGGCATTCTAGCAGCATTAATTACACTTATCATTTTCTGACTACCGATCACATTTTTGCAGGCCCTTCATATTTCTAACACATAGCAGGTACATACCAAATAACAAAAGATTACCTGTGGTTTTAGAAGTGCAGTGGTCCACAGAGGAGAGCATCGGTCCAGGCAGCAGGCAGGAATGAGGTCAGCGACAGCAAAAGCAATCATCCAGGCAGCAGGCAGGAATACTGTCCATAGTTCATACAGGCAGAGATACTGTCAGCACAGCCAGAGCACAGCCAGAGCACAGCCAAAGCACAGCCAGAGCACAGCCAAAGCACAGCCAGAGCACAGCCAGAGCACAGCCAGAGCACAGGTCCAGGTAGCAGGCAGAGGTGTCCCAGCAGAAATACTGTCCAAAGTCAGTAGAGGCAGCAGGCAGATATATGGTCAACACAGCCAAAGTATTGGTCCAAACAGCAGGAAGAAACATGGTCCATAATGTCATGGGTCTTTACAGGCAGCAATATGGTCAGCACAGCCAAAGTATTGGTCCGGGCAGCAGAAAGGACCATCAAGTTTAGGGCCAGGGGGACAGGGGTAGAGGCTTCTCCCACCCAAATCGCTTTGAAGCCTCCGGGCAACCAGACCCTGTTCTGGGAGCACAGAAAGCGAAAAACTGGTTTTCTCTACTCAGAACGCTATTCTGAAGCCCCTTACATATGTGAGACCCCTGTGTACTAAAGTAGATGGCCAAAAGATCAGTCCAAGTGGCAGGCAAAAACATGGTCGATTTAACAGGCCAAGGTCGGTACACGTGGAAGTCAGAAACGTGGTTTAAATCGGCAGGCAGAGGCATCGTCGGTAAACAGGCTAAGGTTGGTACACGTGCAAGTCAGAATTGTGGTTTAAATTGGCAGGCAGAGGCATCGTCGGTAAACAGGCTGAGGTTGGTACACATGCAAGTCAGAAACGTGCAGAAACGGCAAGCAAAGACATCGTCGGTAAACAGGCCAGGGTCAGTTAATTAACATGGTAGCAGGCAAATGGGGAAATGGCAGTCTGGTAATAATACAGGGAACTAATATTGGATGAATGCATGATAATTTCTGAAGCAATCTCCGATGCACAGGCCAGGTTGGGAGGGACAATCGGGACAATAATAGCTGGAATCTCTTCTTACTCCTCCTCTGCTGCATACACGGCATTTTTTTTGGCGTCTTCTTCCAGATTCTGTGGGGGGAATGCTATAGGGAAGGTGTTGCTCGTGAAGTCTACTCACAGCATCCGAGCGAATGCTTCCTGGGGCGGGACCTTGTGGGTAAATGAGGGCAGTGACGATCGATTCAAAATACTTGAGGTAGGTGACTTGGTTTTGAGTTGCTTTTTGGTAGCAGACAAACGAATTATAAAGGGCCATGTGAAAAAGGTGAAAGGCAACTTTCTTGTACCAGTAACGGGACTTTCTGTTTGATAAGTAGGGCTGTAGCATCTGATCGTTTAAATCCACCCCCCCCATATACATATTGTAGTCGTGGACACATTCGGGCTTTACAGTGGGGCCGCGTCTTCTTTGGATCTCCACCACGGTGTCATCGTGGATGATAGAGAGCATGTGGACATCTTTCTTGTCCCTCCACTTCATGGCCAACACCTCCTCGTTCCTCATGAATGCCGATTCTCCCTTTCTTAATTTTTTTGCTAGCAGATTTTTTGGGAATCCCTTACGGTTTTTTTTGAAGGTACCACAGGCCGGGGTTTTTTTATTGTAAAGGTGACGAAAAAGGGGCAGGCTGGTATAGTAGTTGTCGACATATAAATGGTATCCTTTGTCGAATAGGGGGTATGCCAGCTCCGAGACAATTTTTCCACTGGTTCCAATATATGTGGGGCAATCATGGGGCTGGAGCTGGGAATCTTTGCCTTCGTAGATCCGGAATGTGAAGACATATCCAGTGGCTCGATCGCATAATTTATTTAACTTCACCCCATACCTGAATCTCTTGCTTGGTATATACTGCTTGAAGTGCAGTCGGCCAGTGAAATGTATGAGGGACTCGTCCACACAAATTTTTTGGTCTGGGATGAAAACTTCTTTGAATCGCTGGGAAAAGGAATTGATTAGGGGGCGTATCTTGAACAATTTGTCATGGTTGGGATGATCTCGGGGAGGGCACTGGGAATTGTCACAGAAGTGGAGAAAACGCATAATCATGTCGTATCTTGTCCTGGACATGACAGCGGAATATATGGGCATGTGTTGGATGGGGTGGGTGGACCAATATGCATGGGCTTCATTCTTTTTTGTAAGCCCCATATTGAATGTTAGGCCCAAAAACTTTTTAAATTCATCCAGTGTGACACATCGCCACTGGAACATGCGGGCGTAGGAAGAATTGGGGTTGGCAGCAATAAATTGGGATGCATATAAATTAGTTTGATCCACCATATCCTGTAGAAAATCTTGGGGGAAAAATAAAGAAAAATAATCGAATTCAGAAAAATTCGTAGTGTCGGGCTGCACACCTGGCTGTGCGGTGAAAGGGGGGATGATAGCAGGTCTTGAGTTGGCAGGCAACCATAAGGGGTTTGCCAGGGCATCGGGAAGGTAGGACTGGGGCGGGGTTCTTCGGGTTGGGCGGGTAATTCCAGTGCTTGTACTGGGCTCCTCTTCCTCTTCCTGGGGTCTGGCGCTGCTGGTGGTAATTCCAGTGCTTGTATTGGGCTCCTCTTCCTCTTCCTGGGGTCTGGTGCTGCTGGTGGTGGGCAGATCTCCTGATCTTGGTCCTGATCTCGGTCCTGATCTCAATCTTTTGGGAGGGACGGTTTCCTCCGCGGACTCGGACTCTGATCCACTATCCTCCACTGGCTCGTATTCCGAACCAGATGATGTGAGCTCCCCGCTGCTCCCATCATACGACATTGCAAGAATCTCATATGCCTCCTCAGGTGTGTAAACCCTTTTTGACATTATGGCAATTCTTATTGGCAGGCCTGTGTGGTGGTACAGATGGTGGTATGGGTGGTGGTACCGATGGAGGTACGGGTGGTGGTGGTGGTGGCGGCGGTACGGGTGGTGGTGGTATCGATGGCGGTACAGGTGGTGGTGGTGGTACAGGTGGTGATTGTGGTACCTGTACAGGTGGTGGTGGCAGTACCGGTGGCGGTACGGGTGGTGGTGGTACCGATGGCGGTACAGGTGGTGGTGGCGGTACAGGTGGTGGTGGCGGTACAGGTGTTGGTGGCGGTACCGGTGGCGGTACAGGTGGTGGTGGTACCAATGGCAGTACGGGTGGTAGTAGCGGTACAGGTGGTGATGGCGGTACAGGTGGCGGTATGGGTGGTGGTGGCACCGATGGCGGAACTGACGGTGGTACGGGTGGTGGTGGTACCGATGGCGGCACTAGTGGCGATACTGGTAGCGGCCTGTGTGGCAGTATAGATGGTGGGCCTGATGGAGGTACTAGTGGCGTTACTGGTGGTGGTACCGATGGCGGTACTGGTAGCCTGTGTGGCGGTACCGATGGCGGTACTGGTAGCCTGTGTGGCGGTACCGATGGCGGTGGGCCTGTGACAGATGGGCTGGTTGACAGATTGGCTGGTTGACAGATGGGCTGATTGACAGATGGGCTGATTGACAGATGGGCTGACTGACAGATGGGCTGACTGACAGATGGGCTGACTGACAGATGGGCTGACTGACAGATGGGCTGATTGACAGATGGGCTGATTGACAGATGGGCTGATTGGCTGGGCTGTGTGACAGGTCCTCTTTATTGGGGGGGGCCGTGTTGTGCACAGTACAGTACAAACAGTATTGTCAGACAGACACTGAATAACTCACTGATCCCTGCTCTCTCCTCTCACGATCGGTGTGTGAGGAGAGAGCAGGGATCAGATAGTAACAGCTACTTTTTGTTTACATTTGTGACAGGCTGTGATTGGACACAGCCGGTCACCTGGTAAACAGCCAATTTCATTGGCTGTTTACCGATCGGGGAAGCGCTGTGTCCAAGGGACACTCGCCTTCCTCGATCACTACACTGGATGCTTTCGGCGGCGCGCAGGGAGCGCGCCGCCGAGTTTATTGTGACAGGTGATCAGCTGTGACTTTGACACAGCCAATCACGGGGTAAACAGCCAATAGAATTATCGGCCTATCTCTCTGTTAAACCTCGATATTAAATTATTAGCAAAAATAATAGCAAAACGCCTCAATAGCATTATAGGAGAATTAATACATAGAGATCAAGTAGGCTTCATGCCAAATAGACAGGCAGGCGATAATGTACGCAGGGCAGTGTTATTGGCACATATTGCTAAAAAACGGAAAATCCCTTTATGTTTTCTATCTCTCGATATTAAGAGGGCATTTGACACAGTATCCTGGCAATATATGCAATATTCATTACAAAAATGGGGTTTTGGACCCCACTTTTTAACATGGATCAAAGCATTTTATAATAAACCCAAAGCCTACATAAAATATGCTGGAGGGGGGCGCATGCGCGGCGTCAGGGAAGATGGACGCTTGAGTCTGTAGCTCCGCTCTGCTCCGCTCTGCTCTGCTCTGCTCGGGACTTCAACGGCTTCCGGAGGGCCACTTACAGCATTAACAATCTTCATCTTAGCACCCCTCAAGCCATTAACTCACGGTGCATGCCTGCGAGGAAAAAGAAAACCGGAGAATCCTCTCAAAACACCCTAACCCACTATCTCCTCCGCACGAGGGATCGGCTCAGCATGTCTCAAGATGGCGCCGCCGGGAAAGGAAGATCTCCGGCTCCAGTCTCTCCGCCTCGACGGAGTCCCTCTCCCTCCGCAAACAGGACGGGTGAGTCCCATACTGCTCTCTCTAAGGCAGATTTGGATGTCAGCCTGGAGACCATGTATACCAGATTGGCCACAAAATTTCAAACAGAGCTGCATAAGACTTCCCACACATTATCCCAGGAAATCGCGGCCTTGGGCTCACGCACTGAGCTCCTTGAAACAAAACATGACGAGCTGGCCTTAGCGTACAACGACCTCAGTCGTGAGCATGAATCCCTGACCCAGGCTCTGTCAGCCATCCAAACACAAGTCGAAGATCTCGACAATAGAAATAGGCGCAACAATTTGCGTCTGAGAGGCATCCCCGAGACCGAAACTGATTTGATCCCAACAGTGATCAGACTGTTCAAATCACTCCTTCCAGAACAGGACTCTGCGGCGTTTAAATGTGACCGTATTCATAGAGCCCTACGCCCAAAACCTCCAGATGATAAACCCCCCAGGGATATCGTCCTCTGCATGAAGGACTTTCTCATCAAGGAGGAAATCTTAAGAGCTGCCCGGAACAAGCCCCGGATAACACTGGACGACCACCTTATCCAGATCTACCCGGACATTTCCCCAACAACCCTGGACAGAAGAAGAAGTCTAAAGGAAATCACCACTGCACTGCAATCAGCTCATATCCGCTACAGATGGGGCTTTCCATTTAAACTACAGGTCCCACATAATGGCACCACTTTTTCAGCTACCACCCTACAGGAGGGCCATAAAATCCTGGTAAAGCTTGGCCTCCTAGATTCAGCTGCGATTCGTCGCCCCCCTTCTACACCCTGCCAAGCGCCCATCTGGCAAACACCACCACCCAGAAGAGACAGAAGAAGGATTCGATATGACATCGGAGAGGAACCCGTCATCCCACCACGCTGCAGAATTGCTGACGCCCATATTTTTTGATCACACTGCACCTACTCTGCTCCGCACCATTTTTAGTGCGACTGTCCCTTGGAGCTGTTCGATGTGTTCCCCTCCCAGCGAGAAAAGATTTTTTATTTTTACAGTTTTGCTGGGATCGAGACCTAGCTGTCTCGTAAGTTGCTGTTTTTTGTGTCAGAGAGAGAACTCTTTTTTTCTTCTACCTGACCCAGTTTGAATGTGGTCCTCCACATCCTGGTTTTATTTTTTTTGTTTTTGTTGCTATTTTTTCTCTCTTTTGTTTTTTTGGTTTTTAAGTATTAATAACCATTACTTTCTTGCTAGTCAGCTAATTCAAAGCCTGAAACTTTTTTTCATAATAGGGTACCCCCATGAAACTACCAAGGCTGCTGTTGTTGTTTCTCAGATTTTTATGTTTGCTTTCAGGGTGGATGGTTGGTTGGACGAGACCGTGGAGGTACCCCTGCTGGATGCACGATACCCTAACTTGAATATACAATTTCGTCCCCTAGGACGGCACATTCTAAGTCCCCTCTCACTAGATAGGACCCAATTAAGGATGAGCTTCGTGTTCGAGTCGAACCCATGTTCGACTCGAACATCGGCTGTTCGCCCGTTCGCCAAATTGCGAACGATATGGGCCGTTCGCGCCAAATTCGTGTGGCGCGTCACGGCCCATAATTCACTGCGGCATCGCAGTGCATTGCTGGCTGATGATTGGCCAAGCATGCACTATGACCCGCATGCTTGGCCAATCACAGCGCCGTCAGTAGAGAGAGCTGTAATTGGCCAAAGCCATGGTGGCTTTGGCCAATTATTGCTCAGGGGATTTAGTACACGCCCCACACTTTATAAGGCCGCCTGCACGGCGGCCCTGTGTAGTGTGTGTTCCGGTGTGCTAAGAGATAGAGAGAGAGAGAGACAGTGTCATTTGATTTGAGTTAGATAGATTAGGCAGAACAGTCAGTTAGTTAGCTGCACTTACAGTGTATTGTGTATATATATGCATCCCAGGTGTTGCATATATATATATACACTGTATTCAGTTTAGCTAGATCCGTTCCTGTTATCTTCTATCTAGACTATTTACATTTAGTGCAGTGCGTCCTGCTCACAGTGTTCAGCTAGATCCGTTCCTGTTATTTACATTTAGTGCAGTGCGTCCTGCTCACAGTGTTCAGCTAGATCCGTTCCTGCTATTTACATTTAGTGCAGTGCGTCCTGCTCACAGTGTTCAGCTAGATCCGTTCCTGCTATTTACATTTAGTGCAGTGCGTCCTGCTCACAGTGTTCAGCTAGATCCGTTCCTGCTATTTACATTTAGTGCAGTGCGTCCTGCTCACAGTGTTCAGCTAGATCCGTTCCTGCTATTTACATTTAGTGCAGTGCGTCCTGCTCACAGTGTTCAGCTAGATCCGTTCCTGCTATTTACATTTAGTGCAGTGCGTCCTGCTCACAGTGTTCAGCTAGATCCGTTCCTGCTATTTACATTTAGTGCAGTGCGTCCTGCTCACAGTGTTCAGCTAGATCCGTTCCTGTTATCTTCTAGACTATTTACATTTAGTGCAGTGCGTCCTGCTCACAGTGTTCAGCTAGATCTGTTCCTGCTATTTACATTTAGTGCAGTGCGTCCTGCTCACAGTGTTCAGCTAGATCCGTTCCTGCCATTTACATTTAGTGCAGTGCGTCCTGCTCACAGTGTTCAGCTAGATCCGTTCCTGCTATTTACATTTAGTGCAGTGCGTCCTGCTCACAGTGTTCAGCTAGATCCGTACCTGTTATCTTCTAGACTATTTACATTTAGTGCAGTGCGTCCTGCTCACAGTGTTCAGCTAGATCCGTTCCTGCTATTTACATTTAGTGCAGTGCGTCCTGCTCACAGTGTTCAGCTAGATCCGTTCCTGCCATTTACATTTAGTGCAGTGCGTCCTGCTCACAGTGTTCAGCTAGATCCGTTCCTGCTATTTACATTTAGTGCAGTGCGTCCTGCTCACAGTGTTCAGCTAGATCCGTTCCTGTTATTTACATTTAGTGCAGTGCGTCCTGCTCACAGTGTTCAGCTAGATCCGTTCCTGCTATTTACATTTAGTGCAGTGCGTCCTGCTCACAGTGTTCAGCTAGATCCGTTCCTGCTATTTACATTTAGTGCAGTGCGTCCTGCTCACAGTGTTCAGCTAGATCCGTTCCTGTTATCTTCTAGACTATTTACATTTAGTGCAGTGCGTCCTGCTCACAGTGTTCAGCTAGATCTGTTCCTGCTATTTACATTTAGTGCAGTGCGTCCTGCTCACAGTGTTCAGCTAGATCCGTTCCTGCCATTTACATTTAGTGCAGTGCGTCCTGCTCACAGTGTTCAGCTAGATCCGTTCCTGCTATTTACATTTAGTGCAGTGCGTCCTGCTCACAGTGTTCAGCTAGATCCGTACCTGTTATCTTCTAGACTATTTACATTTAGTGCAGTGCGTCCTGCTCACAGTGTTCAGCTAGATCCGTTCCTGCTATTTACATTTAGTGCAGTGCGTCCTGCTCACAGTGTTCAGCTAGATCCGTTCCTGCCATTTACATTTAGTGCAGTGCGTCCTGCTCACAGTGTTCAGCTAGATCCGTTCCTGCTATTTACATTTAGTGCAGTGCGTCCTGCTCACAGTGTTCAGCTAGATCCGTTCCTGTTATTTACATTTAGTGCAGTGCGTCCTGCTCACAGTGTTCAGCTAGATCCGTTCCTGCTATTTACATTTAGTGCAGTGCGTCCTGCTCACAGTGTTCAGCTAGATCCGTTCCTGTTATCTTCTAGACTGTTTACATTTAGTGCAGTGCGTCCTGCTCACAGTGTTCAGCTAGATCCGTTCCTGCTATTTACATTTAGTGCAGTGCATCCTGCTCACAGTGTTCAGCTAGATCCGTTCCTGTTATTTACATTTAGTGCAGTGCGTCCTGCTCACAGTGTTCAGCTAGATCCGTTCCTGCTATTTACATTTAGTGCAGTGCGTCCTGCTCACAGTGTTCAGCTAGATCCGTTCCTGTTATCTTCTAGACTATTTACATTTAGTGCAGTGCGTCCTGCTCACAGTGTTCAGCTAGATCCGTTCCTGCTATTTACATTTAGTGCAGTGCGTCCTGCTCACAGTGTTCAGCTAGATCCGTTCCTGCCATTTACATTTAGTGCAGTGCGTCCTGCTCACAGTGTTCAGCTAGATCCGTTCCTGCTATTTACATTTAGTGCAGTGCGTCCTGCTCACAGTGTTCAGCTAGATCCGTTCCTGTTATCTTCTAGACTGTTTACATTTAGTGCAGTGCGTCCTGCTCACAGTGTTTAGCTAGATCCGTTCCTGCTATATACATTTAGTGCAGTGCGTCCTGCTCACAGTGTTCAGCTAGATCCGTTCCTGTTATTTACATTTAGTGCAGTGCGTCCTGCTCACAGTGTTCAGCTAGATCCGTTCCTGCTATTTACATTTAGTGCAGTGCGTCCTGCTCACAGTGTTCAGCTAGATCCGTTCCTGTTATCTTCTAGACTATTTACATTTAGTGCAGTGCGTCCTGCTCACAGTGTTCAGCTAGATCCGTTCCTGCTATTTACATTTAGTGCAGTGCGTCCTGCTCACAGTGTTCAGCTAGATCCGTTCCTGTTATCTTCTAGACTATTTACATTTAGTGCAGTGCGTCCTGCTCACAGTGTTCAGCTAGATCCGTTCCTGCTATTTACATTTAGTGCAGTGCGTCCTGCTCACAGTGTTCAGCTAGATCCGTTCCTGCCATTTACATTTAGTGCAGTGCGTCCTGCTCACAGTGTTCAGCTAGATCCGTTCCTGCTATTTACATTTAGTGCGGTGCGTCCTGCTCACAGTGTTCAGCTAGATCCGTTCCTGCTATTTACATTTAGTGCAGTGCGTCCTGCTCACAGTGTTCAGCTAGATCCGTTCCTGTTATCTTCTAGACTATTTACATTTAGTGCAGTGCGTCCTGCTCACAGTGTTCAGCTAGATCCGTTCCTGCTATTTACATTTAGTGCAGTGCGTCCTGCTCACAGTGTTCAGCTAGATCCGTTCCTGCCATTTACATTTAGTGCAGTGCGTCCTGCTCACAGTGTTCAGCTAGATCCGTTCCTGCTATTTACATTTAGTGCAGTGCGTCCTGCTCACAGTGTTCAGCTAGATCCGTTCCTGTTATTTACATTTAGTGCAGTGCGTCCTGCTCACAGTGTTCAGCTAGATCCGTTCCTGCTATTTACATTTAGTGCAGTGCGTCCTGCTCACAGTGTTCAGCTAGATCCGTTCCTGTTATCTTCTAGACTGTTTACATTTAGTGCAGTGCGTCCTGCTCACAGTGTTCAGCTAGATCCGTTCCTGCTATTTACATTTAGTGCAGTGCATCCTGCTCACAGTGTTCAGCTAGACCTGTTCCTGTTATTTACATTTAGTGCAGTGCGTCCTGCTCACAGTGTTCAGCTAGATCCGTTCCTGCTATTTACATTTAGTGCAGTGCGTCCTGCTCACAGTGTTCAGCTAGATCCGTTCCTGTTATCTTCTAGACTATTTACATTTAGTGCAGTGCGTCCTGCTCACAGTGTTCAGCTAGATCCGTTCCTGCTATTTACATTTAGTGCAGTGCGTCCTGCTCACAGTGTTCAGCTAGATCCGTTCCTGCCATTTACATTTAGTGCAGTGCGTCCTGCTCACAGTGTTCAGCTAGATCCGTTCCTGCTATTTACATTTAGTGCAGTGCGTCCTGCTCACAGTGTTCAGCTAGATCCGTTCCTGTTATCTTCTAGACTGTTTACATTTAGTGCAGTGCGTCCTGCTCACAGTGTTTAGCTAGATCCGTTCCTGCTATATACATTTAGTGCAGTGCGTCCTGCTCACAGTGTTCAGCTAGATCCGTTCCTGTTATTTACATTTAGTGCAGTGCGTCCTGCTCACAGTGTTCAGCTAGATCCGTTCCTGCTATTTACATTTAGTGCAGTGCGTCCTGCTCACAGTGTTCAGCTAGATCCGTTCCTGTTATCTTCTAGACTATTTACATTTAGTGCAGTGCGTCCTGCTCACAGTGTTCAGCTAGATCCGTTCCTGCTATTTACATTTAGTGCAGTGCGTCCTGCTCACAGTGTTCAGCTAGATCCGTTCCTGCCATGTACATTTAGTGCAGTGCGTCCTGCTCACAGTGTTCAGCTAGATCCGTTCCTGCTATTTACATTTAGTGCAGTGCGTCCTGCTCACAGTGTTCAGCTAGATCCGTTCCTGCTATTTACATTTAGTGCAGTGCGTCCTGCTCACAGTGTTCAGCTAGATCCGTTCCTGCTATTTACATTTAGTGCAGTGCGTCCTGCTCACAGTGTTCAGCTAGATCCGTTCCTGTTATCCTCTAGACTGTTTACATTTAGTGCAGTGCGTCCTGCTCACAGTGTTCAGCTAGATCCGTTCCTGCTATTTACATTTAGTGCAGTGCATCCTGCTCACAGTGTTCAGCTAGATCCGTTCCTGTTATTTACATTTAGTGCAGTGCGTCCTGCTCACAGTGTTCAGCTAGATCCGTTCCTGCTATTTACATTTAGTGCAGTGTGTCCTGCTCACAGTGTTCAGCTAGATCCGTTCCTGCTATTTACATTTAGTGCAGTGCGTCCTGCTCACAGTGTTCAGCTAGATCCGTTCCTGCCATTTACATTTAGTGCAGTGCGTTCTGCTCACAGTGTTCAGCTAGATCCGTTCCTGCTATTTACATTTAGTGCAGTGCGTCCTGCTCACAGTGTTCAGCTAGATCCGTTCCTGTTATTTACATTTAGTGCAGTGCGTCCTGCTCACAGTGTTCAGCTAGATCCGTTCCTGCTATTTACATTTAGTGCAGTGCGTCCTGCTCACAGTGTTCAGCTAGATCCGTTCCTGTTATTTACATTTAGTGCAGTGCGTCCTGCTCACAGTGTTCAGCTAGATCCGTTCCTGTTATGTTCTAGACTATTTACATTTAGTGCAGTGCGTCCTGCTCACAGTGTTCAGCTAGATCCGTTCCTGCTATTTACATTTAGTGCAGTGCGTCCTGCTCACAGTGTTCAGCTAGATCCGTTCCTGCTATTTACATTTAGTGCAGTGCGTCCTGCTCACAGTGTTCAGCTAGATCCGTTCCTGTTATCTTCCTACTGACAGGCAGGCTTGTCTGGTTACAGTATATAAAGCTACCTGAAGAAAATTACAGGTGTTCTATTTGATCCTATTAGTACCACGGTCAGGCAGCTAGACTATTTACATTTAGTACAGTGCGTCCTGCTCACAGTGTTCAGCTAGATCCGTTCCTGTTATCTTCCTACTGACAGGCAGGCTTGTCTGGTTACAGTATATAAAGCTACCTGAAGAAAATTACAGGTGTTCTATTTGATCCTATTAGTACCACGGTCAGGCAGCTAGACTATTTACATTTAGTACAGTGCGTCCTGCTCACAGTGTTCAGCTAGATCCGTTCCTGTTATCTTCCTACTGACAGGCCGGCTTGTCTGGTTACAGTATATAAAGCTACCTGAAGAAAATTACAGGTGTTCTATCCCAGCTTAGTGCAGCTACAGGCCATTAGTATGTCTGGAAGGCCAAGAAGGAGAGGCAGACAGTCACAAGCCAATAAGAGAGGCCAAGCAGACTCTGTGTCTAGTGCTGGTCGTGGAGACGGTGCATCCTCATCAGCACGTGGCCATGGGACACGCTTGGCCTTTTTTTCAGCAGCTGGCCGTGTTGAGCCGCAACATGCGGAAGACTTGGTCGAGTGGATGACCAAGCCGTCCTCATCCTCCTCATCCTCTCTCACCCATGCCCAGGGTGCTTTGTCTGGCAAAGCAGCGGCCTCTTCCCTCAGCTCAATGTCATCAGTGACTCCTTCCCTAGCTCCACCATGTCCTCATGAGGATTCCCTCGAACTGTTTGACCACAGTGTTGGGTACATGCTCCAGGAGGATGCCCAGCGTTTGGAAGGCTCTGATGATGATACTGAGCTCGATGAAGGCAGTAACATGAGCACGGACAGAGGGGGTGCCCAAGAAGGACAGCAATCTGGCAGTCATGCTCCCCCTGCTGCAGCATACTGCCAGGTTTGCTCCAGTGATGAGGAGGGAGGGGACGATGAGGTCACTGACTCAACGTGGGTGCCTGATAGGAGAGAGGAGGAGGAGGAGGAGGAGGAGGAGGCGGCACATCACCAACGAGGCAGGATGCCCTCCAGGGGCCAGCCTAAGGGCAGCACATTGACTGCATCACACCCCAAAGCTCCACATGTGCAGGGCGCTGCAGTCTCTGCGCGTTATTCAAAAAGTTCTTTGGTGTGGGCCTTTTTTGAGACGAGTGCATCAGATCGCACCGCTGCTATTTGCAACATATGTCTCAAGCGTATCTCGCGTAGCCAAAACATCTCCCGCTTGGGTACCACATGCTTGACCAGACATATGTTGACCTGCCATGCAGTTCGTTGGCAAGCGTATCTAAAAGACCCACACCAAAGAACAAAGAGGATCTCTCCTTGCTCCTCATCAGCTGAGATTTCCAACCCCACTAGACCTTCAGTCCTCTCTGAGACCTGCAGTGAGAGGAATGAAGGTGTAGAATTAGGTGTGTCACAGCCAAGTACTTGTGGGCAATCTGCTTTTGGTACACCGACGTCAGATTGTACCAGGCAAATTTCCCTGCCCCAGCTTCTGCACCGCCGAAAGAAGTTTGCTCCCAACCATCCACATGTCCAGCGGTTGAATGCTAGCTTGGCAAAATTGCTAGCACTTCAACTGCTGCCTTTTCAGTTGGTAGACTCTGCCCCCTTCCGTGAGTTTGTGGAATGTGCGGTTCCTCAGTGGCAGGTACCCAAACGCCACTTTTTCTCACGGAAGGCGATTCCGGCTCTCTACCGGCATGTGGAAGGCAATGTCCATGCCTCGCTGGACAGGGCGGTCAGCGGTAAGATGCATATTACCGCTGACTCATGGTCCAGCAGGCATGGACAGGGACTTTACCTAAGTTTCACGGCGCATTGGGTGACTCTGCTGGCAGCTGGGAAGGATGCAGGACAAGGTGCAGTAGTGTTGGAGGTTGTTCCGCCACCACGCCTCCAAAATGCTGATTGTGACACACCTCTCTCCTCCACCCCCTCCTCTTCTTCTTCCTCCATGGCCTCTTCCTCGGAACCAGCGGTGCTCCGTAGGCGTTCAAGGGGCTACGCAAGTACGCAGGCCAAAAGATGCCATGCGGTGCTTGAGCTGGTGTGCTTGGGGGACAGGAGCCACACTGGGGCAGAGGTTCTGTCAGCTCTGCAGGGGCAGGTTCAGAGGTGGTTGACGCCACGCCAACTTAAGGCAGGAATGTTGGTTTGCGACAATGGCACCAACCTCCTCTCTGCCCTCCGACAGGGACAAATGACCCATGTGCCCTGTTTGGCTCACGTCCTTAACTTGGTGGTGCAGCGGTTCTTGGGCAGGTACCCGGGCTTACAGGATGTCCTGAGGCAGGCCAGGAAAGTCTGTGTGCATTTCCGCCGGTCATATAATGCCAGTGCTCGGCTGACGGACCTCCAAAAGAAGTTTAACCTGCCCAAGAACCGCCTAATCTGTGACATGCCCACCAGGTGGAACTCAACGTTGGCCATGCTGCAGCGGCTGCACACGCAGCAGAGGGCCATCAATGAGTACCTGTGCGACTATGGCACCAGGACAGGGTCAGGGGAGCTTGGTTTTTTTTCCCCACGCCAGTGGGCCATGATCAGGGATGCATGCACTGTCCTGTCACCATTCGAGGAGGCCACGAGGATGGTGAGCACTGACAGTGCATGCATCAGTGACACTGTCCCCCTTGTCCACCTGTTGGAGCACACGCTGCGTGGAATAATGGACAGGGCACTTGAGGCAGAACAGAGGCAGGAAGAGGAGGAATTCCTTAGCTCTCAAGGCCCCCTTTATCCAGACAGTGTTCCTGCGTGCCCACCGATCACACAGGAAGAGGACGAGGAGGAGGAGGAGGAGGAGGAAGATTGTGTCAGTATGGAGGTGGAGCCTGGCACTCAGCATCAGCAGCAGTCTTTAAGGGATCAGTCCCAAGGAACACATGGACTTGTACGTGGCTGGGAGGAGGTGGCTGCGGACGTTGTTGTCCTTAGTGACCCAGAGGACTCCGGACCGAATGCCTCAGCAAACCTACGCTGCATGGCCTCCCTGATCCTGCAAAGCCTGCGTAAGGATCCTCGTATTCGTGGTATCAAGGAGAAGGACCAATACTGGCTGGCAACCCTCCTTGATCCACGTTACAAGGGTAAGGTTGCGGACCTTATCTTGCCATCGCAGAGGGAGCAGAGGATGAAACATCTTCGGGAGGCCTTGCAGAAAGGTCTGTGCAACGCGTTCCCAGAGACTGGGAGGTTACAAACTCCTGTTTCTGGACAACGTGTTGCTGAGGCTTCGGTCAGTCAAAGAAGGAGCGGTGGAGAAGGTGGCCGTCTGACCGATGCGTTCAGACAATTTTTTGGTCCGCAGCACCAAGGTATGATCGGTTCCAGCAACCATCGCCAGCGTCTGTTTTACATGGTGCAGGAATATCTAGGGGCAAGATCAGACTTGGACACCTTTCCCACCGAAAATCCTCTGGGTTACTGGGTCTTGAGGATGGATCACTGGCCAGAGCTTGCACAGTATGCAATTGAGCTACTGGCCTGTCCTGCATCCAGCGTTCTTTCGGAACGCACATTCAGTGCTGCTGGAGGCGTGGTAACCGATCACAGGGTGCGTCTGTCCACCGACTCGGTCGATCGGCTGACCTTCATAAAAATGAATCAGTCTTGGATCACCACCAGCTACCAAGCACCTGATGCTGATGTAACCGAATATTTTTTTTTGAAATCTCAGATCCCTTCAAAGACTGCCTATGCTGATGCTGAGTGACTATCCCTGAGTAATTATCCTCTTCCTCCTCAATCATCACGCTGATAGCTTGTAAGAACATTTTTGGTTCTGGGCGCCACCACCAGTGCCTAAGGCACAATTTTTCAGCCCCTGTTTAACGGGGGCGTGTAATTACAATTTTTGATGTAATACTTTGCAGCAGGGCTCGTTCCTGCATTCCAACTAGAGTGTCTGTGAGGGGTTGCAGTGTTGTGGCACCAGCACCAGTGCCTAAGGCCCAATTTTTCTGCCCCTGTCTAACAGGGGCGTGTAATTACAATTTTTGATGCAATACTTTGCAGCAGGGCTCGTTCCTGCATTCCAACTAGAGTGTCTGTGAGGGGTTGCAGTGTTGTGGCACCAGCACCAGTGCCTAAGGCCCAATTTTTCTGCCCCTGTCTAACAGGGGCGTGTAATTACAATTTTTGATGCAATACTTTGCAGCAGGGCTCGTTCCTGCGTTCCAACTAGACTGTCTGTGAGGGGTTGCAGTGTTGTGGCATCAGCACCAGTGCCTAAGGCCCAATTTTTCTTCCCCTGTCTAACAGGGGCGTGTAATTACAATTTTTGAAGCAATACTTTGCAGCAGGGCTCGTTCCTGCGTTCCAACTAGAGTGTCTGTGAGGGGTTGCAGTGTTGTGGCACCAGCACCAGTGCCTAAGGCCTAATTTTTCAGCTCCTGTTCAACAGGGGCATGTAATTACAATTCTTGATCTAATATTTCACAGCAGGGCCCTGTGAGGGCTTACAGTGTTGTGGCCACAGCAACACCTAAGGCCCAAATTTCTGCTGAGTATATAGGGCAGGACCCTACTTTCAAACATCTAACTTACAAACGACTCCTACTTGCAAACGGAAGGAGACAACAGGAAGTGAGATGAAATCTACCCCTAGGAAGGGAAATTCTCTCCTGTAAGAGTTAATATGGGAAAACAATTTCTCCTTTCCACTGATGCTTTCCAATCCTTGTTCCACAAAAAAACCCAAATTTTCAAAAAACATTTTTCATTGGGACAAAAAAGTGAGGTGAAATCTTCTGAAGAGGAGGAAAGACAGCAAAACAAATGTCACAGGGGTGATAACCCTTCCCTATGTTTTCCAAAAAGCTTAAAAAAGATTTTTTGGCTGGAGCTAAACATGTTAAAAATGTACCCGTTCAAAATTACAAACAGATTCTACTTAACAACAAACCTACAGTCCCTGTCTTGTTTGCACCGCCTGTATACTGCTGTTCAGAGTATATAGGGCCTGGTGGCCCCACACCTTTCCTTATTTTAATTTGGGTGCGGGGTTCCCCTTAATAACCATACAAGACCCAAAGGGCCTGGTAATGGACTGGGGGGTACCCATGCCGTTTGTCTCACTGATTTTCATCCATATTGCCATGACCCGACATGACATTAAACCCGCAAGCAGTTTTAAATGAGATTTTTTTCCTTTTAAAATGACATTTGGTGCAGGGACTGTTCTAAACATGGGAAACACGCGTCACTTTACAGGCATACTATAGACACCCCCCAGGTACGATATTTAAAGGAATATTTCACTTTTTTTTTTTTACTTTAAGCATCATTAAAATCACTGCTCCCGAAAAAACGGCCGTTTTTAAAAGTTTTTTTTGCATTGATACATGTCCCCTGGGGTACGACCCGGGTCCCCAAACCCTTTTTAGGACAATACCATGCAAATTAGCCTTTAAAATGAGCACTTTTGATTTCGAACGTTCGAGTCCCATAGACGTCAATGGGGTTCTAACGTTCGTGCGAACTTTCGATAAGTTCGCGGGTTCTGGTGCGAACCGAACCGGGGGGTGTTCGGCTCATCCCTAGACCCAATTAACTGATAATGGCTATCACATGTATTTCACATAACATGAAGGGATTCAACTCCCCTACTAAGAGACGTAAGGCCTTTGACATGTATGGGCAAATTGGTGCTAAGATTCTCCTGTTACAGGAGACACACTTTGCCCATACTTCACACCCTAAATTCTTCCATAGAAACTTCCCCCAGTCGTTTTACTCCCTCTACTCATCCAAAAGCAGGGGTGCCGCCATCTTCTTGCATTCTTCTCTCCCAATGGAGGTTAAACAATGTTTTAAAGACAAAGAAAGCAGATTTGTGATTATAAAAGGTGTGTTACATAATAGAGAAATAACTATTGCCAGTGTATACGCCCCGAATGACGCTCCTGCCTCCTTTTTCAAATCATTTTTTGATAAACTGACCTGCTTGAACTCTCCTCATATCATAATAGGAGGAGACTTCAACCTAGTAGCCAATCCTACTCTTGATAGATCCTCTTCTACTAAGATCTCCAAAGCGTTCCCCAGGTCTCTTACCCAGGGCCTCTTAGATCACCAACTGGTTGATACTTGGAGAACTCATAATATAGGGCTCAAGGAATTCACCTTTTACTCGCACCCCCATAAGAGTTATGCCAGGTTAGATTACATATATACTACCCCTATCATATTGGCGAACTCCACCAAAGCTACGATTTACCCCTGTGTTTGGTCAGACCACCATGTGACATCTTTTACCACTGAATTTATAGGGTTGGCCCCAACACCATACACTTGGAGACTGAACGAGGCATTGTTATCAGACGTTCTTGTCGAATCTGAAACGGCTAAATCAATAGATGAATACTTCTCCCTTAACGCCCTCCCTGACACCCCCCTCCCCATTTTATGGACAGCCCACAAAGCCGTCATAAGGGGTAAATTAATCAGCATAGCCTCTTCCCACAATAAGAACCACAGACAAAAGATTTTGTCTCTCACTACTGACCTAGATCGCATTTACAAAAACACTAACCTATTAGGCTTAGAATCCACTAGGAAAATAATAGACCAAAAGCGCCTTGAATTAGACTCCCTTTTAGCCTCCAAAATTGAAAAAGACCTCCGTTGGTCCAAAGCTAAAATTCTATTACACAACAACACCTCCTCCACCCTATTCGCAAGAAAGCTACACCAGTCATTCCGCCCCACGCATGTATACAAACTCTCCTCAAGTACAGGCTCACCCACCTCCCACCCCAAGGAAGTCCTCCGAATATTCGAACAATTTTACTCCTCCCTCCTCTCTCCAAACCCAAACCCCCCTTCCCCCGCAGACGACACATGGTTCCAAGACCTGCACATTCCCTCCCTCACAACTTCACAGGTTGAGAAGCTCAATGCCCCCATCACCCCTTCAGAGGTTCTCAACGTCATTAAATCCCTAAAATCTGGCTCTGCCCCTGGCCCTGATGGCTTTTCAGCCATTTATTACAAAAAATTCGCCACTTTTCTCTCCCCCAGCTTAGTCCAATTATTCAATTGGATTCTACAAGGAGGGGACTTTCCGGAGGAGATGTTACTCGCAAACATGTCCCTGATTCCCAAGCCTAACAAAAATCACTTACTCCCCCAAAATTATAGGCCGATCTCTGTCATGAACATTGATGTAAAAATCTTTAGTAGAATTCTTGCAGACAGGTTGGCTTCTATAATTTCTTCCCTTATCTCACCATTCCAGTCTGGTTTCATCCCCCACAGATTCATAACAGATAACATTAGATTGGCCTCTAACGTCATCCAAGACTCCAACTTAAACTCCCGTCAATTATTTTTACTTAGCCTAGACATACACAAGGCGTTCGATAGCGTCTCCTGGAGCTTAATACGCTTTTGCAACGAATGGGATTCCGAGAGGAATTTTTACAGGGTTCCGTGCCCTTTATGAGAACCCCAAAACACGAATTAAAATCCCGGGATGCAATTCCGAGTTCTTCCCCATTGGTAGAGGCACTCGCCAAGGTTGCCCACTTTCCCCACTAATTTTTGCCCTCGCCCTCGAACCCCTAGCCATCGCGATCCTTAACAATCAAAACATTTCAGGTTACACCAAGGGCTCATCATCCTATAAGTTCTGTATGTACGCAGACGACGTCCTTCTGTTTCTAACGAACCCTCACATTTCCCTATCAAACCTCCTCCAAACTCTTTCATACTTTGCGGGGGTCTCCGGCCTTAAGATCAATGTCTCGAAATCGATCGCCCTCCCTCTGGGCTTTTCTCCAGCTGAGGTTCAACAATTTAAAAAAACCTTTCACTTTGTGTGGAAAGAAACTTCTCTATCATACCTGGGCATTGATCTGGCTGGAGACTTCAGCAAACTTTTTGACTATAATTGCCCCCCCATGATCTCTAAACTGAAGAAAACACTCCACTCATGGTCTCAGCTGCGTATCTCTTTTTTAGGCAGAATCACAGCCCTTAGAATGGTGATACTTCCCAGATTGTTGTACCTCTTTCGTTCCCTCCCTATCAGAGTTTCTAAATCTTACCTCCTCACCTTTCAAATATATATGAACAAATTTATCTGGCAAGATAAACCCCCTAGATTTGCCAAAGAGGTTCTCTATCGTTCCTCCAAAAGGGGAGGCTTAGGGGTCCCCCGTATCTGGCTTTACTTTATTGCTTGCAGACTTGCACAACAAGCCCAGTGGAACATCAGAAACTCCAGGGTCCCTTGGGTAAAGTTCGAACAAGATTCCATCTCCCCATTATATCTACCGGGTTTGATGTGGTCTTCCTGCCCCCTCCTTACAGAAGTCTCTAACAAAAACCTAATAGTAGCAGTCAGTTTAGCACTATGGAACACATATAAGAAAAAATACAATCTCATTTCCCAACCATCCCTGGGTGCCTCCTATATTGGCGACCCAAGATTCCCAACTGCCTTTACTCATCCTGAATTGTTTGAAGGATGGACCCAACACAACCTGATCACTTTAAACGACTTCTTAGAAAACTCCAAACTTACTTCATTTGCTTCCTTTAAATCCCGTTTTCTTATCCCTGATAGAGAGTTTTATCACTTCCTTCAGATAAGACATTTTTTTCAACACCACTACCCCTCCCCCTACTCAGCGGACTCAACTCAATATGAGGATCTGTGTCATACTGCTCCTCGTCAGAGGGGCCTTATCTCACAGATCCATAGCTCCCTGGTCTCAATTGAGGACTCTCCGACCCTGAAATACAGATCACTTTGGGAACAGGACCTAGCACTGGATCAAGACGTCATAGACTGGGACAAAGGATGGTTGAACATATGTAAATGTTCAAAATCCCTTTCTATAAAAGAAACTGCCATTAAGCTCACAACTAGATGGTATTACACCCCTACACGCATACAAAAAATTTTCCCTCAGTCCTCTCCCTACTGCTTCAGAGGCTGCTCTAAGTTAGGCACATACATTCACACCTTTTGGGAATGTGAAAAATTGCAACTCACCTGGAAAGAGGTTCTAACATTGATTGACAAATTAGTGGGAAGCCCCGTTAACCTCACCTTCCATCATTGCATCCTATTTCAAGATATTCCTGAGATCACCAAACCCCAGATGAGGTTAATTCACTCAATATGTATTGCTACGCTTTGGGGTATTGCTCTTCACTGGAAATCTTTTTCAATTCCCTTTGCACAAATTATTTCTCGTATAGATTCTATGAAGAAAACTGAGAAAATATTTCACACCCTTCATGACTCTATACCTATTTTTGATGCTAAATGGAACCCATGGTTCCTTTTCAGGCTACAAGACTGACCTTGCAACATTCAATATGACTAAGCTACATTTTATTTCCATTATCCTGTTTTGGTTCTCCGTTTTATGGTTTTTCTTTTAATCTGCTTTTCCTTCGTATTATTTTATGATTTGTTTCTGGTCCCCTCCCCCTTTGGTTTTATTATGTTGTTTTCGCTGAATTATGATATCCTACCAACACTGAATGTAATTCAATTTATTTCCGCTGTGATATATGCTGCTCATAGGCATCACTGTGAATATACATTCTAGATCTGACTTACTGCGGTTGGCATGTTTCACTGTAGGATTTTGTTCCTAATGCAACTTTACATGTATGTGTTTTCTTTTCAATAATCTCAATAAAAACCTTTTGAAAACAAAAAAATTAAATATGCTGGATACAAATCTGATGCCTTTAATATCGAAAGAGGTACGACAGGGTTGCCCATTATCTCCCTTATTATTTGCCCTTATACTCGAACCCATGGCCCAATACATCAGAACAAACCAAACTAGAAAAGGTACAATTTCTGGGGAAATTGTGAAAGTGTTCTTGCCTCTACAACTGGAGTGGGCGGAGTAACTGGATGGAGTGGGCGGAGTAACTGTGAAAAGTGTTAAAAAGCTTAATATTTTAAAAAGTATAAATAGTAGTAAAACAGTTGAAGTCCCATCATTAGCTGAAAGAGCTGAACATTTTTTTCAAAAATGATTTTTTTTTTCAAAAATGAATTTTTTTTAAAAATGATTTTTTTTTTTCAAAAATGATTTTTTTTTTCAAAAATGATTTTTTTATTTTTTCAAAAAATATTTTTTTTTTCAAAAATAAATTTTTTTTTCTCAATATTTTTTTTTTCAAAAATTTTTTTTTTTTCAAAAATATTTTTTTTTTTCAAAAATATTTTTTTTTTTCAAAAATATTTTTTTTTTTCAAAAATGATTTTATTTTTATTTTTTTCAAAAATTATTATTTTTTTTTTCAAAAATTATTATTTTTTTTTCAAAAATATTTTTTTTTTTTACATGGGGCAGTCATAATGTTTTGGCTGATCATGGGGTGGTCATAATGTTTTGGCTGATCATGGGGTTGTCAGCTTTTGTCACCTCCCACTCTAGTTTTGAACATTTCGCCATTCATTCCTATGGGACCAATTTCGCCGCAAAAACGTCATTTCGTGGACCATTCGGCGAAACATTCCACAAAGTAATAGCACACCAATCGGGAACAATCCGCACGTTTCGGTATATTACTTGTCTCTGTAGTGTAAAAACTGTGGGAGGAGTCTACAAGCATTATCAAGTCTAGCAGATGAAGTCACATGCATTTGGGGTGTCTCAGCATCTTGTGTTTACAACCACTGTTTCCTAGCAACGCTCATGCCCTGTTTATGCTTCCCAAATACTACTTCATCAAAACTGCCCCATCAGAATTACCCCATCAAAACTGCCCCATCATATTCCTCTATTATAAATCAGTACATGGTGTGTCTGTCCCCTCCCCCGGGCTCTGTAGTCAGAGCTGAGATGCTCCAGCCACCTTCCCCCCTGTGTATAACAGAAGCTTTGGTAACCATGGCAACAAAACAAACACTAACAGTACACTCTGATTAATGGCTAAAATTTCCTGAAATGACCTCTAAACAAATGGCCATATTTTAAAAACTATACATCCTACAGCGAAGATCTTTATATTGTGAGAATCACAAGACCCAGACCTAGATTTTGATACATAGTATGTCTCTGAAATATTAAAATTAAAGGCACGGTCGCAGTTTAGAAACTGCCCTTCAAATTTGAAGGGGCTAGAGTGTAGTTTCAATGAATGTCAATGGACGGCGTGAGTTGCAAACAAATGGTCATATTGTGAAAACTATCAGGACTATGGCTTAGCCGTGGACATGTTTAGTGGCAGCAGGGATAGCTGAACGTTTTGATATAAGATTTGTGTAGGTGGGCTTGAAAATGAGGGAGTGGTGGCAGTTTAGAAATCATGTTCTGATTTTCCAGCTTTTGTCATCTCCCACTCTAGTTTCCCCATTCATTCCTATGGGACCAATTTCGCCGCAAAAATGACGATATTTCGTGAACCATTCGGCGAAACGTTCCACAAAGTAATAGCACACCATTCGGGAACAATCCGCACGTTTCGGTATATTACTTGTCTATGTAGTGTAAAAACTGTGGGAGGAGTTAGGGTGGTAAATTTGGCTATAACTAGAAAAGGTACAATTTCTGGGGAAATTGTGAAAGTGTTCTTGCTCTACAACTGAAGTGGGCGGAGTAACTGGGTGGGGTGGAGTGGCTTGAGTAACTGTGAAAAGTGTTAAAAAGCTTAATATTTTAAAAAGTATAAATAGTAGTAAAAAAGGTCCATCATTCGCTGAAGGAGCTGAACATTTTTTTCAAAAGTAATTTTTTTCTTCAAAAATGATTTTTTTTTCAAAAGTAATTTTTTTTTCAAAGGTAATTTTTCTTTTCAAAAATGAATTTTTTTATTTCAAAAATAATTTTTTTTTCGAAATTATTATTTTTTTTAAAGTAATTTTTTTTTCTAAAATAATTTTTTTTTTTTCAAAAATATTTTTTTTTTCAAATATATTTTTTTTTCAAAAATAATTTTTTTTTTAAAAGAAATTTTTTTTTCAAAAATATTTTTTTTTTTCAAAAATATTTTTTTTTTTTCAAAAATATTTTTTTTTCAAAAATATTTTTTTTTTTCAAAAATGATTTTTTTTTTTCAAAAATTATTTTTTTACTTTTTTCAAAAAAATTTTTTTTTTTTTAAAAATATTTTTTTTTTACATGGGGCGGTCATAATGTTTTGGCTGATCATGGGGTGGTCATAATGTTTTGGCTGATCATGGGGTTGTCAGCTTTTGTCACTTCCCACTCTAGTTTTGAACATTTCGCCATTCATTCCTATGGGACCAATTTCACCGCAAAAACGTCATTTCGTGGACCATTCAGCAAAACATTCCACAAAGTAATAACACACCAATCGGGAACAATCCGCTCGTTTCGGTATATTATTTGTCTCTGTAGTGTGAAAACTGTGGGAGGAGTCTACAAGCATTATCAAGTCTAGCAGATAAAGTCACATGCATTTGGAGTGTCTCAGCATCTTGTGTTTACAACCACTGTTTCCTAGCAACGCTCATGCCCTGTTTATGCTTCCCAAATACTGCTTCATCAAAACTGCCCCATCAGAATTACCCCATCAAAACTGCCCCATCATATTCCTCTATTATAAATCGGTACATGGTGTGTCTGTCCCCTCCCCCGGGCTCTGTAATCAGCTGAGATGCTCCAGCCACCTTCCCCCCTGTGTATAACAGAAGCTTTGGTAACCATGGTAACAAAACAAACACTAACAGTACACTCTGATTAATGGCTAAAATTTCCTGAAATGACCTCTAAACAAATGGCCATATTTTAAAAACTATACATCCTACAGCGAAGATCTTTATATTGTGAGAATCACAAGACCCAGACCTAGATTTTGATGTATAGTATGTCTCTGAAATATTAAAAATGAAGGCACAGTCGCAGTTTAGAAATTGCCCTTCAAATTTGGAGGGGGCTAGAGTGTAGTTTCAATGAATGTCAATGGACGGCGTGAGTTGCAAACAAATGGTCATATTGTGAAAACTATCAGGACTATGGCTTAGCCGTGGACATGTTTAGTGGCAGCAGGGATAGCTGAACGTTTTGATATAAGATTTGTGTAGGTGGGCTTGAAAATGAGGGAGTGGCGGCAGTTTAGAAATCATGTTCTGATTTTCCAGCTTTTGTCATCTCCCACTCTAGTTTCCCCATTCATTCCTATGGGACCAATTTCACCGCAAAAATGACGATATTTTGTGAACCATTTGGCGAAACGTTCCACAAAGTAATAGCACACCATTCGGGAACAATCCGCACGTTTCGGTATATTACTTGTCTATGTAGTGTAAAAACTGTGGGAGGAGTTAGGGTGGTAAATTTGGCTATAATAATAAGAACTAGAAAAGGTACAATTTCTGGGGAAATTGTGAAAGTGTTCTTGCCTCTACAACTGGAGTGGGCGGAGTAACTGGGTGGGTTGGAGTGGCTTGAGTAACTGTGAAAAGTGTTAAAAAGCTTAATATTTTAAAAAGTATAAATAGTAGTAAAAAAGTTCCATCATTCGCTGAAAGAGCTGAACATTTTTTTCAAAAGTAATTTTCTTTTTCAAAAATGAATTTTTTTTAATCAAAAATGATTTTTTTTTCTTCAAAAATGATTTTTTTTTCAAAAGTAATTTTTTTTTTCAAAGGTAATTTTTTTTTTTTCAAAAATGAATTTTTTTATTTCAAAAATAATTTTTTTTTTTTTTTTCGAAATTATTATTTTTTTTAAAGTAATTTTTTTTTCAAAAATAATTTTTTTTTTTCAAAAATATTTTTTTTTTTCAAATATATTTTTTTTTCAAAAATAATTTTTTTTTTAAAAGAAATTTTTTTTTCAAAAATATTTTTTTTTTTTCAAAAATATATTTTTTCTTTTTCATAAATGATTTTTTTTTTTCAAAAATTATTTTTTTACTTTTTTCAAAAATTTTTTTTTTTTCAAAAATATTTTTTTTTTTACATGGGGCGGTCATAATGTTTTGGCTGATCATGGGGTGGTCATAATGTTTTGGCTGATCATGGGGTTGTCAGCTTTTGTCACTTCCCACTCTAGTTTTGAACATTTCGCCATTCATTCCTATGGGACCAATTTCGCCGCAAAAACGTCATTTCGTGGACCATTCGGCAAAACATTCCACAAAGTAATAACACACCAATCGGGAACAATCCGCTCGTTTCGGTATATTATTTGTCTCTGTAGTGTGAAAACTGTGGGAGGAGTCTACAAGCATTATCAAGTCTAGCAGATGAAGTCACATGCATTTGGGGTGTCTCAGCATCTTGTGTTTACAACCACTGTTTCCTAGCAACGCTCATGCCCTGTTTATGCTTCCCAAATACTGCTTCATCAAAACTGCCCCATCAGAATTACCCCATCAAAACTGCCCCATCATATTCCTCTATTATAAATCAGTACATGGTGTGTCTGTCCCCTCCCCCGGGCTCTGTAATCAGCTGAGATGCTCCAGCCACCTTCCCCCCTGTGTATAACAGAAGCTTTGGTAACCATGGCAACAAAACAAACACTAACAGTACACTCTGATTAATGGCTAAAATTTCCTGAAATGACCTCTAAACAAATGGCCGTATTTTAAAAACTATACATCCTACAGCGAAGATCTTTATATTGTGAGAATCACAAGACCCAGACCTAGATTTTGATGTATAGTATGTCTCTGAAATATTAAAAATGAAGGCACAGTCGCAGTTTAGAAATTGCCCTTCAAATTTGGAGGGGGCTAGAGTGTAGTTTCAATGAATGGCAATGGACGGCGTGAGTTGCAAACAAATGGTCATATTGTGAAAACTATCAGGACTATGGCTTAGCCTTGGACATGTTTAGTGGCAGCAGGGATAGCTGAACGTTTTGATATAAAATTTGTGTAGGTGGGCTTGAAAATGAGGGAGTGGTGGCAGTTTAGAAATCATGTTCTGATTTTCCAGCTTTTGTCATCTCCCACTCTAGTTTCCCCATTCATTCCTATGGGACCAATTTCGCCGCAAAAACGACGATATTTCGTGAACCATTCAGCGAAACGTTCCACAAAGTAATAGCACACCATTCGGGAACAATCCGCACGTTTCGGTATATTACTTGTCTATGTAGTGTAAAAACTGTGGGAGGAGTTAGGGTGGTAAATTTGGCTATAATAATAAGAATAATATATATGTGAGATAACAGTAAGTGGTCTTGCTATGCAAGAACACTTAATACTAGAAAAGGTACAATTTCTGGGGAAATTGTGAAAGTGTTCTTGCCTCTACAACTGGAGTGGGCGGAGTAACTGGGTGGGGTGGAGTGGCTTGAGTAACTGTGAAAAGTGTTAAAAAGCTTAATATTTTAAAAAGTATAAGTAGTAGTAAAAAAGTTCCATCATTCGCTGAAAGAGCTGAACATTTTTTTCAAAAGTAATTTTTTTTTTCAAAAATGAATTTTTTTTAATCAAAAATGATTTTTTTTTTCTTCAAAAATGATTTTTTTTTTTCAAAAGTAATTTTTTTTTTCAAAGGTAATTTTTTTTTTCAAAAATGAATTTTTTTATTTCAAAAATAATTTTTTTTTCGAAATTATTATTTTTTTTAAAGCAATTTTTTTTTCAAAAATTTTTTTTTTTCAAAAATATTTTTTTTTTTCAAATATATTTTTTTTTCAAAAATAATTTTTTTTTTAAAAGAAATTTTTTTTTCAAAAATATTTTTTTTTTCAAAAATAATTTTTTTTTTTTCAAAAATAATTTTTTTTTCAAAAATATATTTTTTTTTTTCAAAAATGATTTTTTTTTTTCAAAAATTATTTTTTTACTTTTTTCAAAAATTATTTTTTTACTTTTTTCAAAAATTTTTTTTTTTTTTCAAAAATATATTTTTTTTTTACATGGGGCGGTCATAATGTTTTGGCTGATCATGGGGTGGTCATAATGTTTTGGCTGATCATGGGGTTGTCAGCTTTTGTCACTTCCCACTCTAGTTTTGAACATTTCGCCATTCATTCCTATGGGACCAATTTCGCCGCAAAAACGTCATTTCGTGGACCATTCGGCAAAACATTCCACAAAGTAATAACACACCAATCGGGAACAATCCGCTCGTTTCGGTATATTATTTGTCTCTGTAGTGTGAAAACTGTGGGAGGAGTCTACAAGCATTATCAAGTCTAGCAGATGAAGTCACATGCATTTGGAGTGTCTCAGCATCTTGTGTTTACAACCACTGTTTCCTAGCAACGCTCATGCCCTGTTTATGCTTCCCAAATACTGCTTCATCAAAACTGCCCCATCAGAATTACCCCATCAAAACTGCCCCATCATATTCCTCTATTATAAATCAGTACATGGTGTGTCTGTCCCCTCCCCCGGGCTCTGTAATCAGCTGAGATGCTCCAGCCACCTTCCCCCCTGTGTATAACAGAAGCTTTGGTAACCATGGCAACAAAACAAACACTAACAGTAGACTCTGATTAATGGCTAAAATTTCCTGAAATGACCTCTAAACAAATGGCCGTATTTTAAAAACTATACATCCTACAGCGAAGATCTTTATATTGTGAGAATCACAAGACCCAGACCTAGATTTTGATGTATAGTATGTCTCTGAAATATTAAAAATGAAGGCACAGTCGCAGTTTAGAAATTGCCCTTCAAATTTGGAGGGGGCTAGAGTGTAGTTTCAATGAATGTCAATGGACGGCGTGAGTTGCAAACAAATGGTCATATTGTGAAAAATATCAGGACTATGGCTTAGCCGTGGACATGTTTAGTGGCAGCAGGGATAGCTGAACGTTTTGATATAAGATTTGTGTAGGTGGGCTTGAAAATGAGGGAGTGGCGGCAGTTTAGAAATCATGTTCTGATTTTCCAGCTTTTGTCATCTCCCACTCTAGTTTCCCCATTCATTCCTATGGGACCAATTTCGCCGCAAAAATGACGATATTTCGTGAACCATTCGGCGAAATGTTCCACAAAATAATAGCACACCATTCGGGAAAAATCCGCACGTTTCGGTATATTACTTGTCTATGTAGTGTAAAAACTGTGGGAGGAGTTAGGGTGGTAAATTTGGCTATAATAAGAATAAGAATAACTAGAAAAGGTACAATTTCTGGGGAAATTGTGAAAGTGTTCTTGCCTCTACAACTGGAGTGGGCGGAGTAACTGGGTGGGGTGGAGTGGCTTGAGTAACTGTGAAAAGTGTTAAAAAGCTTAATATTTTAAAAAGTATAAATAGTAGTAAAAAAGTTCCATCATTCGCTGAAAGAGCTGAACATTTTTTTCAAAAGTAATTTTTTTTTTCAAAAAATGAATTTTTTTTAATCAAAAATGATTTTTTTTTCTTCAAAAATGATTTTTTTTTTCAAAAGTAATTTTTTTTTTCAAAGGTAATTTTTTTTTTCAAAAATGAATTTTTTTATTTCAAAAATAATTTTTTTTCGAAATTATTATTTTTTTTAAAGTAATTTTTTTTTCAAAAATAATTTTTTTTTTTCAAAAATATTTTTTTTTTTCAAATATATTTTTTTTTCAAAAATAATTTTTTTTTAAAAAAATTTTTTTTTCAAAAATATTTTTTTTTTCAAAAATAATTTTTTTTTTTTCAAAAATGATTTTTTTTTTCAAAAATTATTTTTTTACTTTTTAAAAAAAAATTTTTTTCTTTTCAAAAATATTTTTTTTTTTACTTGGGGCGGTCATAATGTTTTGGCTGATCATGGGGTGGTCATAATGTTTTGGCTGATCATGGGGTTGTCAGCTTTTGTCACTTCCCACTCTAGTTTTGAACATTTCGCCATTCATTCCTATGGGACCAATTTCGCCGTAAAAACGTCATTTCGTGGACCATTCGGCAAAACATTCCACAAAGTAATAACACACCAATCGGGAACAATCCGCTCGTTTCGGTATATTATTTGTCTCTGTAGTGTGAAAACTGTGGGAGGAGTCTACAAGCATTATCAAGTCTAGCAGATGAAGTCACATGCATTTGGAGTGTCTCAGCATCTTGTGTTTACAACCACTGTTTCCTAGCAACGCTCATGCCCTGTTTATGCTTCCCAAATACTACTTCATCAAAACTGCCCCATCAGAATTACCCCATCAAAACTGCCCCATCATATTCCTCTATTATAAATCAGTACATGGTGTGTCTGTCCCCTCCCCCGGGCTCTGTAATCAGCTGAGATGCTCCAGCCACCTTCCCCCCTGTGTATAACAGAAGCTTTGGTAACCATGGCAACAAAACAAACACTAACAGTGCACTCTGATTAATGGCTAAAATTTCCTGAAATGACCTCTAAACAAAACGTTCAGCTATCCCTGCTGCCACTAAACATGTCCACGGCTAAGCCATAGTCCTGATAGTTTTCACAATATGACCATTTGTTTGCAACTCACGCCGTCCATTGACATTCATTGAAACTACACTCTAGCCCCCTCCAAATGTGAAGGGCAATTTCTAAACTGCGACTGTGCCTTCATTTTTAATATTTCAGAGACATACTATACATCAAAATCTAGGTCTGGGTCTTGTGATTCTCACAATATAAAGATCTTCGCTGTAGGATGTATAGTTTTTAAAATACGGCCATTTGTTTAGAGGTCATTTCAGGAAATTTTAGCCATTAATCAGAGTGTACTGTTAGTGTTTGTTTTGTTGCCATGGTTACCAAAGCTTCTGTTATACACAGGGGGGAAGGTGGCTGGAGCATCTCAGCTGATTACAGAGCCCGGGGGAGGGGACAGACACACCATGTACTGATTTATAATAGAGGAATATGATGGGGCAGTTTTGATGGGGTAATTCTGATGGGGCAGTTTTGATGAAGCAGTATTTGGGAAGCATAAACAGGGCATGAGCGTTGCTAGGAAACAGTGGTTGTAAACACAAGATGCTGAGACACTCCAAATGCATGTGACTTCATCTGCTAGACTTGATAATGCTTGTAGACTCCTCCCACAGTTTTCACACTACAGAGACAAATAATATACCGAAACGAGCGGATTGTTCCCGATTGGTGTGTTATTACTTTGTGGAATGTTTTGCCGAATGGTCCACGAAATGACGTTTTTGCGGCGAAATTGGTCCCATAGGAATGAATGGCGAAATGTTCAAAACTAGAGTGGGAAGTGACAAAAGCTGACAACCCCATGATCAGCCAAAACATTATGACCACCCCATGATCAGCCAAAACATTATGACCGCCCCATGTAAAAAAAAAAATATTTTTGAAAAAAAAAAAATTTTGAAAAAAGTAAAAAAATAATTTTTGAAAAAAAAAATCATTTTTGAAAAAAAAAAAAATATTTTTGAAAAAAAAAATATTTTTGAAAAAAAAAATATTTTTGAAAAAAAAAAATTATTTTTGAAAAAAAAAAATATTTTTGAAAAAAAAAAATATATTTGAAAAAAAAAATATTTTTGAAAAAAAAAAATTATTTTTGAAAAAAAAATTACTTTAAAAAAAATAATAATTTCGAAAAAAAAATTATTTTTGAAATAAAAAAATTCATTTTTGAAAAAAAAAATTACCTTTGAAAAAAAAAAATACTTTTGAAAAAAAAAATCATTTTTGAAGAAAAAAAAATCATTTTTGATTAAAAAAAATTCATTTTTGAAAAAAAAAAATACTTTTGAAAAAAATGTTCAGCTCTTTCAGCGAATGATGGAACTTTTTTACTACTATTTATACTTTTTAAAATATTAAGCTTTTTAACACTTTTCACAGTTACTCAAGCCACTCCACCCCACCCAGTTACTCCGCCCACTCCAGTTGTAGAGGCAAGAACACTTTCACAATTTCCCCAGAAATTGTACCTTTTCTAGTAATAAGAATAATATATATGTGAGATAACAGTAAGTGGTCTTGCTATGCAAGAACACTTAACTATAACTGGCATTGAAGTAGGAGGTATTACACACAAATTATGTATATTTGCAGACGATATATTACTTTTTCTATCATCACCACAGGTCTCTGGTCCTAACTTAATACCAGCTCTTGATGGATTTGCAGCCCTATCCGGCCTTATGATTAATCCTAAGAAATGCATAGTGCTTAATATTTCGCTCACAAACATGGAATTGATCCCGGCTAAGGCTGCACTCCCATTCACATGGGCAGAAAAATCAATCCCATATCTTGGAATTCATTTAACAGCATCTCATTCTGACTTATTCTCAACCAATTATGCTCCTGTATTAAGACAGATCACAAATCTAATAAAACAATGGTCGCAACTTCCTTTATCCTGGATAGGGAAGATTAATGCAATCAAAATGACTATTCTACCCAAATTGCTTTATCTATTCAGAGTCCTCCCTATTCCAATTCCTTCCTATTTTTTGAGAATAGTACAAAAAAGAGCAACTTCGTTTATATGGGGCTCTTCTAAACCACGTATACCTATACACACACTACATCTTCCCAAAAATAAAGGAGGCCTGGGATACCCTAATTTTACTAACTACTACAGAGCAGCACATTTGGCCAGTCTGTCCAAATACCATGCAAAACAGGAAATCACATTATGGGTATTTATAGAGGCTTCAGAAAATGACCCTCTATTAATATCAAATTTATTATGGCTTGATCCTAAAGACCGCTTTAAAATTCATAATCCCATAACTAAACACTTCTTATCTCTCTGGGATAAACTAAAAACCAAATATCAGTTACAATCTCCACACAATCCTCTCCTTCCTTTTATCAGAAATCCGGCCTTTTATCCGGCATGGATCTACCAAAATTCTTTTAAAGCTTGGACAACATCAGGCATTCAGACACTAAATGACTTCACAGCATCTAAATCATTCCTTTCATTCCCATCGCTTAGAGAAAAATATGATCTATCAAACTCTGAGATATTTAGATATCTCCAAATCAAAAATTTCTATACACCATTCCTAAAGGGGGATACACCATTATCCCAATTATCCATTTTTGAATCAATCTGTACAAAAGATCCCTTTGCTAAAGGTACAATTTCATCACTTTATAATCAATTATATGGAGTAGCAAATCTTAATAGACCCTCTTACGTTCAGAGGTGGGAGGAGGACCTGGGACGAACTTTAGAATACACGGACTGGTCTAACATATGGCTCACATCTAAGTCATCTTCACCCAACATCTTAGCACTGGAGACAAATTTTAAAGTCCTAACTCGCTGGTACCTTGTACCCGCTAGAATGGCAAAATATTCACCTAATACCTCAGCTCTTTGTTTTCGAGGATGCCCAGAAATAGGCACATATTTACACATATGGTGGACGTGCCCAGTAATCCAAACCTTCTGGAAGGAAGTCTTCGTGATTGCATCTAAAATATTTAAAAAAATAATACAACCAGATCCATATTTATCTTTACTTAATCTAAAACTGGAATGGTTAACACTCTCTCAATTCAAACTTATGATCCAACTAATAACGGCTGCAAAACAAACAGTGGCCAAGGCATGGAAATCTCCTACATTGGTACTAGCAGAAACAATTCACAGAATGAATAATACAATGTCCCATGCTAAGATGGTAGCCATCGATCAAAATCAAATTCCAAAATTTGAAAAACTTTGGCATCCTTGGATAAAACAACAGTTCCTGTCAAACTTCAATGACTCTGTCCTGTTGCCATGGTAACAGATTAAATGACTTACAGAGACACCCATTCTAAGGCTTCAAAGAGAACTAAAAAGAATAATAAACTGACGAGCGGGACAACCTTGTGGACCATACCTCTACCTTTCAACCCTTTTTCTTCTTTCTCTTTTCTTTTCTCCATCTTACGATTAAAGCTCATTATCAGAATTTATTTGACCTATATACACTCAACTTGTAAACAATATGTATAGTAGGTATAAATCATTTAAATACCTACAAAAGTAACTAAGGAAATGATATATATCTTTAATTTAGGTTTACGTGAACCCAATGTTTAATATTTGAAATTTCATGATATTTACCTATATAAACCCTACTTTAAAACAATGAGCTTACTTTATAGATCCTTGTAAACTTACTTTATGTATCTTTATAATATTGTATACTCAATAAACTTCTTTTGACAAGGAAAGAGTACATTTGTTTTATATCAATATGCAAATTATATTTTATCAGATGCCTCTGCACTGCATTGTCATGTTGGTTGTTCAAAATTAAACTAATTCAGATTTTTTTTTAATTAATTAATTGAACTTGTCTTTCTTTCTTCCTGCCAGAGTTGTGATTTAAAAATAAACTCCTTTCATACAATCTTCTGATAATACAGTGAAATAAAGGTGAATTTGATTTTGCTACCTACTGGTAATCCTAATGTTAAAGCATGCAGTCCCCTTGTATAGATGTATTGAGTTTATTCTACAACCTTTTGAAGCTGGCAGCATTAAATGAAAATCCCAATGGCCTCAAGTGAAGTTTTCCTTGTGATTTCTTCAATTTGACCTTGGGGTGTTTGTAATAATCCCCTATGAGACATAAGACTCTCAGATACCTTCATAATATAATATACATTAAGAAATATGGTACTCAGAAATCCACAGAGGATATATTTAATGAAAACAATAACTATAAAATGCCTACATTTATAGAAGAGTCGCCTTCCAGGAGATTTCTGTTTATACGCACCCTGTTACTCATTTTTTCAATCACTTCCTTAAGGGGTTCTAATATTTCTTTTTTTTTTAATGAAATCTATGTCTTGTGAAGGCCACTTAGAGTTGGTTAACATGTACTTTGTTCCTGCCATTGATGAGAATGTTTCTTCTGAAGCAGAGAGACACACTGCTTTGTTCTTTTCCTCCTATGAAATACATTACTTGCAAATTGCAAAATTCAGAGTTTCATCGCTTATTATAAGAGTCCCTAAGAGAAGCATTTACAACATGAGCTCAAAGGTCTATATTCAATTTACTTTAATTGAAGGCACTGTGCAGTAACGCTCCCATAGATCAACTTATGTATATAAAGGATAAAAACAGCATGACCCTTTCCCAAGATGCATATGGTTCCTATCATTTATCAAAGGTAATTTGAGCATTTTGTGATGACATTCATTAAAAAGTGCATTTATCAGCAATAATCAGAACTCCAATCTGATTTAGACTGATTAGTTTGTTGTTAAACTAGTAATTGTTGAATTCTTAAATATAACAATTCAATAAATTTCCGTCTGTTCCTTGCATTGGGGGCAGCTAATACATAATTAAAGTGAACTTGTGACCAGACTATGCACATTAAAGTGTTTACAATGTACATATTCTAAACAATCATTGAACAATCTTTAAAACAAGCTCTTACTTACCTCTCTAGCTGTATGCATTGTCAAAGAATCCACAACAAAGGCACTGAAATCACAATTCTTTTCCTCACTTTTTGTGGAAGTAAAATCACGGCAACCTGTCAGCCTTCCAGTTCAAACAACCAGTAGGTGTTTTGTTGTTGTTAGAGACCAGCTGAAACCTATCTTTAGAGACTATTGTGCTTGCTGCTATCCTTGAGGATAAATTATTTTACAGTACATGCAGCTAGTAAGGTCAGTGATGGCTTCCTTTATATCTCTTTTACTGCTTGTTAGCAATTTATAAAAATGTAAATGTCCAAAGTTTTGACACAGGCACACCTTAAAGTGATTGTTAAGGCAGAAGGTTTTTTTTTTATCCTAATGCATTCTATTATGCATTAAGATAAAAAAAAAACCTTCTGTGTGTAGCAGCTGCCCTCAACCCCCCTATAACTTATCAGTAGAATCTGCCAGTTTACCTTTTTTCCAGCTTCTCTTTTACTTACAATTTTACAACCCTCTTCAGTTTTTTTGATCCTAAAAAATCTTACTTATTAAAGCACACTATATTTATAAAGATGCATACATAGACTTTGGAGGAAAAAAGTTTAAAGTATTGGGTAAGTATAGCAAAATCACAGTGAAGAATACAATTACTTTTACCTTATATTATTCCTCATCCTCTATCTACCTGTAAATCTGACAGGTTTATTGCAGTTTGCCAGGTGTGTGAAGAAGAAATCAAATAGCATTAAAAAACAAGAGGAGCAGCACCAAAAGCTAAATGCAATAAGTGTTATTAAACATCAAAAATTGTGCAAAAAAAAATCACTGTGCAAAAATGTATCAAAAGATATAAAGTGCAACCATGCCACAAAAGGTATAAACAAATCAAAATAAATGTGCAATATAGACTGTGAAGCACTTAAACTATATTGTGCAACAAAAGCTAGCTAGTGCACAAAAAATTACTTTTCAATATGAATAAAGTGCAACAAATTCCAAAAGCTGATACAGTCCAAAGCTGATACAATACTATGCCACTTAATCACCACCTATGTTGGTCAACACAATGTGCTACAGAAGTGCCTTTTACCACCCTCCCATGTAACATAAGTAGGACTACATGCACTTGTTTGAAAAAGCTTTAATGGGTAATCAATGCAAGAGTGCCTGATTCCTCATATGTTACTGGATCACCCTCCAAAAGGTTGCAGGAGCGAACATGCTCAACACTTTCTGAGATACCATTTAAGAGGGGAGACAGACCATGGGTCATCATAGCAAAACATATATTTATTAAGGTAATTGCTCCAGAAAGAAACATTCTGGATTTATAAATTAAATACTTTGGTGCCACACGGACTCAACAAGGAGCTAAATTTACAGGTTAGACTAGCTGTTGTGTTTCCATGTGGTGACTGTATCTTACTTCATTGTATCGTGAATTGCATTACATAGGTCTTATTCTGTATTTTTTTGGTGTCACTGTTTACATGGTAAGATATTAGATGGAATAATTTTTCCAGCATTTGATACAGATGTTCTTACAATATATTTATTTATATATATATATATATATATATATATATATATATATATATATATATATATATATATATATATATATAATGTATATGTGTGCAAGTTGTTCTTCTATCAATGTCCACAGTCTGTGTGTTTTTTGTATTCTTTACGTTCATGAGCCTTGAATAGACAATAAGTCCTGTTTCAAACCCCATTTTGGGGTTAATGCTGCAAGTCACCCATGATTTTACTTAACCACCTCAATACAGGGCACTTGCACCCCTTCCTTCCCAGGCCATTTTTCAGCTTTCAGCGCTGTCACACTTTGAATGACAATTGCACGGTCATACTAAACTGTAAACATGTGAAAATTTTATCATTTCATTCACACAAATAGAGCTTTCTTTGGTGGTATTTAATCACTCCTGTTTTTTTTATTTTTTCCTAAAAAAAAGTATTTCTTAGTTTCTGTCAGTAAATTTTGTAATTAAGTAATTTTTCTCCTTCACTGATGGGCACTGATGGGGCAGCACTGATGGGCGCTGATGAGGCAGCACTGATGATCACTCATGAGGTGGCACTGATGAGAAGGCATGAATATGACGCACTTATGGGCACTGATAGGTGGCACTGATATGTGGCACTGATGAGCACTGATAGGCAGCACTGATGGGTGGCACTGGGCACAGATAGGTGGCACTGGTGAGCACAGATAAGCGGCACTGGTGGGCGGCACTGATGGGCACTGATGGACATTTATGGGTGGCATTGATGGGCAGCAGTGATAAGCATTGATGGGCACCAGTGATGGGCATTGATGGGCAGCACAGATAGCCAGCACTGACTGGCATCACTGATGGCCACTGATTGCTGGCACTTGTGGGCACTGATTGCTGGCACTTATGGGCACAGATTTATGCCAATTGTGGGCACTGGTTGGCACTTATTGCTGGCAATGGCATTACTGGCATCGCTGGCATTTCTGGCACTTTATAGTAATCAGGGTACTGATTATCAGTGCCCTGATTGCATCCCTATATGTCCTCTGTGAGGAGATGCCGCTGATCGGCTCTCCTCTCCTCACACTCTGTCAGTGTGAGGTGAGAAGCGCCGATTACTGGCATCTCTATGTTTACATGTGACCGGCTGTGATTGGACACAGCTGAACACATGGTTAAAGAGCCACGGCTGCAGCTCTTTACACGGGTCGGGGTCGTGCCGTGTCTTAACAACATGGCACGGCCACGATTGCCATGCTGAGCGCCCCCGGGGGCGCGTGAGAATGGTCGTTCAGAAGGGCAATCATATGACGTCCAGCCAGAGCCGCGCCACCCAGCCATCATTTGACATCTGGCGGGCAGGAAGATGTTGGTTTGGCACGAGAGTGTGGGACACCACTATTCAGGCTATTGTATCCAGCGGCTATCCACATGACTATACAAGTTGTATGCAGTTACTTTATCACTCCCTATCCACCCTGGGGGATGAGACTCTAGTCTGATGTGGTGTATACGGCGACAAATCCCACAGGTAATAGCAAGATAATAGAGTGATCTCTTGCTTAGCTGCCTGGACACAGTTTGATCCTTTCAGCCTAATGGATAACAGAAAATGAAATATGACAGATCACAGTCATGTCCACTGTCTGCAGAGCATGCACCCTCATACCCGGATAAGGTAGATCAGACTATAGGTACATGTATTGCCAATTGTGCTCCCTGCTGGAATTTGGGTTGACTCCATGTCTGATTGATATTATGCCTATTTATTTCCTGTTATGCGGATCGATTCTGATCAGGATTTTTGAGGTGGAACTTTACCAGCTTGTATCCAGCTCCTCATTTTCTTCCTGCTGTTTGTCCCTAGCATTTTAGACTACTTACCTTGACCGTTGGATTTTTCTAAAAATAAATTTTTTCTGATTTTATTTTATTTGTTTAATTTTTGATGTGCTGGATTTTGTCAAGTGTAGTCACTTGCCTCTCCCTTCCATTTGGGTTGCCCAGCCCCACGGTGCTTGCTATCACACTACCTAGAGATTTCACAGTGCTCCTAATGATCCACAATATGATGCATGTTTAGTGCAGACATTTACATATCTGTTTGTTTGTTTGTCTGTACGTATTTGTTTGTTCAGATGGTACACAGTGGAGATTTTTTCATGTATTTATGTTCTTGCATATTTGGATATTTTATCTAGCATTTAAATACATTTATACTTTTTTGACACTCTGTGGCTCTATATGTGGCATCTTTCTATGCCTGCTTTTGGTATAGATGTATATATTTTTCCATGTATCTTTGGCAATGTATTAGGATGAGTAGATGAGTGCCAGCTGTTCATTCACAGAAGCAGGTTTCCATACTCCTTTGTTTTTTTTATTAATCAATGCAAGGGTGCCTGATTCCTCATCTGTTGCTGGATCACCCTCCAATAGCTTGCAGGAACGAACATGCCCAACACCTTTTGAGATACCACTCAAGAGGGGAGACAGACCACGGGTCATCATAGCAAAACATATATTTATTAAGGAAATTGCCAATATACCAAAGTATTGCACTCTGCAACCGGGAATGACCAGGCTATTGATAGTAGGAAATGCTCGTGCTTCACAATGCAGGGTGCATTCCAAACATAGTTAGATAGTTAGTAAGGTAAAGTAAATAATGACACCAGTCCATTTTGAGTGAGTGTGGGTGCGTGTCTACAATTGTCCCTATCCCTTACATTGTGTCTTATTAAGATGCGCATCTATTATATTATTATTTATTTAAGGGACTCCTTCTCCAATGCTACTCTCTTGACCAACAGAAGACTCAAAACGATGTTCAACAAAATCCTCTTTAATTTGTCTTCAAGAGATTTTATCTTCTGCACTCTCTGTGGGAATGAGATGAGTTCTGAGACCTTCCTCTTATAATTGTGGTCAAGGAGGGTTGCCAACCAGTAATCATCTTTCTCCTTTATGCTACGTATTCTTGGGTCCTTTCATAGGCTTTGAAGCCTGAGGTTGCCAAGGCAGGACCCTTGCCGAGGCTTGAGAAGCAGACTCCTCGGGGTCACTCAGGATGACAGCATCTAGAACTTCCTCCTCCCAGCCACATACTGCTCCCAAGGGTCCTGGGGTTGGAAAGCCATTGCTTACAGATTGACGCATGTCTTCCTTGAAGCCTATGAAAGTGCCAGAATCCTCCTCCTCATCCCCCTCCTGTGTGTTCTGTGACATAGGAATGATGGTGTCTGGATAAAGTGGGTCTTGAGAGGAAAGGAAGTCCTCCTCTTCCTCCTGCTGCTCTGCCTCCAGTGCCCTCTCCATTATGGCACACAGAGTTTGCTCCAGCAGGAACACAACAGGGATTGTGTCACTGATGCATGCACTGTCACTGCTCACCATCCTTGTGGCCTCCTCAAATGGTGACCATACAGTGCATGCATCCATTGGCGTGGCCTGAGCCTGTCATTGTGTACTGGTACAGATACTTATTAAGCAGTAAGGTGGATTTTATGGCTGACTGCCTTGCCCAACGATGCCAGAACATTCCCTTCCACATGATGGTAGAGAGATGGAACAGCCTTACGTGAAAAGTAGTGGCGACTGGGAACCTGCCATTGTGGTACAGTACATTGTGCAAATTCATTGAAGGGGCAGAATCCACCAGGCTGAAAGGCAGAAGTTGGAGAGCCAACAGCTTTGACAAGCTTGCATTCAGACGCTGGGCATGTGGGTGGCAGGGACTGTATTTTTTTACGCTGCAGCAGATGGGGCATCGAAATTTGCCAGCTACAGTCTACAGCTGGTGGTGTGCTGCTGGAAGATGTGTTGCTAGGACCTGGGACACCCTGTGCTATACCATCATCCCTGTCAGTGGAGGCTGCTGAAAGGTAACGACTCAGTATCGCAGGGGCAAACTGAAGTGGGTAAGAAGGAGGAGGGACAGATTTGTGCCCCTTTTGTGTGGCTTTTAGGTGCTCTTGTCAATGGGCTGAGCGGTTGGACGTTAAATGCCTTGTTAGGCATGTGGTACCCAAATGGTTGGTGTTTTCACCACGTTTGATGTGCCTGAGATGCAGTTTGCAGATAGCAACAGTGCGACTAGCTGCAGATGTGCTGAAAAAGGCTCAGACAGCTGAGCTTTGGGGAGTGGCCCGGGAGATAACAGCTGCAGAATGTGATGGAATGGGGTGGCTGCTCTCTACTCTTTCTTGATGTTGGCCTCCTTGGGGTTGTGCCGCCTCACCTTCAGTTTCCTCCTCTGCTCTATCTGGTACCCAAGTCGCATCAGTGACCTCATCATCATCATCTCCAACTCCTCCATCTTCATCATTACCACTGGAGACAACTTGGCAATACGCTGCAGCTTGGGGAACATGAATGCCAATTTGTCTATCAGTGTTCCTCCCTCTTTCTATGCTCATTTTGTTGTCATCCTCAACCTCAGAACCAACATCTGAATCCAGTAATGGATGGGCATCATCAAGGAGCAAGTAGCTGACGCTGTTTTCAAATAACTCAGCGGACTCCTCAATGGCTGATGTTGGGGCAATGGCAGGAATAGATGTGGACAAGGAGACAGGTTTATCCACTCTGGCAACTGCAGGGGACTGCACACTTGTCTCTACTTGCATGACAGAGGATGAGCAGGATGAGGAATGTTTAGTAGGCCAGTCCACCACCTCCTCTGCATGGTGTGGCTGAATAGCACAAGCTACTTCACTAAACAGAGAAAATGATGCCCTGCCTGAGGACTGACCACCACGTCCACCTTTGCCTGTGAACACATTTGTTGCTGGGCCCCTTACAGTGCCAAAGAAAGGTCTGCCTCTCCCAGTCCTCTCAGACATTATTGGGAGGGAGGGGGCTGTTCTTATAAGCAAATGTAAAGAAGAAGTTGAAATCTGTACACAGATGCCCTTTAATCAATGTAAAGAGGTGTTTGGTGCACTTTAATTTGAGTACTCACACTACACAGACACACTCCACGGATACACTATAATATACTGCAATATAATACACCAAGCGTACAGTGATGCAAAAAACGATATGGCCTTAAACTGGCAGTAATGCATGCAAAACGATATGGCGTTAAACTGGCAGTAACGCACACAGAACTATATGGGGTTAAACTGGCAGTAATGCACAAAACTATACGGCGTTAAACTGGCAGTAATGCATGCAAAACTATATGGCGTTAAACTGGCAGAAACGCACACAGAACTATACGGCGTTAAACTGGCAGTAACACACACAAAACGATACGGCATTAACCTGGCATTAACGCACGCAAAATGATATGGCGTTAAACTGGCAGTAACGCACGCAAAACGATATGGAGTTAAACTGGCAAGAACGCACACAGAACTATATGACGTTAAACTGGCAGTAACGCACAAAACTATTTGGTGTTAAACTGGTAGTAACGCACGCAAAACGATATGGCGTTAAACTGGCAGTAATGCACATAGAAGTACATGGCGTTAAACTGGCAGTAACGCACACAGACCTATATTGCGTTAAAATGACAGTAACGCACGCAAAATGATAAGACGTTAAACTGACAGTAACGCACGCAAAACTATATGGCGTTAAACAGGCAGTAACACACACAAAACGATATGGCATTAAACTGGCAGTAACACACACAAAACGATATGGCGTCAAACTGGCAAGAACTCACACAGAACTATATGGCGTTAAACTGGCAGTAACGCACAAAACTATATGGTGTTAAACTGGCAGTAATGCATGCAAAACGATATGGCGTTAAACTAGCAGTAACCCACACAGAAGTAAATGGCATTAAACTGGCAGTAAGGCACACAGAAGTAAATGGCGTTAAACACAATCAAATAGACAGTGTTCAACCATCACTACACTGACGCTATCTGAACTGTCCCTACTTTAGCTGCACACTATGCAAAGCTGAATGATGGTCCTCCTCACTACACTCACACTATCCCTAGACTGACACTAAACTAATATTCTACATTGACAATTGATGCAAAATAGCACAGTATAGCACATTAACTAACTGATAGCACTGAACAGAGTCCTGTTCTACTTCTCTCCACACCAAAATCACACTGAAAATGGCTGTTATTGAAAGAATACTTTTATACTGTGGGGCGGGAATGAGCCATGATTGGATAAAGTCATGATGACAGTGTCCAATAATGACTCTGACAGTGCTCTGTGCCCTGATTGGCTGAAGCTTTCACTGCTTCAGCCAATCAGGGCTTGCAATGCACTGTTCAGTGCCACATTGCATTGTGGTCAGTTCGGGGGGGGCGAACAAACAGTCAAACGACCCGTTTATTCGGCTGTTCACTGAACAACCAAAGAAAGTTCAGCCCAAACTTATGCTCGGGCCGAACCATTTGCCCATCCCTACCTATTGCCACTCCTTTTATTTGGTTATAAAATTGAATGTTGTATCAGAAAAAAATAGTTTTCCATGGCCATCTGTAATGCATCCGTAATTGAATAGATTTTTATATTTTTTCTTACCTCAAGCTCTCCTCAAATTTCCGTGTTTTATCCAAGTGATTGGTGAGAATCCCTGTTGGCTCACTCTCTCTGTCATGTGATAGGTGGCCTCAGTGGATGTGCGTTGATGCCTGGGATGTATGTTGGCTGTAAGAAATATCACCCACCCATTTATTTTATTTAAGTGTAGCATGGACTATGTAATATGGAAGTGTGTTGCTATTATATTGGTATCATTTAATCTGACTGAATTTTTTTTTTTTTTTGTACAAAAGGTTTTATTGAAAAAAAATATACATCGACAAATAAGTACAAAACGGTGATGGATACATCATGAGTTAACAGGTATTAGACTGCCGGTATCCGGCGAGTGAAGCTATTATTCAAAAATTTAAGCCTGGACTCGGGCGGAACAATGCCGAGGTCAGGCGACATACCATGACATATTCTCAACCGCTTATTCTAGCGTAGTGGTATGGTATCAGCAGATATTAAGATAATTGCGAACGTACAAGAATAACTAAGGTTTCTAAACGAGATGTTGTTGTAATACATGACGTATCATGAAGAAATAAGTAAAAAAAATAAAAAAAATAAAATAAAAAATAGAAATATAAAATATAAAAACAAAAAGAACCAGTACTAAAGTCAGATTAAATTGAATAACCTTAAAGAGGATCAAATACCTCTGAATGCACTAATTTGTGTAATTTATTAAATTTACGGTCCTTAATGGAGAAGGAGAGAGAAATTGAAAGTGGGAAAGAAGGGGGGAGGAAAGGAGAGAAAGGGGAGGGGGAACCTGGGGTGGGGGGAACGGAGGCTTGTTATAGAGAAAGAAGCGTTTGATCAAATCTTGATGGGCGATTGTAAGTCACCCAGGGTTGCCATATCCTGAGAAACTTATCATGAGTGTCCATCAATATGGCCGTAAGTTTCTCATTTACCATGATATCATTCACAGTGTTTTTAACTGCTTCAAAACTAAGGTTCGGGGTTTTCCAGGCTCTTGCTATGGTGAGTTTAGTTGCAGTGAAAATCTGTGTTGCTAACTGACGTTCAGGACGAAGAAGTTCTGCAATTGGTTTCCATAAAAGGGCCTCAAAAGGGTCCCGCTTTATGTTGGTGTAAAAAGATTACGTAATAGTGCATATACTCTAACCCATAGTCTGCAAACCCTGGGACAGGTCCACCAAATATGCGCCATCGTGCCCTCCTGTGAGCACCCGCGAAAACAAAGGGGGGGGGTAAGATGGGATAAAACTTGCTAGTCTAGCCGGAGTATAATACCATCTATAGAAGACTTTATACGCATTCTCCAAAAAGATAACATTCTTGGAACATTTTGATAGCGCTATCGTCATGCTATGCCAGTCCTCCGGATCTAATTGTGTCCCAAACTCAGCCTCCCATTGGAGATGATAGGGTCTCAATGGTATTGTCTTGGAATTATTTATAGCGGTATATATTAGAGAAATCAAACCCGAGGATTGGGGTAGTGATCTACAAAGGCTTTCAAATGGTGTCATGACAAAGGGGGCAGAATGAGAAATTGTAAGCTGTCGGAGAAAATGTCTAATTTGCAGGTAACTGTAATGCTCCCTAAGGGGGATATCGTGTGATGAACGTAAGGCAGCGAAAGAGATAATCTTGGTAGGGGTGAATAACGAATGGATATCTATGAAGCCATTGTCGGACCACCACTTAAATTGCAATGGGTTATCACAACCCGGTTGAAATAAAGGGCAGTGGAGGATACGAAGTAGTGGGAGATGAGGAGAAATTAGGCCTGCTGAATACTTGACCGCATCCCACAATTTGAGGGAATGAGCTAGACAGGGACCTATTGTAGGGGGGCGATGTGCTCTAGGAAGCCAAGGAAGAGAAGCTAGAGGTATTGGGTGTGCGTCGACCAAGTCAATGGTGGCCCATAGGGGCATTTGTTGCTTTGCATGAAGATGAGATAGTGGGGCGATACCTGCTGCTATGTAATATGCTTGCAAATTAGGAACTGAAAGGCCACCATTGACTCTGCGCGCGTAAAGCACTTGTCTCTTGATTCTAGGTCTCTTTTGGCCCCATATAAATTGCATAATTTTACGTTGATGTATTCGAATGATATGGGGAGGCACTGGAACTGGCAAAACTCTAAAATAATAGAGCAATTTGGGGAGGTACGTCATTTGTACTGTCGCTATTCTGCCGAACCACGAAATCGGGATTGTGGACCAAGAGGCTAACATAGCCTCCATCTTTCGAAAAAGCGGAGGGAAATTAGCTTGATATAATCCCGAGTATTTTGGGGTAAGTTTAATACCCAGATAGGGTAAAGAGGTTGACCACTGAAACGAAAATGCCGACTGCAGGGCATCTAATACCGGGGGCCGAAGATTAATAGACATCGCTTTAGATTTTGCCGGATTGACTGAAAGGCCCGAAAACGAGGCGAAGGAGTCTAATAGAGAGAATAAATTGGGGAGGGAGATTCTGGGTTTAGTAATGGTTAATAAAATGTCATCCGCAAACAGGGACAATTTGTGCACGTTGTCTGCTATTTCTACTCCTGAGATATCTGGATGAGAGCGTATGGCTTCCGCCAGGGGTTCAAGTGCTAGTATAAATAGAAGGGGGGAGAGCGGGCACCCCTGCCATGTTCCCCTTTTAATAGGGAAAGTGGGCGATTCATATCCATAGTAACGCACTTTAGCCTAAGGGGAGTGATATAGGGCTGAAACCCAGCCCAAAAAGGAGGTGCCGAAGCCGTAGTGTGCAAGGACCTGTGTCAAATAGGGCCAGGATAAGGTATCGAAAGCTTTATTAACATCTAAAGAAAGAAACATTGTACCCAGGGACCTTTCATGCACTATATGTTGGATTTGGAGGAGTCGTCGAATGGCATCACTTGCCTATCTGCGGGGGACAAATCCCACCTGGTCTTTTTTTATAAGGCGCGGTAGGAATGAATTCAAACGGTTGGCCAGAATTTTCGTCAATATCTTCATATCAATATTGATTAAAGAGATTGGCCGAAAATTTGCCCAGGAGGAGTGATCTTTGTCTGGCTTAGGAATCATCACTATGTTGGCAGTTAACATGTCTGACGTAAATGAGTGACCTCCTTTGATCGAGTTATACATAGTGGCTAAGTGTGGGGCCAGGATTTCTGCAAATTTTTTGTAATACAAAGCAGTGAAGCCATCTGGACCTGGTCTTTTGCCCACTTTCAGTTCCTTAATGCACTGAAGTATCTCAGAGACCTGTATATCTCGGTCCATTAAGGAGACATGGGATTCCGATAGGGAAGGTAGAGATAACTTATCTAAAAACTCATTCAGGCCCTGTGTTGAAGAATGATTTAGGGGGGAGTAGAGTTTAGTAAGCCGGTAACGGAATTCTTCCAGAATCCGCTGAGGGTTACCCGTAAGGATATTATGACGGGTGCGCAGGCTTATGGGAGTAAATTTTGGAATGAAGGTTCGTAATCTATTAGCCAACTGCGCATTAGGTTTGTTTACCTTAGAATACCATTTCTGGCGGGCCCAACGTAAGGTGCGGTCTGCCTCATCTGTCAGACATAGATCCAAGTCTGTACGGGCTTTGTCTAAAGCTCTGCGGTTAGCAGGGGTGGGGGTTAGTTTAAAGGTCGTCGAGCAATCCTCTAAGATCTTTTCTAATTTACGTCGTGCCTGAAATCTTTCTCTCTTACGCTGAGATGCTATTCGAATAACACGACCCCGGAGGACTGCTTTATAAGCCTCCCATAATGTTATTGGGGACGAGACCGAACCTGCATTAAGACTAAAATATTCCATAGAAGCTTCTTTGATTTCATTGAGGATTGGTTTGAATGACAAAAGTGAATCATTCATCACCCAGGGAGCTTGTTGTGGTTTATTGAGTAGAGAACGACAGACAGTTAGAACTGGGTCGTGATCAGACCAAGGGACTGTTAGGATCGATACCGATCCTATTAAAGGAAGGTGTTTCCGTAACATAAACGTATGGTCAATTCTAGAGTGAGAATGGTGGGGATGAGAATAGTGGGTGTAGTCCCTGCCCATGGGATGAAACTCTCGCCATAGATCTACTAGGTCCAAATTTTAATCTGACTGAATTTTTTTGATGGCTTAGAGCCCACTACACTGCATCCAACCAACCCAGCATAATGATTCTACATCCACCATTATTAGAATATGATTTTTATTAACAGTAATTTCTTTTAACTGGTATACCAGATCTTTACTTTCCTTAAGGTATAAAGGTCCCCAACTGGCCAATGATTGTAAATATAGTGTTCAGGTACTCTCCCAGTCTTGAGTATAATGACTCAACCTCACTACCATTTTACCCAGGGTGTTGTCTTTATTTTTGTGAACCTTGGGAAACTGGTAGTTTATTGGGATCTTTGTGGCATCATGTACCAAGTATCCGGCCTCCTTTTTATTTGCTATTTTTTCTTTAGCCCCCTTTTTTTTACCAACTTCTTCAGTTTGCGTTTCAATGACTTTTTGCTAGAATTACCTGCTAGGTTTGCATAGGTACTCTCATTCCCTAGTATTATTTTCATTTCATCATTCAGTCTGTTTTGTTAAGTATTACAATACACCCTGACCACCCTTGTCTGCTGGACAGATAACTTTGTTCTTCTTTTCTTCCAAACATGGATCCCTTATCTCCTTATTGTTATTAGATTTTTTATCTTTATGTTTTCCACACTTCCATGTGTTAGTAGCCAGTTGCTGAAATTCTGTGGGTATTTAATTACTTTCTCTTCCTCTTTTCTTTTTTTTTCCTAGAAAAAAATGTTTACTATTTAATAACACTTTGTAAATCTATATACCATATATACTTGTGTATACGCTGAGTTTTTCAGCACATTTTTTATGCTAAAAAAAGCCCCCCTCGGCTTATACTGAAGTGAGGCAGGGCTGGCAGGATGGGAGAAGGCAGTGGCGGGTACAAGAGAGCTCAGTGGCTGTGCTGGCTTTTGGAATGTTTGTGAGTTTTTATTGAGCTGACAATGGGCTCTTTGCTGCCCCTCTGATAAATTCCTGCATGTGCACCCCTTGTGTGTCCTGCACAAGAGCTGGGAGTGGAACAAGGAACATCACCTAACCAAGTAAGGGCTGTTCTATAAGTAAGGGGGGTTGTGTGTGTGTCTGTGTACATGTGTGTGTGTGTACATGCATGTGTGTGTACATGTGTGTGTGTCTGTGTACATGTGTGTGTGTCTGTTTACATGTGTGTGTCTGTTTCTGTGTACACGTGTGTGTGTGCCTGTGTACATGTGTGTGTGTGTCTGTGTACATGTGTGTGCCTGTGTACATGTGTGTGTGTGTGTGTCTGTGTACATGTGTGTGCCTGTGTAATTTACCAGTAGCTGCTGCATTTCCCACCCTAGCCTTATAATCGAGTCAATACATTTCCCCAGTTTTTTGTGGTAAAATTAGGTGCCTTGGCTTTTATTAATTTATTAAGCCATGATTAATGGCTGATTATACATGATTATACATGATATATGATTACTATACATGATTATTAAATTGTAATTTCTCATTGCAAAGTCTATAGGGTATCACATTCAAATGTATTGCACCCATCACAAATTGTATTCCCCACTTTTTATTATATCTAAAATCCTTCTTTGATAAAAATCTGTCAAAATCTAAGTTAAAATAATACAATCTGAATTACCTTGTATAAAAACAATCACATTAATAATAATATAAATAAATATGTAAAACTTCATAACGCCTCTTAGTGTTAAATTTGCATACCTCCCTATGGATTCAACTAAAATCATTAATAAAAAAACAACATTAAAAATCAGGTAGAAATCTACATTAAATCCATTTGGGGCCAAGGTTTTAAGCTCATATATCCACCACCATTTTTTTTTCTATATCTACTTATACCCTAAAATTGTAGGGTGCGCGGATCCTTGTCACGAATCCATAAGAATTGTTTAGAAATATGTTCCTTCCTAAAACCCACACTAATATTGTATACATGCTCTTTTACATGCTTTTGTAAGAACCACTTACTGTAGTCTGTCTAACATATTGTAGTATATAAATTCATAAAGCTATATTATAACACGGTCCAGTGAATGAATTGGATCTCCCAGTGAAAAAATCGTGCTGTATCTCCAACAAAAATCCGCCTGTAGAGCGGAAATAATGTTAAAAATTTGAAATAATGTGTTGCGCTAATATTAACCTTCCAGTCAATCCGTGCTCAGTGTATATATAAATCACTGTATATATATAAATCCATCCAAATAATAACCAATTAATTAGAATGAATGTGGGTCTGATTGGGTCAGGAACATTAAAACCTATGAGCTGCAGTATTGTGCTCCACAAAATAAAAATAAATATAAGTAAAACCCAGGATGCCGTCTATAATAACCCGTGAATAAAATATGAATAAAATGAAGTTGCTATAAATATTGTCCAGTATTGATACTAATATAGGAAATACATATAGTTAAAGAGTTAAAAAATTCCCGACTTCAGGCTTGTTGATAGCCGTTCTTAGTTGTGTTACGTATGCATTTCACTCATGGATGTTATTAGGCAGAGTCCCATATGTGATGAAAACCAAATCTATTCAAGAATTCCCCCAATACTGCTGTATAATATAAGGGCTTCCAGAAGGATATTCTCAGGTATCACGAATATATGAAAAAAAAGAAGAGACGTCATTGTGCAGTAAGCAATTACTTAAAACAGCAGCACTTCAACAAAGGCACTCACATAAGCCTGGATATTCAAGTGCCTGGATGGAAGAAGACAATCAGCCGCTTGGGGCACAGTGAATCCTCACACCGCTCATTACAAGCTGCTGACCAGCCTCAATACTATGCGTCACTGACTCCTCCTACGCGTTGCGTCACCCAACATGTGACTTTTTCAAGGTTAGTCATGTAACGCTCGAGTCTCCATTTATATATTGGTGCTAGCATCAGCGTTACTATAGAAACAGCGGTATCATCGGATCATCATTTTGTTCTTACATCAAAACTTGACTGAACATGCTACATATAAACTTTATTAAACACTACATTAGAATTTAAAAAACACTGTTCACCAAGCGCTTATTTATATATATCTACATTAAAACAAGGAAATACTATTTAATCCACATACTCCCTCTAGTGGTGGATCCATATATATATACAGTTTTAAAGTTGTTATTTCATTATACTGATAATTTAAATAAAGAGATATTGAATTATGGTTCAGTCTTGCTCTAAATCAATCGTGGTAATGACATATTACATAGGTAACCATGCACATACAACTAATTGAACAAAAACCACATTGAGAGAAGAGAAATATTAACTACATAAGATTAAAATATGTGCTTTAAAACTAGAGAGCCAAACCAGAATATTAAGACACTTATTATCGTTAGATAATAGTATTACTGTTACACTTAAATAATATCTGGATCTTCATTCATACATATAAAAATTTTTACAAATAAAATAAAATTGATAAAAAAAATTTTAATAAATAAAATCTAGAAACCCCTCTAGTGGTGGCTTACCCTAATTACACATTGACTGACAAACTACTGTAAGCTGTCCAAATTAGCACAGCCCAAATTTGTCATGTGCTACTATATGTTTTAAATTGAAAATTGGGGGGTGGTAAACAGTAGTGCAAATTGTGCTATATTAAGAAATATTAAAATATTAAAAATATCCAAAATTTGGAAAAAAACGAGAATAATAAAATCTTCAAGAGATATGGGAAAAAAAAACTAGTAATCTGATATGAAACAATTTAAATCAAAATCAATATTCAACCCCCTCGGCACAAGTGTACACATCTCAAAAATCCACCTGCATTCACTTTTGCTCAAGTCTCTAATTTTATTAGATCCTCTCCAGTGTGGCGTGTATCTATCAATGGCCCAGAATTTTAGGCCTGTAGGGTCTTTATTATGGTGAGTTGTGAAGTGTTTAGAAACACTGTGCTTTGGATAAACGTTGCTAATATTCTGTATATGTTCTCTAATGCGTTTCCACAATGGTCGTTTTGTTCTCCCAACATACTGTAGGGAGCATGCACATTGTAGTACAAAAACCACTCCCTCAGACCTACAAGAAATAAATTATTTTCATAAATTCTAATTTTATATTCCTTCTTTGTGCTTGTAGACCCAAATTTTGTGCACTTTTGTCCGTTGAAGTTAGTGTTTTTACATGCAAAACATCTTTTGCATGGGTAAAAACCTTTACCCTGGAAAAAAGTTAGACCTGCTGATTTTTTTGGAGGATCAGGAACATTTTTTACTACTAGGTCTCTCAACGTGGGTGCTCGTCTATAGATAAAATGGGGTTTATCAGGTAGACTATTTTGAAGCATTTTATCAGCTTTGAGAAGGGGCCAGTATTTTTGAATTATTTTTTCCACCTGTTTGTGTTGAGCGCTATAATTCATTATTAGTGGGATCTCCTTTTGTTGTTGGTTTTTTGGTTTATCTTGGATTAGTTCATCTCGTGGCATTTGGAGTGCTTCCTGTATTTTATCTTCAATAAATTCCTCATTGTACCCTTTTGCTAGAAATAATAATGAAATATAATGAAACAATCACTTTTAAAGTTTGGGCAACCAATAATTTTTATCTTATGCTTTGGAGAAACCATAAAGAGGAGTAGGATACTTTTTTGTGTGATAACCATAGTAGTTGGACTGAAGTTAGATTCCTAGAATCTCACTAATGATGTCATTAACAGTTATAAGAAACCAGTGTGTGCTACCTAGCCAGTAACCATTAAAACTATTTGTTTTCGCTTCACAGATTGGTATCCAAAATGAGACCTCACCAATTCCCTAGGTTAATTTGAAGTTCCCAACTTGTCTGACCCCTCAATCTTCTTACCACCCTACAGCCGCCAAGCCCTCATGAAGCTCTTTGGCGACCCAAGATTTTTTAATTTTCCCGAGACAGGTAGCTTTTTCCATTGATATTACTATGCTGTCCTCTGAGAACATTACTTAGATACACCAAACGTTGCTTCAACTCCTGAAGGTACTAATGTTCACTATGTTGTTTTGTTTTGAAATTCTATGCCATATTATTGTTTGCGGGTAAATATGCTTCCCTTGTCACTTATCCCCCACCATGTTTCCCCTCCCTTATCCATGTTCAAATTTTACTTTCATTTTTTGTTTGATCTTGCAGCAGGACTATTAAGCACTTTGTTATGTACATGCATCTCTTATTGTACTGTGAAAATCTCAATAAATATTTAAAAAAATATATATTTTTTTCTTTTATCTTAAAAGGTAACATTGTGTTGTTTATATCAAGTGTGTACAATCAGCGTCACCTGTGAGTACATACTTTTTAACCAACTAATCCAATCCAAAAACAATACAGCAGCAATCAAAATAAATATGTGTAAACTTTCTGAATAAATATTTGACAAACATCAGATGATCACCAAATCTTCTATGGTGACAACTAATCAGTTGCCGCTGTACACCTTTTAGTGATTTAGTGATTCCACTACACTAAAGTGAACAATAATGGTAAGCTATATGGTGCAGCGCTACTGAACAATAACACACTGGAATCTAGTGTTAACATATCATTATGTGTCACAATTAGGGATGAGCCAACATTTTTAGTCAAACGGAAGTTCGACTCGAACATAGGGTGTTAGCTCTAAAATGAACCAAACATATGGGGCGTTCTCGGGAAATTTGAGCACCGCATAAAAAAGCCCTATAATGCACTCCAAGATCGCAGTGCATTGCTGTATGATCACTGGCCAAAGCATGCACCTGACCTGCATGCTTTGGCCAATCATAGCACACTCTGCTGAGAGAGCTATAATTGGCCAAAGGCAGGGTGCCTTTGGCCAATCATGGCTCAGGGGGACTAAGTCCACACCCCACACTATATAAGGCTGCTTACATAGTGGCCGTGTGTAGTGTTGTTGTCGTGGACAGTGAGATATCTTCAGCTAGATTAAGCAGGCAGGCTATTCAGTTAGCGGCAGTGTATTTGGTATTTGAGATATATATATATATATATATATATATATCTATATATGTATGGATATATATATATATATATATATATATAGATATATAGATATATCTATATATATAGATAGATATATCTATATATATATAGATATATCTACATATATCTATATATATATGTAGATATATCTATATATACAGTATCTCACAAAAGCGAGTACACCCCTCACAAGTTTCTAAATATTTTATTATATATTTTCATGTGACAACACTGAAGAAATGACACTCTGCTTCTATGTAAAGTAGTAAGTGTACAGCTTGTATAACAGTGTAAATTTGCTGTCCCCTCAAAATAACTCAACACACAACCACTAATGCCCAAACCGCTGGCAACAAAAGTGAGTACACCCCTAAGTGACAATGCCCAAATTGGGCCCAAAGAGTCCATATTTTGTGTGGCCACCATTATTTTCCAGCACTGCCTTAACCCTTTTGGGTATGGAGTTCACCAGAGCTTCACAGGTTGCCACTGGAGTCCTTTTCCATGCTTCCATGATGACATCATGGAGCTGGTTGATGTTAGAGACCTTGCGCTCCTCCACCTTCTGTTTGAGAATGCCCCACAGATGCTCAATAGGGTTTAGGTCTGGAGACATGCTAGGCCAGTCCATTACCTTTACCCTCAGCTTCTTTAGCAAGCTAGCGGTTGTCTTGGAGGTGTGTATGAGGTTGTTATCTTGTTGGAATACTGCCCTGCAGCCCAGTCTTATGCCGCGTACACACGACCGGACTTTACGGCATACTTTGCCCGGCGGACTTTTCGACTGACTTTACGATGGACTTTCCGAATGAACGGACTTGCCTACAAATGATCAACCAAAGTCCGGCGGATTCGTACGTGATGACGTACGACTGGACTAAAACAAGGAATTTCATAGCCAGTAGCCAATAGCTGCCCTAGCCTCGTTTTTTGTCCGTTGGACTAGCATACAGACGAGCGGACTTTTCGACCGGACTCGAGTCCGCCGGATAGATTTGAAACATGTTTCAAATCTAAGTCCATCAAACTTTTGATAAAACAAAGTCCGCTGGAGCCCACACACGATCGAATTGTCCGATGAAATCTAGTACGCCAGACCAAGTATGCCGTAAAGTCCGATCGTGTGTACGCGGCATTAAAAGGGAGGGGATCAGGCTCTGCTTCAGTATGTCACAGTACATGTTAGCATTCAAACCATGACACTCCCACTACCATGCTTGACTGTAGACAAGACACACCTGTCTTTGTACTCCTCACCTGGTTGTCGTCACACACGCTTGACACCATCTGAACCAAATAAGTTTATCTTGATCTCATCAGACCACAGGACATGGTTCCAGTAATCCATGTCCTTAGTCTGCTTGTCTTCAGCCAACTGTTTGAAGGCTTTCTTGTGCATCATCTTTAGAAGGGGCTTCCTTCTGGGATGACAGCCATGCAGACCAATTTGATGCAGTGTGCGGCGTATGATCTGAGCACTGACAGGCTGACCCCCCACCCCTTCACCCCCCCGTTATTTAAGAACCGTCAGAAGAGGAGAAGAGTCACACAGCAGGAGCCTCCCTCCATGCCATTATGGATGCGGAGCGTTCCGAAAAGAAGATGAAGACAAGAAGATGAAGAGAAGAAGATGAAGAGAAAAAGATGAAGAGAAAAAGATGAAGAGAGAAGCGTCACACAGCGGGAGCCTCCCATCCAATCATGGATGCGGAGCGGCCCGAAAAGAAGATGAAGAGAAAAAGATGAAGATAAGAAGATGAAGAGAAGAAGATGAGGAGAAGAAGATGCCGCGGAGGGAGATGCCGGATGAGAACACCAGAGAAAGAAGCAGAGGATCGGAGGAAGAAGAAGATGGAGGAAGAAACCGAAGGAAGATAGAAGAAAAAAGAAGATAGAAGATGGAAAAAAGAAGACTTTAAATAAAGGAATTGTCAAAAACTGTCTCTTGTAATTTTTAACATTTTTGACACTTTTTTTGTGAAATGGTAGGTGTACTTTTGTACCCCCTTACCATTTCACACAGGGGGGTCCTCGATCTGGGGGTCCCCTTGTTAAAGGGGGCTTCCAGATTCCGATAAGCCTCCCACCCGCAGACCCCCACCACCACCGAGCAAGGGTTGTGGGGATGAGGCCTTTGTCCTCATCAACATGGGGACAAGGTGCTTTGGTGGGTTACCCCAAAGCACCCTCCCAATGTTGAGGGCATGTGGCCTGGTACGGTTCAGGAGGGGGGGCGCTCTCCCGTCCCCCCTCTTTTCCTGTGGCCTGCCAGGTTGCGTGCTCGGATAAGGGATTTTTTTTCTGGTATGGATTTTTGGGGGGACCCCACGCCAATTGTTTTTAAAATTTTGGCATGGGGCTCCCCTTAAAATCCATACCAGACCCTTCAGGTTCTGGTATGAATTTTGAGGGGGACCCCTACGTCATTTTTTTTTTACATTTTGGCGCGGGGTTCCCCTTAATATCCATTGCAGACCTGAAGGGCCTGGTATGGAATTTAGGGTGACCCCCACGCCAGTTTTTTTAAATTTTGGTTTGGAGTTCCCCTGTGGGGAAATCCCATGCAGTTTTTATTAATGAACTTTTAGGTGTATTGTCGGACCGGCAATTCATTAACCACTTCAATACCAGACACTTATGCACCTTCCCACCCAGACCAATTTTCAGCTTTCAGCGCTCTCACACTTTGAATGACAATTACTCAGTCATGCTACACTGTATCCAAACAAAATGTTTATCATTTTCTTCTCACAAATAGAGCTTTCTTTTGGTGGTATTTAATCACCACTGGGTTTTTCATTTTTTGCGATATAAGCAAAAAAACAGCGAAAATTTTGAAAAAAACATACTTTTTTTTAGTTTCTATTGTAAAATTTTGGAAACAAGTCATTTTTCTTCAGAAATTTGTGGCAAAATTTATACTGCTACATATCTTTGGTAAAAATAACCCAAATTAATGTATATTATTTGGTCTTTGTGAAAGTTATAGAGTCTACAAACTATGGTGCCAATCACTGAAAATTGATCACAACTGATGTACTATCTCACCTGAAGGCCTATCTCATTTCTTGAGACACTAACAAGCCAGGAAAGTACAAATACCCCCCAAATGACCCCTTTTTGGAAAGTAGACAGTCCAATGTATTTACTAAGAGGCATGGTGAGTTTTTTGAAGCTGTAATTTTTTCCCACAATTCTTGGGAAAATTAAGATTTTTTCTTTTTTTACACAAACTGGTCATATTAACAGGTTATTTCTCTCACACAGCATATGCATAATTGCAACTACACCCCAAAATACATTCTGCTACTCCTCCTGAGTATAGCGATACCACATGTGTGAGACTTTTACACAGCCTGGCCACATACAAAGGGCCAACACTGAAGTAGCACTTTCAGGCGTTCTACAAGCATAAATTGCACATATCCTTTCTCAACCACCTATTACACTTTTGAAGGCGCTGGAGCACCAGGACAATTGAACTGTCCACAAAATGACCCCATTTTGGAAAGCACACACCCCAACCTATAATCTATGAGGCATAATGAGTCTTTTGAACAGTTCATTTTTTTCCAGAAGTTTTTGGAAAATGTGGAAAAAAAATGAAAATGCATTTTACTTACACAAAGTTGTCCATTTATAAGATATTTCTAACACATAGCATGTACATAACAAAAATGACACCCCAAAACACATTCCTCTACTCCTCCTGAGTATAGCGATACCACATGTTTAAGACTTTTACACAGCCTGGCCACATACAAAGGGCCAACACTGAAGTAGCACTTTCTGGCGTTCTACAAGCCTAAATTGCACATATCCTTTCTCAACCACCTATTACACTTTTGAAGGCGCTGGAGCACCAGGACAATTGAATTGTCCACAAAATGACCCCATTTTGGAAAGCACACACCCCAACTTATAATCTATGAGGCATAATGAGTCTTTTGAACGGTTCATTTTTTCCAGAAGTTTCTGGAAAATGTGGAAAAAAATGAAAATGCATTTTTTTTACACAAAGTTGTCCATTTATAAGATATTTCTAACACATAGCATGTACATAGCAAAAATTACACCCCAAAATGCATTCCTCTACTCCTCCTGAGTATGGCGATACCACATGTGTGAGGCTTTTACACAGCCTGGCCACATACAAAGGCCCAACATTGAAGTAGCACTTTCATGCGTTTTACAAGCATAAATTGCACATATCCTTTCTCAACCACCTATTACAGTTTTGAAGGCCCAGGAGCACCAGAACAATGGAATTATCCACAAAATGAACCCATTTTGGAAAGCACACACCCCATCGTATAATCTGTGTGGCATAATGAGTCTTTTGAACAGTTCATTTTTTTCCAGAAGGTTTTGAAAAAAGTGGGAAAAAAATGAAAATGCATTTTTTTACACAAAGTTGTCCCTTTATAAGATATTTATAACGCATAGCATGTACATAGCAAAAATGACACCCCAAAATACATTCTGCTAATCCTCCTGAGTATGGCGATACCACATGTTTGAGACTTTTACACAGCCTGGCCACATACAGAGGCCCAAAATCCAAGTAGCACCTCCAGGCATTCTAGCAGCATTAATTACACATATCATTTTCTGACTACCGATCACATTTTTGAAGGCCCTTCATATTTCTAACACATAGCAGGTACATACCAAATAACAAAAGATTACCTGTGGTTTTAGAAGTGCAGTGGTCCACAGAGGAGAGCATTGGTCCAGGCAGCAGGCAGGAATGAGGTCAGTGACAGCAAAAGCAATCATCCAGGCAGCAGGCAGGAATACTGTCCATAGTTCATACACCCAGAGATACTGTCAGCCTAGCCAGAGCACAGCCAGAGCACAGCCAAAGCACAGCCAGAGCACAGCCAAAGCACAGGTCCAGGTAGCAGGCAGAGGTGTCCCGGCAGAAATACGGTCCAAAGTCAGTAGAGGCAGCAGGCAGATATATGGTCAACAAAGCCAAAGTATTGGTCCAAACAGCAGGAAGAAACATGGTCCATAATGTCATGGGTCTTTACAGGCAGCAATATGGTCAGCACAGCCAAAGTATTGGTCCAGGCAGCAGAAAGAACCATCAAGCTTAGGGCCAGGGGGACAGGGGTAGAGGCTTCTCCCACCCAAATCGCTTTGAAGCCTCCGGGCAACCAGACCCTGTTCTGGGAGCACAGAAAACCAAAAACTGGTTTTCTCTACTCAGAACGCTATTCTGAAGCCCCTCACATATGTGAGACCCCTGTGTACTAAAGTAGATGGCCAAAAGATCAGTCCAAGTGGCAGGCAAAAACATGGTCGATTAACAGGCCAAGGTCGGTACACGTGGAAGTCAGAAACGTGGTTTAAATCGACAGGCAGAGGCATCGTCGGTGAACAGGCTGAGGTTGGTACATTTGCAAGTCAGAAACGTGGTTTAAATCGGCAGGCAGAGGCATCGTCGGTAAACAGGCTGAGGTTGGTACACGTGCAAGTCAGAAACGTGCAGAAACGGCAAGCAAAGACATCGTCGGTAAACAGGCCAGGGTCAGTTAATTAACATGTTAGCAGGCAAATGGGGAAATGGCAGTCTGGTAATAATACAGGGAACTAATATTGGATGAATGTATGATAATTTCTGAAGCAATCTCCGATGCACAGGCCAGGTTGGGAGGGACATTGGGGACAATAATAGCTGGAATCTCTTCTTACTCCTCCTCTGCTGCATACACAGCATTTTTTTTGGCGTCTTCTTCCAGATTCTGTGGGGGGAATGCTATAGGGAAGGTGTTGCTCGTGAAGTCTACTCACAGCATCCGAACGAATGCTTCCTGGGGCGGGACCTTGTTGGTAAATGAGGGCAGTGACGATCGATTCAAAATACTTGAGGTAGGTGACTTGTTGGTTTTGAGTTGCTTTTTGGTAGCAGACAAACGAATTAAAAAGGGCCATGTGAAAAAGGTGAAAGGCAACTTTCTTGTACCAGTAACGGGACTTTCTGTTTGATAAGTAGGGCTGTAGCATCTGATCGTTTAAATCCACCCCCCATATACATATTGTAGTCGTGGACACATTCGGGCTTTACAATGGGGCCGCGTCTTCTTTGGATCTCCACCACGGTGTCATTGTGGATGGTAGAGAGCATGTGGACATCTTTCTTGTCCCTCCACTTCATGGCCAATAGGGATGAGCCGAACACCCCCCTGTTCGGTTCGCACCAGAACATGCGAACAGGAAAAAAATTCGTTCGAACACGCGAACGCCGTTAAAGTCTATGGGACACGAACATGAATAATCAAAAGTGCTAATTTTAAAGGCTAATATGCAAGTTATTGTCAATAAAAGTGTTTGGGGACCCGGGTCCTCCCCCAGGGGACATGAATCAATGCAAAAAAAAGTTTTAAAAACGGCCGTTTTTTCAGGAGCAGTGATTTTAATAATGCTTAAAGTCAAACAATAAAAGTGTAATATCCCTTTAAATTTCATACCTGGGGGGTGTCTATAGTATGCCTGTAAAGGGGCGCATGTTTCCCGTGTTTAGAACAGTCTGACAGCAAAATGACATTTTGAAGGAAAAAACACATTTAAAACTACCGCGGCTATTGCATTGCCGACAATACACATAGAAGTTCATTGATAAAAACGGCATGGGAATTCCCCACAGGGCAACCCCGAACCAAAATTAAAAAAAAAAATGATGTGGGAGTCCCCCTAAATTCCATACAAGGCCCTTCAGGTCTGGTATGGATATTAAGGGGAACCCCAGCCAAAATTTAAAAAAAAATTGACGTGGGGTTCCCCCTAAATTCCATACCAGACCCTTCAGGTCTGGTATGGATTTTAAGGGGAACCCCGCGCCAAAAAAAAAAAAAAAAACGGCGTGGGGTCCCCCCAAAAATCCATACCAGACCCTTATCCGAGCACGCAACCTGGCAGGCCGCAGGAAAAGAGGGGGGGACGAGAGTGCGGCCCCCCCCCCTCCTGAACCGTACCAGGCCACATGCCCTCAACATTGGGAGGGTGCTTTGGGGTAGCCCCCTGTGACGTCACGGGGAATGCCACAGGGAAGTCCCGTCATGTCACCGTGCGTCAGAGGGGGGCGGGGTCACCGGGTGGCCCCGCCCCCCGTTATTTAAGAACCGTCAGACGAAGAGACGCCGTCACACAGCGGGAGCCTCCCTCCATGCCACAGCATGGCTGCGGAGCGGCCCGGAGAAGACATGAAGAAGAGAAGAAGGAAGAAGAGATGAAGAAGAAGAAGAAGATGAAGAAGAAGATGAAGAAGAGAAGAAGATGAAGAGAAGAGCGGGAGCCTCCCCCCATGCCATGGGTGCGGAGCGGCCCGAGGAGAAGAAGATAGAAGACGCCGCGGAGAAGATGCTGGACGAGAACGCCGGAGGAAGAACCAGAAGAGCCAGAAGAACCAGAAGAAGAAGAAGATGAAGGAAGAAAGAAGAAGCATTTAAATAAAGGAATTGTCAAAAACTGTCTCTTGTCATTTTTCAAATTTTTGACAGTTTTTTAGTGAAATGGTAGGGGTAAATACCCCCTTACCATTTCACACAGGGGGGGGCCGGGATCTGGGGGTCCCCTTGTTAAAGGGGGCTTCCAGATTCCGATAAGCCCCCCGCCCGCAGACCCCCACAACCACCGGCCAGGGTTGTGGGGATGAGGCCCTTGTCTTCATCAACATGGGGACAAGGTGTTTTGGGGGGCTACCCCAAAGCACCCTCCCAATGTTGAGGGCATGTGGCCTGGTACGGTTCAGGAGGGGTGGGCCGCACTCTCGTCCCCCCCTCTTTTCCTGCGGCCTGCCAGGTTGCGTGCTTGGATAAGGGTCTGGTATGGATTTTTGGGGGGACCCCACGCCGTTTTTTTTTTTTTTTGGCGCGGGGTTCCCCTTAAAATCCATACCAGACCTGAAGGGTCTGGTATGGAATTTAGGGGGAACCCCACGTCAATTTTTTAAAAAAATTTTGGCTGGGGTTCCCCTTAATATCCATACCAGACCTGAAGGGCCTTGTATGGAATTTAGGGGGACCCCCACATCATTTTTATTTTTTTTTATTTTGGTTCGGGGTTGCCCTGTGGGGAATTCCCATGCCGTTTTTATCAATGAACTTCTATGTGTATTGTCGGCAATGCAATAGCCGCGGGTAGTTTTAAATGAGTTTTTTCCTTCCAAATGTCATTTTGCTGTCAGACTGTTCTAAACACGGGAAACATGCGCCCCTTTACAGGCATACTATAGACACCCCCCAGGTACGAAATTTAAAGGGATATTACACTTTTATTGTTTGACTTTAAGCATTAATAAAATCACTGCTCCTGAAAAAACGTCCATTTTTAAAACTTTTTTTTGCATTGATCCATGTCCCCTGGGGCAGGACCCGGGTCCCCAAACACTTTTTATGACAATAACTTGCATATAAGCCTTTAAAATTAGCACTTTTGATTTCTCCCATAGACTTTTAAAGGGTGTTCCGCGGCATTCGAATTTGCCGCGAACACCCCAAATTGTTCGCTGTTCGGCGAACTTGCGAACAGCCAATGTTCGAGTAGAACATGAGTTCGACTCGAACTCGAAGCTCATCCCTAATGGCCAACACCTCCTCGTTCCTCATGAATGCCGATTCTTTCTTAATTTTTTTGCCAACAGATTTTGTGGGAATCCATTACGGTTTTTTTTGAAGGTACCACAGGCCGGGGTTTTTTTACTATAAAGGTGATGAAAAAGGGGCAGGCTGGTATAGTAGTTGTCGACATATAAAAGGTATCCTTTGTCGAATAGGGGGTATGCCAGCTCCCAGACAATTTTCCCACTGGTTCCAATATATGTGGGGCAATCATGGGGCTGGAGCTGGGAATCTTTGCCTTCGTAGATCCGGAATGTGAAGACATATCCAGTGACTCAATCGCATCATTTTTTTAACTTCACCCCATACCTGGATCTCTTGCTTGGTATATACTGCTTGAAGTGCAGTCGGCCAGTGAAATGTATGAGGGACTTGTCCACACAAATTTTTTGGTCTGGGATGAAAACTTCTCTAAATCGCTGGGAAAAGGAATTGATTAGGGGGCGTATCTTGTACAATTTGTCATGGTTGGGATGATCTCGGGGAGGGCACTGGGAATTGTCACTGAAGTGGAGAAAACGCATAATCATGTCCTATCTTGTCCTGGACATGACAGCGGAATATATGGGCATGTGTTGGATGGGGTGGGTGGACCAATATGCATGGGCTTCGTTCTTTTTTGTAAGCCCCATATTAAAAGTTAGGCCCAAAAACAATTTAAATTCATCCAGTGTGACACATCGCCACTGGAACATGCGGGAATAGGAAGAATTGGGGTTGGCAGCAATAAATTGGGATGCATATAAATTAGTATGATCCACCATATTCTGCAGAAAATCTTGTGGGAAAAATAAAGAAAAATAATCAAATTCAGAAAAATGTGTAGTGTCGGGCTGCACACCTGGCTGTGCGATGAAAGGGGGGATGATAGCAGGTCCTGAGTTGGCAGGCAACCATAAGGGGTTTGCCAGGGCATCAGGAAGGTAGGACTGGGGCTGGGTTCTTTGGGTTGGGCGGGTAATTCCAGTGCTTGTACTGGGCTCCTCTTCTTCTTCCTGGGGTCTGGCGCTGCTGGTGGTAATTCCAGTGCTTGCACTGGGCTCCTCTTCCTCTTCCTGGGGTCTGGCGCTGCTGGTGGTGGGCAGATCTCCTGATCTTGGTCCTGATCTTGGTCCTGATCTGATTCTTTTGGGAGGGACGGTTTCCTCCGCGGACTTGGACTCTGATCCACTATCCTCCACTGGCTCGTATTCCGAACCAGATGATGTGAGCTCCCCGCTGCTCTCATCATCCGACATGGTAAGAATCTCATATGCCTCCTCAGGTGTGTAAACCCTTTGGGACATTATGGCAATTCTTATTGGTGGGCCTGTGTGGTGGTACAGATGGCGGTATGGGTGGTGGTACTGATGGAGGTACGGGTGGTGGTGATGGTGGTGGCGGTACGGGTGGTGGTGGTACCGATGGCGGTACAGGTGGTGGTGGCGGTACAAGGTGGTGATTGTGGTACCGGTGGCGGTACAGGTGGTGGTGGCAGTACTGGTGGCGGTACGGGTGGTGGTGGTACCGATGGCGGTACAGGTGGTGGTGGTGGTACAGGTGGTGGTGGCGGTACAGGTGGTGATTGCGGTACCGGTGGCGGTACAGGTGGTGGTGGTACCAATGGCGGTACGGGTGGTGGTGGCGGTACAGGTGGTGATGGCGGTACAGGTGGTGATGGCGGTACAGGTGGCGGTATGGGTGGTGGTGGTACCGATGGCGGTACTGACGGTGGTACGGGTGGTGGTGGTACCGATGGCGGCACTAGTGGCGATACTGGTAGCGGCCTGTGTGGCAGTATAGATGGTGGGCCTGATGGAGGTACTAGTGGTGTTACTGGTGGTGGTACCGATGTCGGTACTGGTAGCCTGTGTAGTGGTACCGATGGCGGTGGGCCTGTAAAAGATTGGCTGGTTGACAGATGGGCTGATTGACAGATGGGCTGATTGGCTGGGCTGTGTGACAGGTCCTCTTTATTGGGGGGGGCGTGTTGTGCACAGTACAGAACAATACAGTTATGTCAGACAGACACTGATTCACTCACTGATCCCTGCTCTCTCCTCTCACGATCGGTGTGTGAGGAGAGAGCAGGGATCAGATAGTAACAGCTACTATTTTGTTTACATTTGTGACCAGCTGTGATTGGACACAGCCGGTCACCTTGTAAACAGCCAATTTCATTGGCTGTTTACCGATTGGGGAAGCGCTGTGTCCAAGGGACACTCGCCTTCCTCGATCACTGCTCTGGTTGCCTTAGGCGGCGCGCAGGGAGCGCCCTGCCGAGTCTGTTGTGACAGGTGATCGGCTGTGACTTTGACACAGCCGATCACGGGGTAAACAGCCAATAAAATTGGCTGTTTACCTAGATCGGGGAAGCGCTGTGTCCGAGGGAAGCGCTGTGTCCGAGGGACACGCGCCGCCGCCGATCGCCACGCTGCGTGCTCCCGCGAGCACGCGCCGGAATGTTATCCTGCTGGACGTCATATGACGTCCAGTCAGGATAACTCAACCACTTCCCGGACGTCAGTATGCTATTGACCGGGCAGGAAGTGGTTAATAGCGAGTAGTTTTAAATTACTTTTTTCCTTTGAAATGTCATTTTGCTGTCAGACTGTTCTAAACACGGGAAACATGCGCCCCTTTACAGGCATACTATAGACACCCCCTAGGTATGAAATTTAAAGGGATATTACACTTTTATTGTTTGACTTTAAGCATTATTAAAATCACTGCTCCCGAAAAAACTGCCGTTTTTAAAACTTTTTTTGCATTGATACATGTGCCCTGGGGCAGGACCCGGGTCACCAAACCCTTTTTAGGACAATACCATGCAAATTAGCCTTTAAAATGAGCACTTTTGATTTTGAATGTTCGCGTCCCATAGACTTCAATGGGGTTCTAACGTTCGTGCAAAGTTTTGGTCCGAACCGGGGGGTGTTCGGCTCATCCCTAATTTATATATATATATATATATATATATATATATATATATATATATATATGTGTATATACAGTACATTTGGTGGTGTATAGTTTCTAATACACTTCAGGCGGTGTACACATTATATAATACAATGTAGTGTGGTGTTGCCAAACAAATAATACATCATGTTCAAGGCCACTAAGGAGAAGCAAACACTCACAGGCCACTACAAGAGAGTAAGAAGCCTCTGTGTCTACAGTCAACAGTGGTGGTCGTGGACATGGTGCATCCTCTTCAGGTGGCCATGGGGCATGCGTGTCCTTTTTTTCTGCTGCTGGCCATGTTATTGAGCCACAACATGCAGAAGAGTTGGTGGAGTGGATAACACAGCCATCCTCATCCTCCTCACCCTCTGTCACCCAGGCTCAGAGTAGTTTGCCTTCCAACGCAGCTGCCAAAGTGGCCTATTCCATCAGCTTCTTGTCCACAGTCACTCCTTCCATAGCCCCACCATCATGCACTGAGATGTCCCCAGAATTATTCGACTACAGTGTTGGTTATATGCTGCTGGAGGATGCACAGTGATTTGAAGGCTCCGATGTTGGTTCACAGGTTTAGGAAGGGAGTAATGTGAGCCTAGAGAGAGAGGGGATGCCACAGAAGGACAAGAAACTGGCAGTCATGTTCCCCCAGCTGCAGCATACTGCCAAGTTTGCTCCAGTGACGAGGAGGGAGGTGATGATGAGGTCACTGACTGTATTTGGGTACCTGAGAGAAGTTAGGAAGAGGAGCAGGCTCCAATGAGGCAGGATGTCCTTTGGGGGGCAGCTTAAGGGCATCCACCCTATTGCATCACACCGCAGAGCTCCACAGGTGCAGGGTGCTGCTTAATCCACACTGACTGTTAAAAGTTCCTTTGTGTGGGCTTTTTTGACACGTGTTCAGCAGATGGGACCATTGCTGTTTGCAACCTATGTCTGAAGCAGATCAAGCGTGGCCAGAACAGCAGCCACTTGTGCACCAAGTGCTTGACCAGACATATGATGACCTGCCATGCAGTCCGTTGGCAACAGCACTTGAAAGACCCACATCATAGGAAAAGGCAGACTTCACCTTCCTCCTCATCTGGGATCTCCCACCCTACTATACCTTCAGTCCTCTCAAAAATCTGCACTGAGGGGAATGAAGGTATAGCAATAGGTGTCCCAAGTACTTGCAGCCAATCTGCTAGCAGTACACCACCAATTAATTTTAGCAGGCAAATTTCCCCACCCCAGTTGCTGAATCGTAAAAAGAAATTCGGTCCCAGCCATCTAAATGCTAGCTTGGCCACTGCAACTGCTGCCTTTTCAGCTGGTAGACTCTGCCCCCTTTGGTGAATTTGTGGAATGTGCTGTACCACAGTGGCAGGTTCCAAAATGCCATTTCTTTTCATTCCAGCTCTCTACCTGCACGTGGAAAGCAATGTTTGGCCTCGTTGGACAGGGCGGTCAGCAGTAAGGTTCATATTACCACTGACTCATGGTCCAGCAGGCATGGACAGGGACGTTACCTTTCCTTCACGATGCACTGGGTAACTCTGCTGGCAGCTGGGAAGGATGCAGGACAGGGTTCAGTGTTGTTGGAGCTTGTTCCGCCATCACAAATCCAAAATGCTAGTGGTGATCTTGCCACAGCTCTCTCCTCCACCCCTCCTCTTCTTCTTCCTCTGTGGCCTCTTCTGCAGATTTCCCCTCTAAACCAGCAGTGCTCTGTAAGCATTCAAGGGGGCAGTGTGGTGAGCTAACTGTCGGAATACTGATATTGAGAAATATGCTGTTTAAAAACATACTTCTTGTAAGTGTTTTTTAAATGGGAGGATTTTAAATAAATAGTTTATACGAAGAGCACTATGCAGTTGCCTTTATGTAACATGAGGATTGTGTGAGGAATATTCACTCAGAAGGGAGTACTAGATCTAAAGAGGAAAGAAGGGCATCCATTCCAGAGGGATTGGCGGGAGTTGTAATGAAAAGCCTGTGATTAACAGGAGTGAGTTGAGCATATAATTCACCTGGTGGTGATGGCACATGTTCATTTGTATAAGAAGAATTTAGAGGAGTACGGCGGTGGTACGGCGGTATTTATCGGCGTATAACACGCACCGGCGTATAACATGCACCCCAATTTAGGAGGGAATTTTAAGGAAAAAAAAACTTTTAGGAGGGAAGTTGAAGGGAAAAAAACTTACATTTAAATGCCCATCATTGCAGCCTTCTCAGTGCAGCCTTGCCCCAGTGCAGCCATGTCAGTACAGCCTTGTCAGTGCAGCCTTGTCAGTGCAGCCATGTCAGTGCAGCCATGTCAGTGCAGCCTTCTCAGTGCAGCCTTGTCAGTGCAGCCTTCCCCAGTGCAACCATGTCAGTGCAGCCTTGTCAGTGCAGCCATGTCAGTGCAGCCATGTCAGTGCAGCCTTCTCAGTGCAGCCTTGTCAGTGCAGCCTTCCCCAGTGCAGCCTTCCCCAGTGCAGCCTTGCCCCAGTGCAGCCTTCCCCAGTGCAGCCTTGTCAGTGCAGCCTTCCCCAGTGCAGCCTTGCCCCAGTGCAGCCTTCGATCCCCTGTCCCTGCTTCCTGGGCTTCAAAATCGCCGACCGCGATCTGAAAATGGCGCCGCCGGCGCCGAAATACACAGAGCCGGTCCTCGGCTCTTTCCGGCGGCTCTCGTTCACTTTCGGCTCCACTCGTAGTCCCGAGCGGAGCTATCCGAGTAGGTTCAGATAGCTCCGCTCGGGACTTTGAGTGGAGCCGAAAGTAAACGAGAGCCGCCGGAAAGAGCCGAGGACCGGCTCTGTGTATTTCGGCGCCGGCGGCGCCATTTTAAAATCGCGGTCAGCGATTTTGACATTTTGACAGCTCGGGATCGCAGGGGATCGGCGTATAACACGCACCTGTGACTTTCCCCTGATTTTAGGGGAAAAAAGTGCGTGTTATACGCCGATAAATACGGTAATTTCATTTTTCACTTATAATTTTGCTCATATACTGCAACACGTAATGATTTGTCAACACTAGATTGCAGTGTGTTATTGTTCAGTAGCTCTGCATCATATAGTTTACCAATCTTGTTGTTTATGTAATGTTGAATCACCTTAAACCAAAAATCCATGCTAATCACATTCATAATAATCTTGACAATATTTTTATGCATACAATCAAGAATTGAGAAGGTTGTAGATAAAGGTTATTGAACTTCAATAAACAGCACCAACTGGAACATAGGCATTTCTCCTCACTTTGGAGAGATTTCCACTCATCTTCTGCTGTGTTTCTGAAACTAAGTGTGTAGGGAATTTCCAAAAAAGGAGGTAGACATAGGTTTTAACCATTCTCTACCCCAACCAAAAAAAAAAAAATTATATAGTTTTTGCTAGAGGTATTCTGCTGTATATTTACGGATCTGTATTCATAAAATGTGAATATATTTGAATAGTGCATGTATGAATAATTTGTTCACAATTATTTACTTTTTGCTTTATAGAAGAACTCCAATGTTTCTGCAAGGATCTTAATATACTATGTCTGGCTATCTCAGGTTGAGACCCTTTGCCTACATCCTCTCTTGATGCCACATTGTGGTGTACGGCACATTGTCAGAAGCAGCCTAGGACACCATGTCCTACACAGTGAATTGAACTTCTCCCCTTGCTTTCTAGTAGGGATGAGCTTCGAGTTCGAGTCAAACTCATGTTCGACTCGAACGTCGGCTGTTCGCAAGTTTGCCGAACAGCGAACAATTTGGGGTGTTTGCAGCAAATTCAAAAGCCGCAGAACACTCTTTAAAAGTCTATGGGAGAAATCAAAAGTGCTCATTTTAATTTGATTATTTTTTTAATAAGTTAATTTAATTTTTTTATGCATGGTATTGTCATAAAAAGTATTTGGGGACCTGGGTCCTGCCCCAGGGGACATGGATCAATGCAAAAAAAAGTTTTAAAAAAGACCGTTTTTTCGGGAGCAGTGATTTTAATAATGCTTAAAGTGAAACAATAAAAGTGTAATATTCCTTTAAATTTCATACCTGGGGGTGTCTATAGTATGCCTGTAAAGGGGCGCATGTTAGAACAGTCTGACAGCAAAATGACATTTCAAAGGAAAAAAAGTCATTTAAAAGTACTCGCGGCTATATGAATTGTCGGTCCGACAATACACATAAAAGTTCATTGATACAAACAGCATGGGATTTCCCCACAGGGGAACCCCGAACCAAAATTTAAAAAAAATTGGGGTCCCCTTAAATTCCATACCAGGTCCTTCAGGTCTGGTATGGATTTTAAGGGGAACCCCACGCCCAATTTTTTTTAAAAATGGGGCGGGGTCCCCCCAAAAATCCATACCAGACCCTTATCTGAGCATGCAACCTGGCAGGCTGCAGGAAAAGAGGGGGACAAGAGAGTGCCCCCCTCCTGAACCATACCAGTCCACATGCCCTCAACATTGGGAGGGTGCTTTGGGGTCCCCCCCAAAGCACCTTGTCCCCATGTTGATGAGGACAAGGGCCTCATCCCCACAACCCTTGCCCGGTGGTTGTGGGGGTCTGCGGGTGGGGGGGATTATCGGAATCTGGAAGCCCACTTTAACAAGGGGACCCCCAGATCCCGGCCCCCCTTGTGTGAAATGGTAAGGGGGTACAAAAGTACCAATACCATTTCACAAAAAAAGTGTCAAAAATGTTAAAAATGACAAGAGACAGTTTTTGACAATTCCTTTAATTAAACGCTTCTTCTTTCTTCTATCATCTATCTTCTTTCTTCTATCTTCTTTCTTCTATCTTCTATCTTCCTTCGGTTTCTTCCTCCATTTTCTTCTTCTTCCTCCGATCCTCTGCTTCTTGCTCCAAATCTGATGCTGACTATGTGCAGATCAACCCTATCCCAGATAAAATTATTCTACTGAGGGTTTTGGCCCACACATGGGTACCATTCACTCACTTTACTCCACCCCCAGTGCCCAAGTTCGCCTTTGGGGTCATTACTCCAATAGTTTCAATATTCGCAAAGGCACTAGACAGGGTTGTCCTCTTTCGCCGCTGATCTTTGCGATCGCCATTGAGACCTTAGCCTTGGCTATTAGATCAAACTCAGACATCAAGGGGGTCTCTTGTGGTTCTCAGGAACACAAATGCGCATTATTTGCAGACTATATGCTGCTGTTCATAACGTCTCCGTTAGTTTCCAACCCTGTTCTTCTCAAAACATTCCAAAAGTTTAGCATTATCTCAGGCTTATTGATCAATCCCAAAAAGTCACTAGCGTTAAACGTTTCGCTCCCGCCATCTCTACTGAAACAACTAAAACAAAATCTTCCCTTTACCTGGGCTTCATCATCAATACCGTACTTAGGGATCACTCTACCAAACAATATCAATAGACTTTACATATCCAACTATACTCCGATGTTCCGTAAGTTGGAGGAAAACCTTAAAACCTTTGCGAGATGTGATCTGTCCTGGCTGGGTAGGATAAATGCAGTAAAAATGACTCTGATGCCCCGGATTCTCTATCTGTTCAGATCCCTCATACATTTCCTATCCCCAAAAAGGATATTACCAAATTCCAATCTAAGATCATTGACTTTGTTTGAGGAATGAAAGTTCACCGCTAGGGATGAGCTTCGAGTTCGAGTCGAACTCATGTTCGACTCGAACATTGGTTGTTCGCAAGTTCGCTGAACAGCGAACAATTTGGGGTGTTCGCGGCAAATTCGAATGCCGCGGAACACCCTTTAAAAGTCTATAGGAGAAATCAAAAGTTCTAATTTTAAAGGCTTATATGCAAGTTATTGTCATAAAAAGTGTTTGGGGACCCGGGTCCTGCCCCAGGGGACATGGATCAATGCAAAAAAAAGTTTTAAAAACGGCAGTTTTTTCAGGAGCAGTGATTTTAATAATGCTTAAAGTCAAACAATAAAAGTGTAATATCCCTTTAAATTTCGTAGCTGGGGGTGTCTATAGTATGCCTGTAAAAGGGCGCATGTTTCCCATGTTTAGAACAGTCTGACAGCAAAATGACATTTCGAACGAAAAAACCCATTTAAAACTACTCGCGGCTATTGCATTGCTGACAACACACATAGAAGTTAAATGATAAAAACGGCATGGGAATTCCCCAAAGGGGAACCCCGAACCAAAATTTAAAAAAAAAATGACGTGGGAGTCCCCCTTAATTCCATACCAGGCCCTTCAGGTCTGGTATGGATATTAAGGGGAACCAAAGATAAATTTTTTTTTAAAAATGACGTGGAGTTCCCCCTAAATTCCATACCAGACCCTTCAGGTCTGGTATGGATTTTAAGGGGAACCCCGTGCCAAAAAAAAAAAAAAACAGCGTGGGGTCCCCCAAAAATCCATACCAGACCCTTATCAGAGCACGCAACCTGGCAGGCCACAGGAAGAGAGGGGGGGACGAGAGTGCGCCCCCCCCTCCTGAACCGTACCAGGCCACATGCCCTCAACATTGGGAGGGTGCTTTGGGGTAGCCCCCCAAAACACTTCGTCCCCATGTTGATGAGGACAAGGGCTTCATCCCCACAACCCTGGCCGGTGGTTGTGGGGGTCTGCAGGCGGGGGGCTTATCGGAATCTGGAAGCCCCCTTTAACAAGGGGACCCCCAGATCCCGACCCCCCCTGTGTGAAATGGTAAGGGGGTACTTACCCCTACCATTTCACTAAAAAACTGTCAAAAATGTTAAAAATGACAAGAGACAGTTTTTGACAATTCCTTCTTTCTTCTATCTTCCTTCATCTTCTGGTTCTTCTGGTTCTTCCTCCGGCGTTCTTGTCCAGCATCTTCTCCGCGGCGTCTTCTATCTTCTTCTCCTCAGGCCGCTCCGCACCCATGGCATGGGGGGAGGCTCCCGCTCTTCTCTTCATCTTCTTCTTCATCTTCTCTTCTTCATTCTTCTCTTCTTCTCTTCTTCATTTTCTTCTCCGGGCCGCTCCGCATCCATGCTGGCATGGAGGGAGGCTCCCGCTGTATGACGGCGTCTCCTCGTCTGACGGTTCTTAAATAACAGGGGCGGGGCCACCCGGAGACCCCACCCCCCTCTGACGCATGGGACATGACGGGACTTCCCTGTGTGGCATCCCCCGTGACGTCACAGGGAAGTCCCGTCAAGTCACCGTGCGTCAGAGGGGGGCGGGGTCAGTGGGTGGCTCCGCCCCCCGTTATTTAAGAACCATCAGACGAGGAGACGCCGTCACACAGCGTGAGCCTCCCTCCATGCCAGCATGGGTGCGGAGCGGCCCGGAGAAGAAAATGAAGAAGAGAAGAAGAGAAGAAGAAAAGAAGAAGAGAAGAACGGGAGCCTCCCCCCATGCCATGGGTGTGGAGCGGCCCGAGGAGAAGAAGATAAAAGATGCCGTGGAGGAGATGCTGGACGAGAACCCCGGAGGAAGAACCAGAAGAGCCAGAAGAACCAGAAGGGGAAGATGAAGGAAATCACGTGATCGGTGACGTCACGCGTAGGGACTGAATAGGCTTGTTTCTTTCTTTCTTTGCTGAAAGCATTACGAGCTCGCTGCTCGTAGGATACAACGCTGTGTTAACTAACTGCTTAATGTGAGTACCTTGTCTATATGTGTACATGAATAAAGTGACCCCCATGAAAACATACTTCACTATTTGGGTACTTTGTCCTATATTCTATATACATTTGAGATGAGATGTGGAGGAGGAGCTAGGAGCCTCACAGTCCCAGGACCCCAACTAGGACCATAGCTAGATACATCCAGCCTGCAATAGGATCCTGCAGAGTCGGCAAGCGTGGATATAGAGATGCAGTAGAGACCCAGGACCCTGTGACCAAACAACTTATATGCGGTTGACCTAGCACCGCTAGGTAAGGGGCCATTACCTACACTAGCGCATGCTGCACGAAGAGGACACTGAGGACACAGAGTGTTTTGTCTACATATCACCACCCCACTGTCATTTTATTGCTGTGTTTGAGCACTTTCATCTGTGCACCATTGACAAGATTTGTCTTTGGCTGCACGTATTTTCTGGACACTATATTACCTTTTGGACACTAGCAATTATATTGGATTATTATATTTATTTATTTATTTGATCACCCACACTGAGTTTTCACTTTGCACTTGCTGCAACACCAGGATTTGGCGATTATGCCTTTCTTGTTTCTTCACTTGATGTATTGATTTTTGTAATCCATTCATGCACTTTATTATACTTATCAGTCTGTATTATTCTATTTAAGGCACAAGAGCACCAGCACTTTGATATATTTTGTTTATTTGATTGAATGATTTTAGACATATGTTTTATTGCTTATATTTATGTTTTTCACCTGGTTGGATCAACATATATTCAAACCACTTGCCCCTACATCTAGCTATCACACCAACCCATGCGTTTTAAACACCTTAGTTCATGCGATTTTTATACGTATATCTATTCCATTTCACTGAGGCCTCCTGCTCTACAACAATAAGATACTATTAATGAGTATAGATTCTCTGGTTAGCGCAGCACCCCCCCCTCTCTTTTTATTTCAGTGCCACGTATTAGTGCCATCTGTCATCTGTGCCACATCAGTGTCATGTGTCATCAGTGCCATGTATCAGTGCCATCTGTCATCAGTGCCACGTCAGTGTCACGTGTCATTGTCCTGTGCTCCAGGGCCTTCAAAAGTGTAATAGGTAATCAGCAAGTTAGTTGTGTAATTTATGCTCCTTGAACACGTGATGGTGCTCCCTGCATGTTGGGCCTCTCTAAGTGGCTAGGCTTTGAAAAAGTCTCAAGCATGTGGTATCGTAATACATAGGAGGAGCAGCAGAATGTATTTTGGGGTGTCATTTGTGGTATACACATGCCATGTGAGAAAAATAACCTATTACAATGACAATTTTGTGGGGAAAAAATCTTCATTTTACAAAGAATTGTGGGAAAAAAATTACAACATCAAAAAACTCACAATGCATCTTACTAAATACCTTGGAATGTCTACTTTCAAAAAAGGGTTAATTTGGGGGGTATTTGTACTTTCCTGGCTTGTTCAGGTCGCAAGAAATGAGACAGTAAGTAATGAGGCCACAGTACATCAGGTGTGATCATTTTTTTATGATTTGCACCACAGCTTGTAGACTCTATAACTTTCACACAGACCAAATATTATCCAGTAATTTGGGTTATTTTTTATCAAATATATGTAGCAGTATAAATTGTGGCCAAAATTTATGAAGAAAAATTAATAATTTGCAATTTTTTTTCACAGAAACTAAGAAAAATTTGTTTTTTTTTACAATTTTTAGTCTTTTTCATTTATAGAGCAAAAAATAAAAAACCCAGAGATGATCAAATACCACCAAAAGAAAGCTCTATTTGTATGAAAAAAAGGACAAAAAATTCATTTGGGTACAGTATTACATGACTAAGTAATTGTCATTCAAAATGTGAGATCACTGAAAGCTGAAAATTGGTCTGGGCAGGAGGGGGGTTTAAGTGCCCAATTGTCAAGTGGTTAACTTTAGTTCTTTTATATGTGTTGCCCATTGGAATGCACTGGCTAATGCCATTATTTAATATGTCCTTAAAGGAATCCCATTTTATCTCAGTGTTCTTTGCTTTAAGAATTTAATCCCATTAACTGCTAAGCGTCTGCGCTATAGCTGAAAGATGACTACAGCATGGACTTCAATTGCCGGGAGGGCGTCCCTGGATGTCCTCCTGTTTATTTCCCCTCTGCGCACCGCCATGGGCGCTCATCAGGGAAATTCTGTGTTGGCTGTGTTGGCCGTCGCCCTTCCTTACGCTGCTTAGATTTTATTTTAATTGTGATCACTTTTATCCATTTTTTGTATGGTATTTTTAGAAATAAAAATCCCTGGTTTACCTGCACTATGCAGAAGCTTTTTATTTTTTATTTGCATATTATCCCGATGCAAGAAACTGCCTTCCAGTAGCCCTACTTCCATCACGGGGTCTGGATCAAATCTGTCCCCGGCTTCTCCTTGAAACACATCCTTGAGGTCTATTGGCTGATATCCAGTTGGCGGCCCTTCCTGATGTTTCTTCACCCCACTAGAGAAGTCGAGAAGTGAGACAGAGGTTCCACCGTTCCGGATATCGTTTTCCAGCCTAGGTTTGGCTCCATGCACCATTGACTCCATGTCATATGACAGTGGAGTCCACGTCATCTGGTAAGAGTACCCATCTTATCTTACTTCCTGATGTTTTCATCCTGATGCCCCATATCGAGATGTTGGTTTACAGCTACGGAAGTTCTGTACCCCGTTGTTGACTCAGTCACAGATCCACACCGTGCACCATTGACTTTATTTTCTAGTTTCACATCATTTTTTGGTCCATACCAAATCATCCATTTACCATATGTGGACACTTTATACTGTGTTTGTTCATTTCATTTCACTTATGGTTTTTGCACATATGCTTTACTGTTCAGTACAGCATCTCTTACTTAATTGTTTCACTACACCCTAACTTCCTAATACTTCTTAGCGCTGCATTTTTTTCCCATTTACCAGTTATTGTTTGTCACAATGTATGCAGCTGCTGGCTCACATATATTTTATTTTTGCTATTAGAGCGCAGTGTTTTCATATTCTCATGTTTTATCAGTGCCATCTGCCAGTGTCACGTGTCATCAGTGCCATGTATCAGTGCCATCTGTCACCAGTGCCATCTGCCAGTGTCACGTGTCATCAGTGCCATTTGTCATCACCAAAAATGTCACAAACAGTGGCGGAATTATAGGGGTCGCTGAGGTTGCCATGGCGACTGGGCCCCTTGCTGTAGGGGGCCCTTGAGGGCCCCCTGTATACAGTACTTTGAAAGGGGGAGCGGAGAAAAGCTCCCCGATCCTAAGCCGAACTGTATTCGCTGTGCAGGGAGATGCTCACTTTGATTACAAAGTGAAAGCAGTGTGTGCTGTGCTCTTTGTCTCCCCCTACAGTGCAGTACCCGGCAGGAAGAGCTAAGGTAAAGGTCTGCCGTTTTTTATCTACTGTATGTGTGTTTATGTGTATGTACGTGTGTGAGTGTGTATGTGCATGTATGTGTGTGAGTGTGTATGTGCATGTATGTGTGTGAGTGTGTATGTGCATGTATGTGTGTGAGTGTGTATGTGCATGTATGTGTGTGAGTGTGTATGTGCATGTATGTGTGTGAGTGTGCATGTATGTGTGTGAGTGTGCATGTATGTGTGTGAGTGTGCATGTGCATGTATGTGTGTGAGTGTGTATGTGCATGTATGTGTGTGAGTGTGCATGTGCATGTATGTGTGTGAGTGTGCATGTGCATGTATGTGTGTGAGTGTGTATGTGCATGTATGTGTGTGAGTGTGTATGTGCATGTATGTGTGTTTATGTGTATGTGCATGTATGTGTGTGAGTGTGTATGTGCATGTATGTGTGTGAGTGTGTATGTGCATGTATGTGTGTGAGTGTGCATGTGCATGTATGTGTGTGAGTGTGCATGTGCATGTATGTGTGTGAGTGTGTATGTGCATGTATGTATGTGTGTGAGTGTGTATGTGCATGTATGTGTGTTTATGTGTATGTGCATGTATGTGTGTGAGTGTGCATGTGCATGTATGTGTGTGAGTGTGCATGTGCATGTATGTGTGTGAGTGTGCATGTGCATGTATGTGTGTGAGTGTGCATGTGCATGTATGTGTGTGAGTGTGCATGTATGTGTGTGAGTGTGCATGTGCATGTATGTGTGTGAGTGTGCATGTGCATGTATGTGTGTGAGTGTGTATGTGCATGTATGTGTGTGAGTGTGTATGTGCATGTATGTGTGTGAGTGTGTATGTGCATGTGCATGTATGTGTGTGTGTGAGTGTGTGTGCATCTATGTATATGTGCATGTGTGTGTATGTATGTATGTGTTTATCAGTGGCGGTGCGTCCATAGGGGCGCATGGCCGCCACTGCCCCCCCTATTCAAACGCCTGACCCCTTTTTGGAAGCCGGGCGCCTGAATTAAACCGGCAGGGGTGCTTTTAAAGCACTAATAGGCTTCAAAATAGAACTGCGAGTGCCATGCTTGGCGCTCACAGTCCACCCAGGTGTGTTAGAAAAGCGAATAAATATTCGCTTTCCTAACACTGAACCGCCTCTCCACCAATCAGGTGCTCGGGTCTGTTGCCCATTACCTGATTGGCTGAAACGACAGGCGCCGCTATTGGATGCCTATCAGGAGGAGAGGATGGGAGGAGACGCATGGAGGACCCCGCTCGTCGACGTCACCCGCTGCCCCACCGAGACAGGGTAAGTGCCGGGCAGACTGCGAAGGGGCAGGGGGGTCACAGTGGCAGCATTTGATGGCACAGTGGCTGCGTTTGATGGGCACAGTGGCTGCGTTTCATAGACACAGTGGTGGCAATTGATAGGCACAGTGGCTCAGTTTGATGGGCACAGTGACTGCGTTTGAGGGCACAGTGGTGGCAATTGATGGGCACAGTGGCTGCGTTTGAGGGCACAGTGGTGGCAATTGATGTGCACAGTGGCTGCGTTTGAGGGCACAGTGGTGGAAATTGATGGGCACAGTGGTTGCGTTTGATGGGCACTGTGGCTGCATTTGATGGGCACAGTGGTGGCAAATGATGTGCAGAGTGGCTGCGTTTGATAGGCACAGTGACTGCATTTGATGGGCACAGTGGCTGCGTTTGATGGGCACAGTGGCTGCGTTTGATGAGCACAGTGAGGCTGCAATTGATGCGTTTTTTAAAGAATTTTTCAGTTTGCTTGCGCCCCCCAAAAACTTTTGAGCACCATCTGCCACTGGTTTATATGTGTGTGTGTTTATGTATGTATGTGTGTGTGTATGTATGTGTGTTTACATGTATATATACACATTTTATGTATGCGCTTTTAATCCTGACCCCCTATATATGTCCCATTAGAACCGATTTTTTTTTTTTGCTTGTTCATAGTACCAGCAAAAAAAAAAATGCTGTTCCTCTGAAAAGTGATCCATGCTCAGATCGCTTTTCAGAGGCATTTGACAGCCGGTAAAGAGGCAATATGTTGCCTCCTGACCGCCTGTTTTAACCCCTTAAATGCATCATCACTATGCTGCAACTGCATGCAATGCACACAGTTGCAGGGTGGTTGCAGTGCAGCCACTTCAAGGGTGCCCTGACTGGAAAAAGATTGAGAAACACCGACATAGAGGAACCCATCTCTCCATTTTCCTCCTGCAGCCGCTGAATGCATGTGGGAGGGAGAGGAGGAGAAGCGGGGGGGGGGAGAAATCTATTCCTTTACATGCAGCCACCCACTTGCGACCGGACCCTGGTGTTCCGCCATCGGGCTCGGAGAAAAGAGCCCTGTCCAGGGGTCAGGGGGGCCCTTAATGGTTTCTTGCATCGGGGCCCTGAAGGTTCTAGTTACGCCTCTGGTCACAAAGATTATTTTCAGATGAGGAGGCATACAATATTCTTGCAGCCAATGAGAGCAATGGGGAGCTCTCCGCTTCAGATTCCTCATATTCAGATTCTGAGTCTGATGTGGACTACGAGCCTGTCCCAAGCAGTGGAACACTGACATCCTCAGGGGAGGATGAAAGTCTGCCCGCCAGACGAAGGTGTACTGGTGAGGAGGCAGTGCCATCCACCAGCACCACAATGCCATCCACCAGCACCGCAATGCCATCCACCAGCACCGCAGTGCCATCCACCAGCACTGCAGTACCTCGGCAAAGGCCACGTACCAGTGGGGAGTCACCTCAGTCCAAAAGGGTTAGGACCCATGCCAGCCTTCCCTATTCCCTTAAGAGCCCCTTGTGGCTTCCTCCTAATTCAGGAGAAGCTATCATTCCCCCTTTCACTGCCCAGCCAGGAGTCCAGGTGGACACAGAAAATTTTTTACCAATAGATTTTTTCAACCTTATTTTTACTGAGGACATGCTTACATCAATTGTGGCCCAGTGCAACCTATATGCCCAACAATTTATAAGTAACCCAACGTCCTATTATGCCCATCCCTACAAGTGGAGAGCCCTAACAGTGGAGGAGTTTAAAAATGTATGGGGCCTCACATTCTGTATGGTACTAACCAAAAAAAAGTATTACATTTGTATTGGTTTACCCTCCCCATCCACCACATGCCCATCTTTTCCTCAGTAATGCCCAGAACCAGGTATCTCATGATTATGAGATTCCTACACTACAATGATAATACCCAGTGCCCTCCCCGAAATGACCCAAATTTTGACAAGCTTTATAAAATTCGGCCACTACTAAATTCTTTTTCTGAAATCTTCCCCCAGTTGTTTACCCCAGACCAACACATATGCGTAGATGAGTCCCTTGTCAAATTTTCTGGCAGGCTGGGCATAAAACAATTTATTCCCATAAAAAGGGCCCGCTATGGGGTGAATATGTATAAATTGTGTGACCCAGCCAACACTCCAACATGTGGCACCATAAGGGAGAACCGGAAGGGCTTTCCTCAAAGCCTCATCAACAAGAAGCTAAGAAGAGGGGAGACGGTGAGTTTAAGGAATGAGGAAATTCTGGCTGTGAAGTGGAGGGACAGAAGAGATGTCTACGTGCTTTCATCAATCCACAACAATACATTCGTTGAGATCACCAGGAGGAATGGCCCAATCCAAAAACCAACATGTATCCACGAATACATGGGGGGTGTCGACTTCCATGACCAAATGTTCGAACCCTACCTTGCCACAAGACGAACATACCAGTGGTATAAAAAAGTTTCAATTTATTTGTTTAATTTGGCCATATTCAACAGCTACGTTATATATCACAAATCCACTGAATCCCCCAAATCCTTCCTTGGCTACCAGGAGGAAATCACCACTTCCCTTGTATTCCCGAACGCCCCACCAGAAACAATTTGATCTGATGTGATTAGCAGACTCTCCGAACGCCACTTTCCCAAAAAAAACCCTCCAAAACCAACAGGCCAAAAATGTCAGAAAAAAAGCTGGCTGTGCACCAGAAGAGGAGTTAGAAGAGACACCACTTTTTATTGTCCCCAATGTCCTTCCCAACCAGGCCTCTGCAAAGTTGACTGTTTCCGCCGTTACCATACTTCACTAAATTATTAGTGAAGTATGCTAACCATAACCCTCACTTCCTGCCATTTACCTTCACACCCCTTATGCCTCTACTTGCTCTGTAACTGACCCTGGCTTGTTATTCGACCACGCTTCTGCCTACTGATTCTGTTCATACCTCTGCCTGAAATAGAACTGGCCCTGGCTTGTTATTCGACCACGCTTCTGCCTACCGATTCTGTACATACCTGATCTGAAACTGACCCTGGGCTGTTTGACCATCCCTTTTGCCTGCCTCTTGGACTGATCTTGTACCCTGCCACTGGACTAGTGGGATTCATAATACAGGGGTCTCACATATGTGAGGGGCTCCAGAATTGTTTTTCTGGATGAAGAAAACTTTTTTTTTGTTTTCTCATTCCTAGATTAGGGTCTGGAGACTCGAAGGCTTCAAAGAGATTTGGGTGGGAGAAGCCTCTACCCCTGTCCCCATTCTCTCCTGAACGAGGCCCTACTTCTACCTGCTGCCTGTAGGACCTATGCCATCATGCCTCTGCCTGTCGCATGAACTGACCACACCACATGTTCCTGCATACTACCAGGACCAATATTTTGACACTGCTGACAATCTTTGCCTGCACTGACCCTGGACTGTATATGGACAGTATCCCTGCCTATACTGACTGTGGACAGTATTCCTGCCTGTTGCCTGGACAATTGTATTCGCTTTTGATGACCAAGTAACTGCCTGCTGCCTGGACCAGTGCTATCCTCCTGTGGACAACTGCGCTACTAAAACCACAGGTAATCTTTTGTTTACCCTTTGCTCAGCAGAATGTATTTTGTGGTGTAATTCTTGGTATGTGCATGCTATGTGTCCCTAGAACACCTGACGGTGTTCCTTGTATGTGGCCAGGCTGTGTAAAAGTCTCATACATGTGGTATCGCTATACTCAGAAGGAGTAGCAGAATGTATTTTGGGGTGTAATTTTTGCTATGCACATGCTATGTGTTGGAAATATCTTATAAATGGACAACTTTGTGTAAAAAAAAATGTGTTTTCATTTTTTTTTCACATTTTCCAAAAACTTCTGGAAAAAAATGAACCATTCAAAAGACCCATTATCCCTCATAGATTATACGTTGGTGTGTTAGTTTTCCAAAATGGGGTCATTTTTTGGGCGTTTCCATTGTCCTGGTTCTCCAGGGCCTTCAAAAATGTAATAGGTAGTCGACAAGTTAGATGTGTCCTTTATGCTCCTAGAACACCTGATGGTGCTCCCTGCATGTTGGGCCTCTCTATGTGGCTAGGCTGTGAAAATGTCCCACACATGTGTTATCGCCATACGTAGTAGGAGTAACAGAATGTATTTTGGGGTGTCATTTGTGGTATACACATGCCATGTGAGAGAAATAACCTATTACAGTGACAATTTTGTGGGGGGAAAAAAATCTTAATTTTGCAAAGAATTGTGGGAAAAAATTACAACATCAAAAACCTCACCATGCATCTTACTAAACACCTTGGAATGTCTACTTTCAAAAAAGGGGTCATTTGGGGGGTATTTGTACTTTCCTGGCTTGTTCGGGTTACAAGAAATGAGATAGGCCACCAGTACATAAGGTGTGATCAATTTTTTTATGATTTGCACCACAATTTGTAGTCTCTATAACTTTCACACAGACCAAATAATATCCACTAATTTGGGTTATTTTTACCAAAGATATGTAGCAGTATAAATTGTGGACAAAATTTATGAAGAAAAATGAATACTTTGCAAAATTTTATCACAGAAACTAAGAAAAATTAGTTTTTTTTCAAAATTTTTGGTCTTTTTTCATTTATAGCACAAAAAATAAAAAACCCAGAGGTGATCAAATACCACCAAAATAAAGCTCTATTTGTATGAAAAAAAGGACAAAAAATTAATTTGGGTACAGTATTACATGACTGAGCAATTGTCATTCAAAGTGTGAGAGCACTAAAAGCTGAAAATTGGTCTGGTCACGAGGGGGTTTAGGTTACCAGTTGTCAAGTGGCTAAGTAACATATAATATGGAGTGTAGCTTATTATAGTTGGATCACTTTTACATAAATTATCCCTTACATCTACATCTGCAATAAGTCTTGTGTTGGTAACTACTAGGTGCAGTAGAGCATTATCTCTAGTTGTGGCCTTACACCATTTGACATTCCCCTGCCTCCCCACCATCACTAACTGTGAAAGTAGATGAATCTCCTCCCCCTCCCTTATTTTAGGGAGCCGATAGCATACACTCACAATTAATGTTCTGGTTGTTGTGCCCTTTGATGCTTTGAAACCACAAAGACTCTACCTCCTCGCCAGCAATGTTAACAATGTTATCCCTCATATTGACTATTAGATTGCTCTTCACATATACAAATATGTTTTCATTTTCTTTCCACATTTTCCAAAAACTTGTGGAAAACAATGACATGCTCAAAAGACTCATAATGCCTCATAGGCTCATTTTGTGAGTGTTTCCATTGCCCTGGTTCTCCAGAGCCTTGAAAAGTGTAATAGATAGTCAGGAAATAAGATGTGTAACAGGTTGTGTGTATAACGTTCCTTGGAAGGGGACAGGACGGAACGTTATACACACAACCTGTTGGGACAGATTAGCACGCCACCCCATACCGGCCGCTGTTGCCCATTCGTCTCTGCTGTTTTAGTGTGGCGCCCTTAAGCGCCTTGTTACTGTGAGTACCCATTGCGGGTATATGATTTTATGATTTTAATAAATTTAGCACATACTGCCCCATGAAGTCCTTTTTATGTTGATATATTGAGGTACAAACGGGACTGCTGTGAGGAACAGAGACACCAGTGCAAATCTATCCAGGACCCTGCATATAACATCGAACCCAGAGAGGTTCTAAGGCGCATTCTGTCCAAGCTTAATTGCAAGGTCGCACACCCTAAGGTGAGGGGTTATCACCTGGGGGGGGAGCACTTGTATGAGCGCACAGCATTTTAGTTTGTGTTCACCATAACACATGAATGGATTGTGGAAGATCAGTGGACTGTTAATTTGATCATTGCACAGCAGCACAGCACTGAATTGCATAGAATCATATGGATGCAACACCAAATCGCATGGATGCGCTTTTTTGTATTTTTTAACTTTTTATTGTTTGAACATTGCACTAATACCATATTGCATAGATGCAGCACTGAAATGCATGGATGCAACACTAAATCGGACTGTTAATTTAATCATTGCACAGCAACACAGCACTGAATTGAATAGAATCACATGGATGTAGCACCAAATCGCATGGATGTGTTTTTTTGTATTTTTCAACTTTTTATTGTTCGAACATTGCAGTAACACCATATTGCATAGATGCAGTACTGATATGCTAGGATGCAACACTAAATCGCATGGATATTTGTGTTGATTTATCTATTAATGTTTTAAAATTGCACAACCTTTGTGGAATATTTGCAATACACAGGCTTATTGGAGCACTTTTACCTACTTATTAAGTTATTGCACATTAACCACTTGCCGACCGCCGCACGACGATGTACGTCGACAGAGCGGCACGGGCAGGCAAAAGGGCTTACCTGTACGTCCTTGCCTGCCCGCGGGTGGGGGGTCCGATCGGACCCCCCCCGGTGCCTGCGGTGGTCGGCAAATGTCCCCCGGCGATCGGTGGTGAGGGGGAGGCCATCCATTCGTGGCCCCCCCCTCACGATCGCTCCCAGCCAATGGGATCATTTCCCTGCCTCTGTATTGTACACAGAGGCAGAGGAAATGATGTCATCACTCCTCGGCTCGGTATTTTCCGTTCCGGGCCGAGGAGAGAAGACTGTACTGTGAGTTACACAAACACACACACACACACAGTAGAACATGCCAGGCACACATTACACCCCGATCCCCCCCCCGATCGCCCCCCGATCCCCCCCCGATCACCCCCCTGTCACAAACTGACACCAAGCAGGTTTTTTTTTTTTTTTTTCTGATTACTGTATTGGTGTCAGTTTGTGACAGTTACAGTGTTAGGGCAGTGAGTGTTAGGCCCCCTTTAGGTCTAGGGTACCCCCTAACCCCCCCAAATAAAGTTTTAACCCCTTGATCACCCCCCGTCACCAGTGTTGCTAAGCGATCATTTTTCTGATCGCTGTATTAGTGTCGCTGGTGACGCTAGTTAGGGACGTAAATATTTAGGTTCGCCGTCAGCATTTTATAGCAACAGGGACCCCCATATACTACCTAATAAATGTTTTAACCCCTTGCTTGCCCCCTAGTTAACCCTTTCACCACTGATCACCGTATAACCGTTACGGGTGACGCTGGTTAGTTCGTTTATTTTTTATAGTGTCAGGGCACCCGCTGTTTATTACCGAATAAAGGTTTAGCCCCCTGATCGCCCGGCGGTGATATGCGTTGCCCCAGGCAGCGTCAGATTAGCGCCAGTACCGCTAACACCCACGCACGCACCGTACACCTCCCTTAGTGGTATAGTATCTGTACGGATCAATATCTGATCCGATCAGATCTATACTAGCGTCCCCAGCAGTTTAGGGTTCCCAAAAACGCAGTGTTAGCGGGATCAGCCCAGATACCTGCTAGCACCTGCGTTTTGCCCCTCCGCCCGGCCCAGCCCAGCCCACCCAAGTGCAGTATCGATCGATCACTGTCACTTACAAAACACTAAACGCATAACTGCAGCGTTCGCAGAGTCAGGCCTGATCCCAAGCACAAGTAGTGTCCCGCTGCCACCAAAAAGACAAACACAGGCCCGTCGTGCCCATAGTGCCCTTCCTGCTGCATTCGCCAATCCTAATTGGGAACCCACCGCTTCTGCAGCGCCCGTACTTCCCCCATTCGCATCCCCAAACAAATGCAGTCGGCTGCATGAGAGGCATTTTCTTTATGTCCTCCCGAGTACCCCTACCCAGCGAACCCCCACTAAAAAGATGTCGTGTCTGCAGCAAGCGCGGATATAGGCGTGACACCCGCTATTATTGTCCCTCCTGTCCTGACAATCCTGGTCTTTGCATTGGTGAATGTTTTGAATGCTACCATTCACTAGTTGAGTATTAGCGTAGGGTACAGCATTGCACAGACTAGGCACACTTTCACAGGGTCTCCCAAGATGCCATCGCATTTTGAGAGACCCGAACCTGGAACCGGTTACAGTTATAAAAGTTAGTTACAAAAAAAAGTGTAAAAAAAAAAAAAAAAAAACACAAACAAAAATATAAAAAAAAAAAAAAAATTGTTGGCGTTTTATTGTTCTCTCTCTCTCTATTCTCTCTATTGTTCTGCTCTTTTTTACTGTATTCTATTCTGCAATGTTTTATTGTTATTATGTTTTATCATGTTTGCTTTTCAGGTATGCAATTTTTTATACCTTACCGTTTATTGTGCTTTATTGTTAACCATTTTTTTGTCTTCAGGTACGCCATTCACGACTTTGAGTGGTTATACCAGAATGATGCCTGCAGGTTTAGGTATCATCTTGGTATCATTCTTTTCAGCCAGCGGTCGGCTTTCATGTAAAAGCAATCCTAGCGGCTAATTAGCCTCTAGACTGCTTTTACAAGCAGTGGGAGGGAATGCCCCCCCCAACGTCTTCCATGTTTTTCTCTGGCTCTCCTGTCTCAACAGGGAACCTGAAAATGCAGCCGGTGATTCAGCCAGCTGACCATAGAGCTGATCAGAGACCAGAGTGACTCCAAACATCTCTATGGCCTAAGAAACCGGAAGCTACGAGCATTTTATGACTTACATTTCGCCGGATGTAAACAGCGCCATTGGGAAATTGGGAAAGCATTTTATCACACCGATCTTGGTGTGGTCAGATGCTTTGAGGGCAGAGGAGAAATCTAGGGTCTAATAGACCCCAATTTTTGCAAAAAAGAGTACCTGTCACTACCTATTGCTATCATAGGGGATATTTACATTCCCTGAGATAACAATAAAAATGATTTAAAAAAAAATGAAAGGAACAGTTTAAAAATAAGATAAAAAAATAATAATAATAAAGAAAAAAAAAAAAAGCACCCCTGTCCCCCCTGCTCTGGCGCTAAGGCGAACGCAAGCGTCGGTCTGGCGTCAAATGTAAACAGCAATTGCCCCATGCATGTGAGGTATCACCGCGAACGTCAGATTGAGGGCAGTAATTTTAGCAGTAGACCTCCTCTGTAAATCTAAAGTGGTAACCTGTAAAGGCTTTTAAAGGCTTTTAAAAATGTATTTAGTTTGTCGCCACTGCACGTTTGTGCGCAATTTTAAAGCATGTCATGTTTGGTATCCATGTACTCGGCCTAAGATCATCTTTTTTATTCCATCAAACATTTGGGCAATATAGTGTGTTTTAGTGCATTAAAATGTAAAAAAGTGTGTTTTTTCCCCAAAAAATGCGTTTGAAAAATCGCTGCGCAAATACTGTGTGAAAAAAAAAAAATGAAACACCCACCATTTTAATCTGTAGGGCATTTGCTTTAAAAAAAAATATAATGTTTGGGGGTTCAAAGTAATTTTCTTGCAAAAAAAAATATTTTTTTATGTAAACAATAAGTGTCAGAAAGGGCTTTGTCTTCAAGTGGTTAGAAGAGTGGGTGATGTGTGACATAAGCTTCTAAATGTTGTCACTAAATGATATATTGCTCAAACATGCCATGGGAATATGTGAAATTACACCCCAAAATACATTCTGTTGCTTCTCCTGAGTACGGGGATACCACATGTGTGAGACTTTTTGGGAGCCTAGCCGCGTACGGGACCCCGAAAACCAAGCACCGCCTTCAGGCTTTCTAAGGGCGTGAATTTTTGATTTCACTCTTCACTGCCTATCACAGTTTCGGAGGCCATGGAATGCCCAGGTGGCATAAACCCCCCCCAAATGACCCCATTTTGGAAAGTAGACACCCCAAGCTATTTGATGAGAGGTATAGTGAGTATTTTGCAGACCTCAGTTTTTGTCACAAAGTTTTGAAAATTGAAAAAAGAAAAAAAAAATTTTTTTTCTCGTCTTTCTTTATTTTCAAAAACAAATGAGAGCTGCAAAATACTCACCATGCCTCTCAGCAAATAGCTTGGGGTGTCTACTTTCCAAAATGGGGTCATTTGGGGGGGGTTTGTGCCACCTGGGCATTCCATGACCTCCGAAACTGTGATAGGCAGTGAGGAGTAAAATCAAAAATGTACGCCCTTAGAAATCCTGAAGGCAGTGATTGGTTTTCGGGGCCCCGTACGCGGCTAGGCTCCCAAAAAGTCCCACACATGTGGTATCCCCATACTCAGGAGAAGCAGCTAAATGTATTTTGGGGTGCAATTCCACATATGCCCATGGCCTGTGTGAGCAATATATCATTTAGTGACAACTTTGTGCAAAAAAAAAAAAAATGTGTCACTTTCCCGCAACTTGTGTCAAAATATAAAACATTCCATGGACTCAACATGCCTCAAAGCAAATAGCTTGGGGTGTCTACTTTCCAAAATGGGGTCATTTGGGTGGGTTTTATGCCATCTGGGCATTTTATGGCCTTCAAAACTGTGATAGGTAGTGAGGAGTAAAATCAAAAATGTACGCCTTTAGAAATCCTGAAGGCGGTGATTGGTTTTCGGGGCCCCGTACGCGGCTAGGCTCCCAAAAAGTCCCACACATGTGGTATCCCCATACTCAGGAGAAGCAGCTAAATGTATTTTGGGGTGCAATTCCACATATGCCCATGGCCTGTGTGAGAAATATATCATTTAGTGACAACTTTTTGTAATTTTTTTTTTTTTTGTCATTATTCAATCACTTGGGACAAAAAAAATGAATATTCAATGGGCTCAACATGCCTCTCAGCAAATTCCTTGGGGTGTCTACTTTCCAAAATGAGGTCATTTGTGGGGGTTTTGTACTGCCCTGCCATTTTAGCACCTCAAGAAACGACATAGGCAGTCATAAATTAAAGGCTGTGTAAATTCCAGAAAATGTACCCTAGTTTGTAGGCGCTATAACTTTTGCGCAAACCAATAAATATACACTTATTGACATTTTTTTTACCAAAGACATGTGGTCGAATACATTTTGGCCTAAATGTATGACTAAAATTGAGTTTATTGGATTTTTTTTAGAACAAAAAGTAGAAAATATAATTTTTTTTCAAAATTTTCGGTCTTTTTCCGTGTATAGCGCAAAAAATAAAAACGGCAGAGGTGATCAAATATCATCAAAAGAAAGCTCTATTTGTGGGAAGAAAAGGACGCAAATTTCGTTTGGGTACAGCATTGCATGACCGCGCAATTAGCAGTTAAAGCGACGCAGTGCCGAATTGTAAAAAGTGCTCTGGTCAGGAAAGGGGTAAAACCTTCCGGGGCTGAAGTGGTTAATGTATATTAATAGTATAAATGTTGGCCAAGATTTATAAAGAAAAATTACTTATTTGAAAAATGTTATAATAGAAACTAAAAATAAGTTTTTTTTTTCAAAATTTTCACCAAGTCTCGGTTCCTAGTTTGGACCAAGCCTCCTTCTGGCCTATCTTTATGGTCATAGTAGGCAAGCCTCATTTCCATTCAGGAGCCAAGACCAAACCTCACTTTAGTTTCCAAATCGATTATTCCCTATGCATAATTCTTGGTTGCAAGGATCATCTTAGCTAAAACCAAACCTCGATCCAGATATCAAACTAAAAAATGTTGCCGTGCTAAACATAGATATTAAATAAACAAGTGTCCATAAAGTGTTAACAACTGGTGCTGTTTTAAATAGTGCAAATGAATTCCTTGATGAACATCCAGTAGCAATGAGTATAATTGATGTGTGTTTTGATTACCCAAGTGCACGTCCACCGATATTGTTATAAAATGCCAAATGCCAAATTATAAGAGTCTAGACAGGCGTGATAAGTATAGAAGATCCAATCAGCTTCCTCTATTATATTGCAGGTGGCAGTACGGTCATGGCTGATGGTAAAGTTTACTCCATAGTAGGGCCAATGAAGGAAAAATAAACAGCCACATAGTGTAAAAACTGCTTGATAGTTTATTAAATGAAATCAGTGTTAAGCACAGAACGGCCCCAGAGGACGTTAATTCTAACAAAACGCATCGGATGGAGTCCATGTCCATGAGGCACCACGCACGCAAATCCTGTATAGTGGTCGATCGACTTCTAGGATGTCTTGGATCTATTAATGCTCATTTAATACCGGCTTTCTGTAAGTGTTTAGCACTGATTTATTTTAATAGATTGTCAAGCAGTTTTACACTATGTGGCTTTTTGTGATAATCAGTGCCCTGATTATCTGTACAGTTCTTCCCTGTGAGGAAATGCCACTGTTCTCTCCTCACACGCCTGTCAGTGAGAGGAAAAGAATGCTGATAACTAGCATTTCCTTGTTTACATGTGATCAGCTGTGATTGGACACAGCAGATCACATGGGTAAAGAGCCTCATCATCGGCTCTTTATCGAGATTGGTGATGCAGTGGGACAACGTCATATGAAATCGTCCCAGAATGAGAGAGCCGCCATCCGCCTGTCAATTCAGAATACAATACAATATATGTACGGTCTAAAGGAAAGAAGGGAAAGGGAAGACATAATTGACACCTTTAACCACTTGCCTACAGGGCACTTACACCCCTTCCTGCCCACGCCATTTTTCAGCTTCCAGTGCTGTCGCACGTTGCATGACAATTGCGCGGTCATGCTACCCAAATGAAATTTTTATCATTTTCTTCACACAAATAGAGATTTCTTTTGGTGGTATTTAATCACTGCTGGGTTTTTAATTTTTTACTTAAAAAAAGACCAAAAATTTTGAAAAAAAATGTTTTACTTAGTTTCTGTCAGTAAATTTTGTAAATAGGTGATTTTTCTCATTCACTAATGTGCACTGATGAGGCAGCACTGATGACACTGATAAGCTAAACTAGTGGGCATTGATGAGGCGGCACTTATGGGCACTGATTAGGTGGCACTGATGAGGAGGCACTAATATGCCGCACTTATGGGCACTGACGGATGCGGCTCTTCACAGAGATCGGGGCCGCGCAGTGTCCTAGCAACATGTGTGAGAGCGTCTGTTCTGGGACGCCGTCATATGACAGCATCCCTGAAAGAGAGACGCTCTTCCTCACTGTAATTTGACGGTGGGTGGGCGGCAAGTGGTTAAATACATCAAGGGGGTGAATAAAGTTCAGGAGGGAAGTTTTTTCAATATGTATCCGAAATCAAGAACATGGGGATGTAACCTCAAACTAACTGTAATGCCCCGAACACACGGTTCTTTTTTTTTTCGGACATTCCGACAACAAAATCCTAGGATTTTTTCCGACGGATGTTGGCTCAAACTTGTTTTGTCTACACACGGTCGCACAAAGTTGTCGGAATTCCCGATCGCCAACCACGCGGTCATGTACACCACGTACGACGAGACTAGAAAAGGCCAGTTCAAAACCAAGCGCGGCACCCTTTGGGCTCCTTTTGCTAATCTCGTGTTAGTAAAAGTTTGGTGAGAGACAATTCGCGCTTTTTCAGACTCGTGGCTTTCAGATCATTTTCTGCCATTCAGTTTGTGCTTGTGGGTTTGTATCTGCTCTTCAGTGCATGCAAGCAAGTTCCGCGTGACTTTGATTAGTCATTGTATTCTTGTTCGTTCGTTACTGTTTTTCAGGTCGCTCTTCACAGGCCTTGCTGTTCTTCAGTGAGTTCTGTTACTTCGTTCTGAGCAGCCCACCGTTTTCTAGCCATGTTGCGTATGCGTACTCCTCGTAGAGTTCGTGCTGTGGGGGGGCTTGGTGTTGGGGTCCTGACCTTGACACAAGTCCAGTCTATGAACAGGGTGGGGAGGAGTTCATGGACCAAGAATTGGTTGCTCCAGCGTGACCAGTTCTTTCATATGCCTTTGCTCCGTGAGATCTGTGAGAATAATCCTGATGATTTCAGGAACTTTCTCAGGATGACGGACCCCGTGTTTCACCATTTGTTGGCTTTGCTGACCCCTTATATTAGCAGGCAGGATACCTGCATGAGGCAAGCCATCACTCCGGAGCAGAGGCTCGTCGCTACCCTGCGGTATTTGGCGACAGGGAGAAGCCTGCAGGACTTAAAGTTCTCAACAGGCATCTCCCCCCAGGCTCTGGGAATCATTATCCCAGAGACCTGTTCTGCCATCATACAGGTCCTGCAGAAGGAGTATATGAAGGTAAGATTTATCCTTTAATATCACATTTTATTGTATTGAATGTTTGCTAATATATTGTATTTCTTTCCTCATTCCCTAATTACCATGTTTGTAATATGCTGTGAATGTCCCCTTTGTCCTCATGCATGCTGGAATTTTACGTAATTATTATTTTAGGTCCTTCATACATATTTGCTCTTCAAAAAGCTCCCCAGCATGGTGTCTCCTGACCCTATATTCACCTCATGTAGTCACTTAACAATGTATTTTTTCTGCTCCATAGTAGTGCTTTACCCCAAACACCCCCTAAAATGTTTTTAAGTGTTATTTTTGCTTTAAATTCTGGCAGAGTGCCAGAGGCTTTTTTTTGGTGTTGTCCCCAAATAATTTTTAGTAACCCTCCCTCCACCAACTGCTAAGTCAGCTGATCCCAATTCTCTATCCTCAATCATCTATCTGCTGACTTTGCCAAACCCATACACACTATACCCATCTCTTTAGTGCTCAGATTTATGGATGAATTCCCCAAAGCATGTAGTGCAAGGGCCTGCCTGTATACTTTCAAATGGTACTGTTTAAAGTTTTTGTATCCTATTATTATCTTGATAGGTAATAGCACAATGTCCAAATGTGCTCAAATGTGTACTGTGGGTATTTATATCTTTGTATTATGACACTTCTTACCTGTCCAGTGGGCTGTCAATAGTGTAGCTAAGGAGGGGCTGTTCCAAGTAATACCCATTATATAGGCATTCATCTCTCAATGAAGTGAAGAGGGTTACCTGTCCAAGATTTCGACACACCCCTTATAATGTTAGAAATGGCCCATGAGAGGGGGGGGAATATGATAGGTGTACCTTATACTTTGGCGTTGTTAAATTCCCCTTAATAAATGCTATCTGGAGGTTGCCCCATAATGTTTGTGCCTAATCTGCTTGCCATGTTTCTGAGAAAAAATAGTAATGTTTTATTTTTTCCCTCAACAGTTTCCTTCCACGCCACAGGAATGGCAGACTGTGGCCTCCCACTTTGCCCAGCTGTGGGACTTTCCTAACTGCGGAGGGGCAATTGATTTGAAACACGTCCACATCTTCCCACCACCCAACTCGGGGTCGTACTATTTCAACTATAAGGGGTTCAATAGTATAGTGATGTTGGCGGTGGTGTCGGCTACTTAAGACTTCCTGTATGTGGACGTGGGGAAGAATGGCCGGATGTCCGATGGTGGAGTCATCGCCCAGACGAAGTTCTACAGGCATCTCCAGAATGGCAGCTTGGACTTGCCAGCTCCAGAGGACAATGTGGAAGGACACCCATTCGTGTTCATTGCTGATGAAGCGTATGCGCTGGGGGACCACCTGATGCGGCCATTCCCGATGAGGACCCTCACCCCAGAACAGAGGGTTTTTATTTACCGGCTGGCCAGAGTCCGAAGAGTGGTGGAGAACACATTTGGAATCCTGGCCAGCCACTTCCGCCTATTTCTGACACCCATCCATATGGCGGAGTATAAACTGAACCATATTATACTGGCGTGCTGTATTCTCCATAACTTTTTAAGGAAACATTCGGCCAACTATGCTGGCTCAGTTGGGCCTGAGGCCGGAATGATACATGAAACCACACTGACGGCGCTTGAAAGCGGCCGTCCTGGCTTGCCCTCCCTGAGTGCCTGAGATGTCCGGTTACACTACCTGGAGTTCTTTGCGGGTAGGGGGGCCATCAATATGCCAGCAAATATGTGAAGCCTTTTTATAATAAAAAAAAAAATAAATTCTTTGTGGACATTTACTGCTTGTGTTTGTTTTAGCTGACCCTGACAGAAATGTATTGAGTGCAGAAAATGGCATGATTGTGTAACCTTATTATACAAAGCACTGTTGGCTGTTACTTACTAAATGCAAAAACACATTTCACTACAAGTGCACTTGCAACTGCACTGAACCTGCACTTGTAGTGCAAAGTGGATTTGCCCTTAGGAAATAACCCCCATTTTCGCTGAAAACAGCAATTACATCACCCCAAAAGTGTTGTAGTGTTGAGACAATAATCCACACATTCTTGATTAACCAACTTTTTTATACCTGCACAATCACATGTGCATTTACCAAAGGTTTTTAAAACAAACCAACATGTTTGTTGTATAACAGTTTTAGGGGTGGCATTATCAAAAATAGAAATGTCCATTTACGATAAAACAGGCCTGTGTAAAACCAACAAGAAAGACAAAAAACTTGAACTTACAAAGTTCACATATGGTAAAACTTGAAGGCAATATCAGACATCAGTATTTAGGAACTGGGTTTGATATTGCGTTTAGATGGTAGGGAAATCACCCCTGGAAAAGCCAAATTTGGAAGATGCACACCAATTTAGGAATGTCAACATGTGCTATCTGCCATCACGAGGGATCAAGGGACGAGTTTTGGGGAGCAAGCCCTTCCTCACCACTACTTTATAATTGAGGAAGGGGTTGCACCCCCAAAACGTGTCCATTGCTCTCCCATGATGGCAGATAGCACATGTTGGCACACTGTGTGCATCCTCCAAATGCAGCTTTTCAAAACATTGCAAAAAGATTTAAAACATTGGACCACAATCAAAAAAGTAATTTTGTGGGGTTTTAAATTCGCCCCAAAACATCAATGATGTTATTATTTTTTATCACATCATTTATTTTTTTCTGGATGTTTTGCAATTCTACATTACACCCCATGATCTCCCCGATCAGGATCTGGGCACTTTCAGATGTGAAAGTATCTCGATCCCTAACATCACGATCACCTAAAAAGAGAGTAACCAAACAAAAACAGGTATAAAAAATCTGCCACCATCCATCTCTTACCTGAGCCTGTGGTCGCAGACACTCACCTGTTGTGGTGCCAATTTCCACCACATCTTCTTCCACCTCCTGCTCTTCTTGGGTTGGGGGTGTTTCACCTTCTTCTATAGGTGGGGGGTCTGTGGTCTCCTCGGATGAGGGGTGTCCTCCGAGTCTTTTCTCCCCTATGTAAAACAAAAATGGTATAATTAGCACACAGATATCTGATGGCAGAACTATAAATAGGAAACATTGCTTGGAAGTGGGGTACAATTGTCTATTTTAGCCGAGTTCCAAGATGTCGTTTTTTTATTGGCCTTTGTCAAGCTGCAATACTTTACCTGTTTAGTACAAGCTTCACAGATGTAGCCCCCCTCTATAGTATACAGTGGAGCACCTGTGTACCCCCCCTAATAAAAATGGTGTTCTTGTGTCCCACACTAGTGCTCCAGTGTCCAGATGTGAAACCAGCTGCTCAGTGTCCTCTCCTTACACAGAATCTAGTTTGCATTTCATTCTAGTAACAAACCCATCTACACAAACAAATATTTGGCATCCAAGTAGGCCCTAAAAAATGTGGCGAAATGCATATGGCCTAAACAATGTTGTTCTAGAGGCCGAAATAAAAATGTTTGATACGAACGAATAATGGGCCCATGAACATTAAAGTTGCCCTTTTAAACTGTACAATTAAGAAAAGCATATGGAGCAGCACGAACGTAATAAAGACAAAAAGAATAGGAACACAGCACAACTACTTACTTTTTTGCAGCACTCTCCGGATCTTTCTGTACTGCTCTGGCTCTCTTAATTTCAGGTCCGACCACCGCTTCCTGAGCTGATCTTGCGATCGTCGTACCCTGAAATTCCTGTGAAGACTTTTGACCACTTTCGCAATGATCTTGGCCTTTCTGATATTGGGGTTGGGGTAAGGCCCATACTTCCCATCATAGTCGGCCTTCTTCAGGATGTCGACCATCTCCAACATCTCCCCAAAGGACATATTTGTGGCCTTAAATCGTCTCCTTCTGGATCGGGACGTGTCCGGATCCGGGTTTTCCTCCTCCTCGTTCCTGTAATTATCACGCACCTGCTGTGACTCCGCCATGTGCTCTTCCCCCACTGCGCCGAACAAAAAGGGGCGGGGAATAGAATAGAAAGAACGTCAGGGGCGGGCGGAGTTACACGCATGCGCAGTGCATATAAAGCGTAACACGCGTGCGTATTACGTACGATCTGTGAGCGGAGGAAGGAGCATTGGATGCGCCGATCGTAAGAACGAAGGTAAGAGACAAACTTGTGCCTATACTGCTTCTACATTGAGGCCTATATTGTAACAATATTAGGAGAGTTTTGACTGACATTAGGCTTTGTCTTGTGTTGTATCTTGCAGTGAACATGGATATGCTAGTGAAAGACAATGACTTCATGTCACTATTCATAGATATGTTAAGGGAGCTGCCATGTCTGTGGGTGATTAAACACCCACATTACAAGAACCAAGCAAAGAGGAAGGCAGCACTGGAGCAATTGTGTGAAATTGTGAAGCAGGTGATCCCCACGGCAGACATCACCTATTTAAAGATCTTAATTGGTGGCCTGAGGAGCACATATGTAAGGGAGCGCAAGAAAGTCCTGGATTCACAGAGATCCGGAGCAGCAGATGACATCTATGTCCCCAGGATGTGGTACTATGACAGGCTGCATTTTCTGGCAGGCCAGACTGAACCCAGGCCATCCCTCTCTAGTCTTCCTTCCACGCTTCCTTCCCCCCCGGCTGAGGCTTCTGACGCCCAACCTGGGCCTTCCAGGCCACATGTGGAGGGGCCCAGATTGAGCCAGGTATAGCATTCCTCTAAATATTTCTGCTTGTCCAATCAATGATGTTAACTAGATGTTAGTTGGGAGTACTAATTTAGGATTGTGATTGATGAAGCAAAAACTAAAACCATGTCCCTTTTTCATACACAGGGAAGTCTCAGCCAGGAGGTAGCCAGGGCCGAGCCGGCTGGCTGATCTGCAGGTCCCTCCACCCCCCCTGGAAAGAGAAAGTGGCAGGAGGAGGAGTGCCCCAGAGAAGGCTGCCAGAGGACTCTTTTGGAGGGCTACAGAGGTCCTGGGAGCACACCAGACCGTGGAGGAGGACATTGCTGCCGTCATTGCATATAAAATGCAGAGGATGGAGGAGGGCCAACAAGTCATGTGTGAGTCGCTCATATTGGAGGCTCTTTACAAAGGTATGAGGGGCCAAATTACAGCTCAGACACACCTTTGCGATGATCCTCCTCCTGCAGGTCCTCCTCCTCATCCTCCCTCTCCTCCAGGTCCTCCCAGTCCTCCTCCAGGTCCTACTCCTCCTCCTGCCACATCTCCAACTGCACAGCCACAGCCGGGAAGGAAGCGTGGAAGGAAGACCAGAAAGTGAGGACCCTGGATCCAGTCTGGTCGGCCAAAAAATGCAGCCTCTTGTGGTACCACAGCCTGGGGACACACATGTCATCTGCTGCTTTCCAGATCTCTGTGAATTCTGGACCAGACTGCCCTCCCTTACATAAGGACTCCTCAGGCCACCAATTTTGATGTTCAAGAATTGATGTCTGCCGTAGGGGTCCCAGGCTTCGCTAATTTCTCCTGTTGATCCAGCGTTGCCTCACTCTTTGTTTGGTTCTGAGCCCTTAATAAAGGATTTTTTGTTTGAATTATACTTGCCTATGTGTGTTTTACTTCAAAAAGGACAGTTGGTTTGTGAGGATTCAGGTACATTTCAAATATACAATGTGAAATGAACAAGGGACACCAACAACAAACAATCTCCTTGAGATTAAATAATAAAAGATATCAATGGTGTTGGGGTAACTTGACACACAAAACACACACAAAAATATTCTGGAGTAAAAATAAAAATAACATTGAACAAAGATCAGCCTTGGAAAAAATACAAACATTAAATCTAAAAAAAAAGGCTTAAAATCCCAAAAAAAAAAAAACATTCTGTCAGATGTGACAACTAATAACAATATATTCAGGGAATCCCAATAAAAAAACAAAATAAAAACTTTGTGAGAAGTGTGTGTGAATATGAGCAGCAAAACTACTTAATTCTTCGCACATTATAAAGAAGAAGAGAGTGCGCTATATTAAACCATTTTTGACATTGCAGCGTGACGAAAGTGCTGTATCCATTGTGAACGCTAAGTTTACCAGAACGACCTGTTCCATGCTGGAATTTCTTCTGAGCATGCGTGGCACTTTGTGCGTCGAAACAGGCCACACACGGTCGGAATTGACGCGATTTTGTTGTCGGAAAATTTTATCTCCTGCTCTCCAACTTTGTGTGTCGGAAAATCCGAAGGAAAATGTCCGATGGAGCCCACACACTGTTGGAATTTCCGACAACACGCTCCGATCGGACATTTTCCATCGGAAAATCTGACCATGTGTACGGGGCATTAGAATGTTCAAAACTACTTTTAGAAAGTTTTTTTTTTTTTACTGAAAGGTTAGCTGATGCTTGGAATAAATGTCCACCAGAGGTAGTTAGACAGTCAACAGTAAATGGCTTCAAACATGCTTGGGACAAACATAGATCTATACTCAGACAAAAAGTTAAAGTGGAGTTCCACCCACTTTTACAACTCTTCAGCATCCCTCACTAAACTGTGCACTGTAAACCAATTGGATACTTAAAAAAAAAATTCTCAGCACCTATTGTATGTCTGCTGTATTCATTTTTCACTTTCTCCTCCCTGGCCGTGGCCCATCGCATCATTTTCTGTTTCCAATGCCTTCTGGGAAGGGGCGGCAACTTCCTCTGACACTGCCGTTGCTATGGAAACCTGACCTGAAACCTACTACACTGCTTGTGCTGCACTGAGCATGTGCGAGATCTGCAAGGATGAGATCCAGAAAGAAATACAGTCTGGCTTCAGATGCCCACACTTAAGATGGCCACGGCCTGCTGTAAGTTTATAAAAAAACAAACTACTGCTATAAATTAACAAAACAGACCTTAGTTTACAGACTAACTTTACTAGAATACATTAAGCTTGTGTATTATAGGGGGATTTTTATTTAAAAAGTATAATTTCGGCCGGAACACCACTTTAATGAAAAAAAAAACCTAAAAACAAAAAGGGTAGCCTTTGATAATGTCCTTTGGGAACCCTGTGGAAGGGACGAAACACAACAGTTGACCGCGGGTGGTGACCTCCAATCCGGCCGGTGACACGCAGGTGGCAGGAGACTTCCGGTTTCTGGTTCATGCTGATTTTAAGCTTGTTTTATAATGCACAATGTGAGTGTAATATTGTGATTTTTACCACAATTCTTTTAATAAATGGAATTATACTATACACTTCCTCTTTATTTGCCATTATACTACACGTGAGGAGAATCTGAGCCTACGGGGGGAGCACGGATTGCACTGATTTTGTTTACACAACACTTAGCACTACAGCGCTTTAATACCCTACTGAGAATATCACTAATAGTGATGGACTTTTTTTTAGTTTTGGTTTTGAATTTAGATTTTTTTTTAATCGTGATCTTGGACATTTGAATCAATATATATATATTGATATATATATGATATATATATATATATATATATATATATATATATATATATATATATATATATATATATATATATATATCATCACACAAAGTGAGTACACCTCTCACATTTTTAAAAATATTTTATTATATTTTTTCATGTGACAACACTGAAGAAGTTGCACTTTGCTACAATGTAAAGTCGTGAGTGTACAGCTTGTATAGTAGTGTAAATTTGCTGTCCCCTCAAAAGAAAATAACATACAGCCATTATTGTCTAAACCGCTGGCAACAAAAGTGAGTACACCCCTAAGTGAAAATGTTCAAATTGGGCCCAAAGAGTCAATATTTTGTGTGGCCACCATTATTTTCCAGCACTGCCTTAATCCTCTTGGGCATGGAGTTCACTTGAGCTTCACAGGTTGCCACTGGAGTCCCCTTCCACTCCTTATCACGGAGCTGGTGGATGTTAGAGACCTTGCGCTCCTCCTCCTTCTGTTTGAGGATGTCCCACAGATGCTCAATAGGGTTTAGGTCTGAAGCCATCTTAGCCAGTCCACCACCTTTACTCTCAGCTTCTTTACCAAGGCAGTGGTCGTCTTGGAGGTATGTTTGGGGTCGTTATCATGTTGGAATATTGCCCTGCAGCCCAGTCTCTGAAGGGATGGGATCATGCTCTGCTTCAGTATGTCACAGTACATGTTGGCATTCATGGTTCCCTCAATGAACTGTAGCTCCCCAGTGATGGAGCAGCACTCATACAGCCCCAGACCATGGCACTCCCACCACAATGCTTGACTGTACACAAGACACACTTGTCTTTGTGCTCCTCACCTGGTTGGCACCACACACGCTTGACACCATCTGAACCAAATAAGTTTATCTTGGTCTCATCAGACCATAGGACATGGTTCCAGTAATCAATGTCCTTAGTCTGTTTGTCTTAAGCAAACTGTTTGCAGGCTTTCTTGTGCATCATCTTTAGAAGAGGCTTCCTTCTGGGATGACAGCCATGCAGACCAATTTGATGCAGTGTCTGGCAAATGGTCTGAGCACTGACAGGCTAAACCCCCACCCCTTCAACCTCTGCAGCAATGCTGGCAGCACTCATATGTCTATTTCCCAAAAACAACCTTCGGATATGACTCTGACCATGTGCACTCAACTTCTTCAGGGTCTTGGCAATCTTCTTATAGCCTAGGCATCTTTATGTAGAGCAACAATTCTTTTTTTTAGATCCTCAGAGAGTTCTTTGCCATGAGGTGCCATGTTGAACTTCCAGTGACCAGTGTGAGAGAGTGAGAGCGATAACACTAAATTTAACACACCTGCTCCACATTCACACTTGAGACCTTGTAACACTAATAAGTCACATGACACTGGGGAGGGAAAATGGCTAATAGGGCTCAATTTGGACCTTTCCACTTAGGGTTGTACTCACTTTTTTTGCAAGTGGTTTAGAAATTAATGGCTGCGTGTTGAGTTATTTTGAGGTAATAGCAAATTTACACTGTTCTACAAGCTGTACTTTACATTGTAGCTAAGTGTCATTTCTTCAGTGTTGTCACATGAAAAGATAATATATATATATATATATATATATATATATATATATATATATATATATATATACCGTATATACTCGAGTATAAGTCATTCAGAGTATAAGTCGAGGCCCTAATTTACCACAAAAAAATGGGAAAAACTTATTGACCCGAGTATAAGACTAGGGTGAGAAATGCACAGCTACTGTAAGTGGAAAAGAGGGTCAACGATGCCCATTTGCAGCCTCACTGTGCCCATTTGTAGCCATAGGTCCCCCGAACTTCAAACTTGGTAGTTAAGGGTTCCTAGATGTCCCCAGAGCTGCAGCCAAAATTTGGGGTCTCTGAACCCAAAGGGTCCCAAAATAACATTGCTGCAGATGGACACAGTTGACCGAATTTGGGGCCCTGTATCTTGGGGCCACTTAGTGCTAAAAACCCCAAATTTGGTGTGCAAACCCAGTGAAACTAGCAATTTTGGGGTTCCTAGCACTAAGTGGCCCTGAGATACGGGGCCTCAAATTCGGTTCAGAAAATGAAATTTTTTGCTGCAGAAAAGTGCTTGACTCCAGCATAAGTCGAGGGGGGCACTTTCAGCACAAAAAAATGTGCTGAAAAACTCGACTTATACTCGAGTATATACGGTATATATTAGGGTGTTTCATTTTCTAATGGAAAAAAAATAAACTGTAAAAGTTTTGAAGACTTTGCTTACGCCCCGAGTCTGAGTGATGTGAAAGATTTATATGCTAAATTTCAAGAAGATTGGATAATAGTTAGAGGTTACACACTGATCTGTTTTGTAAAAGTAGGCAAAAAATACACTTTTTCAATGGTAATTACTTTTATTGGGAAAACTAGAAATCACAAACTTAAAATACTATTAAAACTATACACTAAGATTATTGGTAATATGATAGGCAAAACATGTGTTATATTAATCAAATTTGAATGATGCAATCCCTTGTTTTGTTCGCTTGGTGACTTTTCTGTGATGCTCGACTACTTTCAACAAGAATTGTTTTTGTTGTTCATCCCTGACCGATTTGTTATACTTTTTTTTATCAGAGCAATTCCTCTTTCTGCGGTATCATTGACAACCTTAAGAGCATTCAAATGGCTTCTTAGAGAATCACTGCAGTATTCTGTCACGTCGTGGATTAAAACAATTCAAAGAATGTCTTTGTTTTATAAGTAACTAAATGGCTCAGGTCTTTTCCTTCAAAAACCATGTTTTTACCATCTAATAGTTTCACTTCCTTTTTCTTTGCAGGTTTGGTTTCTAAATTTTTAGTCATATTTTTCTTAACAGCCTGAGTAATAAGTTCGTCCAAAAAAGCAAATCCTATTTGTGACAGATACCAAAGGTGTCTCTTAGCAACTGTGAGAGCACATTTTTTGATGTCTGCATCTGGGTAAGTGCTCAAAAGCTGTAGCATATCCAAATCATTCTTTGGAGCCCATCGACTTACAAGTACCTCATGCCAAAAGCGAACATATATGAGGCTGACAAAATGTGCAACCCGTTTCATTCCTTCCAATTGTCGTTGAGGAATATTCAACCGTTTAGTGAAGAGGACAATTTTAAGTGCATATATTGCCTTTGCCATCCACCTTGCTTGATGCAGTGCCCCTGTGATCAGGAAACTGAAGTCGTTTTTAGACCAACCTCCTAGGTACAGGAGAGAGAGTTGTAATAACTCTTTGTAGTCTTCTCTTGGAAGACTTTCGTCTTTTAGGACATTTTGGATGTAGTTAACCATTTTCACTTGTTGTTCTTCTAGAAAGCTTGAACGGTACTTTCTTCATCCAGCATTGTTGTATATGACATCTTATCAAGTGAAGCCCACAGACTTTGCTGTGATAAAAGTGATCAATGTGTGCAACCCCTAAATATTACCCAATCTTCTTGAAATTTGGCATATATATCTTTTACATCACTGAGACTCGGGGCGTAAGCAAAGTCATATGAAAGTCACATGGGATCATTTGGAAAAATGAAACACCCTAATATAATATATATATATTTATATATATATATATATATATATATATATATATATATATATATATATATATATATATATATATATATGTTTAATGTGATGTATATTGTTATCAATATTCACAGTGAGAGCACCCTTTTTTACATACATGCATGATTTAGAGGCATCACACCTTTGAAGGAGCAGCAACCTCACATTTTCACAATTTGGTACAATTGGTTAATAATATATATCTTTTTAGTTGGTTGATGCACTACACCTGTTAGCGCGGGTATATGTGTATACGTACACACCTATTTATAGTGGGACTTTGATAGTGTGGCAATCTGACACTAACTGACACTGGGTGGGAACTGACTAACTGACAATGACATCAGCAGTGACACCCATACAATTATTAGTGCTAATACTGTACATGTTTTCTTTTTAAATGTCACTTTTGCTGTAGCACATCCTACAGCAAGAATGAAAAAAAATTGTGTAGTCTCCCTTAAAATTAATACCATACCCTTTGAGTACCTCACACAAAAACAAAAAACAAAAAGGAACAAGGTCCCCCTAAAAATTCATCCCAGACCCTTAATCCAAGCATGCAGCATGAGTGGTGAGAAAAGGAGGGGATGAGAGTGTGCCCTCCCTCCTAAACCATACCAGGCAACATGTCCTCTACTTGGGAACCCCCCTAGCAAAGCACTTTGTCCCAATGTTGATAAGGACAAGGGCATCTACCCCTCAACCCTGGCTGTTGGTGTGGGGGTTTGTAGGTGGGGGGCTTATCAGAATCTGGAAGCTGCCTTTAAAAAAAGGGGTCCATAAGTATTGCCTACCCCTTGTGAATAAATAAAGGGATACATAGTACCCCTACTTGTTCACTAAAAAAATGTAGTCTAGAAATAAAGTCACACAAATGTTTGACAAGTTTTTTTTCTCTAAAAATTAATATCCTGAAAAAATGTCCCTCATTGTAAATCCATCATTGGTCATGATGCCTGCCAACCACTGACTTGCGGAAATTAAAAACTGAATGGACGCAGCAGAAGACGGCTTCCAATGATACTGCTCGCTGAATGACAGCCCTACAGTAATGTACCCCTCGCAGAAGCTGCTGAAAGATTTGGGTCCTCTGCCTTTTTCCAACCTTGTGTGAGGCCTCAACCCCACTAACACCACCAATATACCTTTCTGTAAACCTCAGCAGGCACGCAAGAATTAGACTCACAACTCTTAGTTAACCATTAGTTAACTATGTGATCCAGCATTTACTTATAGGTGCCCACTGACGAATCTATGCTGTGATTTGTTACAGCACAAGTTGGTAAGCAGATCCTGGTCGATGATTTATGGTCAGGACTTGCTGATGGGCTTAGAAAATCACAATACAGAGCCCTGTGTTTACTAACAACATAGGGCTCCGAACACGAAGCAGCAATGTGGCTGTTGAAAAATCAGCCACACTGATTAGTAAAAGCAGTACACATTACACATTGTTAGGCACACAGTTAACCCCTTGATTGCCCCTAGATGTTAACCCCTTCCCAGCCAGTATCATTAGTACAGTGATAGTGATACAGTTTACTTTCTGACAAATGACATTTCATTGCCAACTTCTTAAAAACAAAACCACACAGATCCCCTCAAAGGTCCCCTAAATATTGCAGGATCCCTTGGAGGTGCCTTTGTGCCATTTTTAAAAAATATAAACCAGAAATTAAATATAATCTGCTAGTAATTTAAATCCATTCTTACTTTGTAAATGTCAGTGCTTTAAAAAATCACTGCTCTTGGCCAAACTGAATTTAAAAACATTTTTTTTTGCACCGGTACATGTTCTTTAGGTCAATGCCCACCACAACCCTCTGCCTCTGAAATCTAACCTTTTGCCTATTAACCCAAAAAATTATCATTTTTCATTTGATAGACTCGGATCCCATTGATTTCAATAGGATTGGGGTTAGAGTTGCCACCTCATCCCTTTAAACCTGAACACATATTAATTACACAGGTTCTGTGGCTGATTAAGGTGGTAATTAAACTCACTTGGTGCCTTATCTGCACTAAATTAGTATCAGAACCTGTGTAATTACTATGTGTTCGGGTTTAAGGCTGGGTTCACACTGCTGCGGTGCGGGAACGCAGCGAATTTACTGCGGGTTCCCGCACCGCACCAACTCGCACGGCAGTTCACACTGCCATATGCGAACTGCTGGGGAGTGTCATACAATGTTAATGACACCCCCAGTTCAGCCCGCATATCGCAATGCGAACTGACAATTCGGACACTTTCGGATCGCATAGGTGTGAACACCCATGCGATCCGATTTTGGTCCGAACAAAAAAAAGGGTCCTGTGCGAGTTTGGACCGAATGCGGTGCGATATCAGCCATACTATCTGTATGGCTGATATCGCACAGCACAGACATCGCATGTGATGTGAACAGCAGTGCGCTGCGAATCACATGCGATGTCTGCAACGGCAGCAGTGTGAACCCAGCCTTAAGGAATGAGGTGGCAACTCTAGTTCGGGTTCAGTATCCAAATTTCTTTAAAGTTTACTGAATCCTGCTCAAACTGAACCCAAGGTAGTTTGGCTAATCCCTACTCTAATTTTACAAAATGTTGCTAACCCTGTAATAACATACAATGTTTACATTATGTACTGGTGTAACAGCAGTAGTGTTGTAAACCCAAGTATAGAATGTGTATATGCCACAGTGAACTGTGCTGTTTAAGTCTTCTAGGTACACCCAAGCCAGCATTAACATTTGCATTTTTTTTAAATGTATATTAAAAAATACAATAAACCAAATACTTATATACTATAATCCCCTTCTAAACATTTAACACTAAACTCCAGGCATCTAAAAAAACATAATTTCTTGCAGATATGTGTTCATCATTTGTATCTGTTTAATATTCATTACCTGGAATCTGCCAATAATAAAACTATTGGAAATGAAAAAAATTATTTTTTGGTATCAGCCTGTGTATAGTAGAGCTCAAAATGGCTGAAGGAAGCAGCACAGTCAGTTGTACTGTAGTGAGGTGAGCTTATCTGTTTGATGGTTCTCTTTCACTGTCCAGTCACAGGCTGGGGGCAGAGACATAACTTAGCCTGTATTACTTAACTGCAATAGAGAAAAATCACATATCCAGCCAAACGCAAGTATAAGGGTGAAGTCTATTCCCAGAGTGCACTCATTGTGGGTGCTGCAGCCAACTGCCATTTCATTTTTTGTGTTGTATGGTGAAGTGGTGCAGCACTGTGCAACATAAACAAATAAAAAGTAGGCAGCCACATCACCCTCAAGTAGTCCACGGCCACTACTCAGTCACAGCGGGAGATCAGGGTGAGAGAAAGTCATCTGGTGCAGGCTGAGCTACTGCTGGTTATCTGGTAAGTTGGAGAGATCTGTAAGGAGTTCTACATCTGGAGAGAATACAGCATGTCTGTACTGAGAGGTTCTGTGTTTTGGAAGGACAGGGGTGTTGTTTGTACTGAGGGGTCTTTACTGGGGGGTTATACTTCTGAAGGGATGTGGCATATCTATACTGAGATGTCTGTATTGGGGACAGAAAAAGGGGGGAGGGGTCTGTGCTAAGAAATCTTTATTGGGGGAAGGGTGTCCATACTGAGAAGGTGGGCTGGGAGAGGGAGATTTAGGATAGAGGTATGTGTTGTGGGGTTTGTCTGTGTTGGGAGAGGCGTCCAAAGTAGGCTGAACTCCTGCTGGTCATCTGGTGAGGTTGGGGGGGATCTATAATAGGAGTTTTGCATCTGGAGACAATACAGGATGTCTGTACTGAGAGGTTCTGTGATGTGGAGAAGTGGGGCCAGTCTGTACTGAGGGGTCTTTACTGGGGGGGAGGGGGCTCTTCTACTGAGGAGGCCGTATTGGGGATAGGGAATGTCTATACTGAGATGTCTGTACTGGAGAGAGAAAGGGGGATTGTGTGTGGTGAGAGATCTGTACTGGGGGGGAAGGGTGTCCATACTGAGAAAGTGGGCTGGGAGGGGAAAATTTAGGATAGGGGTATGTGCTGTGGGGTTAGTCTGTGCTGGGAGAGTCTGTACTGAGGTGTTTGCACTGGGGGGGTTCTTCTGTACTGAGTCATCTGTGCTAGAGTATCTATCTATGCTAAGGGGGGTCCACTGTACTGAGGGATCTGTGCTGGTTTCCTACACAGATGTGCTGGGGGTGTATGTCTATACCGAGGGTTCTGTGATGGGGGGTGTTTCTGTGCTGAGGAATCTTTGCTGGGGGTGGGGGGGGGGTCACTCTATACTGAGGGGTTTGTGCTGGAGTCCATCTGTACTGAGGGGTCTGTGTTGAAAGGGATCCGGTTTGTGGTGACCGTGGAAGAACATACTCTTTTAAAGAACAACATAGAACTAAAGCCAAATTAAGGGAGAGTTATACAGTTTTTTTTCACCATATGGGACATTTCCCCTCACTTCCTGTCCCATAGCCACAAAAAGAATTAAGGGGAAATCCCTCCAAAGTGAGTAAAAATCCTTGTTGTCACCAAGGTTACCAGATCTGGTGTTTCGGTTGGGAGATTTCCCCTTTATTTCTGTTCTGGTGACAACTCAAAATTTGGGGTTTTCACTCCTGGTGATAATGGTTACTATTACAAATAGAGGTTAAATCTCCCTAACAGGGACACAGACAGCAATAAAAAAAAAATGGGCAGGTGTTCTATCTCTCTAGATTCTATCCAAAACTAAAAAAAGGTTGTGCCTTTAGTTATAGTTTAAGATGATGGAGCTGTAAGCCAAGAATGAAAGGCAGTTAGGCATACTGATAACCAACATAGCCAAAAAAGGAACTTTGAGGGTAAGCATCAAGTTTAGCTAGCAGCACATTACTTACAGTCTTGCTATTTATCCATTTACGAGTCATTTATCTACAGAAACCAGAGTTTAAAGTGATATTAAAGTCTCCATTTTTTGATTAAGATAAAAAATATTTTACTTATGTAGCACCCTCTAGTAGTGTGCTAGAAGTGAGTGTAGGCAAACCATACTCTCACTCACAGTTAAATTGGTGAGTCTTAATAGGGTCAAGGTTTATTAGAGCATGATGACTCATCCTGGCAGCTCTCTAATGCCTCCCCCTGGTCTAGAAGGTTGCAGAATCTTCTAGAACTAGAAGATGGGGGTTAGGAGTAGCTGCCTTGATTATTTATGAGGCCTTAGCCAATCCCCATTAGTGGGCTGGCAGGGGACTGAGTTCACCTCATAAATATACATGAACCATGCCAGCACTGGCAGTTGGGTGAAAGATGAAGCTACAGAATTGAGGAGGCTGATGGGTGCCCCTTAGTCTGGGAGGTTGTCCTGCCTTGGGCCGGGGCTCAGGTGCTGGAAGAATCCTGCTAAAACACAGAGGAGGAAGTCTTCCTGGAGGCATGGGAGCAAGAGAGGACTGAGCGAGTAGTGTAATACTGTGGGGGCTACCAAAGGGGGGAGACTGCTACATCTATCCAGTCTCCCATGAAGACAGCAGTGTGCTTATGTCTTCTTTCCTTTCCCTGGGAGATCTCCTGAGAGTCAGCTGGGTGGGCTGAGGAAGAGTCAGTCAGGCACACTGGTGTAGAGAGGCAGCCAGGAGGGCTGGTGAAGGGGGCCAATGCAGCCAGGAAGGCTTGCATTGCCTGAAGAAGAGGTGCTGGGATCAGTGGCCACAAGGAAAGCTGTTTCACTCCAATTGTGCTACTTTTAAGGGACTTTGAGTTCCTGCCTGTAATGGGCCTCTACTGAACTGACAAGAGGCCTGTCAGTTTCACCAACTGTAAATCAACAGGAGCTGTACAGAGGGAAAAAGGAACATAGTGTGTGCAGGTGGAAGGCTAAAGTAGATGGAGCTGTATATAAGAGACTGTACAAATAGGAAGTTGTCTTTGAAGATCTTGTTCAAGTCAAATGGGCATCCCACAACTTTCCATCCCTATATAAGTTTTTAACCCCTTAATACATGACAAAAAAAACAAAGCTACGGAATGTTCTCTGACTCTGTGTGACTGTGAAGATTTGGTGTGTCTGGCTGTGCAGGAGTGGGGGATCCCTTGCATCTGCAGCTCCTACGTGCGGTTTGCTACTCTTACCTGCTCTGTGCAAGAATATTGCAAAGAGTGGTGGCTCACCTCCTCTCTAGGTCCCCTGTCTGCTCCTCATCTACTCTGAGTCCCCTTAGCAAGTTGAGCACGAGTTTCCATAATGGGCTGTGGGTGTCTCTACTGCTGTACGATTGTGCATGGGCTGTGTGTGAATGGGCTGTGTGTGTCCCTAGACACAGCATAGTTTGGCCACCACCCCATTCCTTGCTCACAGGATTTGACTGACAGAAGCAGGGGCCAATGGCTCCTACTGGTGCCTAATGCCTCGTTTCCACTGAGCGAATCGGTTTGGTTTGGTTTGGTTCGGTACGGTACGCTATTTTAAGTGTTTCCATTATGAAAGCGGCCCATACAACCGAACCGCACCATTCTGGGTCCTGCTTCAGATGTGGGGCCATAGAAAATGATACGGTTCAGTTAGGGCGGAGCTACGATACATTCCACTGATTGGTGGACGTGTGACGTCATGCTAGGCATTTTTTCTAAACCCACGTATGGCCCCTGGTGGTCCCACTTGCAGTGGAAACGCTCACTGGAATAGGCCGGACCATTCTAGGACTTCCAAACTGTACCGACCCGAACCAATCCGCTCAGTGGAAACGAGGCATTAGTCTCCTGTGAAAAGAGGAAGAGAAGGAGAGCAGGACTGCAGCCAGGCATAGCACTGGATCGAGCAAGGACACAGGTAAGTGTTTAGGGATGTTGGGAAAAGTGTTAGAAGGTTTTTTACCTTAATGCAGAGAATGCATTAAGTAAAACAAAAAAGTTGTTGTGTTTAGAACCACTTTGATAGTTAAGTAACACTTCTTCTAAAAAATAGGATTTTTTTAACAGCTTACCTGTCTTGGAGTACATCACGGGACATAGAGCCACAGTAATTACTGTATGGGTTATATAGGCACCTTTAGGTGATGGACACTGGCACACCCTAGACAGGAAGTTTAGCTCCCTATATAACCCCTCCCCTTACTGGGAGGACCTCAGTTTTGTAGCAAAGCAATATACGTGTATTAGAAGAGGGGAGGGACCTCTGTGTCCCGTGATGTTCTCCAAGAAAAGGATTTTACAGGTACGCTGTTATAAAAATCCTATTTTCTTTATCGTACAACGGGATGTCCCAGAACAATGCTATCTGAGGGGAGGAAGACATAAACAAAAGTAGGGTGCAATCAGACCTGAGGACCAATACTGCTGCCTGCAGCACACTTCGCCCAAAGGCAATATCCTCATGCCTTCTTACATCCACCTGATAGAATCTGGTGAATGTATGGATTGAAGACCAAGTTGCGGCCTTGCAGATTTGAGCCACGGAGGCGTGGTGATGCACTGGCCACGAAGTACTAACAGCCCTGGTGGAGTGCGCTTTGATTTGAAAAGGTGGAACTTTCCCCTTCAAACCATAGGCTTGAATAATTACTTGCCGAATCCACTTAGCAATAATAGATTTTGATGCTGCCTGTCCTTTTTTAGGACCTTCAGGCAACACAAACAAAACATCCATTTTCCGAATCTGAGCAGTCGCCTCCAAATAGATTTTGACTGCTCTCACTACATCCAGAGAATGTGACTTTTCTTCCTTAGAACAGAGTTCTGGGACTTCCCACCAGCTCCCGCAGCTAGACTCTTAATTCAGCCTGTAAAGCCGGCACAACCTGCTCCAAACTCCGGCAATCTCTCCCCCCACACCCGGTCATCACATGGACCGCTTTGTGGAGAAAACCGGCCCGCGATCGTATGCGGCCGCAACGGCGCGGACGGCACAGCCGCAAATCCAGACCCTGGCTTCGGCCTACACGGATCTTCACACTGAATCAGTGCCTGACATGGAGGTAGGCGGCGGCCCGCCCCCCCTCCTCACAGCATGACACTGCCTCACAGCAGGACACTGCCCCACAGCATAATGGAGATCATCACACAGAGCTTATTGCCCAGGCTGTGGCAGCTCTCCTCTCCCCCATGATAGCAGCCTCTGTGGAAAAGGCAGTCAGCGCAGGCATGCAGAAGCTCCAGGCCCAATTAGGGGAACACGCTTCCAGACTGAATGAGGCCGAGCACCGCATATCCAACATTGAGGAAGAACTCTACCAGGCTCAATCCTCAGAACAGACCCAAGATAAGACAAACAAATATATTTTAGAGAAATTAGATGATTTAGAAAATAGATCCAGAAGGAGCAACCTGCGATTCGTGGGTGTCCCAGAATCGCTACAACCTTCAGCCCTCACGGACCTCTGCTCGAGGCGCATACCCGAAGCACTAGGCCTCCCAGGCCCCTGCATTGTGGAACGTGCCCACCGTGTGGGAACCTTTAATTCGGATCGCAAATCGTCCCGACCAATTATTGCAAAATATATGAACTATTCTGACAAAGCTTCCATCCTACAGCAATACAGGCAATCCAGATCTCTCCAGATCGATGGCATGAAGATCCTGATATTCGCAGAATACTCCATAGAAGTATCCAAGAAAAGAAAAGCATTTCAACATATATGCACGGAGTTACACCAGCAACAAATAAAATTTACCCTAGCCTTTCCAGCTATCCTCCGGCTCAAAGCCCCTAATGGCGACCAACTCTCTTTCCATGACCCCTCAGAGGCGGAGGCCTTCTTAAGATCGCTACGCAAAGGACCGCACCTGAGCCCTACATCCAAAACAGCTCCCATCAGCCAAGCTCTGGACCAAAGGAGCCCACGCAAGGACTCCCCAAAATGATTCAGAGCCTCTGGACCGGATCAATGTCACTCCATGCCTCATTGAGTGATCTCTTCAAACGGCACTGGTAATTTTACTATTCAACCAGCCTTACGGACCAGTCCAGGCGAAGATGACTCTCTCTCTACCCCTCATCATACTCCCTACATACTGGTAGGCCGAACCTTTATAATGATGAGCACAATGTTAATATGTTACTACTAGTTCAATGCTTTTTTATTTTTCTTAAAACGCAGTTCTCTTCCCTGGCTTCCCTGCGTAGACCAGACCACGCCTCCCGATCACAACCCGACCTGCCAGCATGATATACCTTCCAACAAGTGGGTTTAGAAGCTGCAGTCACAGGGTCTTGTAATGGGAGCTGGACTACACAGTGACCTCCATGCGGAAAAAAGCAAAGTTTCACAGTAATGTTGTATTGTTTCTACCTCATACCCCCTTCCTCATACATCCTTTCCGCCTCCTCCTACTCCCATTCCGTGATTCATTAGCACCAACAGACCCTGACTCAGCACTCTCATATAACGTAGCCTCCTACATATCCCTGTGGGTATTCACAGCACTCCTACGTATGATCTATCACTCAATTCATACAACTTCGGCCCCTAACTCTATTATGGCCCTCCCAACATGAAAATAGTCTCCTGGAATGTGAAGGGACTTCGTTCCCCATCCAAGAGAATGAAAATTCTTCACCACCTCAAAAGGCATAAGACCGACATTGCCCTACTCCAGGAAACCCACCTCTCCACTCCTGACTTCCAATGTATGAAAAAACTCTGGGTGGGCACGGTTCTAGGCTCTGACTCAAATGGCCGCAAAGCAGGGGTTCTAATACTCATACATAAAAACCTCCCCTGCAAGGTCCTATCTGTTGACTCGGACTCTCAGGGACGCCTTTTATCTACACATGTTCAAATAGGGACCAGAGACCTAGTAATCTCAAACGTATACGCACCCAACAACCCCACAAAACAGTTTTTTAGTGAGCTAACAACCTGGCTTCTCCGCGACCCACACCTCCCACACATAATTGGCGGGAACTTTAACACTACCCTCCACCTAATTGATGACAGATCCTTTCCCAAACGCCCAAGACACCTCCATGACCCCAGTGCTCTGTCACTTCTGGCTTCCACGATTGATTCCCTCCATCTTCATGACATTTGGCGCCTACATCACCCAACTGATAGAGAATTCACATTCTACTCTAACCCCCATAATGTCTTCACTAGAATTGACTACCTTTTCTGTTCAGACAACCTTGTCCCACTGATACCTGATGCTGACATACACGACATTGTTATATCCGACCACGCACCCATCTCAGTGACACTGGACAACCCAGACCTACACCCATGTCCCAAATTGTGGCGCTTTTATTCTTACCTTCAAAATAATTCTGATTTCAGGATATACATGAAAAACGCATGGTCAGAATACAAAAACAGGAATTTAGAAGGGAAGCAATGTTGGAGCTTGCCCGGGGATAACTGCCACATCCCAGAAAAGGAGAGAAACCAAAGAGGAAGATGTGCCCCAAAGGGGATCATACGGGCAGTGTGTCACCGGGAAATGAATGAATGGTGCAAACGTCAAGTACACAAATATTATTAAAAATTATTAACAAAAGTTTATTGAGTACAAAATATACATAAACATATATGATATAAAATCACATGAGTAGAAGAGACAATGAATAAATGGTAATCAAACTTCTGAGGTGCATTGGTATATCCTCCCAGCAAATTCAAAAATGACCCACTGCAATGAGAATACCGCAGCACAAAATACTCTACATGTTTCGGAATATAGAGAAATTATGTTCCCTCTATACAGTAGGGATGAGCCGAACACCCCCCTGTTCGGTTCACACCAGAACATGCGAACAGGAAAAAAGTTCGCTCGAACACGCGAACACCGTTAAAGTCTATGGGACACGAACATGAATAATCAAAAGTGCTAATTTTAAAGGCTTATATGCAAGTTATTGTCATAAAAAGTGTTTGGGGACCTGGGTCCTGCCCCAGGGGACATGGATCAATGCAAAAAAAAGTTTTAAAAACGGCCGTTTTTTCAGGAGCAGTGATTTTAATAATGCTTAAAGTCAAACAATAAAAGTGTAATATCCCTTTAAATTTCGTACCTGGGGGGTGTCTATAGTATGCCTGTAAGGGGGCGCATGTTTCCCGTGTTTAGAACAGCCTGACAGCAAAATGACATTTCGAAGGAAAAAAAGCCATTTAAAACTACCCGCGGCTATTGCATTGCCGACAATACACATAGAAGTTCATTGATAAAAACGGCATGGGAATTCCCCACAGGGAAACCCCGAACCAAAATAAAAAAAAAAAAAAATGAAGTGGGAGTCCCCCTAAATTCTATACCAGGCCCTTCAGGTCTGGTATGGATATTAAGGGGAACCCCGTCCAAAATTTTTAAAAAAAATGACGTGGGGTTCCCCCTAAATTCCATACCAGACCCTTCAGGTCTGGTATGGATTTTAAGGGGAACCCCGCGCCCAAAAAAAAAAAAAAAAAAAACGGCGTGGGGTTCCCCCAAAAATCCATACCAGACCCTTATCCGAGCACGCAACCTGGCAGGCCGCAGGAAAAGAGGGGGGGACAAGAGTGCGGCCCCCCCCTCCTGAACCGTACCAGGCCACATGCCCTCAACATTGGGAGGGTGCTTTGGGGTAGCCCCCCAAAACACCTTGTCCCCATGTTGATGAGGACAAGGGCCTCATCCCCACAACCGTGGTCGGTGGTTGTGGGGGTCTGCGGGCGGGGGGCTTATCAGAATCTGGAAGCCCCCTTTAACAAGGGGACCCCCAGATCCCGGCCCCCCCCTGTGTGAAATGGTAAGGGGGTACTTACCCCTACCATTTCACTAAAAAAGTGTCAAAATAGTTAAAAATGACAAGAGACAGTTTTTGACAATTCCTTTATTTAAATGCTTCTTCTATCTTCCTTCATGTTCTTCTTCTTCTGGTTCTTCTGGCTCTTCTGGTTCTTCCTCCGGCGTTCTCGTCCAGCATCTCCTCCGCAGCGTCTTCTATCTTCTTCTCCTCGGGCCGCTCCGCACCCATGGCATGAGGGGAGGCTCCCGCTCTTCTCTTCATCTTGTTCTTCATCCTCTTCTCTTCTTCATCTTCTTCATCTTCTTCATCTTCATCTTCTCTTCTTAATTTTCTTCTGAGGGCCGCTCCGCATCCATGCATGGAGGGAGGCTCCCGCTGTGTGACGGCGTCTCCTCGTCTGACGGTTCTTAAATAACGGTTAACCCCGCCCCCCTCTGACGCACGGTGACTTGACGGGACTTCCCTGTGACGTCACGGGGAATGCCACAGGGAAGTCCCGTCATGTCCCTGCGTTTTGTTTAGAGGGGTATATATCTCATATTAGAGACATTGGTACTGGTGAAATTAATGTATGCAAAGGGATTAGACTTTAACAGTATGTATCATCACACAGCGAAGTGTGTGAAAAGTCAAAGTAAGTGTGTGACAGGCATAATTGGGATTCACATACCTGGTCTCTGATGCTTTTCAGTGTGCACCTGTCCTGCAGGAGAAACTCACTCCTCTTGGCTTGTATAACACAGGAGGGTGTATGGCAAGTTAGTGCCATATACTCTAAGTAGAGTGGGGTGTGGCACACTACAGGCCAATCATTGATTAGTGAGTCGGGGTAAGCTAGGATAATAACAGTACAGCTGATTATCTACCAAACCAGAACAGATTGTCCGGCGGAGACATCAGCTGTGTGCAGACACGCTCGTGGCGTCCGCCCACTGTAGCTCCTCGGCCTGGGCGACGGGCGATGCCGCCGTGTCATAAGGCGCGGTGACGTCACCCGTCGACAGAGGCCGCCGACACGGAAGAGACAGCAGTCTGATGGGGAAAGAATGGAGGATCCCTAGAGCGCAGGAGCAAGACAGGACGTCAGGCGCCTGCGTGTCAGCGCTGCTGAAAAGGTGCCTCTGTCCCCAGGGATGGAAAACAGAGGCCTTTCCGTGCCGGGGAGCGCCGGCGAGCCATCCCCATGGATACAGAAAGCAAGGCTACGTCTGCAAATACATTGGTTTCATTGGTGTAAATGTTTTGGAACAAGAGATAGATTTAACCTGTGCTGGACTGTTCAGAAGCAGGAGTTCAATCTTTACAATACAATCCTGGAAAAAACATAAACATGTGTCAGTTTTCTGAGTATTGCAGTACATATATTCATATAGGCTGGACAGCAGGGTTACTGTGATTAATTAATCTAGGAGTACATTTTGTTTTTGACCATAGTAACAAATACTTTGCCCAAAGACAAATGGTCAGAATACACCTCGACCAACGCACCACATACAGACAACCCAAATCTGTTCTGGGAAGCAGGCAAGGCCTTCCTCAGGGGACGCATTATCTCCTATGCGGCCTCTTTCAAAAAGACCTCGCTTAAAAATTACAAAACGGCCAGCTCCCGACTACACCAAGCTCAACATTCCCTATACACGGATGACTCCCCTGACAACAGGAAGACTTGGCAGGTAGCTAAACAATCCTTTGACACATGGGCTGAAACCCTGGAATTAACTAAAAAAGCGCACTTGGATGTCACCCTCCACAAATTCGGCAACAAGGCAGGCAAACTACTTTCCAGGCTCTGTAAGGGACCCCACCGTCCGACGTATATTACCTCCCTACGGGACGCATCAGGCAATATCAAAACCTCAAAAAAAGGTATAAACAAATCGATGTTACATTACTATTCCTCCCTATACGCGACTGACCCTATAGACAATTCAATAGCACTCTCCTTTCTTGAAAAAGTAACCCTCACACAAATCTCTCCCTCCCAATTGGATGCTCTCAATGCACCCATCTCCCTTCCTGAAATATCAACTGTCATCCGGAACCTAGCCCCTTCTAAAGCCCCAGGCCCAGACGGCTTCACGGGCGAGTTCTACAAATCCCTTCAATCAATCCTAGAACCCACCCTCCGCGACGTCTATCATCACATTTGGACAGGCGGCCCCTACCTACCTACGGGTAACCAAGCCATTAAACTATTAGAAAAAAAGGGTAATGACCCACAAGACCCAGGTTCATATAGACCTATTTCACTTTTAAATCTTGATGTCAAGATTCTCTCCAAAATTATAGCCACTAGATTAGCCTCCATTATCCCCTATCTAATACACCCTGCCCAATCGGGGTTTGTGAAGGGCAGGACTGCCACCATGAACCTCAGAAAGGTAATGATGGCCCTGGAACACGCCAAATGCACTCCAGAGGGTAACCATGCCACCATCACCCTCGATGCGGAGAAAGCCTTTGATAGCGTAAGTTTCGAATGGCTTTCCATGGTCATGACCAAAATGGGTTTCCCCGGCCCCTTCACTCACCTTATTACCACCATGTATACCGCTCCAGTGGCTAGGCTTGTAGCAGCAGGACTCCTTATGGATGAATTCCGTCTCCACAAAGGCACGAGACAGGGATGTCCTTTATCCCCTCTCCTATTCAACATAGCCTTGGAACCTCCATCCATGTACCTCTCCTACGTAGCCCCATTACATGGCATTAAAATCGGCAAACACGAACTACAAACTTCTCTCTTCGCTGATGATGTCCTTATTTACACAGCGAATCCTGCATCCGACATGCTCACGATTAAATCTACCTTTGACCAATTTAGATTATGCTCGGGCCTGCGCATAAATTACAATAAAAGCAAAATACTTCCCATAGCTCCAGACCTCTCTGGGCCCAACAAGCCATCTTCACTGTCGCAAAATCCCATATCACTTACTTAGGAGTAAAAATAGGGAAGCTTCCCTCATCTCTCTACCACCTTAACTATCCCCCCTTGCTCACAAAAATCTCTCAGGAACTTGAAAACTGGATAGATCTCCCCCTCTCGCTCCTAGGAAGATGCCATCTGGTGAAAATGGTCAGTTTTGCCCGCCTACTCTACCCGCTCCAAACCCTCCCTTTGCTTCTACACCATAAGGATATGAAATTCCTCAACACTGCCATCTCTAAATGTCTTTGGCGAAACAAAAGACCACGCATAGCCTTCACAAAGTTATATCTTCCCAGACGCGAAGGGGGTATTAGCCTCCCAAACATCAGAACATACAACTTAGCCTGTCTATTGAGGATAGGTCTGGACTGGGTAGCCCAAAAGTCTAGTTTCTCCAATTATCATCTGTAAACCGCTTTGACACACCCTTACTCCTTGGCAGCCCTCCTTCACTGCAAGTGGAAATCCCTTCCACCATCACTTCAGCACAATCTCCTGCTACGGGACACTGCAATTGCCTGGAGAGAAGTGAGGAAAAGCCTCAAACTACCACCCTTCATCTCTAGCCATCTTCCGATACAAGGAAACCCAAGCTTCCATCCAGGTCTGGAACATCAATCCTATGTCACATGGCAACAAAAAGGTAAAAAGGTCTCACCAAATTCTCTTTACTATGTGACAGAGAGACTGGTCGCCCTATCAATTTTCAAACTACAGCTGACAAATTCTCACTCCCACCGTCACATGCCTTCCAACATGGACAATGCATCAGCTTTCTGAAAAATGCCTGCAGAAATAACCATAAAAGGTTAAAATCATCTTTCATGGATATCCTTCTATCTGAGGACTCATACAAAATCTCAGACATTTACCAACTTCTTCTTCTGAAAACCACTCCCCCTCTCACAGCCTCATCAGCGGCCAATTGGGCAAGAGACTTTCCGGATACTGAGCTGGTGGATAAAATTCTACAAGGTCTTAATACCATACACAAATTGATTCCCAACAAATCTTGGAGGGAAACCCAATTGAAAATCATGCATAGGGCTCATATACCCTTCCTCTTGACCAAACAAGGTCAAACCTCCTCTATCTGCTCTCTCTCTCAACAACCCGGGCCTTCCCTGACACATCGCTTCTGGTCATGCACATATATCTCCATCTTCTGGGATCAAGTCCTATCCTACATCTTTGAAATAACCTTGCTGAAACTGCCCAAAGATCCCCTGCTCCTTATCTTTGGACACTGGGACCTCCAGTTGCTGCCCTGGTCACTCAATTCTATTCCTCCCGGCAAAGACTGGTCCCTGATATGCCTCCTACTAGCCAGAAGAGCCATCCTGAAAAACTGGATCTCCAGCTCACCGCCAAACACCTCAGAAGTCAAAAGAGACCTCTTACAACTACTATTCAAAGACAAACTCAACACAGACCTATCGCATGAAAAAAACAAATCACGTTTCTACCACATTTGGCAACCTTTTATGGTATCAATGCTCACTCCTATGGATCAAACAAAACTTGAGAAACTCTCTTTCTCATACCATGGGCCTCCCTAAACACTGTAAGTGAGGCTGCTATTTTCAACTGAAAGACCCACTACAACATAAGGTGCTCACCTTTAGCCACGAGACAAGCTCGCACCCACTAACTCTTTCACCTCTTTCAAAATAATGGAGAATGCTACCTTCGACTCCACAGCCACAACCTTGAAGCCTACCCCCAAGATACCTCTTTAACATGAACTTGGTGCTCATCCCCTTCCCTCCACCCCCCCTTTTTTCTCTCTCCCTCTCCCCCCATACCTCCTCCTAGATCATTCATTGGTACTCCTTTGGTTAATCTAGGAACCCTTCTTCTTAGATCCATCCAGTTACCCCCCTTCTTTTTAGTCTGAAGGCTACAACTTTTGATCCCCTATAAGCCATATTGTTACTGTTATGTAACTTGAGTCTTCCATCATAACTGTTTTTCTCTGTACAAAAAATACTGACACTGTTGACATTATACTCTGTTTGTAGCATCTTTCAATAAAATCTAAGAAAAAAAAAAAAAAGAACAGGGTTCTGGAAAAAATGAAGGCAGAACAATATCCTGGTTTAGATGAAAACCTGAAACCACCTTTGGCAGAAAGCTAGGATGAGGATGCAATACTACTCTATCCTTATGAATAATTAAATATGGTTCTTTACAAGAAAGAGCAGCCAATTCTGATACCCTTTTTGCACAAGATATGGCTACCAGAAAAACTAGCTTCCTTGTCAAAAGGACCAAGGGGATATGTTGTATTGGCTCAAAAGGCTGTTTCTGTAATGCCGACAAAACTAAATTCAAGTCCCAAGGGTTCAGGGGTGACTTAACCGGTGGATTAAGCTGCGTTACTCCCTGTATGAAGCTACGGACCAAAGAATGTGAAACAAGTGGTCGTTGAAACAATACTGATAAGGCCGAGATCTGGCCTTTGATAGTACTCAAGGCCAGCTTCATCTCTAACCCCATTTGTAGAAAAACAAGGATTCTACCTATAACATACTTTCTGGGATGCCAACCCCTGGATTCACACCAGGAAACATATGCCTTCCAGACTCTGTAATAAATAACTCTGAAAGCTGGCTTTCTTGCATTAATCAAGGAAGACTCAGCCTGAAAGCCCACGATTCTTCAGAATGTGGGTTTCAATAGCCAAACCGTCAAATATAGCATTTGTAAAGTAGGATGGAGCACTGGTCCCTGTGATAGCAGGTATTGACGTGGTGTTAGGGGCCATGGGGCCCCTACCACCATCTTTACTATTTCTGCATACCAAGATCTTCTGGGCCACACTGGGGCCACAAGAAGAAGTCGTGGTAGTAGCAGAATAGGAGGGAATGCATAAATCAGTGAGAACTGATCCCACGGGGTCACAACTCATCTGTTCTGCATGTGAGTGGATCCCTTGTTCTTGACACAAAGTTGTCGACCGTCTGCCAGTTCTCTACCCCTGGAATGAAAACTGCCGATATGCACGGCACATGCTTTTCTGCCCAGGTTAGGATCTAATTTACTTCTCCCTGGGCTGCAGGACTTCTGGTGCCCCCTTGGTGATTGATATAAGCCACTGCTATGGCATTGTCAGATTGGATCATCACAGGACAACCTAGATGTCCAGGCCTTTAGGGCCAGGTACGCTGCCCGAATCTCTAGAATGCTGATGGGTAAGGTCCTTTCGGTTCTGGACCATTTTCCTTGGACAGTCGTCTCTTCCAGGACTGCTCCCCTACCTGTAAGGCTGGCATCTGTTGTTACCACCTTCCAGGTAACTGGTAAGAGGATTTCTCCTTCCGCAGATTCTCGGGTATCCTCCACCAACTGAGGCTCTGGCGCACTTTTGGCAACAAACGCATCAGAAAATCTAGCGCCTGGACTTTCTTGTTCCAGGCAGACAGGATACTGTTTTGCAGCAGTCTTGAATGAAACTGAGCATAGGGAACCGCTTCAAATAAAGCCACCATCTTTCCCAACAACCTCATGCAAAGGCGAATAGAAGGACCCTTCTTCGCCCTGACCACCTGAACCAGCTCCTTTACGGCACTGATCTTTGCCTGGGGTAAAAATACCCTCTTCTGGTTTGTATCTGTAGCACCCTGCTCCTGTTGATCAGGCGCATGCATGTAAATTTAGGGGGTTATCTGTTCTGTATATAGTTCAGATTTAATCTGTGGCTAAATTAGCTTCTGTTCCAGCATTGGCTGTGTTGTGTGTAGTTCCACACTGTTGTCTGTAGGTGTCGTTGTCACCACAGGCCAGTGTTGGAAAAGCAACAGGCTATAGTGTATTGAGTGCTCTTGTTTCTCAGAAGTAACCCAGTGGGGGGTGATCCACCACTGTGCATTCTGGGAGAGGGTACTTAAGGGGAAGATGCCATTTTTTCGCATTCTTACCTCCTGGCCCTCCTGGCCTAAGGTATGTGGTGATTTAGCCCGAGGCTATGTGACTACAAGTAGGCCCAGAAGCCTGTCTGGGGCCTTCCACCACAGAGGTGGTCCTTAGGCTGTCTTGCCTGTTAGGAAGAAGCCCAGCCAAGCTGAGGAGATCCAGGGGAGGACCCTTGCTGGAGAGAGCCAGGATGAAGGCTGGTCTCTCTGGAGGGCCTGGTAACTTACTTGGAGGACACACCTATACCTAACCAACCTAGAGAACAGTACTGCCAGGTCGGCTTAAAGGTTCTGGTACTGTGTTTGCTGATCATCTAATAATTTTCATCCGTGTGCCATTCCAGATGCTAGGTCAGTGAGAGAGGCCTATTCGGGTGAGCAAAGATCTGTTGACTGAAGGTGTGTTTGTCTTCAGGATCTCAAATTCCTCAGTGATCTGCATAAGGTATCTGAACCCTCCTGCAATTGACATTGTTCTGCCCCCTCATCTTTTTTCAAAAAAGACTTCCTGCACGAGTGGGGGCTCCGATCCGCGTGGAGGGAGGACTGGGATGGAGGAGAGAAGGAGGGCTGCTGGATTGAGAGCTGCCGTAATGGTGACTGGAGTGGCGCTGCATACCGCTGAACAATGCCCTCTTTTCCTGCTGGAAAGAAGCTATCCAGGTGGGGGGACACTCCAAAGAGAAAACCCCCCTTCTTACATCCTACCTGGGGCCAGGCTGGAGAAGGCGTGCAGCTGGTGAGACAGAGTGAGACTGATGACCATGGAATCAGGTATGTGCTCTTGACAGCCCCCGGTGGTGACTTTAGGCATAGCAACATTTACTTAAAGGAGAAAACCCACAAGAATTAGAAAAATTCATTAGGAATCTCCCTTACCTTATCCGGCTGCAGGGTACTGTGGTAAACCAGACAGACCCAATCTTCACCACTCATGGTGGGCTCCGTTAAAAAACCTTCAGGGCCCCTTTTTATCAGGGGATCCACACTCCTGGGCCTGTAAAGCACCCCACCAGGAAATATGGCTGAAAAAAACAAACACTGGATCCCGGGGTTCAGCTCTCTAAAAAGAGAAGCATTACAGGCAGAACCTCAATTCTTCCGACACGAGGCCCAGGTACCATTCGGCCTGAAAAGACACTTTAAATGGATCCAGTTGCATGGCTTTACTCGTGACTAACACCGAAGACACTGGCGAAAAAACTGAGGTACTCCCAGTAAGGGAAGGGGTTATATAGGGAGCTAAACTTCCTGTCTAGGGTGTGCCAGTGTCCATCACCTAAAGGTGCCTATATAACCCATACAGTAATTACTGTGGCTCTATGTCCCATGATGTATGATAAAGAAATGTATATTTAGAAAGCGGTACGCTTTCTTATCAATGTCTCATTTTCATTAACTTTCCTCTCATTAATCCCTCAAGCTGGCCATTCACTAATACATTTTTGTTCAAAATTTTTCATTTTAAGAATGTTAATTTCATTTTTTGAATCAATAATGGGGTCAAATGGATGGACGAGAAAATTAGAAGGAGCAGGATTTTTCCCAAACACATTTCTTACAGTGTATGTGGTTTTCAATCAGGTTATTACATTGATCCCAAAACTGATTGTTAAAAGTGAACTAGCTACATGGAAATTGATCCTCTAGCGGGACTTTTAAAGGGAACACCTACTCATGGGTCATAAAGAGTATGGAGGATGTAGAAATTGTATGATAAAGTGTTTATTGGTAATATAGATATTTAAAGGGATCTGTGGTACATAGGGGTACATATGCAGCATACGTAATACATACAAAAAAATAGCAATACAAGTGCATACAATTCACAATCATGGAACTCCAATACACATGGAACACATATGCGGGGAGTACCCGACGCGTTTCGAGATATATACTCTTCCTCAGGGGTGTCAGATTGGAATCGGCAAGCAAAGGGTATGTCTATAAATTAAGAAAACAGTAATAAACCAATTGTAAGGGTATTGTAAACAAAATATATAAACATAAAGGAGGTAATGGTTGGAATACAAGTATACAATATAAATATGGAGAAAACCAGTAAATTACTGACCATAAAGTATTGCTTGGAGGGCATGTGTCTGATGCTGCATCCATATTAAAAAAGGGGGAGATAAAGGGGTCTGAAAGGGACGTAACACCGCTGAACATAAAGGTGTGTCCTGGTCCTGGTCCACAACCCGCAAGGCTTGTGTGCCCACCACGGCGCGGCCGTCAGGAAAAAGTTCCTCAACAGAGAGCGTCAGAAAAGACCACCAGTGGTAGAAATGATCCTGGGAGGCTCCAATCTGTAGGGAGCAAAAGATGGGAGAAAGGGTGGGGTAATGAGGGGGCAAGGAGGTGTACATAGTTGTTATTAATGAAGTGAACTAAATCTTGAAGTCAAACAAATACAATGAGATTTCCAAGCTCAAACATACCAATCAACCAGCCAGTGAGCAACTGAATTGACCTGTCTAACAATATGCATTGAGAACATGTTTGACATACAGTATGTCGCCCTTCCTCATATATCCATAAAAATGCATGTGCCCCCCATTGTGGAAACCCAGAAGTCAAGGTTAGAGACTACAGAAAATAGGGTGCCTTGACGGGGCCTGTAGCCTATGCATGTATTTTCAAATGTGTGCAGACTAAACCCCTGTTCTTAAGGCATATTGTTAGACAGAACCATTTGGTTGGTCGCTGGCTGGTTGGTAAGTTTGAGCTTGGGAAAACTCCTTGTATTTGTTTGACATTTGTCGCCCTTCCAGAGCTCCTTGCTGCAATAGACCAGTTATAGGTGGGGGCAGTGGCCACATGTTTGTATTTTGTTTTTTTAAATTTTGAAGTATTTTTGAATGTCATTTGACAAGTTATAGAATGTACTGAGTATTTTTGCATGAATAATCTTCTTGAACCTTTCAAATATATTTCCAAAAAGGAGAATAATAAACAGCAGAAAAACAGCAATTAGGCAACAATGTGTGCTAAAACTAATGCCGCGTACACACGAGCGGACTTTATGGCAGACTTTGCTCGGCAGACTTTTCGCCGGACTTTGTTCGCTCCTTGCACCGGACTTAAAAACGGACGGACTTGGCCACACGCGATCACTGCAAAAGTCCACTGGTTTGGAACACGGTGACGTATAGCACGTACAACGGGACTATAAAAAGGAAGTTCAAGCCCCACTACGGCACCCTTTGGGCTCCTTCTGCTAATCTCGTGTTTATCTCGTGTTAGTAGAAGTTTGGTTAGAGACGATTCACGCTTTTCACACTTCAGCTTATTTCGATCATTTTCTGCGGTTCAGTTTGTGCTTGTGAGGTTTGTATCTGCTTTTGAGTGCGTGTTGATCAGTTCGTAACCTGTAGGGATGAGCTTCGAGTTCGAGTCAAACTCATGTTCGACTCGAACATTGGCTGTTCGCAAGTTCGCCGAACAGCGAACAATTTGGGGTGTTCGCGGCAAATTTGAATGCCGCGGAACACCCTTTAAAAGTCTATGGGAGAAATCAAAAGTGCTAATTTTAAAGGCTTATAGGCAAGTTATTGTCATAAAACGTTTTTGGGGACCCGGGTCCTGCCCCAGGTGACATGGATCAATGCAAAAAAAAGTTTTAAAAACGGCCGTTTTTTCAGGAGCAGTGATTTAATAATGCTTAAAGTCAAACAATAAAAGTGTAATATCCCTTTAAATTTCGTAGCTGGGGGTAGTCTATAGTATGCCTGTAAAGGGGCGCATGTTTCCCGTGTTTAGAACAGTCTGACAGCAAAATGACATTTCGAAGGAAAAAACCCATTTAAAACTACTCGCAGCTATTGCATTGCCGACAATACACATAGAAGTTCATTGATAAAAACGGCATGTAAATTCCCCACAGGGCAACCCCGAACCAAAATTTTTTTTTAAAAATGATGTGGGAGTCCCCCTAAATTCCATACCAGGCCCTTCAGGTCTGGTATGGATATTAAGGGGAACCCCAGCCAAAATTAAAAAAAAAAATGATGTGGGATTCCCCCTGAATTCCATACCAGATCCTTCAGGTCTGGTATGGATTTTAAGGGGAACCCCGCGCCCAAAAAAAAAAAAAAAAAACGGCGTGGGGTCCCCCCAATAATCCATACCAGACCCTTATCCGAGCACGCAACCTGGCAGGCCGCAGGAAAAGAGGGGGGATGAAAGTGTGCCCCCCCTCCTGAACCGTACCAGGCCACATGCCCTCAACATTGGGGGGTTTGGGGGGACCCCACGCCTTTTTTTTTTTTCTGGCGCGGGGTTCCCCTTAAAATCCATACCAGACCTGAAGGGTATGGAGGGAGGCTCTCCTCGTCTGACGGTTCTTAAATAAGGGTCTAAATGAAGGGTCTGGTATGGAATTTAGGGGGAACCCCACGTCATTTTTTTTTTAAATTTTGGTTCGGGGTTCCCCTGTGGGGAATTCCAATGCCGTTTTTATCAATGAACTTCTATGTGTATTGTCGGCAATGCAATAGCCGCGAGTAGTTTTAAATGGGTTTTTTCCTTCGAAATGTCATTTTGCTGTCAGACTGTTCTAAACACGGGAAACATGCACCCCTTTACAGACATACTATAGACACCCCCCAGCTACGAAATTTAAAGGGATATTACACTTTTATTGTTTGACTTTAAGCATTATTAAAATCACTGCTCCTGAAAAAATGTCCGTTTTTAAAACTTTTTTTGCATTGATCCATGTCCCCTGGGGCAGGACCCAGGTCCCCAAACACTTTTTATGACAATAACTTGCCTATAAGCCTTTAAAATTAGCACTTTTGATTATTCATGTTCGTGTCCCATAGACTTTAACGGTGTTCGCGTGTTCGAACAAACTTTTTTCCTGTTCGCATGTTCTGGTGTGAACCGAACAGGGGGGTGTTCAGCTCATCCCTAGTAACCTGCCTTGCAGGCCGTTCTGGTCCGCTCGTTCCTGATTTTCAGGTCGTTCTTCATAGGCCTTGCTGTTCTTCAGTGCGTTTGTTATAAGTTTGTTTGACCAGCCGACTGTTTTGAAGCCATGTCGCGTGGACGTACTCGTTCTCGAGTTCATGCTGCGTGGGCACTTGGTGTTGGGGTTAATACTTTGACCCAAGTCCAGTCCATGAACAGGGCGAGGAGGAGTTCATGGATGAAGAATTGGTTACGTCAGCATGACCAATTCTCTCATATGCCTTTGCTCCATGAGCTCCGTGAGCATAATCCTGAGGATTTCAGGAATTATGTCCGGATGACTGACCCCGTCTTTGAGCATCTGCTGGCTATGCTGACCCCCTATATCAGCAGGCAGGATACCTGCATGAGGCAAGCCATCAGTGCAGAGCAGAGGCTAGTTGCCACGTTACGTTACTTGGCGACAGGGAGAAGTCTTCAGGACTTGAAGTTCTCGACAGGCATCTCCCCCCAGGCTCTGGGGATAATAATCCCAGAGATCTGTTCTGCCATCATTCAGGTCCTGAAGAAGGACTATATGAAGGTAAGTTTTATCCTTTAACATTACATGATATGTATTAAATGTTTTTTAAGGTATTGTATAAATGTCCTCCTTACCTAAGTGCCATGCTTTCAATATGCTGTGAATGTCCCTTTTATCTTCATGCATGCCTGCTTTTGGGCATTAATCATTTATTGCCCTACATGCATATTTACCTTCAATAACCTCCCCACCATGCAATCCTGGGTCCATTTATATCTCTAGCCTATAGTCCCTTGAACAATGTATATTGTCTGCTCCATTGTCTTGTTTGACCCTCCCCCACCCCACAAATGAAAAAAAACAGTCAGGTGTGTTTGTTAACCTAATTAGAACCCCTCCCCCACCCCAGAAATGTTTAAAACAGTCAGGTGTGTTTGTTAACCTAATTAGAACCCCTCCCCCACCCCAGAAATGTTTAAAACAGTCAGGTGTGTTTATTAACCTAATTAGAACCCCTCCCCCACCCCAGAATTGTTTAAAACAGTCAGGTGTATTTTGGGCCCTAATTAGAACCCCTCCCCCACCCCACAAATGTATAAAAACAGTCAGGTGAGTTTGTTAACCTAATTAGAACCCCTCGACCACCCCACAAATGTTAAAAAACAGTCAGGTGTGTTTTGGGCCCTAATTAGAACCCCCCCACCCCAGAAATGTTTAAAACAGTCAGGTGTGTTTTGGGCCCTAATTAGAACCCCTCCCCCACCCCAGAAATGTATAAAAACAGTCAGGTGTGTTTGTTAACCTAATTAGAACCCCTCCCCCACCCCACAAATGTTTAAAACAGTCAGGTGTGTTTTGGGCCCTAATTAGAACCCCCCCCCCACCCCACAAATGTTTAAAACAGTCAGGTGTGTTTTGGGCCCTAATTAGAACATCTCTCCTCACATTCAAATGGATCAATGGGCCATCAGAGGGGTGATTAAACTTATAAGTGGTCCTTATGTTTTTTACCATTTCAATTACAAACACACATATTAATAATGTTTGACTGCTGTTGTTCACTAATGTTTTTGTGTAATCTGATATACAAGTTATGTTTAAAAGTCCTTATCTTAATTTTTTTTTTCACTCCACAGTTTCCTTTAAGTACACAGGAATGGCAGACTGTGGCCTCCCAGTTCGCTGACCGTTGGGACTTTCCCGGGGCGATTGACAGGAAGCATGTCCGGATTGTGCCACCACCGCATTCGGGGTCCACTTTCTATAACTACAAGGGGTTCCATAGTGTAGTTTTGATGGCGGTGGTCTCAGCACATTTGGACTTTCTGTTTGTGGATGTGGGGAAGAACAGCCGGATGTCTGATGGAGGAATCTTTGCACAGACCGAGCTGTGCCAGCGTCTCCAGACTGGTGGCCTGGGATTGCCACCTGATGACCAGAATGTTGATGGACTCCCTTCAGTTTTTATCGCTGATGAAGCGTTTGCTCTCGGTGAGCACTTGATGTGGCCGTTCCCCCAAAGAACACTCACCCCTGAGAGGAGGGTATTTAATTACCAGCTGGCCAGAGCAAGAAGAGTTGTGGAGAATGCCTTTGGGATTCTGGCCAGCTGGTTCCGTTTGTTCCTTTCTGCAATTAATCTGGCGGACTATAAACTAAACTATGTCATACTTGCTTGCTGCATCCTACATAACTTTTTAAGGAGACATTCAGCGACATATATATCTTCTGTTGGGCCTGAGGCTGGACTGGAACAGGATACCACAATGACAGGCCTAGAAATTGGCCGTATTGGCTTGGCCCCCCGAACCGCACGTCAAGTGCGTGAGCGTTATGTTAATTATTTTAATGGTCGGGGGGCCATTGCTATTCAGCAACAGCTTTAATTTTACCAAAAAATTCAATAAAAATAATTGATCAAAAATATCTTCTTTTTATTCTTATAGGGAAAAAAATCTTGCGAGCCACAATGATCCTATACCTTACCAGGGAACAAACCAAACAAAATGTAAATGCCCAGCTGCAAACGCAGATCACGTATTCATGGCCGTGCGGTAAGTATAAATAGAAATAATTGCGTTGCGCTCAGGTATGTATCTTTGTAAACATTCACCCAATTGGTATCATATGCAAAAAGTGCTATGTGCATGTGATTCAAATCCTAAATCTATATCGCATATCCAAATCAAAAACATTGAATGCCCTATGTATTAAATCCAAAGTATAACCTACTATACGTGCAAAATAAATAGATACTCACTTATTGGTGCTGAAAAAAACAACGGTAATAACCCTGCAAAGATTAATGTGTAAAAAATACACCAAAATACCCTACGTATAAATTCAAAGTGCAATGTGCAAAAAGTAAAAAAACTTTACATACATCTATACATAAATATGATGTACCCACAATGATGATGCTTAATAAATTACAAATGAAAATTATGAATAAAAAACGTGCATTAAATATTATCACATGCAAAACTCTAAATGAAATCATATAAGTGACAAGTGATAAATAAACACATAAGTGATACGTGATGTTTTGAGACAGTGACTGTCCTTTTCTGTAAAAAAAATTCTTCCAATATAGTATCACACAGCAACGTGCAGCAAAAAAGTTCCAGAGTGAATTAAAGTGCATGAAGTGTTTCACAAAGAAATACAATTGCTGAATCGCAGTGCCCCGATCCTGCCATGTTGTGCCTCAGTGACCCCCAAAGTAGTTGCACTCACCTTAGAGCGTGTGACACAGTGTTTAACTGTGTCAATACACGCCGTGGAGCCACCCCTGGGCTCAATGATGGGACAACAGGTGATCTTCAGATAGGCTCGTTCAGGCTGTTTCCATGTGTTCATCTCCAAAGCCTGAAACAGCCTGAACGAGCCTATCTGAAGATCACCTGTTGTCCCATCATTGAGCCCAGGGGTGGCTCCACGGCGTGTATTGACACAGCTAAACACTGTGTCACACGCTCTAAGGTGAGCGCAACTACTTTGGGGGTCACTGAGGCAGGGCCGTACTGGCCTACCGGGATACCGAGCTAATTTCCTCTATGCGCCCCCCCGCCGATCCTCCTATCCAACTTCTTTTACTGGCCCCCCCAGTTCTCCTTGTGCTCCCTGGCTCCCCCCCATGCTCTTCTCCCCTTACCACACTCTCCAGCCCCCCCCCCACAGTTCTCTCCACCCCTGTTTTTTCTGCCCCCCCTGCTCTCCAGCTCTCCCCATCCTACTCTAGCCACCATCCCAGTGCTCTTCACTCCCCCAGTGCTCTCCACCCATGTTCTTTCTCCCCCCCCAGTGCTCTCCAGCTCTCCCCATCACTCTCCAGCCCCCACCCCAGTGCTCTCCGCCCCCCACAGTGCTCTCCAGCCCCCCATTCTCCGCACCCCTGTTTTCGGTCCCCCCCGGTGCTCTCAAGCTCCACCCATCGCTCTCCAGCCCCCCCCCCGTGCTCTTTGCCCCCCGTGCTCTCCACCCCTGTTTTTTTTTGGCCCCCCCTCCAGTGCTCTCAAGCTTCCCCCCAGCACTCTCCGCTCCCCACCCCTGTACTCTCCACTCCCCCGCCAGTGCTCTCCAGTCCCCCGTGCTTTCCACCCCTGTTCTTTCTGGCCCCCACTGGTGCTTTCAAGCTCCCCCCATTGCTCTCCACTCCCCCCTGCTTTTTGTACCCCCCAGTGCTCTCCACCCCTGTTTTTCTGCCCCTCCTCCACTGGTGCTTTCAAGCTCCCCCCATTGCTCTCCACTTCCCCCTGCTCTTTGTACCCCCAGTGCTCTCCACCCCTGTTTTTCTGCCCCTCCCCCAGTGCTCTTCGCCACCCCACACTCTTAGCCCCCACAGTGCTCTCCACCTCTGTTCTTTTTGGACCCCCAGTGCTCTCAAGTCCCCCCCCAGCGCTCTCCGCTCCCCATCCCTGTGATCTCCACTCCCCCCTGCTCTTTGCCCCCACCCATGTGCTCTCCAACTCCGCCAGTACTCTCTGCTCCCCCTTCTTTCCAGCTCCCACCCAGTGCTCTCCACTTCCCCAGGACCAGAGGACAGGCTGACTGGGGCTGGAAAATGAGGATAGCTGAAGGTGCAGGTGGCCAGGGACCACTCCATCTCACAGCAAACAGATCCTCTGGAAGGAGCACTGTCCCCATCCAAAACGAGAACAGACCCTGCCTGCTGTTGGCCATCATGGATATCCTGCTGGCATGCAAGGTACTGTACCGAGCATCAACAACACACCTTCCCACAGACAGGGACTGCTGACTGGGCCATGGGGCACAGGAGGGGCTGCAATGATGGGCACAGTGAAGCTGCATTCCTGGGCACAGCGAGACTGCATTCACGGGCACAGTGAGACTGCATTCACTGGCACAGTGAGACTGCATTTGAGGGGCACAGTGAGGCTGCATTGATGGGCACAGTGAGGCTGCATTGATGGGCACAGTGAGACTGCAATGATGGGCACAGTGAGGCTGCAATGGTGGGCACAGTGAGGCTGCAATGGTGGGCACAGAGAGGCCGCATTCATGGGCACAGTGAGACTGCATTCACAGGCAGAGTAAAGCTGCATTTGATGAGCACAGTGAGGCTGCATTTGATGAGCACAGTGAGGCTGCATTGATGGGCACAGTGAGGCTGCATTGATGGGCACAGTGAGGCTGCATTGATGGGCACAGTGAGGCTGCATTGATGGGCACAGTGAGGCTGCATTTGATAGGTACTGATGAGGCTGCATTTGATGGGCTCTGGTGAGGCTGCATTTGATGGGCACTGGTGAGGCTGCATTGAGCTCCTGTATCATGTCTGCAGTCTCTGACCATCTCCTGTATCATGTCTGCAGTCTCTGACCATCTCCTGTATCATGTCTGCAGTCTCTGAGGGAGTCTGCAGAGGAGTCAAGAGTGGGAGCACTGCCCCGGGATGGGGGTCATGGGAGAAGTCAGACAAGTGTGGACTGTGGAGAGGAGACTATAGGATAAAACCAGAGCCACCGAGCTGGAGCTGACTGACTGAGCCCTACACGGTGCACCTGAGAGGAGGTCAGTGACAGCACCGCTAGGCCAGTCTGAAGGGGGGTCACTGATGTAAGGGGGAGTGAATACGATAATGTAAGGGGGCACCGATATAAAGCACAGCCTTATATCAGTAACCCACCCCCCCTTACCTTAGTGTATTCTTTCTGCGGAAGGTGGTTCCCCCCCCCTCCCACGTTCTGAGTTCCTGGGGTCCCCCTTGATGATCGATCTCTTACCACTTTTAACTGGAATTTGCTTATATATATATATATATATATATATATATATATATATATATATACATATATAAAGCCCTATGTGATTTCATATCTGTCTTATCTATATATAATACACTCTTCAAATGTGCATTTTATGGTTTTCCCTTTCATGAACAAGAAATCAATGACGTTATGCTGTTGCGGTGGTATAATAATGCTGTGGGGCTGGTATGAAATTTTTTCCAGGGCTGGATGTTATTCCCAGTCCGGCCCTGCACTGAGGCACAACACGGCAGGATCGGGGCACTGCGATTCAGCAATTGGATTTCTTTGTGAAACACTTCATGCACTTTAATTCACTTTGGAACTTTTTTGCTGCATGTTGCTGTGTGATACTATATTGGAAGAATTTTTTTACAGAAAAGGACAGTCACGTATCACTTATGTGTTGATTTATCACTTGTCACTTATATGATTTCATTTGGAGTTTTGCATGTGATAATATTTAATGCACGTTTTTTATTCATAATTTTCATTTGTAATTTATTAAGCATCATCATTGTGGGTACATCATATATAAATATATATATATAGATGTATGTAAAGTTCATTTATTTTTTGCACATTGCACTTTGAATTTATACGTAGGGTATTTTGGTGTATTTTTTACACATTAATCTTTGCAGGGTTATTATCATTGTTTTTGTTCAGCACCAATAAGTGAGTATCTATTTATTTTGCACGTATAGTAGGTTATACTTTGGATTTAATACATAGGGCATTCAATGTTTTTGATTTGGATATGCGATATAGATTTAGGATTTGAATCACATGCACATAGCACTTTTTGCATATGATACCAATTGGGTGAATGTTTACAAAGATACATACCTGAGCGCAACGCAATTATTTCTATTTGTTTTTATTCTTGTTTGCATTTAGTTATGTCTGTCTCCTAGTGCACTTGTAGTAGTGGCAAGTGCATTTACCTTTATTTAATCAGGCCCCCAAAAAAATTAAAAAATATTTGTCTGAAATAATCAGCCACACACATTGTATTAGTAAAAACTTTTTACTTTGTGCACATTGAAAGGTGCATTTTTGAATAATTTTTTGTTTTTTATTTTTTTTACTGATTTTTATTGGTGTAAAAATATATCTTTTTTTACGTTATTAAGGGCATATTTTTGCAAAAATAGACCTTGATAAAAATATTTACATTCACAACAGTGTTTTTATAAACATAACAAAACATTAAAGAACTTACAAAGTTCAACATTTAAAGAATGGTGCATGTGATGTCACCCTTGGAAATCGTTCCTTTTGAATATGCTCAAAATTAAGAATTACAAAAGGTTCAAGTCAACATGTGCTATCTCCCATCATGGGTGAGCAATGTACGTGTTTTGTGTGTGCAATCCCTTTTTGTGTTCCTATCACCACAAAATAATTTTGAGGATGAAGGGGTTGCAAACACAAAACAAGTACATTGATAACCCATGATGGAAGATAGCACATGATGACACACCGCGTGCATCATAATGAAAATTTGGGTATCACAAAAAAATTCTAAAAACATTTAGTAGAAAAAACAAACTTCACAAGGAAATGAAGAACATGATTGATGCTTTTAGGCCAAACGTTATTATATTCTGCCCAAAACATCAATCATGTTCTTCATTTCCTGTTGCATGGAGTCCAGGCGAAGTTGCATGCTGTGAATTTGGTCACGCATTTTATCTATTTGGCCATTCCACAGCATTATCTGGCCAATCAGTCTTTGGGCACTGTCTGTGGTGAATGGCTCTGCCGCTTGGCCTTCCACAACCAGAAACTCACCTAAAATGAGTGAATAAAAACAAGGGTTACAATATGCACGCCAAAATACATTACCTTAAGCTGGGGTGTCAGTCACTCACTTGGTGGGCTTGAAACCTCGCACACTTCCTCCACCTCTCCTTCCTCCAGGTCGTCGGTTGGGCGTGGTCTTGGGCAGGGGCTTGGGGTATCTTCTGCCTCAGGTTGGTGACAAAACGCCCATTTGCCAAAAGAATCCAGGACCATCTATATTATTTAGATGCAGGGCTACTTTACACTCCCATCTGTAAGCACATTGGTCTGCGACATAGCTTTGATCCCAGTTCTGTTTCCTTCTTCGCACTAGAGGTCATACCTAACTTTGAAAGGGGAGGAAATGTGGATAAAATAATACTGCAACATGAGGCCAGATGGATATTTAACCAACGAGTGACCTATCCGCCTGGCCTCAACGCAGCACTCTCATTCAAACCGTTTCTATGATGGGTAAAGCTGGGATGATATGATTAATGTACAAATTATGCATTGGAACAGCACTGAAGCTCTGTCATATGCTTTTATATTTTCATATGTCATAGACTATACACATAGGACTTCTCTGTTAAGTCTCAATTCACCTTCAGTTTACTAGCCCCATATGTGGTATGTCCCAGTATCCACTAGATGGGGCAATTACCTATATGTGGTGGTAAAGACACGGGGCACTATCATCGTGCCCCGGGTCTCTCTACCCCTATTTTTCCACCATAGATGTGATCAAATACATTGCAACGTACTTTATTAAATTTTATGAAGCCCATGCATACATGTTTTGTTTACAGGGAAGGATCCCTGCATGGGCGTTAGTGGATAATTATGTGTATAAAGATTTAAAACCATATAGTCCTTGTTGGACCACTTTATATGCTCCCTCCACTCCCGGACTATCTCGGTTGTCTATTGGTGGCAGGGACCTTAGGTGGGGGGACTCGGACGTCCCTGCTCAGAGTGCGGAGCTGCTTTCCTTCCACCCCTACCTGTCCTTCACGCCAGTAAGCGGAGTATGGGCGATGCGCGCGCACACTGGGGGATGAATGCGTGCGCATCCGCCCCTGGGGTGCGCGCGCATTCTGTGCAGGGACGTCCGGACCGGAAGCAATGCCGGAGGTCAATTGTGACCTTATTGCTTCCGGTGGGACCACACAATTTAAAAGATGGAGGCGCTGGTGCTGTCTATTAGACGCATCCTGCAGCCATCCATCGTTACGGGCGAATACACACTCACCTTACCAGGAGCTACTCCAGGCTTCTCCCTTCTACTTCCCCACTAGGGGTAAGTCTATGTCTACCTGGATATTTTGTTCTTGTTTGCGGTTTTACGCTATGGGGGAGACTATTATGTGATAGGGGTAAACTTAGTAACAGCGCCCATATATTATTGAATGTGTTTGATATTTGACTTTGTGCAATATTCCCCGGGGGGCTTTATTACCCCATTAAAGTATCAGCACTGGGACACAAGATACATAGATCTGACTATTCATATCTATTGTGTTTAATATTTTTATTATCTGCCAATTGGGAGGATTCCTCCCCCTAATACAAATGGGGGGTTGTCCCTAGCGTTTTTTGCCCCTTCAACCATGAATAGGCTGCCCCTTTACCCCTATGCAAATGTAGTGAACATATCCAATAGATTTATGTGAGTGTGTGATCAGTACTCATTAATAAATGATTGAATATTACTGCTAGTTAGCAGTATTATTTATAAATCCTTAATCTATAGGAATTTATTGGTTTCCTGTTTCTTGTTTCAGTACGGGTTACCAGGTGTTTTGCCCTTATTTGTGTGGTCCAGTCCTCCTATTGGTATTGTCCGTCTGGGATCTGGCACCCAGGGACAATCTGCACCAGTTGTTTCAATGGCTGATGCCCGGTGAATGGTGGTGATTGCTCTATTCTTTTGAACCTTATTAGTAGGTGAGAATTTTTGTAATGAATGTTTTATTTTTAATTTGTTGTTATGATCTGACTGTATGTATGACCATTATGTAACTTGAGATTGTCTGTTGTTTATACAGTTAATATGAATCAGTGATATCGTGTCTAGCCCTGATGAAGCGAAAAGTTCTTTGCAAAACATGTTGGCTAATAGTCACGTATGAATTCTGAAATATACTACTGGATGGTCATATTCTCTTACAAATGTCAATTTTTGTTATATCTTTTAATTATATTCAAATAAAATCTGTAATTTTATCAATTTGTTTGATCTTCACCTACTACTGATGGACATAGTATTTTCCTTGAAAAATCCCATTTGCTTTGGGGAAGGAGGTTTTCCTCCTGTCTTCTTCTTTTTATGATATATGTATACTAGGGATTGGGAGATCTGATTGAATTATCCCCTGGTTATAGTCTAACCATTTATTTTCTTTGGGTATCACAAAAAAATTCTAAAAACATTTAGTAGAAAAAACAAACTTCACAAGGAAATGAAGAACATGATTGATGCTTTTAGGCCAAACGTTATTATATTCTGCCCAAAACATCAATCATGTTCTTCAATTCCTGTTGCATGGAGTCAAGGCGAAGTTGCATGCTGTGAATTTGGTCATGCATTTTATCTATTTGGCCATTCCACAGCATTATCTGGCCAATCAGTCTTTGGGCACTGTCCGTGGTAAATGGCTCTGCCGCTTGGCCTTCCACAACCAGAAACTCACCTAAAATGAGTGCATAAAAACAAGGGTTACAATATGCACGCCAAAATACATTACCTTAAGCTGGGGTGTCAGTCACTCACTTGGTGGGCTTGAAACCTTGCACACTTCCTCCACCTCTCCTCCTCTCCTGCTGCCTCAGGCTGGTGACTTGGGGGGGTCCTGGGATCCTTGGACTGTTGTCTGAGTCTTTTCTCCCCTATGAGAATTGAACAAAAGGTATAGTTAAAACACAGTGATATTTTAGATTTTATTAAATAATCCTAAACGTTGGTTAGGAGTTGTGGCCAATTGCCTTTTTTGTCATGAAAAATTTAGAAGACAGGATGAACATTCCCTTTGAGCAACAATTATAAACAATGCACATTTTCTGGCAAGTTTCACAGATGCAGACACATCAATTATCTCCTATGTGTATTACCCCTCTAAAATTTATTTATGGTCACATAGTACACTATAGTGCTTGTGAGTCCAGATGTGTAAACAGCTGCTGTGTCCTGTCCCTACATTACACTGAATCATTTTTGAAGAAGCCTTATATTTTCCAACACATCTACACCACATCAACAAATTGTGGGAATTTGACAAATTATCAAGACATAAATGAATGTCCAACCCTGTACCATAGTATTTGGCGAAAAAATAACGTCATTTTCTAAAGTATCATATGTATTTTACAAAAAACGGTCTTTACGAACGATGCTGTATAAAGTAAAAAAATATGGACAGGATGCAAGTTAAGTATCTCAATAGGAAAACACAACAAGTACTTACTTTTTTTAAGCAGCTTCTTTATTCGCCAATATTGTTCTGGCTCCCCACTTTTGATGTCAGACCACCACTTCCTCAATTGTTCTTTCGATCGTTTTGTGCCAAATTTAGCTTCTAGGGCGGTGACAACTGAGGACATTATTTTGTCCTTACGCATATTCGGTCATGTGTACGGTCCTTTTTTGCCATCGTAGTCCTCCCTTCTCAATATGGACACCATCTCCACCATCTCTTCAAAAGCCATATTGGTGGCCTTATATCTCCTCCGGGATGTGGATGGTTATGGCTCCGGGCTTTCCTCCGCGCTACTTCCACTGATTCTCTCCGCCATCTTTAGCTATCTACTCCCAGGCCCTTCAGGTCTGATATGGATATTAAGGGGAACCCCAGCCAAAATTAAAAAAAAAAATGATGTGGGGTTCCCCCTAAATTCCTTACCAGATCCTTCAGGTCTGGTATGGATTTTAAGGGGAACCCCGCGCCCCCCAAAAAAAAAAAACGGCGTGGGGTCCCCCCAGAAATCCATACCAGACCCTTATCCGAGCACGCAACCTGGCAGGCCGCAGGAAAAGAGGGGGGGACGAGAGTGTGGCCCCCCTCCTAAACCGTACCAGGCCACATGCCCTCAACATTGGGAGGGTGCTTTGGGGTAGCCCCCCAAAACACCTTGTCCCCATGTTGATGAGGACAAGGGCCTCATCCCCACAACCCTGGCTGGTGGTTGTGGGGGTCTGCGGGCGGGGGGCTTATCGGAATCTGGAAGCCCCCTTTAACAACGGGACCCCCAGATCCCGGCCCCCCCTGTGTGAAATGGTAAGGGGGTACTTACCCCTACCATTTCACTAAAAAACTGTCAAAAATGTTAAAAATGACAAGAGACAGTTTTTGACAATTCCTTTATTTAAATGCTTCTTCTTTCTTCTATCTTCCTTCATCTTCTGGTTCTTCTGGTTCTTCCTCCGGCGTTCTCGTCCAGCATCTCCTCCACGCGTCTTCTATCTTCTTCTCCTCGGGCCGCTCCGCACCCATGGCATGGGGGGAGGCTCCCGCTCTTCTCTTCATCTTCTTCTTCATCTTCTTCTCTTCTTCCTTCTTCTCTTCTTCTCTTTTTTATTTTCTTCTCCGGGCCGCTCCGCATCCATGCTGGCATGGAGGGAGGCTCCCGCTGTGTGACAGCGTCTCCTCGTCTGACGGTTCTTAAATAATGGGGGGCGGGGTGACCCCGCCCCCCTGTTATGCACGGGACATGACGGGACTTCCCTGAGGCATTCCCTGTGACATCACAGGGAAGTCCCGTCAAGTCACCGTGCATCAGTAGGGGGGCAGGGTCACCGGGTGGCCCCGCCCCCTGTTATTTAATAACCGTCAGACAAGGAGACTCCATCACACAGCGGGAGCCTCCCTCCATGCCAGCATGGGTGCAGAGCGGCCCGGAGAAGAAAATGAAGAAGAGAAGAAGAGAAGAAAAGAAGAAGAGAAGAGTGGGAGCCTCCCCCCATGCCATGGGTGCGGAGCGGCCCGAGGAGAAGAAGATAGAAGACGCCGCGGAGGAGATGCTGGACGAGAACGCCGGAGGAAGAACCAGAAGAGCCAGAAGAACCAGAAGAAGAAGATGAAGGAAGATAGAAGAAAGAAGATGCATTTAAATAAAGGAATTGTCAAAAACTGTCTCTTGTCATTTTTAACATTTTTGACAGTTTTTTAGTGAAATGGTAGGGGTAAGTACCCCCTTACCATTTTACAGGGGGGGCCGGGATCTGGGGGTCCCCTTGTTAAAGGGGGCTTCCAGATTCCGATAAGCCCCCCGCCCGCAGACCCCCACAACCACCAGCCAGGGTTGTAGGGATGAGGCCCTTGTCCTCATCAACATGGGGACAAGGTGTTTTGGGGGCTACCCCAAAGCACCCTTCCAATGTTGAGGGCATGTGGCCTGGTACGGTTCAGGAGGGGGGCCGCACTCTCATCCCCCCTCTTTTCCTGCGGCCTGCCAGGCTGCGTGCTCGGATAAGGGTCTGGTATGGATTTTTGGGGGGACCCCACGCCTTTTTTTTTTGGCGCAGGGTTCCCCTTAAAATCCATACCAGACCTGAAGGGTATGGAGGGAGGCTCCTGCTGTGTGACAGCGTCTCCTCATCTGACGGTTCTTAAATAAGGGTCTAAATGAAGGGTCTGGTATGGAATTTAGGGGGAACCCCACGTCATTTTTTTTTAAAATTTTGGCCGGGGTTCCCGTTAATATCCATACCAGACCTGAAGGGCCTGGTATGGAATTTAGGGGGACTCCCACGTCATTTTTTTTTTTTTAATTTTGGTTCGGGGTTCCCCTGTGGGGAATTCCAATGCCGTTTTTATCAATGAACTTCTATGTGTATTGTCGGCAATGCAATAGCCGCGAGTAGTTTTAAATGGGTTTTTTCCTTCGAAATGTCATTTTGCTGTCAGACTGTTCTAAACACGGGAAACATGTGCCCCTTTACAGACATACTATAGACACCCCCCAGCTACGAAATTTAAAGGGATATTACACTTTTATTGTTTGACTTTAAGCATTATTAAAATCACTGCTCCTGAAAAAACGTCCGTTTTTAAAACTTTTTTTGCATTGATCCATGTCCCCTGGGGCAGGACCCAGGTCCCCAAACACTTTTTATGACAATAACTTGCCTATAAGCCTTTAAAATTAGCACTTTTGATTATTCATGTTTGTGTCCCATAGACTTTAACGGTGTTCGCGTGTTCGAACAAACTTTTTTCCTGTTCGCATGTTCTGGTGCGAACCGAACAGGGGGGTGTTCAGCTCATCCCTAGTAACCTGCCTTGCAGGCCGTTCTGGTCCGCTCGTTCCTGATTTTCAGGCCGTTCTTCATAGGCCTTGCTGTTCTTCAGTGCGTTTGTTATAAGTTTGTTTGTTTGTTTGACCAGCCGACCGTTTTGAAGCCATGTCGCGTGGACGTACTCGTTCTCGAGTTCATGCTGCGTGGGCACTTGGTGTTGGGGTTAATACTTTGACCTGAGTCCAGTCCATGAACAGGGCGAGGAGGAGTTCATGGATGAAGAATTGGTTACGCCAGCATGACCAATTCTCTCATATGCCTTTACTCTATATATCTATATATGCCTATGAGCTTCGTGAGCATAATCCTGAGGATTTCAGGACTTATGTCCGGATGACTGACCCCGTCTTTGAGCATCTGCTGGCTATGCTGACCCCCTATATCAGCAGGCAGGATACCTGCATGAGGCAAGCCATCAGTGCGGAGCAGAGGCTAGTTTCCACATTACGTTACTTGGCGACAGGGAGAAGTCTTCAGGACTTGAAGTTCTCGACAGGCATCTCCCCCCAGGCTCTGGGGATAATAATCCCAGAGACCTGTTCTGCCATCATTCAGGTCCTGCAGAAGGACTATATGAAGGTAAGTTTTATCCTTTAACATTGCATGATATGTATTAAATGTTTTTTAAGGTATTGTATAAATGTCCTCCTTACCTAATTGCCATGCTTTCAATATGCTGTGAATGTCCCTTTTATCTTCATGCATGCCTGCTTTTGGGCATTAATCATTTATTGCCCTACATGCATATTTACCCTCAATAACCTCCCCACCATGCAATCCTGGGTCCATTTATATCTCTAGCCTATAGTCCCTTGAACAATGTATATTGTCTGCTACATTGTCTTGTTTGACCCTCCCCCACCCCACAAATGTAAAAAAACAGTCAGGTGTGTTTGTTAACCTAATTAGAACCCATCCCTCACCCCAGAAATGTTTAAAACAGTCAGGTGTGTTTGTTAACCTAATTAGAACCCCTCCCCCACCCCAGAAATGTTTAAAACAGTCAGGTGTGTTTATTAACCTAATTAGAACCCCTCCCCCACCCCAGAATTGTTTAAAACAGTCAGGTGTATTTTGGGCCCTAATTAGAACCCCTCCCCCACCCCACAAATGTATAAAAACAGTCAGGTGAGTTTGTTAACCTAATTAGAACCCCTCCACCACCCCACAAATGTTAAAAAACAGTCAGGTGTGTTTTGGGCCCTAATTAGAACCCCTCCCCCACCCCATAAATGTATAAAAACAGTCAGGTGTGTTTGTTAACCTAATTAGAACCCCTCCCCCACCCCACAAATGTTTAAAACAGTCAGGTGTGTTTTGGGCCCTAATTAGAACCCCTCCCCCACCCCACAAATGTTTAAAACAGTCAGGTGTGTTTTGGGCCCTAATTAGAACACCTCCCCCCACATTCAAATGGATCAATGGGCCATCAGAGGGGTGATTAATCTTATAAGTGGGCCTTATGTTTTTTACCATTTCAATTACAAACACACATACAGTAGGTGACCGCGATATTGTGTCAATCTCGGCGAGATTTGACACCTGCGAGCCCCGTCGCAGGAGCCAGCGCCGAGATGGCTCACTCATCGGGAAAGGAAAACTTTGTTTTCCTCCCGCGATGAGTGACAGGCAGCGCTGACAGTTGTCTGGTCTGAATCCTGAGGTGGGAACACCGCGCCAAATTTTAAATGAAAAAAACGGCATGGGTTCCCCCCCAGGAGCATACCAGGCCCTTAGGTCTGGTATGGATTGTAAGGGGAACCCCCTACACTGAAAAATTGGCGTGGGGGTCCCCCGCAATCCATACCATACCCTTATCCGAGCACGCAGCCCGGCCGGCCAGGAAAGGGGTGGGGACGAGCGAGCGCCCCCCCCCTCCTGAGCCGTAACAGGCCGCATGCCCTCAACATGGGGGGTTGGGTGCCTTGGGGGAGGGGGCGTCCTGCGGGGCCCCCCCACCCCAAAGCACCTTGTCCCCATGTTGATGAGGACAAGGGCCTCTTCCCGACAACCCTGGCCATTGGTTGTCGGGGTCTGCGGGCGGGGATCTTATCGGAATCCGGGAGCCCCCTTTAATAAGGGGGCCCCCAGATCCCGGCCCCCCACCCTGTGTGAATGAGTTTGGGGTACATGGTACCCCTACCCATGTACCCCAAACTCATTCACACAGGGTGGGGGGCCGGGATCTGGGGGCCCCCTTATTAAAGGGGGCTCCCGGATTCCGATAAGATCCCCGCCCGCAGACCCCGACAACCAATGGCCAGGGTTGTCGGGAAGAGGCCCTTGTCCTCATCAACATGGGGACAAGGTGCTTTGGGGTGGGGGGGCCCCGTAGGACGCCCCCTCCCCCAAGGCACCCAACCCCCATGTTGAGGGCATGCGGCCTGGTACGGCTCAGGAGGGGGGGGCGCTCGCTCGTCCCCACCCCTTTCCTGGCCAGCCGGGCTGCGTGCTCGGATAAGGGTCTGGTATGGATTGGGGGGGACCCCCACGCCAATTTTTTGGTGTAGGGGGGTTCCCCTTACAATCCATACCAGACCTAAGGGCCTGGTATGCTCCTGGGGGGGGAACCCACACCGGGTTTTTTATTTAAAATTTGGCACGGTGTTCCCGCCTCAGGATTCATACCAGACAGCTGTCAGCGCTGCCTGTCACTCATCGCGGGAGGAAAACAAAGTTTTCCTTTCCCGATGAGTAAGCCAGTGCGACATGCACAGTACCCTATCGCCGAGAACCAGCGCAATGGTATCGCGCTGGAAACACAATCTCGCGGTCAGGTACTGTATTAATAATGTTTGACTGCTGTTGTTCACTAATGTTTTTGTGTAATCTGATATACAAGTTATGTTTAAAAGTCCTTATCTTAATTTTTTTTTTCACTCCACAGTTTCCTTCAAGTACACAGGAATGGCAGACTCTGGCCTCCCAGTTCGCTGACCGTTGGGACTTTCCCAACTGTGTCGGGGCGATTGACAGGAAGCATGTCCGGATTGTGCCACCACCGCATTCGGGGTCCTCTTTCTATAACTACAAGGGGTTCCATAGTGTAGTTTTGATGGCGGTGGTCTCAGCACATTTGGACTTTCTGTTTGTGGATGTGGGGAAGAACAGCCGGATGTCTGATGGAGGAATCTTTGCACAGACCGAGCTGTGCCAGCGTCTCCAGACTGGTGGCCTGGGATTGCCACCTGATGACCAGAATGTTGATGGACTCCCTTCAGTTTTATCGCTGATGAAGCGTTTGCTCTCGGTGAGCACTTGATGTGGCCGTTCCCCCAAAGAACACTCACCCCTGAGAGGAGGGTATTTAATTACCAGCTGGCCAGAGCAAGAAGAGTTGTGGAGAATGCCTTTGGGATTCTGGCCAGCTGGTTCCGTTTGTTCCTTTCTGCAATTAATCTGGCGGACTATAAACTAAACTATGTCATACTTGCTTGCTGCATCCTACATAACTTTTTAAGGAGACATTCAGCGACATATATATCTTCTGTTGGGCCTGAGGCTGGACTGGAACAGGATACCACAATGACAGGCCTAGAAATTGGCCGTATTGGCTTGGCCCCCCCGAACCGCACGTCAAGTGCGTGAGCGTTATGTTAATTATTTTAATGGTCGGGGGGCCATTGCTATTCAGCAACAGCTTTAATTTTACCAAAAATTTCAATAAAAATAATTGATCAAAAATATCTTCTTTTTATTCTTGTTTGCATTTAGTTATGTCTGTCTCCTAGTGCACTTGTAGTAGTGGCAAGTGCATTTACCTTTATTTAATCAGGCCCCCAAAAAAATTAAAAAAATATTTGTCTGAAATAATCAGCCACACACATTGTATTAGTAAAAATTTTTTACTTTGTGCACATTGAAAGGTGCATTTTTGAATAATTTTTTGGTTTTTATTTTTTTTACTGATTTTTATTGGTGTAAAAATATATCTTTTTTTAAGTTATTAAGGGCATATTTTTGCAAAAATAGACCTTGATAAAAATATTTACATTCACAACAGTGTTTTTATAACAAAACAAAACATTAAAGAACTTACAAAGTTCAACATTTAAAGAACGGTGCATGTGATGTCATCCTTGGAAATTGTTCCTTTTGAATATGCTCAAAATTGAGAATTACAAAAGGGTCAAGTCAACATGTGCTATCTCCCATCATGGGTGAGCAATGTACGTGTTTTGTGTGTGCAATCCCTTTTTGTGTTCCTATCACCACAAAATAATTTTGAGGATGAAGGGGTTGCAAACACAAAACAAGTACATTGATAACCCATGATGGAAGATAGCACATGATGACACACCGTGTGCATCATAATGAAAATTTGGGTATCACAAAAAAATTCTAAAAACATTTAGTAGAAAAAACAAACTTCACAAGGAAATGAAGAACATGATTAATGCTTTTAGGCCAAACGTTATTATATTCTGCCCAAAACATCAATCATGTTCTTCATTTCCTGTTGCATGGAGTCCAAGCGAAGTTGCATGCTGTGAATTTGGTCACGCATTTTATCTATTTGGCCATTCCACAGCATTATCTGGCCAATCAGTCTTTGGGCACTGTCTGTGGTGAATGGCTCTGCCGCTTGGCCTTCCACAACCAGAAACTCACCTAAAATGAGTGAATAAAAACAAGGGTTACAATATGCACGCCAAAATACATTACCTTAAGCTGGGGTGTCAGTCACTCACTTGGTGGGCTTGAAACCTCGCACACTTCCTCCACCTCTCCTTCCTCCAGGTCGTCGGGTGGGCTTGGTCTTGGGCTGGGGCTTGGGGTATCTTCTGCCTCACGTTGGTGACAAAACGCCCATTTGCCAAAAGAATCCAGGACCATCTATATTATTTAGATGCAGGGCTACTTTACACTCCCATCTGTAAGCACATTGGTCTGCGACATAGCTTTGATCCCAGTTCTGTTTCCTTCTTCGCACTAGAGGTCATACCTAACTTTGAAAGGGGAGGAAATGTGGATAAAATAATACTGCAACATGAGGCCAGATGGATATTTAACCAACGAGTGACCTATCCGCCTGGCCTCAACGCAGCACTCTCATTCAAACCGTTTCTATGATGGGTAAAGCTGGGATGATATGATTAATGTACAAACTATGCATTGGAACAGCACTGAAGCTCTGTCATATGCTTTTATATTTTCATATGTCATAGACTATACACATAGGACTTCTCTGTTAAGTCTCAATTCACCTTCAGTTTACTAGCCCCATATGTGGTATGTCCCAATATCCACTAGATGGGGCAATTCCCTATATGTGGTGGTAAAGACACGGGGCACTATCATCGTGCCCCGGGTCTCTCTACCCCTATTTTTCCACCATAGATGTGATCAAATACATTGCAACGTACTTTATTAAATTTTATGAAGCCCATGCATACATGTTTTGTTTACAGGGAAGGATCCCTGCATGGGCGTTAGTGGATAATTATGTGTATAAAGATTTAAAACCATATAGTCCTTGTTGGACCACTTTATATGCTCCCCCCACTCCCGGACTATCTCGGTTGTCTATTGGTGGCAGGGACCTTAGGTGGGGGGACTCGGACGTCCCTGCTCAGAGTGCGGAGCTGCTTTTCTTCCGCCCCTACCTGTCCTTCACGCCAGTAAGCGGAGTATGGGCGATGCGCGCGCACACTGGGGGATGAATGCGTGCGCATCCGCCCCTGGGGTGCGCGCGCATTCTGTGCAGGGACGTCCGGACCGGAAGCAATGCCGGAGGTCAATTGTGACCTTATTGCTTCCGGTGGGACCACACAATTTAAAAGATGGAGGCGCTGGTGCTGTCTATTAGACGCATCCTGCAGCCATCCATCATGACGGGCGAATACACACTCACCTTACCAGGAGCTACTCCAGGCTTCTCCCTTTTACTTTCCCACTAGGGGTAAGTCTATGTCTACCTGGATATTTTGTTCTTGTTTGCGGTTTTACGATATGGGGGAGACTATTATGTGATAGGGGTAAACTTAGTAACAGCGCCCATATATTATTGAATGTGTTTGATATTTGACTTTGTGCAATATTCCCCGGGGGGCTTTATAACCCCATTAAAGTATCAGCACTGGGACACAAGATACATAGATCTGACTATTCATATATATTGTGTTTAATATTTATTATCTGCCAATTGGGAGGATTCCTCCCCCTAATACAAATGGGGGGTTGTCCCTAGCGTTTTTTGCCCCTTCAACCATGAATAGGCTGCCCCTTTACCCCTATGCAAATGTAGTGAACATATCCAATAGATTTATGTGAGTGTGTGATCAGTACTCATTAATAAATGATTGAATATTACTGCTAGTTAGCAGTATTATTTATAAATCCTTAATCTATAGGAATTTATTGGTTTCCTGTTTCTTGTTTCAGTACGGGTTACCAGGTTTTTTGCCCTTATTTGTTTGGTCCAGTCCTCCTATTGGTATTGTCCGTCTGGGATCTGGCACCCAGGGACAATCTGCACCAGTTGGTTCAACGGCTGATGCCCGGGGAATGGTGGTGATTGCTCTATTCTTTTGAACCTTATTAGTAGGTGAGAATTTTTGTTATGAATGTTTTATTTTTAATTTGTTGTTATGATCTAACTGTATGTATGACCATTATGTAACTTGAGATTGTCTGTTGTTTATACAGTTAATATGAATCAGTGATATCGTGTCTAGCCCTGGCGAAAAGTTCTTTGCAAAACATGTTGGCTAATAGTCACGTATGAATTCTGAAATATACTACTGGATGGTCATATTCTCTTACAAATGTCAATTTTTGTTATATCTTTTAATTATATTCAAATAAAATCTGTAATTTTATCAACTTGTTTGATCTTCACCTACTACTGATGGACATAGTATTTTCCTTGAAAAATCCCATTTGCTTTGGGGAAGGAGGTTTTCCTCCTCTCTTCTTTTTTTTATGATATATGTATACTAGGGATTGGGAAATCTGTCTGAATTATCCCCTGGTTATAGTCCAACCATCTATTTTCTTTGGGTATCACAAAAAAATTCTAAAAACATTTAGTAGAAAAAACAAACTTCACAAGGAAATGAAGAACATGATTGATGCTTTTAGGCCAAACGTTATTATATTCTGCCCAAAACATCAATCAAGTTCTTCATTTCCTGTTGCATGGAGTCAAGGCGAAGTTGCATGCTGTGAATTTGGTCATGCATTTTATCTATTTGGCCATTCCACAGCATCATCTGGCCAATCAGTCTTTGGGCACTGTCCGTGGTGAATGGCTCTGCCGCTTGGCCTTCCTCAACCAGAAACTCACCTAAAATGAGTGCATAAAAAGAAGGGTTACAATATGCATGCCAAAATACATTACCTTAAGCTGGGGTGTCAGTCACTCACTTGGCGGGCTTGAAACCTTGCACACTTCCTCCACCTCTCCTTCCTCCAGGTCGTCGGGTGGGCGTGGTCTTGGGCTGGGGCTTGGGGTATCTGCTGCCTCAGGCTGGTGACTTGGGGGGGTCCTGGGATCCTTGGACTGTTGTCTGAGTCTTTTCTCCCCTATGAGAATTGAACAAAAGGTATAGTTAAAACACAGTGATATTTTAGATTTTATTAAATAATCTTAAACGTTGGTTAGGAGTTGTGGCCAATTGCCTTTTTTGTCATGAAAAATTTAGAAGACAGGATGAACATTCCCTTTGAACAACAATTATAAACAATGCACATTTTCTGGCAAGTTTCACAGATGCAGACACATCAATTATCTCCTATGTGTATTACCCCTCTAAAATTTATTTATGGTCACATAGTACACTATAGTGCTCGTGAGTCCAGATGTGTAAACAGCTGCTGTGTCCTGTCCCTACATTACACTGAATCATTTTTGAAGAAGCCTTATATTTTCCAACACATCTACACCACATCAACAAATTGTGGGAATTTGACAAATTATCAAGACATAAATGAATGTCCAACCCTGTACCATCGTATTTGGCGAAAAAATAACGTCATTTTCTAAAGTATCATATGTATTTTACAAAAAACGGTCTTTACGAACGATGCTGTATAAAGTAAAAAAATATGGACAGGATGCAAGTTAAGTATCTCAATAGGAAAACACAACAAGTACTTACTTTTTTTAAGCAGCTTCTTTATTCGCCAATATTGTTCTGGCTCCCCACTTTTGATGTCAGACCACCACTTCCTCAATTGTTCTTTCGATCGTTTTGTGCCAAATTTAGCTTCTAGGGCGGTGACAACTGAGGACATTATTTTGTCCTTACGCATATTCGGTCATGTGTACGGTCCTTTTTTGCCATCGTAGTCCTCCCTTCTCAATATGGACACCATCTCCACCATCTCTTCAAAAGCCATGTTGGTGGCCTTATATCTCCTCCGGGATGTGGATGGTTATGGCTCCGGGCTTTCCTCCGCGCTACTTCCACTGATTCTCTCCGCCATCTTTAGCTATCTACTCCCACTGCACAACGAAGAGTGAAGGGGCGGGGACAAATCGTACTAAAGAACGTCAGGGGCGGGCGATGCAGACGGAGCATGACACATGCGCAGTGTATATAAAGCTATTACGATGGCCTACGTATGTCCGTGCGGAAGTAGCGAGCATCAGAAACGAAGGTAAGATTAAAGTGGGGGTGTGTGTGTTTGGTGTGTGTGTGTGTGTGTATGTGTCCCCTAGATTACAAACCAAAATAATCCTGTGATTTGTGACTGACATTAGTTTGGATCTTGTGTCTTGTCTTTCAGAAACAATGGATCCCTTTAAAGAGGAAGAATTTTTGTCCCAATTTATTGAGCTCTACCAGGAAAAGAAAAACCTGTGGGAGGTCAAACACCCACTATATTATAATAGGGATGTAAGGAAGGCAACACTGGGCACACTTTTAGAGTTTGTGAAGACTCGAGTCCCCCAGGCAGACCTCAAGTTTGTGGACAAGAAAATTGGTATCTTGCGAAACATGTATAAGCGGGAACACAATAAAATCCAGGAGTCGCTCAGATCCGGTGCAGCAGCTGACCAAGTATATGTACCCAAGTTGTGGTACTACCACAAAATGCGATTCCTGGATGACCTAACCGAAGCCAGGCAATCACTTTCGACCCTTCCCCCGACCCTTCCCTCCACTCTTCCCTCCAGCCTTCCATCCACCTCCACCCCAGCTGAGGAGTCCCAGGATGAACTGGGCTTTTTCATCATTGATGAAGTTGATGCGCCCAGCTTCATCCAGGTATCCTTTTTTGTGTAATTTGTGATTGTGTAAATGTTATTAATGATGTTAACGTGTTAATTTTTTAAGTGCTTCATAAAAAATGACTTCAGCACAAATATTAGTATGTAGACATATCACTAGACAGTACTGGCCAAAAATATACTTCTGCATAGGTGTGCGCAGCCTCTTGCATTAGGGTGTGCACCCCAAAGCTTAAATACATATGCATGTATATATGTACTGATGGTGTCAGTAGGGCAGTGGACAGTGTAATTTAGTTTCCCCAAATTTTTGGGCTTGTGTAACATTTTTTGGGGGGGATGAAATATCAGTGGTCAAAACAGGGGGGAATATGCAGCACACAAGGCAATTAGGGTGTGCCCAGGCACACCTGGCACACCCTGTGCGCACGCCTATGTACTTTAGATATTGTTGATCAGCTGAAATAATGGTGGTGTCAAATAGATAGCCTTTACTATTTTGTGTAAATTATATTTGAAAGTCATGAGCTGAAAATTGTGTGTGATTGCATAACACAAAATTACAACTATGTCCCTTTTTTTGACACAGGATGACCTCAGCCAGGAGGAGGCCTTGCCCAGTGGGAGAGAGGAGGAGGCCTTGCCCAGTGGGAGAGAGGAGGAGGCTGTGGCTGGGCCAAGTCGAAGCCGCACGGAGTGTCAGGTGCCTCCCCTCTGCATTCTCCACAAAAGGCCGAGGAGAATGACACAAACTGAGCAGGAATCCCTAGCCCTTATACAGGAAGCAAGCCAGATCCTGAGCAAACCACCTAATGCAGAGGAGGCGTATGGCACCTATATAGCCAGCAGATTGCTGGAGTTGGAAAAGGGCCAATGCCTCCTCTGTGAGGGTCTAATTTTTAAGGCATTTGAGAAGTGCTTGAGAGGGGAGCTTACTGCTACCACATATCTGGCAGATGAAGCCACTCCTCCTCCTCCTCTTCCTCCTCCTGCCCCAAGTACACCAGAGTACCAGAGGCACAACCTCCGAGAAAGGCTGCAGAGAAGCGTGGAGGGAAGGCTTCAGAGAAGCGTGCAGGGAAGGCTCCACGGAAGACTCGAAAGTGATTGCCTGGCTTCTGTCTGGTCTGACTGTGCTCCCTGTGCTCCCTAGTCGCAAGATATCAATTTTCTTGTCCTAAAACTTGATGTGTGTCCTGGGGGACGAAAGGCTTCCCAGATTCTAAAAGTGTCTCCAGTGTTGCCTTCCTAATTTTTTTTTGATTCAATTTTTTGTTTTGATTCAAAAACGCCATTTTGTTTGGGAGTAGGCAGGTACAGGTCAAAAAGACTATGCTTGATTTAAGAAAAGCAAATAGACTGTGCACTTTGCAGAGGGCAGTTGCCCTCTGCAAGTGCAATTGCTCCAGAGCTTCAGAAATTAGTTAAAAGGCTTGACTTTGCAAAGAGTACCCAATCCTGTGCAAGGAAAATTATAAAAACAGCATTTTTGCTTGCACATGATTGGATGATGGAAGTCAGCAGAGCTTCTGCTCATTCACCAAGCTCTGGAGCAACTGCTCTTGCAGAGGGCAACTGCAGTCTTTTTCCCTTTAGTAAATCAACCCCTATGTGTGTTTTTGACAAAAGGCTAAATCATTTTGAATATCAAGTGAAAAGTACTAGTGAAAAGTTCACTTTAGAAATTGCACAGCAAGTGCACTTGTTGGAAGTGCAGTCGCTGTAAATCTGAGGGTAAGAGCTGAAATTAGGGGAAGCTCTGCTGATTTTATCATAAAATCATGTGCAATAAAAAAATTTTTTTTGGGCTTCCTTGCATGTGCCCCTCGGATCCACAGCGAAGGCACTTCAAAATGCTCTTAGAAGTAGAATTATTACTTGTAGTGAAAAATGAATTTGCCTTTGTAAAATACACCCCCCTATGTCTAATGAACAAGGGACAACAACCTCATTCAGGTTCATTAAAACAACACAAAATATTAAGGTTATTGTGGTAACTTGAAAATCCACACAAAAAAAAAAAAAAAATGTTGGTATAATTTAGCACACATTGAAAAATAGAAAAGTGTTGAAATCAATAAAAACAATAAAGAAGAGTCCAAAATCTAATTTAAATTTTTTTATTTATGGAGGTCTGGCTTTTTACAAATAATATATTAGTCATGGCATGAGGATAAATCATGAAGAAAGTAGTTTGTGAGAACTCTGTGTGAATATAAAGCAGAAAAACAACTTCATTCCTCTTGCATTATCAATCCTACAAAAAGCGCTGTATTAAAAGATCACAGAAGAGGAATGTGCTAGCTTCAAGAGGAAGGCTAGTTTTACCAGACCGAGCGCTTCCGTCTTGTAATTGCTTCAGAGCATGCGTCAGTATGAGTTCGTCGGACTAGCACACGGACGACCGGTTTCTCCGCTAGAAAGAAGAGTCCGTCGGATAGATTTAAAACATGTTTCAAATCTAAGTCTGTGCAACTTTTGAGCATACAAAGTCCGCTGGAGCCCACACATGATCGAATTGTCAGACGAAATCCAGTACGCCCGACCAAGTCTGCCGTAAAGTCCGCTCGTGTGTACGCGGCATAAGGGGCAGTTCAAACCACAATTTCTGTGTTTTATATGTGATTCTGCATGCACATTTTTGATTCATTCCAGTGTGTTTTTGATGCATTTGTGATGTGTTTTTGATGCGTACCAGTACATTTTCTCTTCATTCTTTATCTCAGCTGTGGACAATTGTAGATGTATGCCTTATGGTGCATTTTTGTTGCATTTTGTTGCAGATGCATTCTATACAGAAAAAAATGCAACATGTTCTACTTTTGTTGACTGCACTGGTGGGAACTAGGGCCATTGTTAACCACTTCAGCCCCGGAAGATTTGGCTGCTGAATGACCGGGCCATTTTTTGTGATTCGGCACTGCGTCACTTTAACTGACAATTGCACGGTCGTGCGACGTTGCAACCAAACAAAATTGACGAAAAAACACAATATTTTGTACTTTTTGCTATAATAAATATCCCCATTTTTTTTAAAGCAAATTTCTTCAGAGTTTAGGCCAATATGTATTCTTCTACATATGTTTGGTAAAAAAATAGCATTAAGCGTATATTGATTGGTTTGTGCAAAAGTTATAGCGTCTACAAAATGGGGATAGATTTATAGAATTTTTATTATTATTTTTTTTTTTACTAGTAATAGCGGTGATCTGCAATTTTTATCAGGACTGCGACATTTTGGCGGACACATCGGACATTTTTGACACATTTTTGGGACCATTGGCATTTATACAGCGATCAGTGCTATAAAAATGCACTGATTACTGTAAAAATGTCCCTGGCAGGGAATGGGTTAACACTAGGGGCAATCAGGGGGTTAACTGTGTTCCCTAGGTGTGTTTCTAACTGTAGAGGGAGGGGACTGACCTAGAGTAAGCACTGTTCAATCCATCATCTGAAAATGAAAAGAGTATGGCACAACTGCAAACCTACAAAGACATGGCTGTCCACCTAAACTGACAGGCCGACCAAGGAGAGCATTAATCAGAGAAGCAGCCAAGAGGTCCATGGTAACTCTGGAGGAGCTGCAGAGATCCACAGCTAAGGTGGGAGAATCTGTCTAAAGGACAACTATTAGTCGTGCACTCCACAAATCTGGCCTTTATGGAAGAGTGTCAAGAACAAAGCCATTGTTGAAAGAAAGCCAAAAAGAAGTACAGTTTGCAGTTTGCGAGAAGCCACAGCAAACATGTGGAAGAAGGTGCTCTGGTCAGATGAGACGAAAATTGAAATTTTTGGCCTAAAAGCAAAAGGCTATGTGTGGTGGAAAACTAGCACTGCACATCACCCTGAACACACCATCCCCACCGCAAACATGGTGGTGACAGGGTCATGCTGTGGGGATTGTTTTTTTCAGCAGAGACAGGGAAGCTGGTCAGAGTTAATCAGAAGATGGATGGAGCCAAATAGGAAATCTTATAAGAAAACCAGTTATGCAGTGTACACACGGTATGACTTTTTGACCGGACTGGTCCGACGGACTGAGTCCGGCAGACAATCCGATCATGTGTGGGCTTCATCGGACCTTCAGCGGACTTTTCCAGTCGAAAATCTGACGGACTTTAGATTTGGAACATGCTTCAAATCTTTACATTGTAACTCCGCTGGACCCAGAAATCCGCTCGTCTGTATGCTAGTCCGACGGACAAAAACCAACGCTAGGGCAGCTATTGGCTACTATCAACTTCCTTATTTTAGTCCGGTGTATGTCATCACGTACGAATCTGTCTGACTTTGGTGTGATCATGTGTAGACAAGGCCGTTTGTTAAAAAGTCCGTCCGGACCTTCAGTGGGGGCGTGGCCTGGACGGTGACCAAGACGGCAGCATAAGGAGAGAGCTCCTGGGATCCGGGGACTGAAAAGTGCTTTTTAGGGGAGCCTACACCCCATAACTGCCATGAACAGATCCACCCGAAGCTCCTCTACATCCCGAGCTGTAAACGACTCAGGTACGCAGCTCAGCAGAAATATACCGGAGCTGTTCCGGACCCAGCGCATGGCCGCACACGCGGCCTCCCAGGCCCCATCTCAGGCCTCGCCTAACATGGAACCCGACACACCAAATTCAGGGGTTTTTGGTATTAATACAGGGCGATCCCAACCCCCAAGCTTACTGGACCTAGAAACAGTTGCTGCGGATATTAAAAACACCATAACAACGGCTATTGCTGATCTCAAAACTGAAATTTACGCAGTGGCACATCGGATAGACGAGGTGGAACAAGTCACTCAGACTCACACTGCCGCCATTAGGCAGGTGCAATCCACTTTTGACTCCCACCTCTCTCAACTTCTGGATATTCAGAGACATGTTGAAGACCTCGATAACCGTGGTCGGAGGCACAACATAAGAGTGCGGGGACTCCCTGAAAATATCGATCCGGGAGCTCTGCAACAATCTATATGTACAATCTTTAATGATTTGATCGACCGCCCAGCAGATTCCCCCATAGACATGGAGAGAGCCCATCGGGCCTTGCGACCGCTACCCCGGGAAAATGAACCAACAAGGGATGTTATTTGCTGCATAGTAAATTTTCCACTCAAGGAAGAAATTCTTCGTAAGGCCAGAGAGAAAGGCCGTATTCTCTACAATGGCGGGGAAGTCAAGTTATTTCAGGACTTATCCCAGATAACATTGCAGAACAGGCGAGCCCTCCGCCCCCTGCTGGAACATTTACGTGCCAGAAACATACAGTATCGATGGAAATTCCCGTTCGGTCTTTCAGCATCCACTAGAGGTCGCTCCGCATTACTCCGCACACCCGAAGACCTGCTAGGGTTTTGTGAGCAACTTGATATCCCCCACGTCGAGCTTCCGGATTGGTACGCTCCATACTTCCCCTCTGAACCCTGGCGTCCGGTCGCTCTCCATCCATCGCCAAAGACCCAAAGGCACAGATCCCGCAGAAACAGAGCCGATCAATCTTCTCCGGGCAACCGGATGTCTCTCCGGGATCAACATCAACGGAGCCCGGATTCTCTGCCCACACCATCCAGGAGAAGAGATCATATGGTGAGCTAAATCCTCTTACTTCTTTCTTACCTGCCAGATGTCTCCATACCCGCATCTCAGTTGCACAGCTCAGTCAAGCGGACTTTGCACCGACACCAAGGCTACAGTTACCATGTCTCCTGGGGACCATCTCCCGCACCACTCCTTGCTACACGCAAAGCGCGGCTTTATACATGCACCGAAGCGAATACCAACTCCTTCAAACAGGATTTCTCCCCGATCTACACTACCTTCTAAGACACTTCTTACTCCCAGATGAGAAAACTACACACCCTTTTTCTTTTGGACTTGATACCCCTCGTTTCTTCTTGCTCCCCCTTGCTGGACCTTTTTGTTTTTTTTTTTTTTTTTAGGTTATCATAGATACATGAGCATTATATTTGTATTTGTTTTATTGTGTTTGTCTTTGTTGGCCTGGGTTGTCAGTCGGAACCTCCCTTAAATTGCAATTGAAAATGAAGAGGTAATCTTCATACACTCACCCACTACTTCCTCAGGTAGACGTTACCTACATCTCTTGTGTCTCCTATCCTCCCCTGGCACCCCGGGCCCTGAAACAAACGAAAACATAATTTTGTGGCTTCATCTGGCCTCCCCTGACTGCATGTATTCCCCCCCCCCTTTTTTTTTTTTCTTTTTTTTTTTTTTGCATTGAGAAGTCGCACCCAGTGGAGGCACCTGGCAGGATTTTCTGCGATACTTTCTGTAATATCTTTAGGATATCTCTGTGTTATTTGATATGTTCAAATTATGGTGTCCAGTTCCTCAGGACACTCCGGTTCTCAGGTGTTTTTTTTTTTTTTTTTTTATGCTTCCCTTTTACACACTGGTTAAAATGTTTCTATTGCACTTTAGATAGGCTCCCCACTGTACTCACCTTATCCTAAACACGGTTCAAATTTCTCTTCCCGGATCACAACTTACCCGTGGTTACAGTCCTCGTTCACGTTCCGACACAGCGGTCCCACTGGGATTTTCGCTGAACCTCCAGGCTTTTCCTCTTCTTAGTTGACGTGGCCAAATTACCACCACCTCTGGTTGAACTACTACCCTCCTGCTCCTCCTTTTTCTTTTCCTCCTCGTTTTCACCTTTCCTCTTTTTATCCTTCCTAATTTCTCCTCTGCTCCTCTCTTCTTCTTCACTTTCTTCTCCCCTTTCTCTCTCCCATCTTTTGTTCCCGCTCTAGGCTCTCTCCCCCCCTCCCCCCCTCCCCCCCCTTTTTTTTTTCTCCCTCCCTCACTGGTATATACCTTTCGTGTCCTTCTCCTCCCCTCCTTCCCCTTTTTCTTTTTTGGTTCTCCTCTTTTGTTCCTTTTGACTGGGTCCGCCCCTGTCCCTCTTAGTGGTGCTCTTCGATTATCCATCCCGTTTTGTGTGTGACATCCCTTAGAAGAGGTGACACTGCCACCTCGTAGCACTTTAACAAAGAAAGCCTTGCAGCCTCTGACCCAAGCCATGTCCTCCCTGATCTTGAAGTGCCTTTCTCTAAACGTGAAGGGCCTTAATTTACCAGAAAAAAGATCACAAGTCTTATCTTCCCTCACTAAACACAAAGCTCATTTCATATTCCTCCAAGAGACACATTTCCATTCTGACGCCGTCTCCAAACTGTCCAACCACATCTACCGAACAGCGCTCCACTCCACCAACCCTGTCTCCAAAACAAAGGGGGTATCCATCCTTTTATCGAAAAACGCTAATTTTCAGCTCTCTGACTCACTTGTGGACCCAGAAGGTAGGTATATCTTTATTAAGGGATCCTATGCCTCTAAGCCGATCACATTGGCCAATATCTATTGCCCTAATGAACACCAAGTTTCTTTCTTTAAAAAGACGTGTGACCTCCTGGCTACTTTCCAAACAGGTATAGTACTTCTAGGAGGGGACTTTAACGTCCCATTGAATCCCTTACTGGATTCCTCTACAGGTTCCTCTACCCTGACCTACAAAGTGTTACGCCAGATTAACCTACAGCTTCAATCTCTAACTTTGCACGACACCTGGCGCACTTTGTTCCCTTCGCATAAGGAGTATACCTTTTTTTCAGCGCCGCACCAAAAATACTCCAGAATCGACTACTTCTTTCTCTCTCAGTCAGACCTCCCATTCCTTCTACAGTCCACTGTTGAACCGATGTTTCTGTCGGACCACCACCCGATCTCAGTGACTCTGGCCTTCCCTGAATCCAGCTCCAGGACCAAGTCTTGGCGCTTAAATCCCTCCCTTTTTAAAGATCCTGCAGCAATTGACCATATTCGCACGAGGATCCAGCAATACTTCACGGAAAACTCCAGTCCGGAGGTTTCCTCAATCTCCCTTTGGGAAGCACATAAGTGCGTGATTCGAGGTGAACTCATTGCCCTAGCCACAAAAGCTAAAAAACAACATCAGTCCTACATAAACTCCCTCATCAAGAAAATCAGTTCCCTCGAGACCACACACAAACGTACCCATGCGCAAACTACCCTACAGGAATTAATATATACTCGTTCCTTACTCCTAGAGGAGCTAGGCAAATGCTCACGAAGACGCTACATTCTTGGCCAGAGGATTTTTTATGAACAGGGTAATAAATATGGACGCCTACTAGCACGCGCGGTCCAAAAATCTAAACTATCCTCCACAATTCACCATATACGGGACCCTGGGGGAACTCTTCTGGTCAAGAATGAAGACATCGCTGGGGCATTTGAAAAATTCTATTCTAAATTATATAATTTACAGTCCATCGGCACTACACGAGCCAACACCCACACACGCCCTGCTTTAATCAAAGAATTCCTATCCAAATATAGCCCGAAGCCAATATCTCCTCAACAATCCCAAGATTTAGAGGACCCTATTTCAGCACCTGAAATAGTCTTAGCCATGAAGCAAATGAAAACGGGTAAAGCCCCGGGCCCAGATGGGTTCTCCCTGCAATATTTTATGGCCTTTACGGATTTATTAGTTCCCAAACTCCTTGATACATATAACGCCTTATCTAACCCCCAGGTAAAACCTGACAGAATGCTTGCAGCTCACATAGCAGTAATCCCTAAAGAGGGCAAGGACCCCTCCGCAATAGCTAACTATCGACCGATATCACTCCTGAATGTTGATATCAAAATCTACGCAAAAGTATTAGCTAATAGAATTCTTCCCCTGGTGCCCGACCTTATCTCGTTAGATCAGGTTGGTTTTGTTCCTGGCCGTGAGGCGAGGGACAACACCATCCGCACACTAAACTTGCATCATTGGATCACTTCTTCCAAAACACAAGGATTCCTTCTTTCCCTGGACGCTGAGAAGGCGTTCGACAGAGTGGCCTGGGATTATATGCAGGAGGTACTCGCTGCTGTAGGTTTGGGGACCCGCATGCTATCATATATCATGGCGCTTTACACAAACCCCTCCGCAGCTGTAAAAATCAATGGCCACCTGTCGAACGCCTTTCCTATCAGTAACGGCACCCGTCAGGGGTGTCCACTTTCACCTTTAATTTATATCTTAACCCTGGAACCCTTCCTTAACAGACTGAGAGAAAATTCAAACATCCAAGGAGTCACAGTAAAGAACAGAGAGTTTAAGGTCACAGCTTTTGCTGATGACATCCTGCTCTCTCTACAATCACCCATTGTATCCCTGCCCAATCTCCTTAAGGACATCGAATACTTTAGCAACTTATCTAACCTCAAAATCAACTATGCCAAATCTCAAGCACTGAATATCTCCCTCCCATCCCAGGTAGTGTCATTTTGCCAAACGTCTTTCCCTTTTCGTTGGGAGCAAGAAACATTTATTTACCTCGGCATTCGAGTTCCCACTCGTCTGTCTGAACTATACTCAAAAAACTTTCACCCGGCCCTCCTCCAGACCCAAAAACACCTAAAAGAATGGAGTAGCTTAAACATATCTTGGTTTGGCCGCGCAGCCCTGATTAAAATGATTATCCTGCCTCGTCTTCTCTATATAATGCAATCAATTCCCATTTCTTTACCACAAACCTTTTTTAATTCCTACCGGAAAGCCTGTTCTGCTTTTCTGTGGAGGGATTCTTCGCCTCGAATTAAATTTACCAGACTTACATTACCCAAACTCAGAGGAGGAATAGGCTTACCAGACCTTCATAAATACCACAAGGCATGTCTCCTCACGAGGATCGCTGATTGGAACATCCATGCACATAAAAAATCCTGAGTCTTCCTAGAGAAATCATTCTCGCCAGGACCTCTACACCTCCTCCCATGGATATCCTCCAAGAATTGGCCCCACAATCTCTTAACCCATCCACTTATCTACCCTACACTCCTGGCATCCAAAAAGAGCTTGACACACAGCTTATTTACTCCTCTACCGAGCCCCTTAACCTCTCTACGGGGAAATCCTGATTTCCCACCAGGGACCTCTGAGAACTTTCTGAGTCAGGAATGGCCTTTCGAGGACGTCCTCACTCTACAATTTTATTCTAATGACAGACCCTTATCCTTTGAATCCCTACAATCTATCTCTAAGACATCTTCTTTATCATTCTGGACATATAGACAGATTAGACATTTTCTTACAACCCACGCTAATCAATCTGTTTGGACACGACAACTCACGCCCTTTGAGTCCTTGTGCCACCGTAAAACACCGCAAAGACACCTAATCTCCTTTCTTTATTCCCTTATCTTAGAATCCCCGGCACAGGCTATTGCTCCCTCATTAAATTCATGGAATAGAGATCTCCAAACTCCCCTATCCGAAGAAGATTGGAAAATAGTATATGAATACGCCCACAAAGGCTCGCTGAATGTGGCCATCCAAGAAAATGGTTATAAAGTAATCACCAAGTGGTATAGAACCCCTTTGCGTCTTCATAAATTTTCAGCTAGCATTCCTGACACTTGCTGGAGATGTGGCTCTGAGGTGGGAACAATGCTCCATATATGGTGGGGTTGTAGGAATATCCAACCCTTCTGGAAGGAGGTTCATAGCCTCATTGGGCACATAACGACCTACACCTTAGACTATTCTCCATCCCAATTTCTCTTACACCACACAACATTACCCAAAAAGGCCTACTACAAATCTCTGGCCATGCATATGGTGAATGCCGCCAGACTTTGTATAACCAAGCATTGGAGGTCAACTGTCACCCCAACAATCAGGGAGTGGTTTGCACGGCTTTCCTCTATAAAAGAAATGGAAGAACTGATCTATACCTCGCAAGATAGGATGCATAAATTCTCGGCGACATGGGCCTGTTGGTCCCATTTCGTTACCACTGATCGTTACCTTCAGTATGTACACTAGGACTGTCGGGGAGAATACAGAACTGTCTCCCAGACTGAGGTGGGAGGAGGGACAGGTGCAGACCCACTCATTTCCTCGTCTCCCCCTTACGTCCCCCCCCTTTTTTTTTCCCCTTTTTTTTTTTTTTTTATATATATATCTTTGTTTTGTTTTTCCCCTCTCCTCTCCCCCTCTTGCCTTACCCTCTACCCCAATTTCCCCCTTCTTCTTCTACTCCTCTATTCTTTTCTCTTTCTATATTCTCTACATGGAGGGATACCCTGTCTGTGTCCGGTTGGGATACACTGAACATTACTGATTGAACACGTTCGAGATATTGTACCTTCCCTCGCCTTTCAACTTGGTGAGGGGAGGGATGGGGGGAGGGGACAATAGAAAGTACGATCCTCCGCCCTACTCCGCAAATTTACACCTATATGATTCGATTGTTTTAATTTTCTGTTAATATGCTTTATACTGTATCATGACATAGATACCCTCCATGTTATTCTATCGACTGCTGTCTCAAGACAAAATTCTTGTTTTGTATGTTTTATTCTTTAAATACGAAATAAAAAAAAAATTTTGTGGAAAAAAAAAAAAAAAAAGTCCGTCCGAAGTCCGTCAAAAGTCAGTCAGAAAGTCCGTCTGAAAGTCTGTCCGACCAGTCCGGTCGAAAAGCCGTGTGTACGCGGCTTTAGAGTCTGCAAAAGACTGGGGCGGAGGTTCACCTTCCAGGAGTACAACTACCCTAAACATACAGCCAGAGCTACAATGGAATTGTTTAGATCAAAGCATATTCATCTGTTAGAATGGCCCAGTCAAAGTCCAGACCTAAACCCAATTGAGAATCTGTGGCAAGACTTGAAATTTGCTTTTCACAGATGCTCTCCATCCAATCTGACAGAGCTTGAGCTATTTTGCGAAGGAGAATGGACACAATTGTCACTCTCTAAATGTGCCAAGCTGGTAGGGACATACCCAAAAATACTTGCAGCTGTAATTGCAGCGAAAGATGGTTCTGCAAAGTATTGACCAAGTATTGACTTGGGCTGAATACAAATGCACACCACACTTTTCACATACCGTATATACTCGAGTATAAGTCAAGTTTTTCAGCACATTTTTTTGTGCTGAAAGTGCCCCCCTCGACTTATACTGGAGTCAAGCACTTTTCTGCAGCAAAAAATTTCATTTTCCAAACCGACTTTGGGGCCCCGTATCTCAGGTACACTTGGTGCTAGGAACCCCAAATTTGGTGTGCAAACCCAGTGGAACTGGTACCACAACATATCCAAAGATGGAGATCCTAGCACTAAGTGACCCCGAGATACGGGGCCCCAAATTCGGTTCGGAAAATGTCATTCTCTGCTGCAGAAAAGTGCTTGACATTTTCTAAACTGAATTTGGGGCCCCGTATCACAGGGCCACTTAGTGCTAGAAACCCCAAATTTGGTGTGCAAACCCAGTCGAAATGGTACCATAACATATCCGAAGATAGAGTTCCTAGCCCTAAGTGGCCCCGAGATACGGGGCCCCAAAATCGGTTCGGAAAATGTCATTCTCTGCTACAGAAAAGTGCTTGACATTTTCTGAACCGATTTTTGGGGCCCTATATCTTGGGGCCACTGGGTGCTAGAAACCCCAGTTTTGGATATTTTATGGTGCTAGTTCCACTGGGTTGGCACACCAAATTTGGGGTTTTTAGCACTAAGTGGCCCCAAGATACAGGGCCCCAAATTCGGTCAACTGTGTCCATCTGCAGCAATGTTATTTTGGGACCCTTTGGGTTCAGAGACCCCAAATTTTGGCTGCAGCTCAGGGGACATCTAGGAACCCTTAACTTTTGAAGTTTGAAGTTCGGGGGACCTATGGCTACAAATGGGCACAGTGAGGCTGCAAATGGGCATCGTTGACCCTCTTTTCCACTTACAGTAGCTGTGCATTTCTCACCCTAGTCTTATACTCGGGTCAATAAGTTTTTCCCATTTTTTTGTGGTAAATTAGGGCCTCGACTTATACTCGGAAAGACTTATACTCGCGTATATACGGTATTTATTTGTAAAAAAATGTGAAAAACATTTATCATTTTCCTTCAACTTCACAATTATGTGCCACTTTGTGTTGGTCTATCACATAAAATCACAATAAAATACATTTAGGTTTTTTGGTTGTAACAACGCAAAATGTGGAAAATTTCAAGGAGTATGAATACTTTTTCAAGGCATTGTAGGTGGAAGCTATTTATTCTCATCCAAAAGCGGCAGTAAGAGATAACAATGCATTGTCATCTACCTTTTTACTAGGCAACGGTATGAGACAGGGGTGTCCCCTGTCACCTCTTATTTTGGATTGGCCTTGGAGCCCCTTTTGTGCAGAATCAGGTCTAATCCTAATATCAGAGGTCTTCAGGGAGTGACCACACACCATAAGGTTGTAACTTATGTTGACTACCTCCTCTTTCTTGTTACCTGCCCAGACATAACTATCCTCAACCTCCTACAGGAGTTACAAAATTATGCGGACCTATCAAAATATAAAATCAATGTCCACGAGTCAGAGGCCCTACTGTAAATATTAACATGACTCCAGAGGCTCTACGCCAAATTTTGCCTAGGTTCACACTGTTGCGGGATTGAAATTGTGCGAGTTCAGTTGAACTCATGCGATTTCATACCCGCATGTCAGTCTGACTTCTGGGGAGATTTCAGAAACATCTGTGCGGGTTCCTGCACAAACGTCTATTGAAATCACACCCGAAGTTGCTAAAAGTAGTACAGAAACAATGTTTGGAATCGGTGCGGCACCGCAAAGTTGGTGTTGCACCAATTTGGACGGTGCCATTGCCTGCAATAGTCACCGATTTGGCATGCAATTTGACATGTAGAATCACATCCCAAATTGCATCAATTTGAACCTAGGCTGAAACTAACTTCCCCTTCTCTCAGGCCCAGAAGAAAGCAAAATACTTATGTCGCGTACACACGATTGGAATTTCTGACAACAAATGTTCGATGTGAGCTCGTTGTCATAAATTCCAACCGTGTGTAGGCTCCATCAGACATTGTTTGTCGGAATTTCTGACAACAAAAATTTGGGAGCTGGTTCTCAAATTTTCCAACAACAAAATCCGTTGTCGTAAATTCCAAGCGTGTATAGACAATTCCGATGCACAAAATTCCATGCATGCTCTGAATCAAGTACGAGATGGAAGTGCTCGGTCTGGTAAAACTAGCCTTCGTAATGGAGATAGCACATTCGTCATGCTGCAAATTTTTAAATCTTTTAATGCAGCGCATTTTCTTCTTTTTTATAATGCTAGAATAATGAAGTTGTTTTGCTGCTAATGTTCACACAGAGTTCTGACAAACTGATTTCTTTATTATTGCGTGATCTCCTGAATAATCTTTTTTTTTTTTTCACCAGATCTCCAGAATAATGTTTATAATTTTTTTTATAGTGAACTACTATTTTTTTATCAAGATCTCCTGATTTTTTTTTGTAGTGATCTCCATAATATTTGTTGTCGTTTTGTGTGTCAATTGTGAAAATATATTACTAAATATAAACTCGCGCTGATTGAAACAATTTGGTGATAGTAAAATGCAGCCGCTGTAAACAAAGTGTTAATCACTTGAATAATGTGGATAAAAAAGTACAGCGCTCACAACACACAATATAAGTGAAATAAACAGAAAAGAAAAAAAAATGTAGTTTAAATGTTCATTCACAATGAAGTAGGTGCAAAAAAACTTGCAGGAGTACAGTGACAACCCCTTTTGCATCCCCACTCACCAGAACCAGACGTCCCCCAGGTTTGAAGTCCGGGGGTCACTTCAGGATTGTTAAGGGTATCCCACACACGTGGATTGGTGTTAAAACATCAGATGATGGATCGGTGTAAACATCAGAAGATAGATTTCCAATAGGAGGCTCTCAACAGGATATGCAGGCACCCAGAAATAAAAAGAGGATGGATTGATAGTGAAGTACTGTTATAAAAGTAGATTTAATGCGCATAGGGATCGGTACTTACAAGACACAATTAAAAACAGGCATGGATATAAGGCTGTAGATACAGGAAGCAGCCGTTGATATCGTGCGTTCCAAGGGCCAGGAACGCACGCTATCAACGGCTGCTGGTGAGTGGGGATACAAAAGGGGGTGTCACTGTACTCCTGCAAGTTTGTGAAGCATTTTTTGCACCTACTTCATTGTGAATGAACACTTCAACTACATTTTTTTTTACTTTTCTGTTTATTTCACTTATATTGTGTGTTTTGTGTGTCAAGTTACCACAATACCATTATTATCTTGTATTTTTTAACCTCAAGGAGATTGGTTGGTGTTGATGTTCCTTGTTAATTTGACATTGTATTTTTGAAATGTACCTGCCTACTCACAAAAAACTGTCCTTTTTGAAGTCAAACACATAGGTAAGTATTTGTGAATAAAAAATAGACAATTATTAGGGGTCGTAACAAAATAAAGAGGAAGGCAATGCTATATAAACTGGTGAAATTGGCGAAGCCTTTGTACCCCAGGGCACACATCAACTATTTGACAGGCAAAATTGGTAGCCTGAGGAGTCCATTTAATAGGGAGCACAATCCGGTCCAGGACTCCGAGAGATCAGGAACAACAGCAGATGACATACCGTATATACTCGAGTATAAGTCGAGTTTTTCAGCACATTTTTTTGTGCTGAAAGTGCCCCCCTTGACTTATACTCGAGTCAAGCACTTTTCTGCAGCAAAAAATTTCATTTTGCGAACCGATTTTGGGGCCCCGTATCTCAGGTACACTTGGTGCTAGGAACCCCAAATTTGGTGTGCAAACCCAGTGGAACTGGTTCCACAACATATCCAAAGATGGAGTTCCTAGCACTAAGTGGCTTCGAGATACGGGGCCCCAAATTCGGTTCGGAAAATGTCATTCTCTGCTGCAGAAAAGTGCTTGACATTTTCTGAATCAAATTCGGGGCCCCGTATCTCAGGGCCACTTAGTGCTAGGAACCCCAAATTTGGTGTGCAAACCCAGTAGAAATGGTACCATAACATATCCAAAGATGGAGTTCCTAGTACTAAGTGGCCCCGAGATACGGGGCCCCAGAATCGGTTCAGAAAATGTCATTCTCTGCTACAGAAAAGTGCTTGACATTTTCTGAACCGATTTTTGGGGCCCTATATCTTGGGGCCACTGGGTGCTAGAAACCCCAGTTGGATATTTTATGGTGCTAGTTCCACTGGGTTTGCACACCAAATTTGGGGTTCCTAGCACTAAGTGGCCCCAAGATACAGGGCCCCAAATTCGGTCAACTGTGTCCATCTGCAGCAATGTTATTTTGGGACCCTTTGGGTTCAGAGACCCCAAATTTTGGCTGCAGCTCAGGGGACATCTAGGAACCCTTAACTACCGAGTTTGAAGTTCGGGGGACCTATGGCTACAAATGGGCACAGTGAGGCTGCAAATGGGCATTGTTGACCCTCTTTTCCACTTACAGTAGCTGTGCATTTCTCACCCTAGTCTTATACTCGGGTCAATAAGTTTTTCCCATTTTTTTGTGGTAAATTAGGGCCTCGACTTATACTCGGAACGACTTATACTCGAGTATATACAGTATATGTCCCGAGGCTGTGGTCATACAACAGCCTGTGTTTTTTTGTCAGACCAGACTGAACCTAGGCCATCACTCTCTTTTCTTCCTTCCATGCTTGCTTCCAGGCTTTAGCTCTGGTGTTGGAGTTGTGGCAGGAGGTGGAAGAGGTGGAGGAGGTGGAGGAGGTTGGTCCAACTCACACAGATGGGTTTTGCCAGTGAGTTCGCCCCTCAACCCCTTATTTAGGGCCAGATAAATCACTTCCTCACAAATGAGGAGTTGCCCCACCTCCATTTTCTGCATTTTGTTGGCAGCCATGCAGGCGTAAGCCTCAAGAAGACTGGGGGGCACTGAGGGCCACAGAAGCCTGCCAAATTAACCCAAGTACTGACTCCTCCATGTTCCTCCCCTTCCTGGGCCTTTTTTGTTGAAGGTAGAGGGGAGGGACCTGGGATTTGGTCAGGCTACTGGGCCTGGCCACTTCCTGGCTGCCACTTACCCCCGCCACCTCCTGGCTGCCACTTTCCTCAGTCTCCTCCTGGCTGAGACTTTCCTGTGTATGAAAATGGGACATAGTTTTAGTTTATTGTTCATCAATCACACACAATTTTGATAAATATGTTGAATAATGCTATACCTATCTCAAGCAGGGCTCCTCCACTTCTTCCTGGGTGGAAGGCCCAGGTTGGACGTCGGAAGCCTCAGCTGGGGTGGAAGGAAGAATGGAAGGAAGGGTTGAGAGTGATGGCCTGATTTTAGTCTGGTCTGACAAAAAATGCAGGCTGTCGTAGTACCGCAGTCTGGGGACATAAATGTAATCTGCTGCTGCTCCTGATCTTTGGGAATCCTGGGCCTTCTTATGCTTCCTATTGTAAGTGCTCTTCAGGCCACCAATTTTGCACTTCAAATAGTTAATGTTTTCCATGGGGATCTGTGGCTTCACAAAATCCAGCAATTGATTGAGCACTGCTTTCCTCTTTATTCTAAACTCCACCCGCCCCTGACCTTCTTTCTAGTATATTCCCAGCCCCTTCTCTTTCAGCGCAATGGGAGAGAAAGAACAAGTGCATGCAGACAGAAGCAGCAATGACAAAAGCCCGGAGCCACGAACATCGTGATCCAGGAGGAGATTTAAGGCCTCAAATGTGTCCCTTGTAGAGATGGTGGAGATGGTGGACATGTTGAAGAGGGCCGACTATGATGGGAAGTATGGACCGTACCCAAACCCAAATGTGAGAAAGGACAAGATCATGAATAAAGTTGTGAAAAATCTGCACATTAATTTTGGGGTACGATGATCCAAGGATCAATTGAGGAAACGCTGGTCAGACCTGAAATTGAGGGAGCACGATCAGTACAGAAGGATCAGGAAACTGCTTCTAAAACGTAAGTATTTGTCGGGTGTTCCTATTATTATTATTACTTGCATGCTGCTCCATTTGCTTTTCTTTACTGTTGTACAGTTTAAAATGGCAACTTTCATGTTCGTGGGCACAGTAATCGGTCATAGAAAACATTGTTTGTTCGCTTACTAATACAATGTCAGATGCCGGTTAACTACATTTGGTCATGCCTATTTGTATTAAAATAAGTTTAGTACATTGTTGTCTAGATGGGTTTGTAACTAGAATGAAATGCAAACTTGATTCAGTGTTATGCCCCGTACACACGGTCGGACTTTGTTCGGACATTCCGACAACAAAATCATCGGATTTTTTCCGACGGATGTTGGCTCAAACTTGTTTTGCATACACACGGTCGCACAAAGTTGTCGGAATTTCCGATCGCCAAGAACGCGGTGACGTACACCACGTACGACGAGACTAGAAAAGGCCGGTTCAGAACCAAGCGCGGCACCCTTTGGGCTCCTTTTGCTAATCTCGTGTTAGTAAAAGTTTGGTGAGAGACGATTCGCTTTTTCAGACTCGTGGCTTTCAGATCGTTTTCTTTTTTTTTTTTTTTTAATTCTTTATTTGCAAAGAGGCACGCAAACAGCAATATACAAACATCAATAGAACGGGCACATCAATTTTCCACATTTTACGTACAGTTCTACTGATTAATCCTTACTGACTAGCAATACAACCTGATAACATGTACACTCCTATACAGTTTCACCCTAGTTAACCGGTTTACAATTCAAGGAGGCCTGCTGTGCCAGGTTTACTATTATGTATTACCTCTTGTTGTATTTTCTTTTCTTAATTTTCTGTCTTCTCCCTCCTTTTCCCTTATCTGTATACCGTAATATGCGAACAAAGATAAACTAAGAATGGAAAGAGGAGGAGACAAGGAAAGTATAGAGAGCGAGGGGAAGAGGGATGAAAAAGAGAGATGAGAGAGCGAGAGAGGGAAAGAGAGAAAAAAAAAAAAGGGGGGGGGGAGTGGGGGAACCACCCCTCTCCAGCCACACCTGCAGTGTCTCCACATTCAATTTCTCCAACTTACTAAATATCTAGGCCGCCAGCCCTGCATACTCTTCTGAGTAGAAAAATTGGAGCCAATAATACCACTTCTTAGAGAACTGTTCTCTATGTCTGTGGTCAATGGCCACGAGGTCCTCCATTTTGTGAATATCAATGATCTTTTTCAACCATACCGCAATACCCGGGGGCTCTGCCCTTTTCCAGAATTGGGGAATACAACTTTTCGCCGCCGTAATCAATGAGGGCAGGATTGATTTCCTGTAAGCCTTGCTTGGTATTTCATGATGGTGTAATAAAAAGAATTTGGGGGTCTTGGGCAGCTCCCTATCTGTAAACTTCTGTGTGATCTGGTGTACTTCTGACCAGAAAGGTGCAAGAAGCCTACAAGACCAGAATATGTGAAGAAGAGAGCCCTCTTCCTCCCCACACCTCCAGCAAATATCCGTGCTCTGAGGAAACATCCGATGCACTCTGTCTGGTGTGAAATACCAATGTGATAGGACCTTGAACCCCGCTTCCTGTTGGGCTGCACAGATCAAAGTCTTATAGGTAAAGAGAAATATTCTCTCTGCCTGTCTCTCGTTTAGCTTTATTCCCAAGACTCGTTCCCACTTAGCTAGATAAGGAGGTCTAAATCCCTTGGGGGGTGAGATGAGGAGCTGGTAAGTTAATGAAATGGCATGGTGCAACGGCTCCTGCTCCGAACAAAGAAGTTCGAATGCTGTCAATGCTCGCAAGAAAGGTGCCGGTGAGGGCTGTGCTCTAAGAAAATGCGCTAATTGGACCTTTTGCCAAAAAGAAAGGCTCGCCAGGAGGGGATCATCCATTAGTTCCTCCCTGGTCATCCATTTCCCATTTCCAATGAAGTGACGGAGCTGCGACCTGTTACACCCCTTAAGAGCTTGGAATCTGGGTTCGTTCACTCCTGTGCTAAAGGCAGGGTTATCCGTTACTGGGGTTAGTGGTGAGGGAGCGGGCACAATCGAGTGTTCGCTAAATATTTTTTGGGCCATTCGCCACGTCTCACCCACTGTAGGATGGTCCGTTATGCGGACTGGTAGATTCTGCTGACACCACGGCAGTCCCTCTAGCTCCATACCCGTCAAGCACTTTTCTATTTGAATCCATTGTTTTAGTGTCCCATGGCGACACCAGTCAATTATTCTTGTCAAATGGCAAGCTGAATGATAGAGAGCCACATCTGGAAGAGCAATTCCACCGAGTATTTTTGGTAACCGTAGGGTTGATTGGGCGAGCCGTGGGGGCTTTCTGGCCCAAATAAACAGGGTCAACTCCCTATTTGCTGCTCTTAGGAAAGCCTTTGGAATCCTAATGGGTAGAGTCTGGAGATAGTATAAAATGCGGGGCATAACATTCATTTTTACTATGCTACATCTTCCAAACCAGGAGAACAAACCTGATTGCCACTTCTGCAGATCTTTTTTAATGTCTCTCAGCATGGGGGGAAAATTGAAAGTGAATACGTCTTCCACCTTCTTTGGTAGACGGATGCCCAAGTATTTGATACAGGAATCCGCCCACTTGAAGGGAAAGTCTGCTTGCAGCAGTTTAGCCAATGAACTCGTCATGGATATGTTTAGGGCTTCCGATTTTTGGAAGTTAACTTTAAAATTAGATAATTTACCGTATGCCCTGAGCTCTGACATCAAGTTAGGTGTGGAGACTAGGGGAGTAGATATAAAGAAGAGCAGGTCGTCCGCGAAGGCCGCTATTTTGGGAGACAAGGAGTCCTTCAGGTGTATCCCTGATATGTTAGGATTGTCTCTCACCGTACGGAGAAAGGGCTCCAATGCTAAGATAAATATTAAAGGGGATAAGGGACACCCCTGCCTTGTCCCATTGGCAATATCAAAAGGGGAGGACAGCAGTCCGTTTACTTTCACCTGAGCCGATGGTCTAGAATATATAGCTAACATCCAGTTCATCATCCTCTGTCCCAATCCTATGTGATATAGGGTCTCGGTCAAGAAGGGCCAGTTCACCCTATTGAACGCCTTTTCGGCATCAGTAGAGAGAAGTAGCATCGGGATTCCCTTCGTTCGTGCTGCGTGAATAAGGTTGATTGCTTTCGTGGTGTTATCCCTCGCCTCTCTGGAGGGCACAAATCCGGCCTGGTCTGAATGGATAATTGACGGGATCCATTCCGATAATCTCATGGATAGAATTTTGGTAAAGATCTTTAGATCCACATTAAGGAGGGATATAGGCCTATAATTCTGGCAATGCAACGGATCTTTCTCCTCCTTTGGAATCACCAAAATGAAGGCCCGTAATGAATCCTGAGGTAGACTCGTCCCATCCCCAGTGTCATTATAGGCCGCAAGAAAGTGTGGTGTCAGGATACCCCCAAATGTCTTATAGTATGTCAGCGAGTATCCGTCTGGGCCCGGGGCTTTACCCTTTTGCATACGGGTGATGGCCAATGCTACCTCCTCCTCCGATATTGGTTCCTCCATAGTTGCTAATGCCTCATCAGGCAGCCGAGGGAGACCCGACTTCTGGATATATTGTCGTATAGCCTCCCTTTCTCTTATTTTATCACTAGCCGACAATTGTTGTGGAAGGTTATATAAAGAGGTATAATATTTGTGGAATTGTTCCGCAATGTCCTCCGTAGTATGTACTTTGTGGCCCTGTTCTCCCATTAGCTCAGGTATGAACGTTTGTGCCCTCTGGGCTCTCAAGGCCCTTGCTAGCAATTTACCACATTTGTTGCTGTGCTCGTAGAAAGTGCGTTTGCATTTCGCGATCACTGCCTTAGCTTTGAACATCGCCAGGGATCTCAATTGATTTCTCAGAGTTGTAAGCTCCAAAAGCGTTTGAGGTGCAAGGGATTGTTTGTGTATGGATTCCAGTACCCTAATTCTATCTAAGAGGTCAAGGATTTGCTGAGACCTCGCCTTCTTGAGGCGAGTACCAATTTTTATTAGAATTCCTCTGATAGTGCACTTGTGTGCCTCCCAGATCATCTGAGGTGTACTATCCGGGCCTTTATTATCTGAAAAAAAGTTTCTAAGTTCCCTCGCCACCTCCTCCACCACCTCAGGCTCTTGAAGTAATGAGTCATTAAGCTTCCATTGCCATTGTCTAGGTACATGTGGTATGAGGTCTATGTCAACAAAGACTGGAGCGTGGTCTGAGAAAGTGATGGACCCTATAGATGCCGATCTTACCCTAGATAGCATGGATTGGGGTAGCATAAAAAGATCGATTCTCGTATAGGAATCATGAGGGTGAGAATAGAAGGTGTAGTCCCTCTGTGTCGGGTTCAGCACCCTCCACACGTCGACCAAGTGAAAGGCATGAAAATTCCTTTTTAAGCGCTTGAGTGCTGCATAAGAAATTTGGGAAGTTTGTTTCGACGCGTCTAGATATGGGTCCATAGTGAAGTTGAGGTCTTCCCCCAACACCACCGCCCCCTCAGCAAAATCTTGTAGTTTCGTCAGGATAGACTCAAGGAATCTAATCTGACCAGTGTTGGGGAGTTACCAAGGAGCTGCCCAAGGTTCCCTTCACCAGTAATGCCCGTCCCTCATTGTCATTCCACTGGTCTTTTAGTGTCCACGGCGTTGCGGCACGTATTAAAATGCTAACCCCCTTTGACTTAGATTCGGACGAGCACCCATGGTATGCGGTTGGGAAAAAGCGATCTTGAAGTCTTGGCATTGCATCGGCTCGAAAATGAGTTTCCTGTAAAAAGCATATATGGGCCTTCGCTTGTTTCAAATTAGCTAAGACCATAGATCTTTTCTCAGGGGTATTAAGTCCCTTGTTGACGTTGATAGACATTAATCTGAGAGTATCCCTGGAGTCCATGATGCAGGCTAGGCTTAGGGAAGGGGTACAAATTAAAAAAAAAAAAAAAGGGGGAAAAAAAAAAAGGGGGGGGTTGGAAAAGGTAAGTAGAAAAAAGCAGAAAGAGAAGGCAGAAAAGTAGAAAGTGGGTCACTAAAGTATCAGTGTACCCAGAAAAAAAAGGTGGGGGAAGAAGAAACTAAAACGCCTATAGCGTTTGGGAGACTTAGTCTCAGAACACCCTTAGGACTACTAAACCAAGCCCCAGAGGGGTGTTATCCTAATTGGGGTAGTGGCTGAACACAACCGTGGTCAAGAGCTCCCCAACCAGACCCATATGTAAAAAAGAACAAATATAAGTAAAGTGAACCATCCTGCACTAGCATATATTACTAGAAAAATTGAAACTGGAAAACAAGAAGTTATCATGAACCCGCATATAAGCATCAGTATCTTGAACCTTTATCCGGCTATCTATAAGACAAGATACAGATTGAAAATTATGACTTAGGAGGAATGCTTCTGTCGCCTGCCACACCCCACTGCTTGCAATCCATTAATTACATTCCAGTGATGTCCCACTGGGAAACCCTTGTATCCGTCTAACTATATGAGTGTGCAGCAGGCGGAATTCAGCACCCCTCAGAGCGCCGATGAGGCATAACAGTGTAATAACAAGCATAACTTAGAGCATGTCTGTGCTATAGGGACCATACATTTATAACAATAACAGTCTCACCCCCCCCCCCAGGAGCCATTTGCTGGTTTCTTGGTGCAACTGGAATCTGACGTGCAGCCCCGCAACAGCCATCTTTCTGAATGTGTTCCCTTTCCCGGCGTGACTCTCACCGGGAGGGCGCATCATCTCTGACCATGGCGATACAAGGGACCCCCCATTAACAGAAAGCTCCCTGCGCCAATCCGTTATTCACTAAGAGGCGGTGCCACGCTGCACGTCTACAACAAATGCGCATCCTGTTCCCCACTTTCTGCTATGTTCTAGACCCCCCTCATCCCTCCCCTTCAGTGCCTCCACCTCCAAAACACACAAAACCTTCCACATGTTTATTCCTAGCCGTCAAGAGGTAGTTAGAGTCCTCTCAATTTGCTGTGTGAAAAAAATTTGTTAGTGGTTGTCCTCTTAACCTGTAACGTGCATTTTCAGACTTTTGCAGTAGTTCATGGCCCATGTTGTCCCAGGATAGCCAGGCCACCCCATAAGACCGCTACCTCCTCTCAGCCGGAATTTCCTATCAACTTGATGACATGGTTGCGTATCGGGTGGAAAACTCCATGGCGTACCCTGGGAGAGGGGGGATGTAATCTTTCTAATGTGGCCACACATCACAGTCCTGGAGAGGAGATGGGATCGGCAGTACTATCTGATCACAAAAGAAAAATGTAAGGGGCAGAGGAGGGGCACCATTGGGATCAGAGCGGATCCCCAAAAAGGTCGGCTTCCAGAGGGGAGGGGAAAAAATTCAGTATCCCTGAGCCTGTTGATTGACATGAAAACATTACGAGTCCCGTAACACAGTCACCTCTCGCTGTCAGTCACTTACATGTATGGGATCTCTGGTCTCACGGCTCCGGGTCCCCACTTCTTATCGGCGTGTGCTCTCTTTGTCTGCGCCTTGTTGATCGACGAGGGAGACCCAACAAAGCACTCTGGGGGGCCAGACGGAAATCCCTGCTCGGTATGGGACCAAGCCAGTCCCGCAGCAGAACTGGCTCCATTCCCAGGAAGGCAAATAGGTCCGGGAGTTCGGCATGTCGGCGTAGAGTAAAGGATTTGTTTCCTTTCCGGACGGTCAGTTGTATAGGGAATCCCCATTGGTATGACAGTCCCGCTCGGCTTATTCTCTCCAGCAATGGCTTCAGCATTGCTCTCCTCAGGAGGGTTGCACGGGAAACATCTGGATACACTGAGATCTGTGCACAGTCAAAGTCCACTGGGCCCTTGAGCCGCGCTGCGCACATGATCTGTTCCTTGTGATTGTACCGGTGGAGACGGCATAACACATCGCGGGGACGTTCCATGTCCGCATGTTTCGGGCCAAGCACTCTGTGTACCCTGTCAAACTCCAGGGAGGCGGGAAGGTCACCATCTAGTATTGTGTGTATTAGTGCCCTCACTGTTTCTATTAGATTCTCCGGGCCGGTAGCTTCTGGTATGCCTCTAAACCGTATGTTTTGGCGCCGGCTACGGTTCTCTAAGTCCTCGGCGTGCAGCTGTACCTCAGCTAGCTGTTCCTGATATCTCTGCTGCGATCTCTCCAGTAGTGTTACTCGAGTCTCCAGAGCCCCCACTGAGGCCTCCTCTTTAGTTAGCCGCTCATCAATCTCTTGGACCTCTGCCCGTACCTCCTGCAGGTCACGGCGGCGCTGCTCCTCCACTCTCAGGACAAGCGCCTCCATGTCCGCCTTGGTGGGGAGGGCTTCCATGTCTGCTTTAGTGGGCAGAGCCCTCAGCAATGCTCTAATGTCGGAGTCATCGCTAGGTAGCTGCACAGACGGACCGGTTGCTGGTTGGCTGTTCAGCGATGGGTTTAGCAGATTCGGGATCCCCATGAGGGCCTGTGAACTCGTACTCTGTGAGGCCGCCATGCTGTCAGGTGATGCAGATGGCGAGCAGGCCTCGCCACGTGTTATCCCAGCACGATCCTCCTGGCTTGAACTGGACTTTTCTTTTAGATATCGGTCGATTTGTGCCGCCGGGTTTGGCTTGAGAGATGCCTTGTACTTGCCTCTTTTTCGAAAGCTCATGCCCGGGTAGATAAAAGCTGGTGAAATGGCATTACGGCCTCGTTAGCTGGATCTGGGGTCAGAAGCTGATCTTGCAGAGTTAATGTGTGAGGTGTCACCCCTTCCTTCTCAGATGCACTGGCAGATACAGGGGATGAGTAGGCACTGTCCAGATGGGGACGGCAGAGCCACAGTCCGTGTTCACAGCTCAGACATAAGGGGTAGGTGTGCCAAGATGGCTGCCGATCATCATGTGTAGGCCCAGGCTGCAAACTAGGCCGGTTGTGTGCGTCAGTCTCCCCGGGCCCCTGATGGGTAAATAGGGTAGCAGACAGGGGGAAGGGTGCAGTCCAGTCTTCCCAGAAAGCTATCTAGTAGCTGGGTACCTGTGTGATGTAGTAGGCTTCAGGCAGGGCCGTAGGTAAGGAGGACCAAGATGGCCGCGGCCTCCGGTAGTAGGCCGAAGCCGCGGTCTTGATTTATTTTGCCGCCGAGCGGGAGATCGCTGCTCCGTTCGAGGCGTCGCACGTTCCTCCTCCTCGGGAATCAGATTCTTCTGTCCCAGGTGGTCCAGGGAGACAGTCCAGCCGGCTGCCCAGTGCAGGTAGTTCAGGATTATTGCTAAAACAGGGGTACTGGAAGGAGCTCAAAGTCCACACGTCTTACACCATGTTGCGTCAGGCCACGCCCCCCTTTCAGATCGTTTTCTGACATTCAGTTTGTGCTTGTGGGTTTGTCTCTGCTCTTCAGTGCATGCAGCCAGTTCGTATTGGAGTTTTATGTGCGATCTTGTCCGCTCGTTGCTGTTTTTCAGGTCGCTCTTCACAGGCCTTGCTGTTCTTCAGTGCGTTCTGTTACTTCGTTCTGAGCAGCCGACCGTTTTCTAGCCATGTTGCGTATGCGTACTCCTCGTAGAGTTCGTGCTGTGCGGGGGCTTGATATTGGGGTCCTGACCTTGACACAAGTCCAGTCCATGAACAGGGTGGGGAGGAGTTCATGGACCAAGAATTGGTTGCTTCAGCGTGACCAGTTCTGTCACATGCCTTTGCTCCGTGAGATCCGTGAGAATAATCCTGATGATTTCAGGAACTTTCTCAGGATGACGGACCCCGTGTTTCACCGTCTGTTGGCTTCGCTGACCCCCTATATCAGCAGGCAGGATACCTGCATGAGGCAAGCCATCACTCCGGAGCAAAGGTTGGGCGCTACCTTGCGGTATTTGGCCACAGGGAGAAGCCTGCAGGACCTCAAGTTCTCGACAGGCATCTCCCCCCAGGCTCTGGGGATCATTATCCCAGAGACCTGTTCTGCCATCGTACAGGTCCTGCAGAAGGAGTATATGAAGGTAAGATTTTTATCCTTTTATATCACATTTTATTGTATTGAATGTTTGATAATATATTGTATTTCTTTCCTCATTCCCTAATTACCATGATTGTAATATGCTGTGAATGTCCCCTTTGTTCTCATGCATGCTGAATTTTTATGTAATTATTATTTTAGGTCCTTCATACATATTTGCCCTTCAATAACCTCCCCAGCATGGTGTCTCCTGGCCTATATTCACCTCATGTAGTCACTTAACAATGTATTTTATCAGCTCCATAGTAGTGCTTTACCCCAAACACCCCCTAAAATGTTTGGAAATGTTATTTTTGATTTAAATTCAGGCAGAGTGCCAGAGGCTTTTTTTGTGGTGTCCCCAAATTTATTTTAACCCTCCCTCCCCCAACTGCTAAGTCAGCTGATCCCAATTCTCTATCCTCAATAATCTATCTGCTGACTTTGCCAAACCCATACACACTATACCCACCTCTTTACTGGTCAGATTTATGGATGAATTCCCCAAAGCATGTAGTGCAAGGGCCTGCCTGTATACTTTCCAATGGTACTGTTTAAAGATTTTGTATCCTATTATTATCTTGATAAGTAATAGCAGAATGTTCAAATGTCCTCAAATGTGTACAGTGTGTATTTATATCTTTGTATTATAACACTTCTTACCTGTCCAGTGGGCTGCCAATAGTGTAACTAAAGGAGGGGCTGTTCCAAGTAATACCCTGTATTTAGGCATTCATCTCTCAATGAAGTGAAGAGGGTTACCTGTCCAAGAGTCCCCCCCCCCCCCTATAATGTTAGAAATGGCCCATGAGAGGGGGGAGGGGGAATATGATAGGTGTACCTTATACTTTGGCCTTGTTAAATTCCCCTTAGTAAATGCTATCTGGAGGTTGCCCCATAATGTTTGTGTCTAATCTACTTGCCATGTTTCTGTGAAAAAATAGTAAGGTTTATTTTTTTTCCTCAACAGTTTCCTTCACCGCCACAGGAATGGCAGACTGTGGCCTCCCACTTTGCCCAGCGGTGGGACTTTCCTAACTGCGGAGGGGCAATTGATGGGAAACACGTCCACATCGTCCCACCACCCAACTCGGGGTCGTACTATTATAATTACAAGGGGTTTAATAGTATAGTGATGTTGGCGGTGGTGTCGGCTAATTACGACTTCTTGTATGTGGACGTGGGGAAGAATGGCCGGATGTCCGATGGTGGAGTGATCGCCCAGACGGAGTTCTACAGGCGTCTCCAGAATGGCAGCTTGGACTTGCCACCTCCAAAGGACAATGTTGAAGGTCTCCCATTTGTTTTTTTTGCTGATGAAGCATTTGCGCTGGGGGACCACCTGATGCGGCCATTCCCGATGAGGACCCTCACCCCGGAACAGAGGGTTTTTAATTACCGGCTGGCCAGAGCCCGAAGAGTGGTGGAGAACACATTTGGAATCCTGGCCAGCCGGTTCCAATTATTTCTGACACCCATCCATATGGCGGAGTGTAAACTGAACCATATATTACTTGCCTGCTGTGTTCTCCATAATTTTTTAAGAAAACATTCAGCCAACTATGCTGGCTCAGTTGGGCCTGAGGCCGGAATCCCTAATCCATCAACACTGACGGCGCTTGAAAGTGGCCATCCTGGCTTGCCCTCCCTGAATGCCCGTGATGTCCGGTTACGCTACCTGGAGTTCTTTGCGGGTAGGGGGGCTATCAATATGCCAGACAATCTGTGACACCTTTTTCAAATAAAAAACAACCAAAAGAAATTCTTGGTGGACATTTGCTGCTTGTGTTTGTTTTAGCTGACCCTGACAGAAATGTGTTGAGTGCAGAAAATGTCGTGATTGGGTAAACTTATAAAAAACAGTGTTGGCTGGTACTTCCTAAATGCAAAAACACATTTCACTACAAGTGCACTTGCAACTGCACTGAACCTGCACTTGTAGTGCAAAGAGGATTTGCCCCTAGGAAATAACCCCCATTTTTGCATAAAACAGCAATTACATCACCCCAAAAGTGTTGTAGTGTTGAGACAATAATCCACACATTCTTGAGTAAGGCACTTTTTTATATCTGCACAATCACATGTGCATTTCCCAAAGGTTTTTAAAACAAACCAACATGTTTGTTGTATAACAATGTTTGCAGTAGCATTATGAAAAATCAAAATATCCATTTCAGATAAAACAGGCCTGTGTAAAACCAACAAGAAAGCCAAAAAACTTGAACTTACAAAGTTCACATTAGGTAAAACCTGAAGGCTATATCAGACATCAGTATTTAGGAACTGGGTTTGATATAGCGTTCAGATGGGGGGGAAATCACCCCTGGAAAAGCCAAATTTGGAAGATGCACACCAATTTACGAATGTCAACATGTGCTATCTGCCATCAGGGGGGATCAAGGGATGTGTTTTGGGGGAGCAAGCCCTTCCTCATCGCTACTTTATAATTGAGGAAGGGGTTGCAACCCCAAAACGCGTCCATTGATATCCCGTGATGGCAGATAGCACATGTTGGCACACTGTGTGCATCCTCCAAATTTGGCTTTTCTAAACATTTAAAAAATTTTGGTACGATAAAACAGGTGATTTTGTGGGGTTTAAATTCGCCCCAAAACATCAATGATGTTATTATTTTTTTTAATAACATCACTGATTTGTTGCTGGATGTTTTGCAATTGGAGATCACACCCCATGATCTCCCCGATCAGTATCTGGGCACTTTCAGATGTAAAGCGTTCTGGATCACGATCACCTAAAAAGAGATAAAGAACAAAAAAAAAGGTCTCAAAAATCTGCCAACATCCATCTCTTTTACCTGAGCCTGTGGTCACAGACACTCACCTGTTGTGGTGCCAATCTCCACCATGTCTTCTTCTTCCTACTGCTCCGCTTGGGTTGGGGGTATTTCCCCTTCTTCCAGAGGGGGGGGTCTCTGGTCTCCTGGGATGAGGGGCGTCCGAGTCTTTTCTCCCCTATGTAAAACAAAAATGATATACTTAGCACACAGATATTTGATGGCAGAACTAGAAATAGGAAACATTGCTTGGAAGTGGGGTACAATTGTCTATTTTAGCAGAGTTCCAAGATGTATATTTTTTATTGTCCTTTGTCAAGCTGCAATACTTTACCTGTTTGGTACAAGCTTCACAGATGTAGCCCCCCTATAGTATACACTGGAGCACCTGTGTGGCCCCCCCTAATAAAAATGGTGTTCTTGTGTCCCACACTAGTGCTCCAGTGTCCAGATGTGAAAACAGCTGCTCAGTGTCCTCTCCTTACACACAATCTAGTTTGCATTTCATTCTAGTAACAAACCCATCTACACAAACAAATATTTGGCATCCAAGTAGGCCCCCAAAAATGTGTGAAAATGCATATGGCCTAAACAATGGTGTTCTAGAGGCCGAAAGAAAAATGTTTGATACGAACGAATAATGTGCCCATGAACATTAAAGTTGACATTTTGAAACGTTACAACTAATAAAAGCATATGGAGCAGAACGAACGTAATAAAGACAGAAAGAATAGGAACACAGCACAACTACTTACTTTTTTGCAGCACTCTCCGGATCTTTCGGTACTGCTCTGGCTCTCTCAACTTCAGGTCCAACCACCGCTTCCTGAGCTGATCTTTAGACCTTCGTACCCCGAAATTCCGCTGTAGACTCCTGACCACTTTCGCCATGATCTTTGCCTTTTGGATGTTCGGGTTGGGGTAAGGCCCATATTTTCCGTCATAGTCGGACTTCCTCATGATGTCGACCATCTCCAACATCTCCCCAAACGACATATTTGTGGCCTTAAAACGTCTCCTTCTGGATCGGGACGTGCCTGGATCCGGGCTTTCCTCCTCCTCCTCCTCGTTGCTACAATTAGCCCGCACCTGCTGTATGTCCGCCATCATGCTCTTCCCCCACTGCGCCGAATGAAAAGGGGCGGGGAATACACTAGAAAGAACGTCAGGGGTGGGCGGAGTTACACGAATGCGCAGTGTATATAAAGCGTAACACGCGTGCGTATTACGTTTGATCTGTGAGCGGAGGAAGGAGCATTGGACACGGCGATCGTAAGAACGAAGGTAAGAGACAAACTTGTGCCTATACTGCTTCTAGATTGAGGCCTATATTGTAACAAGATTAGGAGAGTTTTGTGTGACATTAGGCTTTGTCTTGTGTCGTGTCTTGCAGTGAACATGGATATGGTACTGAAAGATAAGGACTTCATTTCAGTCTTCATAGATATGCTAAGGGAGCTGCCCTGTCTGTGGGAGATTAAACACCCCCATTACAAGAACCAAGCAAAGAGGAAGGCAGCACTGGAGCAATTGTGTGAAATTGTGAAACAGGTGATCCCCACGGCAGACATCACTTTTTTAAAGATTTTCATTGGTGGCCTGAGGAGCACATATCTGAGGGAGCGCAATAAAGTCCTTGATTCGCAGAGATCTGGAGCAGCAGGTGACATCTATGTCCCCAGGATGTTGTACTACGACAGGCTGCACTTTCTGGCAGGCCAGACTGAACCCAGGCCATCCCTCTCCAGTCTTCCTTCCACGCTTCCTTCCCCCCCGGCTGAGGCTTCTGACGCCCAACCTGGGCCTTCCAGGCCACATGTGGAGGAGCCCAGATTGAGCCAGGTATAGCATTCCTCCAAATATTTCTGCTTGTCCAATCAATGATGTGAACTATATGTTAGTTGGGAGTACTAATTAAGGATTGTGATTGATGATGCAAAACATTACAACTATGTCCCTTTTTCATACACAGGGAAGTCTCAGCCAGGAGTTGGCCGGGCCAAGCCAGCTGGCTGATCTGCAGGTCCCTCCACCCCCCCTGGAAACAGAAAGTGGCAGTAGGAGGAGTGCACTAGAGGAGGCGGCTATCAGATTCTTTTGGAGGGCTACAGAGGTCCTGGGAGCACCACACACCAGGCAGGAGAACATTGCTGCATTCATTGCCTATAAAATGCAGAGGATGGAGGAGGGCCAAAAAGCCATGTGTGAGGCCCTCATATCTGAGGCTCTGGCGAAAGGTGTGAGGGGCCAAATTACACCTCACACACAGCTTTGGGATGGTCCTCCTCCTCCTCCTCCTGCAGGTCCTACTCCTCCTCCAGGTCCTACTCCTCCTCCTGCCACATCTCCAACTGCACAGCCACAGCCCGGAAGGAAGTGTGAAAGGAAGACCAGACAGTGAGGACCCTGGATCCAGTCTGGTCGGCCAAAAAATGCAGCATCTTGTGGTACCACAGCCTGCGGACACAGATGTCATCTGCTGCTATCCAAGTCTCTGTGAATCCCGGACCAGACTGCCCTCCCTTAGATATGGACTCCTCAGGCCACCAATTTTGATGTTGAAGAATTGATGTCTGCCGTGGGGGTCCCAGGCTTCGCTAATTTCTCTTGTTGATCCAGTGTTGCCTTCCTCTTTGTTTGGTTCTGATCCCTTAATAAAGGATTTTTGTTTTGAATTCTACTCTTCTATGTGTTTTACTTCAAAAAGGACAGTTGGTTTGTGAGGACTCAGGTACATTTCAAATATACAATGTGAAATGAACAAGGGACACCAACAACAAACAATCTCCTTGAGATTAAATAATAAAAGATATCAATGGTGTTGGGGTAACCTGACACACAAAACACACCCAAAAATATTTTGGAGTAAAAATAAAAATAACATTGAACAAAGATCAGCTTTGGAAAAAATCCAAACATTAAATAAAAAAAAAGGCTTAAAATCCAAAATAAAAAAAAAATAAAAAATATAAAACTGTCAGATGTGACAACTAATAACAATATATTGAGGGAATCCCACTAAAAAAACACAAAGAAAAGTTTGTGAGAAGTGTGTGTGAATACGAGCAGCAAAATGACTTAGTTCTTGTCACATTCTAAAGGAGAAGAGAGTGCGCTGTATTAAACCATTTTGAACATTGCAGCGTGACGAAAGTGCTGTATCCATTGCGAACGCTAAGTTTACCAGAACGAGCTGTCCCGTGTCGGAATTTCTTCTGAGCATGCGTGGCACTTTGTGCGTCGGAACAGGCCACACACGGTCGGAATTGACGCGATTGGATTTTGTTGTCGGAAAATTTTATCTCCTGCTGTCCAACTTTGTGTGTCGGAAAATCCGACGTAAAATGTCCGATGGCGCCCACACACGGTCGGAATTTCCGACAACACGCTCCGATCGGACATTGTCCATCGGAAAATCCGACCGTGTGTACGGGGCATAAGAGAGGACACTCAGCAGCTGTTTACACATCTGGATGCAGAAGCACTAGTGTGGGACACCAGAACAAACTGTTTAGGGTGTCCCACACAGATGCTCCAATGGATACTAGGGGTGTCTCCATGTGTGAAACTTGCACAAAACAGGTAAGTATTCCAGCTTTAGAAACTGAAAAAATTATGTTTTCTTGGAACTCTGCCAAAACAGACAATTGTACAACACTTCCAAGCAATGTTTCATATTCCTATTTCTGGCATCAAATATCTGTGTGCTTAGTATAACTTTTTTTAATTCATATAGGGGAGAAAAGACTTGGGACATCTGAGGACACCAGGGACCCCCCACCTCTTAAAGAAGGGGAAATCCCCACACCACAACATGAGGATGTGAAGGAAGGAGAGGTTTATGAAGTGGGCGAAATAGTGACCACAACAGGTCAGTGTCTGAAACCACAGCTTCAGGTAATAGATGGAGGCCTCCATATTTATAATACATGGTGTGTTTTTTTTTTATTTTAGGTGATGTGGAAGAAGAAACTCATTTCACAAGTGCAAGTGCACAGATCCTCATTGGGGAGATAATGGTGTGCAATCGTGATTTACAGAAGATCAAGGAAGACATCAATGATGTGGAAAAAAGACTCAAAAACATCATAGATGTTTTAGGCGGAATCTAAAACACACCAAAATTATTCAAGTTTGTTTTTAATTTTCTTATTTTTCAAACTAATTTAAGGTATTTGGAAAGCCACATGTGCTACCTACCATCACGGATATCAATGTACACATTTTGTGGGTGCAACCCCTTCCTCGCAACTCAAGTAGGTGAGAGGAAGGGGTTGCACCCCCAAAACACGTCCATTGATCCCCCATGATAGGATCTAGCACATGTTGACATTAGGCATGGGTTCAGGAGGGAAATTGACATTTTAACTCCCAATCACCCCATCTGATGAAGGCAAGATCAGCACGGTTTGGACATACTAATGTCTGATATTTCTATCACTTTGCCAAAGTTGAACTTTGAAAGTTCCTGAGTTGTGTATTGTTTTATGGTTTTAAACATGCCTTTAAACATGTTTAACCCAAAAAAGTCTATTTCTACTGTCAAACATAAAAATGTTATACAACAAATATGTTGGTTTGTTCAAAAACCCTTTTCTAACGCATATGTGAATGTGCACAGTGTAAAATGTTTTCTACTCAACAATGTGTGGATTCTTCTTTCAGTGCTCAATAGCAGTTTTTGGAGTAGGTTGGTGTTTACAGTGACAATGGGGGCTATTTCTAAAGGTAAATCCACTTTGCATTACAAGTGCACTTTCAGTGCAGTTTCAAGTGCACTTGCAGTGCAAACTGGATTTTCCTTTAGTAAATCTGGATTTTCCTTTAGTAAATAACACACACAGTGCTCTAAAAGTGCCCCAATCAGGCCATTTTCAGGACTCCAAAAAAATAATTTATGGTGCTGAAAATGATGAATATCTTTTATCTTTAATGCATTATATACATTAACAACAAAAACAATGTGTGTGTGTGTGTAGCAGACCCACAACATAATAGTTAGCTGAAGAAGAGATTGTCACCGCATGTATCAAATAAATAACGTTTGCACTATTGAAGAAAATGGCCAAAAAGAAAAGCCCATCGGAGAACCTAGGAAACAGCTCAAAGAAACACAAGCAGTAAATCAAATGAAATATTATTTCAGTTTAAAATAAAAATGTATTTTAAAAATGTTTCTTAAACATTTGCTAGCATATCAATGGCCCCCCTACCCACAAAGTATTCTATATATTTTTGACGGACCTCGCGGGCGCTTTGGAGGGGGCAAGCCAGGACAGCCAGCTTCAAGTGCCATCAGGGTTTGTTCCTGAAATCCGGCCTCAGGCCCAACTGAGGCCACATAGTTCATAGCATTTCTCCTTAGAAAGTTGTGTAGAATGCAGCATGCATGTATTATATGGTTTAGTTTATATTCCGCCATGTTGATTGGTGTCAGGAACAGGCGGAACCCTCTGGCCATTATCCCAAAAGCATTCTCCACCACTCTTCTGGCTCTGGCCAGCCGGTAGTTAAAAACCCTCTGGTCCGGGGTGAGGGTCGTCATGGGGAATTTCCGCATCAGGTGTTCACCAAATCCAAACACTTCATCAGTGACAAAGACGTACGGTAGACCAGCCACATTGTCTTCCGGAGGTGGCAATCCCAAGCCACCACTCTGGAGCCATCCGTAGAACTCGGTCCACGTGCACATACAAAAACTTGTATGTCACCGACACCACTGCCAACAACACAATACTATTAAACACCATATAGTTATAATAGTATGACCTTGAGTCGGCGAGTGGGACAATGTGGACGTGTTTCCCATTAATTGCCCCTCCGCAGTTGGGAAAGTCCCACCGCTGGGCAAAGTGGGATGCCACAGTCTGCCATTCCTGTGGCATTGAAGAAAACTGTGGAGTCAAACAAGAAAAAAATAAATTAGTAATTTTGCACATAACATGCACAGCATGAACTCTACGATGAGTACGTACCCGCAACTTCAAAACGGTCGGCTGGTCAGAACAAACTAACAGAACGCACTGAAAATCAGAAAGGCCTGAGAAAAGCGACCTGAAAATCAGAAAAAAGTAGAAAAGAAGTCACTGAAAATCAAATACGTACTATAAATAGCACACACTGAAAACCATATGCGAACTGACTACATGCACTAAAAACCAGATACGAACCCACAAGCACAAAACGAAGAGCAGTAACGAACTGAAAAGCACGAGGCTGAAAAGCGCAAATCATCTCTCACCAAACTTCTACTAACACGAGATAAACACAAGATTAGCAGAAGCAGCCCAAAGGGTGGCACACTTGGTATTGAATTCACCTTTTATAGTGCCGTTGTACGTGTTGTACGTCAGCGTGTTCTTGGCGATCGGAATTTCCGACAACATTTCTGCGATCCTGTGTATGCAAGACAAGTTTGAGCCAACATCCGTCAGAAATAAATCCAGGATTTTGTTGTCGAAATGTCTGATCGTGTGTACATGGCATTAAGTTTACAATACTGTGCAAAAGTTTTAGGCAGGTTTGAAAAACTGCTGTAGATTAAGAATGCTTTCAGAAATAGAAGAGCTAATAGTTGATTTTTTTTCCCATAAAGATTTTATTCAGTGTATTAACAAGAATAAACATTCAAAGCAAAACAGTTATTATATGACAACATATGGTCAGGACAGGATAACCATACCCTTTAAAGGAAACATCATGGGAATTCATCATAAGAAAAGATAGCCAGGAACAAGTAATAAAAATGAGAGTCAGCAATAAAGGGCGGAGGATCCTTTCTCATTTTTCACCTCCCCCCAAGTCCTCCCCTGGGAGCCCAGAGGAGGGGATGAGTTATAAAAACCGATCCTGGCCAAGGTCCGAGGTATACTAATTCCCAACATAGCATATATGGTATCCAAGTAGAAATGTGTCATCAACAAATACCATTGTCCGTGTTTATTTGTTGCGTATGGAGATATAAGAATATAGTATTAAAGAAGACCGGAATGTAGGAGACCAAAGAAAAGAAGAAGCAGGGAAATAAGAAAAAGACAGAGAATAGAGGGAAGGAAGAGGGAGGGGAAGAGCGAGAAGGGGAAAAGGAGGGGGGACGGGTAGACAGGGAACATTCATCAGGGAGATCAGGGGTCAGAAGTGGATCCACACCCACATCCCCACCACCAAAGAGATCCGTATTACCGATGCATTTTCCGCCGGGCAGCCTAAGGGACATACTGGCAGTATCTATCAGTGGTTGTGAAGTGCGTCCAGCATGCCCAAGTCGATGGAAACTTATGCATTCTATCTTGTGAGATATGGATGAGTTCCTCCATATCTTTTGTTTTAGAGATTCTTGCAAACCATTCCCTGATTGTTGGAGTGCACGTGGAGCGCCAATGATTGGGGATGCAGAGTCTGGCTGCATTAACCATATGCATGGCTAAGGACTTATAGTATTTCTGCTTGGATAGGGATGTGTGGTGTAAGAGGAATTGGGCCGTGGTGTAGTCAAGAGTGAATGTGGTAATATGTGTGATTAAACTGTGGACCTCCTTCCAAAAGGGTTGGAGACCCACACAGTCCCACCACACGTGAAGCATTGTACCCACCTCCAGTCCGTACCTCCAGCAAGTATTAGGAATATTGGATGAGAATTTGTTGAGCCGTGAGGGGGCCCTGTACCACCTAGTAGCTACCATGTACCCGTTCTCCTGGATAGCGACATTCAATGAGCCCTTATGTGTGTACTCATAGACCGTAGTCCATTCCTCATTTGTTAAGGGTGTTTGTAAGTCCCTGTTCCATGAGATTTGTGAGGGTGTAAGAGTGGGAGTCGCAGGTTCTGAGAGCAGGGTATACAGGAGCGAAATAAGATGTCTTTGTGGCGTTTTACAGTGGCACAAAGATTTGAATGGCATAAGTTGTCTTGTCCAGTTTGTTTGGCAAGTATGAGTATCGAGGAAGTGTCAGATTTGTCTATATGTCCAAAAGGAGAATGAAGTCGTTTTGGAGGTCGCTCTAAGTTTGTCTAGGGGAATGGGTTTTCCATCAGAGTAGAATTGAAGGGCTATCACGTCCTTATATGGCCATTTCTTCTGCAAAAAGTTGTTGGAATCGCCTGGAGGAAAGTCAGGATTCCCTCTTAATGTAGTTAGGGGACCCGGGATGGGGGCGAGAATCCCACTAGCTGAAGCTTTCCTGAGAGCCGAGAGGGATGGATGATATAGTGGGTGTGTCGCTAGCGTTTGTGACCAATGTTTCGGGTGTAACCATGGGAGAAGGTGTAGGGGACCAAACGAGAAAGCATTTTCAAGGAATATCCAGGACCTTTTGTAAGTGTGGATATTCCAGTCTGCGATCCTTGTAAGGTGACGGGCCATATAATATTTACGTAAGTCCAGCAACCCAATGCCACCCCTGAGTTTAGATAGGGTGAGTCGGGAGTATTTGATGCGTGGGGGAGAATCCCTCCATTGAAAAGCCGAACAGGCCTTTTGATAAGTTGAGAAAAAGCTGGATGGCAGGGCTATCGGGATTGCTTGTATAATAAACGTGGTAAAATAAGCATCTTGACCAGGGCTGCACGCCCAAACCATGAGACATTTAGAGCCTTCCAATCTTTAAGGAGTTTTTGGACTTTTGGTAGGGCCGCATGGAGGTTCAATGGGCTTGAGGCTTTGCATGGTTAATTTTTAGATTGGATATTTTACCAAAAACTTCAATATTGTGAAGGAGGTTTGGAAGGGAAACACGGGGTGCTTGCAAAGAGAGTAAAATGTCATCGGCAAATGCCGCAACCTTAAATTCTCTCACCTTCACAGTAATTCCTTGGATGTCTGGGTTGTGCCGTAGCTTATTAAGAAATGGTTCTAAAGTAAGAATGTAAATCAGCGGTGAGAGTGGGCAACCTTGACTTGTGCCGTTACTAATAGAGAAGGCGTTTGACATGTGGCCGTTAACCCTAACTGCGGCTGAAGGTCCGGAGTACAAGGCCATTATGCAGGAAAGCATGCGGTCTCCGAGTCCAATAGCCAGGAGAGCCTCATGCATATAGTCCCAGGCCACCCTGTTGAACGCCTTCTTGGCGTCAAGTGAAAGGAGGAATCCTTGTGTTTTGGAGCATGTTAGCCAGTGGTGCAGGTTTAGTGTGCGAATGGTGTTTTCCCTGGCCTCCCTACCAGGGACAAAACCCACTTGGTCTAAGGAGACAAGGTCCGGCAACATGGGGAGTAATCTATTAGCTAGAATCTTTGTGTATAATTTAATGTCCACATTCAATAGGGATATTGGTCTGTAATTTACAACTAACGAGGGATGTTTGCCCTTTTTGGGTATTACGGAAATGTGGGCAGCTAACATTCTGGACGGATTGTTCTGGGGTTCTGATAAGGCATTGAAGGTGGCTAAAAGTTTGGGGGAAAGGATCTCAGCAAAAGTTTTATAATACTGGAGGGTGAAGCCGCCAGGCCCCGGGCTTTTGCCCAGTTTCATTTGTCTGATGGCCACCTCCAGTTCTGCTGCAGATAAATGGCTATCAAGATCAGATGCTTGTTGGGGAGATATCGGCTTCGGGCTATATCGGGTAAGAAAGTCTTTGATGAGTTTGGTTAAGCGTTTCGAGGGCAGTCTGGATCATATGATCGGAGTTGAGGTTATAGAGCTTTGAGTATAAGTCTTCAAATTCTTTAGCAATATCCTCATTCTTGACCAGAAGATTTCCCCTAGGATTGCGTATATGATGAATTATGGAGGATGGTTTAGAGGATTGAACGGTGCATGCCAGGAGGCGGCCAAATTTGTTACCATATTCGTAGAATATCCGCTGGCCAAGAATGTATCGCCTTCTGGTGTGTTTGTCTAATTCTTCCCTAAGGAAGGAGCGGGTATGGACCAAGTCCTGTAAGGTGGAGAGTGCCTGTGTCCGTTTGTGAGTTATTTCAAGAGATTTATTTGACTCAAGAAGGACCTTTATAGTTTCCTGGTTTAGTCTCTTGGCCTTTGCTGCTAGGGATATCAATTCACCCCGGATCACGCATTTATGCGCTTCCCAAAGGGATATTGGAGAAACGTCCGGACTCAAGTTTTCGATAAAGTAATGCTGTATGCTTGTGCGTATGCACTCAAGTGAGACTGGATCTTTGAGTAGGGAGGCATTTAAGCACCAGATCTTTGTTCTCGAGCAGGTTTCAGGGAAAGACAATGTGACCGTTATTGGGTGGTGGTCAGACAAGAACATTGGCTCTATGGTGGACTGTTGTAGGAAGGGCAGGTCTGATTGGGAAAGAAAAAAGTAATCAATCCTAGAATATTTTTGGTGTGGGGCTGAATAGAATGTATAATCTTTAACTGAAGGAGACAGACTGTGCCATGTGTCATGTAGGGTAAGGTTTTGCAGTTGAATTTTGATCTGGCGCAGTGCTTTGTATGTTAAAGCGGAAGTTCCTGTAGAGGAGTCCAACAGTGGGTTCAGGGGAACATTGAAGTCCCCACCCAGGATGACTAAGCCTTCCCGAAAGGAAGCCAGAAGGTCACAGATACTCCTATAGAAGGTAACCTGGTGATGATCATTGGGGCAATATATGTTTGCTAATGTTATTGGTTTAGATGCATAGGAGCTCTTGAGAAAAATAAATCTACCCTCTGGGTCAATAAGAGAGTCTGACAGGTGAAAATTTGCGTGTTTGGAATTTAAGTTAGAGACAGACGCCTTTCATCTTAGCTTCAGGGTTGGTAGCATGAAAGGCTGTTTGGTATATGTGGTTGGAGAGTTTACAGTAGGTATGGCATCTGAACGAAAGTGAGTTTCCTGTAGAAAGATGAAGTGAGGGGGGGCGTGGCCTGGACATGGCGGAGTAAGGACGCTTAGTGCTTGAGCTCCTGACTACAGACTCACTACAATGGCAGTTATGCTAACAATTCAACACTTTTTTTTCGGCCATGAGCTTTAGGAAAAGAGGCAAGCACAGGGGACCATCCAGGACAAACCAGGCATCGCAGATTGATCGCTTTCTCAGAGAAAAGCTCAAAGAAAACCCGGAGGCCTACACGGACTCAACACGTGGCGGGACCCGTCCATCCTCCTCCACAGGTGATATGGCAACCTCCCAGCGGCCGAGCCCACAGCCCCTGATGGGGATCCCAGCCTTATTAAACCCTTCCTTGAGCAGTCAGCCAGACACCAGCACCTCTACAAGGGTCACAGGGGATGAATCGGACATACGAGCCCTGCTGAAGGCTCTCCCGACCAAGGCAGACATGGAGGCCCTCCCCACCAAGGCTGACACGGAGGCGCTGATAATGAGAGTGGAGGAGCAGCACCGTAGAGACCTACAGGAAATCCGTGCGGAGGTGCAGGAGATCGATGTCAGACTGACCAGAGAGGAGGCCTCGGTGGGATCCTTAGAGATCAGGGTGACACAGCTGGAGAGAGCTGAGCAGAGGCACCAGGAACAACTTGCAGAAGTGCAATTACATGCCGAAGACCCTGAAAACCGCAGCCGCAGGCAGAATCTAAGGTTCCGAGGTATCCCAGAAGCAACAGGCCAGGAGAACCTGATGGCAACGGTGAGAGCTATAATACATACCATCCTGGACAGGGACGTCCCAGCTTCCCTAGAATTCGACAGAGTCCACAGGGCTCTCGGCCCTAAAATGGCGGACGCTGACAGACCACGCGATGTGCTATGCCGGCTACACCACTATAGTCACAAGGAGCAGATTATGCGAGCGGCCCGTCTAAAAGGCTCCGTGGATTTTGACGGTGCACAAATAACAATCTACCCAGATATATCCAGAGCTACCCTGTGGAGAAGATTGATGCTAAAGCCCCTGCTGGAGAGATTAAACAGAGCGGATTTGACATATCGATGGGGATTCCCGGTGCAACTGACCATTCGTAAAGGCGCGGAATACTTTACCCTCCGGCGCCATACAGAGCTTCCTGATCTCTTCACCTTTCTAAACATGGAACCGATCCCACTGAGGAATTGGCTGGGGCCTCTGCCAAAAAGTGATCCCCGGCCTGCTTCACAGATCCCCCAGATGGGGCTTCCCCGCCGTTCAGCAAGAAGACGTCAGAGAGAACCCACTCCCCTGGGAAGGGGAGAACCGGAACCATAAGAACCAACACTACTATCAAGTAAGTGACAGAATATCTGACCTCTTGGCGCTATGGCACTGAGTCGTAACTTAATCAGCCAGAAGACAATGGATCTGGTGGTAGAGTCATCCCCTTCCCCTTCACTCTTTTTGGTTCACTTAATATTGCGTACTGTCTTCCGGGAGACCCCCCCTGCCCGTTTGCTCTCCCCCCTCGGCCCCCCACTGGGCGTTCTTCCTATGTGACCTCCTCTGTTACCGGGCACCCAAGCCTAGACGTTATGCATTCTTTAACGGGTAAATACACGTGGGCCTACATTCCCTGCCTAATATGGGGGAACCGATTCCAGAAGAGACTAACCTAACACTGTCAAGGGTACGAGTTGCCCGCACCGACCACATGCACAGATGTATAAGGAACCTAATACTGCACACTACGGGCGAACTTTCCAGGACCTTCAATCAATCAACCTTAACCCTTGTTTATTTTGGTTTTATTTTCATTCTTGGTGCTTCTAGGTTTTTCTCTTCACTATATGAGCAGATACAGCCCGGACTGTACCTCAGGAACTGGGTTGCAGAACGGGACTTGGTCCTAGGCCTTATTCGGGGTGGGGGCGGGGGGGTAGCGGGGGAGGGGTGATGGGATTTGTTTTAGGGGGGTGGCTCTATGGGATCCAGAGGAGGGGCGGTCTATCTCGGCAATTTGCCACCTGAGCAGCAGAGGGAGGGTCATGCGTAACCCGGACATGATTAGCTCTGAGTTGTATCCCCCGCTGACGCTCGGGGAGAGGGCTCCCTACCTTCGGAATGGAAGTTTGCCCTGGTTGGTATAGGGCGACATTATAAAGAACCTGAGTTCCTGGCGATAAGCCAATCTCTTAGATAGGCCAATTGTCTCATCATATAGTTCTGTATTAGCAGTTTTTATTTAGTTAGGGCCTCTGACGTGACATGTCCGCCCCCTAGACAGCTACTAGAGTCACTCCGAAAGACCCACAGGGAGGGGACCATCCATGTAGCGGGTGTGATGTTTGTCTGGGGTGCCAGATCACGCTGAGAGGGAGTTTATTTCACTCACAGTTGATTCATGATGCATAGGACGTGTTGTCTTTTCCATTGCTGCCTCTGCCTTAGTTTTACATTTTCTTTTATTGTGTTGTTTTGTTTTTCAGTACACTATTTCAATGTTGGGTCTGGAGAGGGAGCTCTCAATCCCGTCTAGTGTAGTCACAACCCCACATAGGTTTACACCCCTCTGGGGCCCCTATAGGTAGCTCCACGGGTGCATTGAGACTTAGTCTCTCATGCGCTCTAAGCGCATTAGATTTACGAGCATACTGACTAAGTAGCTCGTCCCTTTAGCTATCTGCTTCTCTGTCTTACCTTCTCTTCTATTTTCACTTTCTCTCCGTTTCTTCTTTCTCCTCCTTCTCCTCGTTTACCCCCCCTTTTTTTTTTCTCCCTCTTGACCCCCCCCTCTCGCCCCTCTGGCTTACCCTCGCCACCAACCCGGCTCAGTTCGTTCTATGAATGCAATGGAGTCTGTTAGGCTGATGTCCATCAACGTGAAGGGGCTTAACACCCCCGAGAAAAGATCCGTAGCACTTTCCAGCATACGACATGCTAAAGTCCACATATGCTTCCTCCAGGAAACCCATTTTCGTGCCAATAGTATCCCCAAATTCCAAAACAGATATTTCCCAACTGGCTATCACGGGTGTTCCGTTGACTCCAAGTCCAGGGGAGTCAGTATACTGATACGTTCCACGACACCGTGGACGCTATGCGACACTTGGAATGACAAGGAAGGACGTGCTATCTTTGTCAAAGGGGTATTGGGTGGCTCCCTGGTGACCTTGGTAAACCTGTATCTCCCCAACGCAGGCCAGATTAATTTCTTAGAACCCATTATGACCAAATTATTAGATTTTGCTGAGGGTGAAGTGATCCTGGGAGGAGACTTCAACTTTGCCATGGACCCCTCCTTAGACACTTCTAGGCAATCTTTCCAACTCTCATTTGCAGCACTCAAACGTCTTAAAAATAACTTTCACGCTTTCCACCTGGTAGACATCTGGAGAATATTACATCCGACCCAGAAGGACTTTACCTTCTACTCACACCCCCATGACTCATACACCAGAATCAATATGTTTCTGGTGCCCCAATCGCTCCTATCTAGGGTTCGGTCCGCATCGATAGGTTCTATCACTTTTTCTGACCACGCCCCTGTGTTCGTGGACATATGCCCCGTACACACGGTCGGATTTTCCGATGGAAAATGTCCGATCGGAGCGTGTTGTCGGAAATTCCGACCGTGTGTGGGCTCCATCGGACATTTTCCATCGGATTTTCCGACACACAAAGTTGGACAGCAGGAGATAAAATTTTCCGACAACAAAATCCGATTGTGTCAATTCCGACCGTGTGTGGCCTGTTCCGACGCACAAAGTGCCACGCATGCTCAGAAGAAATTCCGACACGGGACAGCTCATTCTGGTAAACTTAGCGTTCGCAATGGATACAGCACTTTCGTCACGCTGCAATGTTAAAAATGGTTTAATACAGCGCACTCTCTTCTTCTTTATAATGTGACAAGAATTAAGTCGTTTTGCTGCTCATATTCACACACACTTCTCACAAAGTTTGATTTGTGTTTTTTTAGTGGGATTCCCTCAATATATTGTTATTAGTTGTCACATCTGACAGTTTTATATATTTTATGTTTTTTTTTTTTTCTTTTTAAGCCTTTTTTTTTCTTTATTGTTTGGATTTTTTCCAAGGCTGATCTTTGTGCAATGTTATTTTTATTTTTACTCCAGAATATTTTTGTGTGTGTTTTGTGTGTCAAGTTACCCCAACACCATTGATATCTTTTATTATTTAATCTCCATGAGATTTTTTGTTGTTGGTGTCCCTTGTTCATTTCACATTGTATATTAGAAATGTACCTGAATCCTCACAAACAAACCATCATTTTTGAAGAAGTAAAACACATAGGAGAGTATAATTCAAAACAAAAATCCTTTATTAAGGGATCAGAACCAAACAAAGAGGAAGGCAACACTGGATCAACAAGAGAAATTAGCGAAGCCTGGGACCCCCACGGCAGACATCAATTCTTAAACCTCAAAATTGGTGGCCTGAGGAGTCCATATATAAGGGAGGGCAGTCTGGTCCGGGATTCACAGAGACTTGGATAGCAGCAGATGACATCAGTGTCCCCAGGCTGTGGTACCACAAGAGGCTGCATCTTTTGGCCGACCAGACTGGATCCAGGGTCCTCACTGTCTGGTCTTCCTTTCACACTTCCTTCCGGGCTGTGGCTGTGCAGTTGGAGATGTGGCAGGAGGAGGAGTAGGACCTGGAGGAGGAGTAGGACCTGCAGGAGGAGGAGGAGGACCATCCCAAAGCTGTATGTGAGGTGTAAGTTGGCCCCTCACACCTTTCGCCAGAGCCTCTGATATGAGGCCCTCACACATGGCTTTTTGGCCCTCCTCCATCCTCTGCATTTTATAGGCAATGAATGCCGCAAGGTTCTCCTGCCTGGTGTGTGGTGCTCCCAGGACCTCTGTAGCCCTACAAAAAAATCTGATAGCCGCCTCCTCTAGGTCACTCCTCCTGCTGCCACTTTCTGTTTCCAGGTGTGGTGGAGGGACCTTGATATCAGCCAGCCGGCTCGGCCTGGCCACCTCCTGGCTGAGACTTCCCTGTGTATGAAAAAGGGACATGGTTTTAGTTTTGGCATCATCAATCACAATCCTAAATTAGTACTCCCAACTAACATCTAGGTAACATCATTGATTGGACAAGCAGAAATATTTAGAGGAATGCTATACCTGGCTCAATCTGGGCTCCTCCACATGTGGCCTGGAAGGCCCAGGTTGGGCATCAGAAGCCTCAGCCAGGGGGGAAGGAAGCGTGGAAGGAAGACTTGAGAGGGATGGCCTGGGTTTAGTCTGGCCTGCCAGAAAGTGCAGCCTGTCGTAGTACAACATCCTGGGGACATAGATGTCACCTGCTGCTCCGGATCTCTGTGAATCAAGGACTTTAGTGCGCTCCCTCAGATATGTGCTCCTCAGGCCACCAATTAAGATCTTTAAATAAGTGATGTCTGCCGTGGGGATCACCTGCTTCACAATTTCACACAATTGCTCCAGTGCTGCCTTCCTCTTTATTTGGTTCTTGTAATGGGGGTGTTTAATCTCCCACAGACAGGGCAGCTCCCTTAGCATCTCTATGAAGACAGAAATGTCCTGATCTTTCAGTACCATATCCATGTTCACTGCAAGACACAACACAAGACAAAGCCTAATGTCACACCAAACTCTCCTAATCTTGTTACAATATAGGCCTCAATCTATAGAAGCAGTATAGGCCCAAGTTTGTCTCTTACCTTCGTTCTTACGATCGCCGCGTTCAATGCTCCTTCCTCCGCTCACAGATCAAACGTAATACGCACGCGTGTTACGCTTTATATACACTGCGCATGCGTGTAACTCCGCCCGCCCCTGACGTTCTTTCTAGTGTATTCCCCGCCCCTTTTCGTTCGGCGCAGTGGTGGAAGAGCATGATGGCGGACATACAGTAGGTGAGGGCTAATTGTAGCAACGAGGAGAAGGAGGAAAGGGCGGATCCAGGCACGTCCCGATCCAGAAGGAGACGTTTTAAGGCCACAAATATGTCGTTTGGGGAGATGTTGGAGATGGTCGACATCATGAGGAAGTCCGACTATGATGGAAAATATGGGCCTTACCCCAACCCGAACATCCGAAAGGCAAAGATCATGGCGAAAGTGGTCAGGAGTCTCGAGCGGAATTTCGGGGTACGAAGGTCTAAAGATCAGCTCAGGAAGCGGTGGTCGGACCTGAAGTTGAGAGAGCCGGAGCAGTACCGAAAGATCCGGAGAGTGCTGCAAAAAAGTAAGTAGTTGTGCTGTGTTCCTATTCTTTCTGGCTTTATTCCGTTCGTTCTGCTCCATATGATTTTAGTAATTGTAACGTTTAAAAAGGTCAACTTTAATGTTCATGGGCCCATTATTCGTTCGTATCAAACATTTTTCGTTGGGCCTCTAGAACACCATTGTTTAGGCCATATGCATTTTCCCACATTTTTTTGGGGCCTACTTGGATGCCAAATATTTGTTTAGGTAGATGGGTTTGTTACTAGAATGAAATGCAAACTAGATTGTGTGTAAGGAGAGGACACTGAGCAGCTGTTTTCACATCTGGACACTGGAGCACTAGTGTGGAACCCCAGAACACCATTTTTATTAGTGGGGGCATACAGGTGCTCCAGTGTATACTATAGGGGGGGTTACATGTGTGAAGCTTCTACCAAACAGGTAAAGTATTGCAGCTTGACAAAGGGCAATAAAAAAAAGACATCTTTGAACTCGGCTAAAATAGACAATTGTACCCAACTTCCAAGCAATGTTTCCTATTTCTATAGTTCTGCCATCAAATATCTGTGTGCTAAGTATACCATTTTTGTTTTACATAGGGGAGAAAAGACTCGGACACTCCTCATCCCAGGAGAACACAGCCCCCCCCCCCTCTGGAAGAAGGGGAAATACAGCAAAACCAAGAAGAAGAGCAGGAGGAAGAAGAAGATGTGGTGGAGATTGGCACCACAACAGGTGAGTGTCTGCGACCACAGACTCGGGTAAAAGAGATGGCTGGTGGCAGATTTTTGAGACCTGTTTTTTTTGTTCTTTATCTCTTTTTAGGTGATCGTGATGTGAGGGAGAGAGAACGCTTTACATCAGAAAGTGCCCAGATACTGATAGGGGAGATCATGGGATGTAATCTCCAATTGCAAAACATCCAGCAACAAATCACTGATGTTATTAAAAAAAATAATAACATCATTGATGTTTTGGGGCGAATTTAAACCCCACAAAATCACCTGTTTTATGTAATTTAAATTTTTACAATGTTTCGAAAAGCCAAATTTGGAGGATGCACACAGTGTGCCAACATGTGCTATCTGCCATCACGGGAGATTAATGGACGCGTTTTGGGGGTGCAACCCCTTCCTCAATTATAAAGTAGCGTTGAGGAAGGGCTTGCTCCCCCAAAACACGTCCCTTGATCCCCCCTGATGGCAGATAGCACATGTTGACATTCGTAAATTGGTGTGCATCTTCCAAATTTGGCTTTTCCAGGGGTGAGTTCCCCCCATCTGAACGCTATATCAAACCCAGTTCCTAAATACTGATGTCTGATATAGCCTTCAGGTTTTACCTAATGTGAACTTTGTAAGTTCTAGTTTTTTGGCTTTCTTGTTGGTTTTACACAGGCATGTTTTATCTGAAATGGATATTTTGATTTTTCATAATGCTAATGCAAACATTTTATACAACAAACATGTTGGTTTGTTTTAAAAACCTATGGTAAATGCACATGTGATTGTGCAGGTATAAAAAAGTGCCTTACTCAAGAATGTGTGGATTATTGTCTCAACACTACAACACTTTTGGGGTGATGTAATTGCTGTTTTATGCACAAATGGGGGTTATTTCCTAAGGGCAAATACACTTTGCACTACAAGTGCAGGTTCAGTGCAGTTGCAAGTGCACTTGTAGTGAAATGTGTTTTTGCATTTAGGAAGTACCAGCCAACACTGTTTTTTATAAGGTTACCCAATCACGACATTTTCTGCACTCAACACATTTCTGTCAGGGTTAGCTAAAACAAACACAAGCAGGAAATGTCCACCAAGAATAGCTTTTGGTTGTTTTTTATTTGAAAAAGGTGTCACATATTGTCTGGCATATTGATAGCCCCCCTACCCGCAAAGAACTCCAGGTATCGTAACCGGACATCACGGGCATTCAGGGAGGGCAAGCCAGGACGGCCGCTTTCAAGTGCCGTCATTGTTGATGTATTTGGTATTCCGGCCTCAGGCCCAACTGAGCCAGCATAGTTGGCTGAATGTTTTCTTAAAAAATTATGGAGAACACAGCACGCCAGTATAATATGGTTCAGTTTATACTCCGCCATATGGATGGGTGTCAGAAATAGTCGGAATCGGCTGGCCAGGATTTCAAATGTGTTCTCCACCACTCTTCGGGCTCTGGCCAGCCGGTAATTAAAAGCCCTCTGTTCCGGGATGAGGGTCCTCATCGGGAATGGCCGCATCAGGTGGTCCCCCCAGCGCAAATGCTTCATCAGCAACGAACACAAATGGGAGACCTTCAACATTGTCCTCTGGAGGTGGCAAGTCCAAACTGCCATTCTGGAGACGCCTGTAGAACTCCGTCTGGGCGATGACTCCACCATCGGACATCCGGCCATTCTTCCCCACGTCCACATACAAGAAGTCGTAATTAGCCGACACCACCGCCAACATCACTATACTATTAAACCCCTTGTAATTATAATAGTACGACCCCGAGTTGGGTGGTGGGACGATGTGGACGTGTTTCCCATCAATTGCCCCTCCGCAGTTAGGAAAGTCCCACCGCTGGGCAAAGTGGGAGGCCACAGTCTGCCATTCCTGTGGCATGGAAGGAAACTGTTGAGGAAAAAACAATAAACATTACTATTTTTTCACAGAAACCTGGCAAGCAGATTAGACACAAACATTATGGGTCAACCTCCAGATAGCATTTATTAAGGGGAATTTAACAACAACAAAGTATAAGGTACACCTATCATATTCCCCCTCCCCCCCTCTCATGGGCCATTTCTAACATTATAGGGGGGGGACTCTTGGACAGGTAACCCTCTTCACTTCATTGAGAGATGAATGCCTAAATACAGGGTATTACTTGGAACAGCCCCTCCTTAGTTACACTATTGGCAGCCCACTGGACAGGTAAGAAGTGTCATAATACAAAGATATAAATACACACTGTACACATTTGAGCACATTTGGACATTCTGCTATTACCTATCAAGATCATAATAGGATACCAGAACTTTAAACAGTACCATTGTAAAGTATACAGGCAGGCCCTTGCACTACATGCTTTGGGGAATTCATCCATAAATATGAGCACTATAGAGATGGGTATATTGTGTATGGGTTTGGCAAAGTCAGCAGATAGATGATTGAGGATAGAGAATTGGGATCAGCTGACTTAGCAGTTGGGGGAGGGAGGGTTACCAACAATTTGGGGACACCACAAAAAAAAGCCTCTGGCCCTCTGCCTGAATTTAAATCCAAAATAACATTTCCAAACATTTTAGGGGGTGTTTGGGGTAAAGCACTACTATGGAGCTGATAAAATACATTGTTAAGTGACTACATGAGGTGAATATAGGCCAGGAGACACCATGCTGGGGAGGTTATTGAAGGGCAAATATGTATGAAGGACCTAAAATAATAATTACATAATAATCCAGCATGCATGAGAACAAAGGGGACATTCACAGTATATTACAATCATGGTAATTAGGGAATGAGGAAAGAAATACAATATATTAGCAAACATTCAATACAATAAAATGTGATATAAAAGGATAAAAATCTTACCTTCATATACTCCTTCTGCAGGACCTGTATGATGGCAGAACAGGTCTCTGGGATAATGATCCCCAGAGCCTGGGGGGAGATGCCTGTCGAGAACTTAAGGTCCTGCAGGCTTCTCCCTGTGGCCAAATACCGCAAGGTAGCGACCAACCTCTGCTCCGCAGTGATGGCTTGCCTCATGCAGGTATCCTGCCTTGCTGATATAGGGGGTCAGCGAAGCCAACAAATGGTGAAATACGGGGTCCGTCATCCTGAGAAAGTTCCTGAAATCATCAGGATTATTCTCACGGATCTCACGGAGCAAAGGCATATGACAGAACTGGTCACGCTGAAACAACCAATTCTTGGTCCATGAACTCCTCCCCACCCTGTTCATGGACTGGACTTGTGTCAAGGTCAGGACCCCAACACCAAGCCCCCGCACAGCACGAACTCTACGAGGAGTACGCATACGAAACACGGCTATAAAACGGTCGGCTGCTCAGAACGAAGTAACAGAACGCACTGAAGAACAGCAAGGCCTGTGAAGAGCGACCTGAAAACCAGTAACGAACGAACAAGAAAACAGTGACTAAAGTCACGCGGAACTTGCTTGCACGCACTGAAGAGCAGATACAAACCCACAAGCACAAACTGAACGGCAGAAAACGATCTGAAAGCCACGAGTCTGAAAAAGCGCGAATCGTCTCTCACCAAACTTTTACTAACATGAGATTAGCAAAAGGAGACCAAAGGGTGCTGCGCTTGGTTCTGAACCGGCCTTTTCTAGTCTCGTCGTACGTGCTTGACGTCACCGCGTTCTTGGCGATCGGAAATTCCGACAACTTTGTGCGACCGTGTGTAGGCAAAACAAGTTTGAGCCAACATCCGTAGGAAAAAATCAGAGGATTTTGTTGTCGGAATGTCCGATCAATGTCCGACCGTTTGTACGGGGCATTAGACTTACTACCCCATAGATCCAAACAATGGCAGTGGAAGCTTAATGACTCACTGATTCAGTCCCCAGAGGTGATTGAGGAAGTGGCGAGAGAGTTAAGGAATTTTTTCTCAACAAACGCAGAAGGTGAATGCGCCCCCTTGTTGGTTTGGGAGGCCCACAAATGTACCATTAGAGGGGTCCTGATAAAAATAGGCACACGAATAAAAAGGGAGAGAGCTCAACAAATCCTTGACCTATTAGGAAAGATCAGGAGCCTGGAATCTACACACAAACAATCATTAGCCACCCAGACATTACGGGAGCTTACGACCCTCAGGGGTCAATTGAGATCTCTGGCATTAGACAGGGCGAAGGCAGTCATAGCAAAGTGCAAACGCACTTTTTATGAACACAGCAATAAGTGTGGCAGGCTGTTAGCTAGGGCCCTGAAAGCCCAAAGGGCACAAGCCTTTATTCCCGAATTAAAGGGAGATGATGGCTCTAAAGTATACACTACAGAGGGAATATTGGAACAATTCCGCAAATACTACACCGCGCTATACAACATTGAACGTCCGTCCCCGGAAGTTGATAAACTCCGCAAACAGGAAGCCATAAAGGCTTACATTCAGAAATCAGGCCTTCCTCGGCTATCTGAAGAGGTCTTAAAGACCTTGGAAGAACCGCTGTCAGGAGAAGAGGTAACAAAGGCCATGGCGTGTATGCAGCCGGGCAAAGCCCTGGGCCCCGATGGATACACGCTTTTAACGTATTTCAAGACCTTCAGCGACATTCTGACACCACATTTTTTAGCGGCCTATAATGACGCCAGAGAGGGGGCATTACCCCCAGAAGACTCCCTAAGGGCCTTCATCTCTGTAATCCCCAAGGAGGGCAAGGACCCTTTACTGTGTCAAAACTATAGACCAATTTCACTCCTCAACATTGATCTAAAGATCTTCACTAAGATATTCTCTATGAGGCTAACAGAATTAATTCCCTCGCTGGTCCATTTAGACCAGGTTGGCTTTGTTCCCTCCAGAGAGGCGAGGGATAACACCACAAAGGCAATTAATATTATACACGCAGCCAAAATTCGTAAAATCCCGTTGCTACTTCTATCTACCGATGCCGAAAAGGCATTCGATAGAGTGAGCTGGCCCTTCTTAAATGAGACGCTACAACAGATAGGTTTCGGTACTCGGATGATGAACTGGATTCAAGCCATCTATTCCAAGCCCACAGCAAAAGTAAAAGTTAATGGCCAGCTTTCCTCCCCATTTGACATTTCCAATGGCACAAGACAGGGCTGCCCCCTGTCCCCACTAATATTTATTTTATCCCTAGAACCCTTCCTCCGCACAGTAAGAGACAATCCAAATATAACGGGAGTACATCTAAGTGAGTCCCTAGCTCCTAAAACGGCGGCCTTTGCAGACGACCTACTTTTTTTCATAACAAACCTCTTGATCTCTATACCTAATTTAATGTCAGAATTACAGACTTATGGCTAGGGATGAGCCGAACACCCCCCTGTTCGGTTCGCACCAGAACATGCGAACAGGAAAAAAATTCGTTCGAACACGCGAACGCCGTTAAAGTCTATGGGACACGAACATGAATAATCAAAAGTGCTAATTTTAAAGGCTAATATGCAAGTTATTGTCAATAAAAGTGTTTGGGGACCCGGGTCCTCCCCCAGGGGACATGAATCAATGCAAAAAAAAGTTTTAAAAACGGCCGTTTTTTCAGGAGCAGTGATTTTAATAATGCTTAAAGTCAAACAATAAAAGTGTAATATCCCTTTAAATTTCATACCTGGGGGGTGTCTATAGTATGCCTGTAAAAGGGCGCATGTTTCCCGTGTTTAGAACAGTCTGACAGCAAAATGACATTTTGAAGGAAAAAACACATTTAAAACTACCGCGGCTATTGCATTGCCGACAATACACATAGAAGTTCATTGATAAAAACGGCATGGGAATTCCCCACAGGGCAACCCCGAACCAAAATTTAAAAAAAAAAATGATGTGGGAGTCCCCCTAAATTCCATACAAGGCCCTTCAGGTCTGGTATGGATATTAAGGGGAACCCCAGCCAAAATTTAAAAAAAAAATTGACGTGGGGTTCCCCCTAAATTCCATACCAGACCCTTCAGGTTATTTGGTTATTTAAGAACCGTCAGACGAAGAGACGCCGTCACACAGCGGGAGCCTCCCTCCATGCCACAGCATGGCTGCGGAGCGGCCCGGAGAAGACATGAAGAAGAGAAGAAGGAAGAAAAGATGAAGAAGAAGAAGAAGATGAAGAAGAAGATGAAGAAGAGAAGAAGATGAAGAGAAGAGCGGGAGCCTCCCCCCCCATGCCATGGGTGCGGAGCGGCCCGAGCAGAAGAAGATAGAAGACGCCGCGGAGAAGATGCTGGACGAGAACGCCGGAGGAAGAACCAGAAGAGCCAGAAGAACCAGAAGAAGAAGAAGATGAAGGAAGAAAGAAGAAGCATTTAAATAAAGGAATTGTCAAAAACTGTCTCTTGTCATTTTTAACATTTTTGACAGTTTTTTAGTGAAATGGTAGGGGTAAGTACCCCCTTACCATTTCACACAGGGGGGGGGCCGGGATCTGGGGGTCCCCTTGTTAAAGGGGGCTTCCAGATTTCGATAAGCCCCCCGCCCGCAGACCCCCACAACCACCGGCCAGGGTTGTGGGGATGAGGCCCTTGTCTTCATCAACATGGGGACAAGGTGTTTTGGGGGGCTACCCCAAAGCACCCTCCCAATGTTGAGGGCATGTGGCCTGGTAAGGTTCAGGAGGGGGGGGGGCGCACTCTCGTCCCCCCCTCTTTTCCTGCGGCTTGCCAGGTTGCGTGCTCGGATAAGGGTCTGGTATGGATTTTTGGGGGGACCCCACGCCGTTTTGTTTTTTGTTTTTTGGCGTGGGGTTCCCCTTAAAATCCATACCAGACCTGAAGGGTCTGGTATGGAATTTAGGGGGAACCCCACGTCAATTTTTTTTTTAATTTTGGCTGGGGTTCCCCTTAATATCCATACCAGACCTGAAGGGCCTTGTATGGAATTTAGGGGGACCCCCACATCATTTTTTTTTTTTTATTTTGGTTCGGGGTTGCCCTGTGGGGAATTCCCATGCTGTTTTTATCAATGAACTTCTATGTGTATTGTCGGCAATGCAATAGCCGCGGGTAGTTTTAAATGAGTTTTTTCCTTCCAAATGTCATTTTGCTGTCAGACTGTTCTAAACACCAGTTAACATGCGCCCCTTTACAGGCATACTATAGGCACCCCCCAGGTACGAAATTTAAAGGGATATTACACTTTTATTGTTTGACTTTAAGCATTAATAAAATCACTGCTCCTGAAAAAACGGCCGTTTTTAAAACTTTTTTTTGCATTGATCCATGTCCCCTGGGGCAGGACCCGGGTCCCCAAACACTTTTTATGACAATAACTTGCATATAAGCCTTTAAAATTAGCACTTTTGAATTCTCCCATAGACTTTTAAAGGGTGTTCCGCGGCATTCGAATTTGCCGCAAACACCCCAAATTGTTCGGCGAACTTGCGAACAGCCAATGTTCGAGTAGAACATGAGTTCGACTCGAACTCGAAGCTCATCCCTACTTATGGCACCTTATCTGCTTTTAAAGTAAATTTTCAAAAATCGGAAGCATCAAACATATCCTTGCCAGACTCCCTGCTCAACCTTTTAAGATTAGACTTTCCCTTCAAATGGGCAGGATCATATATCAAATATTTGGGAATCCGCCTACCGAGTAGGGTGGAAGATATCTTCTCAATTAACTTTCCCCCCCTTCTTTCAGGCATCAAGAAGGACCTACTGAAATGGCATTCAGGCATGTTCTCTTGGTTCGGATGGTGTAGCATAATAAAAATGAACATCATGCCACGTATATTATATTACCTCCAGACCCTCCCCATCAAGATCCCAAATGCCTTCTTGCGGGCTACAAACCGAGCTATAGGTGGGTTCATCTGGGCCCAGAAACCTCCGAGGCTGGCACAGGCTACTCTAAGGTTACCTAAATCGTCGGGAGGCATCGGCCAGTCTAGTATAAGTATAAGTCTATACCACGACGCGTGTCACTTAACGAGAATCATAGATTGGTGCAAACACGAAAAGCTAAAACAATGGATACAAATAGAGCAATTACTCTCGGGGTTGGAATTAAAAGGACTCCCCTGGTGTCAGAGGAACCTACCAGATCACATAGTAAACCACCCTACGATAGGAGAGACTTGGCGAGTAACACAAAAAATTAACCGAGAACACTCGATTGCACCTGCCCCCTCCCCACTCACCCCGATAACAGGGAACCCGGATTTCAGGCCGGGGTGGCAGGATACCGGCTTTCAGGAGTTGAAAAGCAGGGACAGGAATCAACTTAGACACTTCATTGTAAATGGCCAATGGATGTCCAGGGAAGCTATTTTGGATGACCCACTTTTGGCCGGCCTTTCCTTCTGGCAAAAAATACAACTAGCCCACTTCATTAAGGCTCAAACTACACCGACACCTTATTTAAGGCCCCTGACACCATTTGAGCAAATAAGCCTAGAACGAGAACCAATGCGACACACCATCTCGCTTACATACCAAATACTGCTTTCATCCCCCAAAGGCCATAAACCCCCATATATAATCAAATGGGAATGAGATCTGGGCATACAGTTTACCGAGAAACAAGTGGAAAGAATTTTTCTTTTCACTTTCAAAACCTCAATTTGCGCTAACCAGCTGGAAGCAGGATTTAAAATACTATCTCAATGGTATTATACCCCAGCTAAGCTTCATAGAATGTTTCCTCTGAGCTCTAATCTCTGTTGGAGATGTGGAGAGGAGGTGGGCACCCTTCTCCATATCTTTTGGTCATGTAAGCACCTGACATCCTTTTGGTCTGAGGTCCATAGAATCACACAAAAGTTCACAGACAGGGAGCTACCCAAGAGCCCCGAATTCTTTTTATTACATCATCATGAAATCCCGAGCAAAGCTTACAGGAAGTCGATTCTTCCCCTGTTGAGCACAGCAGCGAAAAGCTGTATCCCCCTGCTTTGGAAGCAAACGGAACCCCCGGCTGTGGCGTTGTGGTTAAAGAAAATAGCAGATATCTTTAACACGGAGGACTTAATCGCAACAGAAAAAGGAAACAGTTAAAAATTCCTTAGGAAATGGTACTATTGGCGTGAATTTTTCTATTCGGAGGAACATGCTGGGCTGCTAGATTAAATTCGGAGTAAACACTGGATTTTATGGAGCTGAGAGTTTACAGACAGTCAACATGTACTCTATCTGGGGATGGCGGGAGAGCCGAGGGGCAAGGAAAAGAGACCTTGTCGGCCCCCTTGGCTTCCCACTTCCCTTTATCACGCCTCCATTCCCTGTCCCCCCCCTTCCTCCCCCCTTTTTTACAATAATTTAGTTTTAATTACGGTTTTTCTTCTGCCCCCCTCTTTTTTCTCTAGTCTCATCTGTCGTTTCTTCTTTTACTTTTCAACTATTCTTAGGACCGTCAGGTTCTTTACAACCTATAAAAAATTGATGACCTTAGGGTCAACCCCTGCAGGTTACTAGTCTCATACATACAGGAGCCCAATCACACATGGGATTCAGAGAGCTCCCTAGCCTTGAGACTAACTGCTCTAGAAAAGAAGGTTGGGTTGCATTATTAAGAAATGCTTTCAAGGTTGGAGGGTATTGTTCAGACATATTGAGTTGTTCCTTACGGAAAGTAAGATATTGTTGATCCCTATGTTTTATAACTTATACCCGACTACGCTTGTATGATTTTCATTTCAACTAGTACTGTACAAATAAAGAATTAAAAAAAAAAAAAAAAAAAGAAAGATGAAGTGAGCTCTGTGTTTGGTGAGGGGGGACAGGACCTGGGATTGTTTTTCCGGCAAGTTAAGGCCCTTCACATTAAGGGATATGCATTTCAACATCAGGGATAAATTAGTTAGTAATTTGGTTTGCATAATGGGACCAAAGAGTTGCTTTGTGGCTGCTTTTATCAAAAACGGACTGTGCTAATAAAAATTTGGGTGACTCAAGTAGTCAGCCGGGAGGGGTGGGTGTGGACCCAGTCCAGAGAAGGGTATCGGAACCAAGAGAAGGAAGGGGAGAGGAGTGGGGAAGAGGGGAAGGGTTTAAGGTAAGGAGAGGGAGAAGTAGGAGGAGGAGAAAGGGAGGAAAGACAGAATGGAAGATAGAGGGAAAGACAACAAGAACAAAGGGAGGGATAGAAAAAGAAGAGAGAGAGATGAGATCAAACCAGAGGTGGTAGTAGTTGCTCTATACCACCTGAAGAAAGGAAAAGCCTGGGGTGTCAGCTAACGTCCCAAGGGGACTGCTGTGTGGGGGTGAAAGAAAGGGGGGATGACCTCAGGGTGTTTGCGAACTGGGGGTCAAACATAAAATTGTGGTGAAAATACACATGAAGTGTAAAATTATAGTTACGTGGGGAGCCTACTAACAATATAATCATGCTACCACAGTAACCAAAATAGGAGAGGTAGAACATTAGTATTAACATTTATAACATTTATAGCAGACCAGCCATACATTCCTTTTGCCTAGTTCCATCGCTGAAGCAAAGAGTGAGCAGATAGAAAAAGGTTGTGCCTTCAGTTTCCTCTAGTGTATTGAAACCAAATTTAGGTGTGGGGAAGGGGAAATAGGGGAGGAGTGGAAGGGGAGAGGAATAGGGAGGGAAGGAGAGGGGAGGGTCTTGAGGGGAGTAAAGGAAGGGCGTTTTTTTTTTTCACCATTATTTAGTGTTCCCCCCATATGATTATTAAAATATGTCAGTGGGTGGGAGATAGAAAAGGGGTGAGGGGTAAGGAAAAGAGGGTAGGAGGGGAGACCTATTCAGCAGGTCTGTAGGAGGGTACTACATGGGAGCATGTTGTTCAAATTGCCTGCTAGACGCTTAGGGGATCAATTGTGCAACAGTAGCAAAGTAAGTATGCGGCATAATATGTAATTATCTCTGATTCATTTGCATAAGTATCTGAAAAAAAGGGATGTCATATCAGATCGCTAAAAGCATATAACCTCCTTTAGGTGCCTTAGGTGGATATTTTTCAAAGATTAGTATGCCCGGCCAGCAACGTAAGACAGGGGTTTATAAGTATTTTGAGAGTATCCTAATGATACATCCCTGGTATTCAAGATGGTAAGTATCAATTATGGTCTCGTGCACAAATCCACAACTTTGTTTAAAGTAAAACATTATTGAGTATCATTGCTCCTATAGATACACTTTCTAAAGAAGATGTAAAAGAGTAGTCCCATGAGACAACATGTTGTAGTATTGGGTTGTGAATAAAGGTGGAAATCCCCCTAGAAATTCGCAGGGAACTGGTGTGCAGGAGATCAGTTGAATCCACCAAGATCATGAACCTGTGGGCAGAGTCATCTTCAGTGTGAGTGTAAAAGGGATAGTATTACCTCATGTAGGATAAGACCTAGGGATGCAAAACTGATTACGTTCGGTGATCATGAGATAGCTGTAATCATCACAGAATGGAGTTTTGCGGTCCAGGTGCGTCCGGGCAATATGTGTGGAGCAAAAGAAATCCTCTTCCGTATCCATCTAGGAGATAGAGCAAAGTGACTGCAGCTAGGGGATGAAGGGTGAAGCAGGCAGGGTGAAAGCCTGGTAGATAGTCCAACAAGAAAGAGCAATGCATGACAGGGTGTACATCATACAGCAGGAGGAAGAAGGAGTCATATGTAGAGGATTTTACTCATGAGTGGCAGTGCATGGCTGGAGCGAGGTAGGTTAGGCCTCCGGATGGTCCCGTCTCATGGGAGGCAAAGGTGAGTGTTCTGGGCTACATTGGTAAAGGTCGCGGCGTAATGAGTGGGCTTTCGGAGACATCGGATCCATTATGTGTCTACGCAATCTCTGGCTTGGAGCCTTCAGTGATGGGTTGAGAGTGACCGGGAGCCATGGTTCAGATGGGAAATGGGAGATTTCCCACTTTCACTTTCAGGTTTTCATCTTGGGCTTATCCCTGGTCCTCACTTATCCAAATTTCCTTTCTTCATTTCCTCCACTATTTAGCTCTGTTCTATGATAGACCCTATCAATATCACTTCAACCATTATTTTGATTTTGTTATATTTCTCACCAGTTTCCTGGTCTTACCCCCAGTTCTGGCTAGGTGACCCCCATCCAAATACGTGCCATCTATCTTTCCACCTGGCCTGCTACCGGTCTTGTGCGTTACCTCAGCTCCCGGGGGGGTGATCTCTCACCTCCATATGCCTTCTGCTATATATCTTCAACATCATTATTTACCTTCATGTAAACCCTAGGTAAGAGTTGGTAGGACCATTAACATATGCTCCCTCTCTTCCTATTATAATCAATTACCATTGATTTCATAATTCATTGTCTATCTTAGGTACCCCATATGTATAGCTGCTCCTGATGAGTGGAAACGATCCACGAAATGCATTGAGCTTTTTACCATTGGATGCTATGCCAGATTAATCATGATTCTACCATGGGTTTGAATTGTTTAAATCATCAATCAATTTTTTTTGGCTAATAGTGTATGGTTACATTGGAGTGTACTGATGGTTCATTATAAAAAATATATGCAACTATGCTACTGTACTATGAATTTTATTGTGTTATGATTTTATCATGCCTTTTTATTGTACTTATCATATATTGTTATACCATTAATGTTATCCACTGTACTGTCTCCTTCCATGCTGCCATTAAAATAATATTTTTTACTATATTGATTGGTTTAATCTACCCAAGTGTCTTGTTTCATATAAAGTCCCAAACCCCCTCCTTTTGACATGTAATAATTAGGGATGGAGTCCTGTGTACTGGATGGTCACGGCTCATTTAAAGTCCCACTTCTATTTTATTCCTCTTTCAGATGGGAAGTAGAGCTCATACCAGTCCGGAAGTTCAACCCGAGGAAGATCAAGTTGATCGCAAAAGCCTTTTAAGTCTTCCGGTGTGCGTAGTAGGGCAGAGCGGCCCCTAGCAGACGCAGATAGTGCGAAGGGGAATTTCCATCGATATTGAATGTTTCTGGCTCAGAGAGCATCCAGCAGGGGGCACAGGGCTCTTCTATTTTGGACTGTTATCTGAGACAAATCTTGGAACAGTTTCACTTCAGTACCGTTGTAAAGAACTCGTCCCCTTTCTCACGCTTTATGAAGGATTTCCTCCTTGAGGGGAAAATTAACCAGACAACATATAATGTCTCTGGGTGGCTCGTTCTCCCAGGATTGGGGGCGTAAAGCACGATGGGCCCTTTTCATGACAATAGGAGAGTCTGCCGGGCGATCGATCAGATCATTAAATATTGTACACAGGGCCTGCTGTAGTGAGCTTGGGTCGGCATTTTCAGGGACCCCTCGTACTCTAATGTTATGCCTCCGGCCTTGATTGTCAAGGTCTTAAACATGTCTGTGGAGGTCAAACAGTTGGTAAAGTTGAGAGTCGTAGGTGGATTGCACCTGACGAATGTCGGCCGCATGAGTCTGAGTGGTTTGCTCCATGGTATCAATGCTGTGGGCAACCGCATGAATGTCCGATTTTAAGTCGGTGATCGCAGCCGTTACTGTATTATTAATATCTGTAGCCACTTTCTCAAGGTCGAATAGACTAGGTGGTTGCGCTCGTCCGAGGCAAGAAGTAGAACTTCCTGAGGTCTGCATGACAGGCATCACGCTAGGCAAGTTTGGGGTCTGGGCCTGTGATGCCACAATCTCCAGGATATTTCTGCTCAGTTGTGTACCTGGTTCCATAGCAGCACTGGATGCAGAGGAGCTCTGGGTGTTTCTGCTCATAATAATGGTGAGGTGTAGGCTCCCCTTTAGGCAGGATTCGGTCCCCGGGTAGCAGGAGCTATCAGATTATGCTGCCATCTTGGTCTCCGTCCAGGCCACACCCAGAATAGTTTATTTTTTTATCAATTACCTATAATGGAAAGTTAATTAACAAAAGAGAAATCAAAAATCAATATTTGGTGTGACCACATTTTTCCTTCAAAATAGCACCAATTCTTCTAGGTACACATGAACACATTTTTTTGCAGGAACTGAGCAGGTAGGTTTTTCCAAATATCTGACTCATCAGTCCAGAGCACCTGCTGACATTTTTATGCACCCCAGTTTCTATGTTTTTGCTCATAGTTGAGTTGCTTAGCCTTGTTTCCACTTCGGAGGTATGCCTTTTTGGGCACAATTCTTCCATGAAGATCACTTCTGGCCAGAATTCCCTGGACAGTACTGTAGATGTGTGTACCTGAGTCTCACTGGTTTCCACCAGTTCTGTGCTGATAACACTGCTGGATATCTTCCGATGTGAAAAGGAAGTAAGCATGATGTGTCTTTCATCTGCTGCATTAAGTTTCCTTGGCCAACCATAAGAAAAAACAAGAAGTCCTGGAAGTGATGGTTTGGCCCCCACAGAGCCCTAATCTCAACAACATTAAATTTGTCTGAAATGAAGAGACAGGAAGATTTGAGGCAGCCTACATCCACAAAAGATCTGTGGTTAGTTCTCCAAGAAGTTTGAAACAACCTACCTGCAATGTTCCTTCAAAAACTGTGTGCAAGTGTACCTTGAAGAATTTATGCTAGTTTGAAGCCAAAGGGTAATCAAACAAAATATTGATTTGATTTATACTTTCTTCTGTTCGCTCACTGTGCATTTTAAACAATTAAAATATATATATGTTTTGACAGCATTCTTACTTCACAATATTTCTTCACACCTGCCTAAACCCGTGCACAGTACTGTATGTCTTACCTCATGCCTGTTGGAGATTTTCAAAGAAAAATGTTCTGCTATCACTAGCTTTGATCAGGGTGTACCTGAAAAGGTGGTACCAGCAAACATTCACTGATTTTGGTGTAACAGCATTGTGAAAATTTTATATTTTTTTTTACAAACCCTCCCAGTGCCCATTCCATGTTCTTTTCTCTGCGCAACAAAACTGGGGTTCCTAAACGTTCCCTGGGACCACAAAACAAAGCGTATTTTACATTGGTTTTATGCCCTGCCCAAGGGGAGAGGGGACATTGGTTTACCAGACCCCTTTAAATCTTATGCGGTTCTTATGTCCTGTACATTAACCACTTCAGCCCAGAAGGATTTGCCCCTTAACGAACAGGTCATTTTTTGCAATACGGCACTGTCTCACTTTAACTGACAAATGCGCAGTCGTGCAATGCTGTACCCAAACAAAATGTATGTCCTTTTTTTCCCACAAGTAGAGCTTTCTTTTGGTGTCATTTGATCACCTCTGCAGTTTTTATTTTTTGTGCTATAAACAAAAAAGGGAGACAATTTTTTTTTTAAAACAATATTTTTTACTTTTTGCTTTAATAAATATCCCCCAATTTTTTTTTCTTAAAACAAATTTATTTGTTTAGGCCGATATATATTCTTCTACATATTTTTGCCCCAAAAAATTGCAAAAAGAGTATAATGATTGGTTTGCACAAAAGTTATAGCGTCTACAAAATAGGGGATAGATTTATAGCATTTTTATTTATTTTATTACTAGTAATGGCAATAATAAGTGCTTTTTATTGGGGCTGCGACATTGCAGTGGACATATCAGACACTTTTGACACTTTTTTGGGACCATTGCCATTTATACAGCGATCAGTGCTATAAAAATGCACTGATTACTGTGTAAATGTCACTGGCAGGGAAGGGGTTAACACTAGGGGCGATCAAGGGTTAAATGTGTTCCCTGCTTGGTGTTTCTAACTGTGGGGGGATGGGACTCACTGGAGGAGGAGACAGATCGCTGTTCCTAATCTTTAGGAGCAGACGATTTGTCTCTCCTCCCCTGACAGAACTGGAATTTGTGTGTTTACACACACAGATCCCTGTTCTGGCTCTCATGCCCACGATCAGGGGTGGCCGGCGGGCATCGCCACCACCGGCCACGTGCATCGGGTCCCCCACTGTGCAGCGGGCATGCACCCCTGCTAAGGCTCTTTAAGGAGCCAATATACCTTTACAACATTTTGCGCAGGGCTGTCAACCTGTCCAAATATATGTACATGAGGCGGTCGGGAATTGGTTAAACTGGATAAAACATAAGCTGGAGAAGGGCTGGGTAGGTTTGGAAAGATATGTCACCACTCCCACTGCAAACACTTCCATGGCAAACTACCCTCTTCCTGAGGTGAAATCACACCCTATGATATGTACTACAGTTGCAGTCCTGACCAAAATGGGATGGCTTTATATTTTATATAGTTCTTGATTACCCAAATTACAGTATTTCACCAAAAGTTTTGCATTCTGGAAGTAGAAGACTTTCATATGAACAAATATTCTAAGACAACTTTTGTGAATTGTACTTTTCTATACTTTGAAAAGACCCCGGTTCCTGTATGTATAAATAGCAGGGTATTTGCACCGATCTAGGCTCTGAAAAATAATCTTTGCCCTGTACTGTATGATTCTCCAGATTGTCTATTGTTAGTATCATATTTTGTCATCCACATAAATACGTGTTGAACAGACAAAGCTTGCCATCTCCCAGGGATTTTTCATAATTTTAACATTTGGTTGTATTTTCAAAAATATCTTGAATTGAGCACGTTAAAACATAGCAACAGATTACCACATAACAGTAAACAGCTCTGGGTATACTTACTACAACAAAAATGTTTTGATAAGTGAAGAAGCACCAAGGACTGTTCTTATCACAAATAATTATGTTTGCAAATGATTTAAATCTGCTGTACCTTTGTGCATTACAATACTCGATGGATATCATTTCTTTGCTATGGTCACACTTCCTTTCATGCCTGATTATTTTGCCAGGCTGCCGGTTTATCACATGAAAACTGTCTTTTTTTGGCATTATAATAAGAGACAATTTGTGCTTCAATGATTGGGATCTGGCTATACTGCTTTTAAAAAATGAAAGTCTCAGATATATGATTAAGCTGTTTGTTAAATGACAAGTATGTCGTGTTTTTACACAGAGACGCAAAAAGGAAACAAACCATTTGTTTGTCATTTCTGAGAGTTCTGAAGTTTGGGTGCGACTTATTGCCAGACTGAAGGACAAACCTGTGCTATGGATGAAACTTTCATTTTTTTTTCTAACTAAAGTGTCATCTATCATAATGGTAACAAGGAGTATGGCAGGTTAAATTACAGCCTTGTCATTGATGTATTGAATGGATGATGACATTTTTCATGTCTGTGGGGACAATTCTGCAAGGAGACAAAATCTAAATAGAGATAGAATAACAATTTATCTAAAGAATGTAGACAGCACATACATTTATATTGGAAGGTAATCATGCTTCTGTGTGATATACTTTTTACAAACTGTAAAAAGTAGTACGATCAATATAACATTTAATAGGGTATCTTTGTATAATATTTTCTAAACAAATTCAGACATTTTTTGATGGTACTGTATGGTGATATCCAAAGATCTGCACTACCTGCCATAAGCACTATCGACAACTATATATTTTTTTTCTTGATCAGTATGAAGTAACTTCTATTCTATTGACTCTATTGCTTTATTAGTAATAACTGGTGTTACCTAGACTGGGTAAGAAAAAAATTAATTATTATGGTCAATAAACAGTTTGGGTGGCAATTTCATGTTTGTGAGTGCTTGCAGAAAAGGTCAACCAAGTGCTGTCAAGGGAAGCTAGTAGACATATGCAGAATGTAAAAATTAGTTTTGTTTAGTTTCAGATAGAATTGTTATGTTACTAATTTTATTTTGTTATGGAATTTGTTTAATTTGGTTTTGGGATTCATTTAGTTTAATTTCCTTTTCATTAAAATTCAGTTAATTTATTAATTTTCTAACAAATTCCAACTTTTTAGAATGATTAGTAGAAAAATGATCGACCAATTCAATTTATGTGTGAAGAAATAGCTGGTTGTTAAGCAGCGGGCTGGGAAGCCAGCCGCCTGCGTCCTTAAAAACCATGACTCATCATCTGTCAGCTGGCTTCCCCCACTGACAGATGAATGTAAAGAAAACAATGCCAGTTCAGCAGGCGGCATGACTGACGATGGATCTACATCAAGAGACACAGTTTTTTATTTTTTAATAAAGGATTTGTCAAAAACTTTCTCTGTGTTTTTATTATTTTTTGACACTTTTTGGTGAATGGGTGCAGGTACTATGTAACCTATACCCATTCACATGGGGGGGCAGGATCTGGGGGCCCCCTTGTTAAAGGGGGCTTCCAGATTCTGATAAGCCCCCCCCCACCCACAGACCCCGACAACCACAGCCCAGGGTTGTCGAGAAAAGGCTCTTGTCCCCATCAACATGGGGACAAGGTGCTTTGGGGTGTGGGGGCAGAGCCCCCCTGCCCAAAAGCACCCATCCCCCATGTTGAGGACATGTGGCCTGGTATGGTTCAGGGTGGGTGGCGCTTGCTCATCCTCCCTCCTTTCCTGACCTGCTGGGCTGCATGCTCTGGATAAGAGTCTGGTATGGATTTGGGGGGGGATCCCACACTGTTTTCTTTTAAATTTTGGCATGGGATGCTGGCATTGCTTTCTTTACATTCACCTGTGAGTGGGGAAGCCGACTGACAGATGATGACTCATGGTTGTTAAGGACACGGGCAGCCAGCTTCCTGACCCGCTGCTTAATAACCAGCTATTTCTTCCCACAGAATTCAAATTGGTCAATAGTTTTTCGACCAATCCGAATTCTTTCTTTTCTTTTCCAAGAAATTTTATTAGGTTTTTGTAATGAAATACAAAGAGGTAAAACAATATAGTCATGTATAAAATGGTATAATATTGCCAAAATGATCTTATTCATTGTGAATAATAAACAAAACTGTTAACTTTGTACAACTTTAAACTGGTTCCAGTATCATCCATCACTGGGTTGGCTGACTAACTGTAAATCCAGTCGCATAGAATGGAAGAGACTAGAGAGTGTTACATACGTTGTCTTACATCTGTGAATAGATACAGCTCTTGTGCAATTGCATCTCATTAGGGTATTGGTGTCTAGGTAACAACTTAAGGGGCTGTAATTAAGTTGAGGTTATCTATATGGAAATATGTAACCTTGCAGCTATATGATGAATGAATAGAAAGAGTCAAAGGGAAGGTTTAGGAGTGGGAAAACTGCAAAGGGAGTGGGGAATAGATCCACAGTTCGAGCAACCTGAAGAGTGTACCGCATATCATATATACTAGAAGGTAAGCATAGGATGGGACATGAGTTGTTATGCCCCGTACACACGGTCGGACATTGATCGGACATTCCGACAACAAAATCCTAGGTTTTTTCCGACGGATGTTGGCTCAAACTTGTTTTGTGTACACACGGTCGCACAAAGTTGTCGGAATTTCCGATCGCCAAGAACGCGGTGACGTCAACCATGTACGACGAGACTAGAAAAGGCCATTTCAGAACCAAGCGCGGCACCCTTTGGGCTCCTTTTGCTAATCTCGTGTTAGTAAAAGTTTGGTGAGAGACGATTCGCGCTTTTTCAGACTCGTGGCTTTCAGATCATTTTCTGCGGTTCAGTTTGTGCTTGTGGGTTTGTATCTGCTCTTCAGTGAGTGCAAGCAAGCTATGTGTGACTTTAATTAGTCATTGTGTTCTTGTTCGTTCGTTACTGTTTTTCAGGTCGCTCTTCACAGGCCTTGCTGTTCTTCAGTGCGTTCTGTTACTTCGTTCTGAGCAGCCGGCCGTTTTCTAGCCATGTTGCATATACGTACTCCTCGTAGAGTTCGTGCTGTGTGGGAGCTTGGTGTTGGAGTCCTGACCTTGACACAAGTCCAGTCCATGAACAGGGTGGGGAGGAGTTCATGGATCAAGAATTGGTTGCTTCAGCGTGACCAGTTCTCTCATATGCCTTTGCTCCGTGAGATCCGTGAGAATAATCCTGATGATTTCAGGAACTTTCTCAGGATGACGGACCCCGTATTTCACCGTTTGTTGGCTTTGCTGACCCTCTATATCAGCAGGCAGGATACCTGCATCCTCACTCCGGAGCAGAGGCTCGTCACTACTCTGCGGTACTTGGCGGCGGGGAGAAGCCTGCAGGACTTGAAGTTCTCAACAGGCATCTCCCCCCAGGCTCTGGGGATCATAATCCCAGAGACCTGTTCTGCCATCATCCAGGTCCTGCAGAAGGAGTATATGAAGGTAAGATTTTTATCCTTTAATATCACATTTTATTGTATATAATGTTTGATAATATATTTTATTTCTTTCCTCATTCCCTTATTATCATGATTGGAATATGCTGTGAATGTCCCCTTTGTCCTCATTCATGCTGGAATTTTATGTAATTTTTTTGTTGTCCTTCATACATATTTGCCTTCACTTACTTCCCCAGCTTTCTCTCCTGCCCCTATATTCACCTCATGTAGTCACTTAACAATGTATTTTATCAGCTCCATAGTAGTGCTTTACCCCAAACAACCCCTAAAATGTTTAGAAATGTAATTTGTGCTTTAAATTCAGGCAGAGTGCCAGAGGCTTGTTTTTGTGGTGTCCCCAAATCATTTTTAACCCTCCCTCCCCCCAACTGCTAAGTCAGCTGATACCAATTCTCTATCTATCCTCAATCATCTATCTGCTGACTTTGCCAAACCCATACACACTATACCCATCTCTTTTGTGGTCAGATTTATTGGTGAATTCCCCAAAGCATGTAGTGCAAGGGCCTGCCGGTATACTTTAAAATGGTACTGTTTCAAGTTTTTGTATTCTATTATTATCTTGATAGGTAATAGCACAATGTCCAAATGTGCTCAAATGTGTACTGTGTGTATTTATATCTTTGTATTATGATAGTTCTTACTTGTCCAGTGGGCTGCCAATAGTGTAACTAAGGAGGGGCTGTTCCAAGTAATACCCATTATTTAGGCATTCATCTCTCAATGAAGTGGAGAGGGTTACCTGTCCAAGATCCCCCACTATAATGTTAGAAATGGCCCATGAGAGGGGGGGGGGGGATATGATAGGTGTACCTTATACTTTGGTGTTGTAAAATTCCCCTTAATAAATGTTATCTAGATGTTGGCCAAGAATGTTTGTGTCTAATCTGCTTTCCATGTTTATGTGCAAAAATACTAATTTTTTTTTGTTTTCCTCAACAGTTTCCTTCCACGCCATAGGAATGGCAGACTGTGGCCTCCCACTTTGCCCAGCGGTGGGACTTTCCTAACTGCAGAGGGGCAATTGATGGGAAACACGTCCACATTGCCCCACCACCCAACTCGGGGTCGTACTATTATAATTACAAGGGGTTCAATAGTATTGTGATGTTGGCGGTGGTGTCGGCTAATTACGACTTCCTGTATGTGGACGTGGGGAAGAATGGCCGGATGTCCGATGGTGAAGTCATCGCCCAGACGGAGTTTTACAGGCATCTCCAGAATGGCAGCTTGGACTTGCCACCTCCAGAAGACAATGTGGAAGGACTTGCGGATGAAGCATTTGCGCTGGGGGACCATCTTATGCGGCCATTCCCGATAAGGACCCTCACCCCAGAACAGAGGGTTTTTAATTACCGGCTGGCCAGAGCCAGAAGAGTGGTGGAGAACACATTTGGAATCATGGCCAGCCGGTTCCGCCTATTTCTAACACCCATCCATATTGCGGAGTATAAACTGAATCATATAATCCGGGCATGCTGTGTTCTACATGACTTTTTACGTCAACATTCTGCCAACTATGCTAGCTCAGTTGGGCCTGAGGCCGGAATGATAAATGAAACAACCCTGACGGCGCTTGAAAGTGGCCGTCCTGGCTTGCCCTCCCTGAGTGCCTGTGATGTCCGGCTAAGATACCTTGAGTTCTTTGCGGGTAGGGGGGCCATCAATATGCCAGACAATTTGTGAAACCTTGATCCAATAAAAAAAATTGCAAATCTTTGGTGACATTTACTGCTTGTGTTTGTTTTAGCTGACCCTGACAGAAATGTGGTGAATCCAGAAAATGGCGTGATTGTGTAACCTTACAAAGCACTGTTGGGTGTTATTTACTAAAGGCAAAGACACTTTGGACTACAAGTGCACCTGAAACTGCACTGAAACTGCACTTGTAGTGCAAAGAGGATTTGCCCTTAGGAAATAACCCGCATTGTCACAGAAAACAGCAATTACATCACCACAAAAGTGTTGTAGCGTTGAGACAATAATTCACACATTCTTGATTAACAATCTTTTTAATACCTGCACAATCACATGTGCATTTAGAAAAGGTTTTTAAAACAAACCAACATGTTTGTTGTATAACACTTTTTGGGGTGGCATTATCAAAAATAGAAATGTCCATTTAAGATAAAACAGGCAGGGGGGTGTGTCCGGACCTGCTGCTGGAAGGACGCATGTGAGCTGAGCTCCTCTTAGCCCACACTAATCTACAACCATCCGTTGTCTTATACTGTGCTCCCGCAGCCACAAGTAACATAATCTTGATCCCAGACCCCTGCTGAACTGCCCTGGACTGCTTTATAAGATTTTGGCTGGTCTGATCCTGCTCGCGGCTGAGATTTCTCCCTTGTCACCCGGACCCTCCGCCGCCATCTTAGGGCCTACAAGCGGGCCGGCTGCGCTTCCTATCTGAACCCACAGGCTCGTAGATCGGAGAGCGTTTGGACAGTTCGTGGGCCTGCTCTGACACTGGAGACTGTGCCGACTGGCCTGCGGAACCGGGGAGGCCGCGGAGAACCATCCAGCACTTGGCCTCAGTGTCCTGCGGCCTTGCGGCCTGACGCAGCATGCGGACTGAATTACAGGCACTCCTCCGGGTCACAGTGAGTAGTATCGCCCGCTGTTGGGTCCCTGGGGGGCGTCAGACCACCCGATCCTTCCTTTCTCTACCCCCGTGGGTGCCCCAGTGTTTGTGAGTGGCCGTGTTTATTATTTCGGCGGCCTTCTCCTAGGATAGACCGAGGCTTTGGCCTGCTCCTGGAGGCTGGCGGCCATCTTGGGACTCTCATATACACCCTGAAGTCACCCCCTCTGTTCCTTCAGCTGCACGGTTATTCGCAAGGTGCTGGGGACTGCAGGATCTGCTTCTCTCACCCCAGACTGTCAGGAGGGGGAGGTAGAGATGTAATCAGGGGGATCTGAGGATCCAAATGGAGCACAACATTACTCTGAGAGAGATGCTGCCTAAATAAACCCTGGGCCCCTGTCTGCTCACCAAGACCTCCATACAGAAGTTTTAGCAATATATAGCGCTGGAGGTAAGCCTGCATGTTTGATCACTAAATCCTCTGCGTATCTCATGGGCAAAATTGGCCAACAGCAACGAAACTACAAACCACTGTTTGTGCCACGAGAAGAACCAACAATGGAGCGTTATGTTACCAGACCACAGCTAGCCTCCTCTAATTCCTCCGCGAATCCTTTCGCCTTACTGGATCCCTCCCTGGATTTGGAAGATGCCGCAAGCTCCTCTCTGACTAGCTCGCAAAACCCTGCAACCACTCTTTCACCCTCAAATATGATTCTCACCCCTGACATTCTGGACTCCAAGCTGCAGCTTTTACTTCAACAGATTATGTCCAATGTTTCGGCTGAGGTGAGCAAGCTAGCTGCTGAATTGAGAGGGGAAATAACCCAAATTGGAGATCGCACAAACACTCTGGAGAACAAATTTGATGAAATGATAAATTATGTACAAGCGATCGAGGAGGAAAATCATAACTTACGCCTTTCCGTATCTCAACTCCAATTACAGCAAGAAGACTTGGAGAACAGAGAAAGACGACAAAACCTACGATTCAGAGGGATTCCGGAAACAGTGTGCGACTCTGAACTCCTACCTTATCTTCTGAGTCTTTTTAATAACCTGGCTCCCTCAGTTGTGCACATAGATTCGCGATTGGACAGGGCCCATAGATCCCTGGGCCCAAAACCTCCGAGGTGCGTGTATAGCTGAGGGCTCTCGACTGAAGAGAGATAGAAACAGCTTATTGCAGTCCTTAATGTCCGCTCTAGTAGCTGCTGAACGGAGGCTTCTGGGTGGTCCCACAGTGCAGAAACTACGTAAAGTCATTCACCTTAGAGAACAAATTAAATCAACAAAACTTGACAAAACAGCTAGGTCCATGCTGTGGACGAAGCAGAAATTCTACGAATTTTCAAATAAGCCCCACAGGATGTTAGTTAATAAGTTATGCCCTCGTCCGTTCAATTCCTTGCCTGATTTCCTTTTGCAGACAGATGGATCTAGAACACATTGCCCTCATGAGATGTCCAAAATTTTTGGTAACTTCTACAACAAACTGTATAATTGTTTGACTCCGGAGAATCATTTTGATTTTACGCAGGTAAATTTCGAGTCTTTTTTTTCCAATATAAAACTACCAAAATTATTTAAAACGGACCTAGAGAGTTTAAATGCAACAGTGTCAGCTGAAGAACTTCTAGCTATAATTAAAAAACTACCATTACACAAATCCCCTTGCCCAGATGGATTGCCCTACTCCTACTACAAATCTTTTTTTGACATTCTATCTCCTCATATGTTAGCCTTATATGATTCCCTTCTTAAGGGAACTCCCCCACATTCTCAGTTTTCCCACTTGTTTATTTTGGTTATCCCTAAACCTGGAAAGGATCCCTCTGTCCCAGATAACTACAGACCCATAGCCCTCCTAAATTCGGATTACAAGATATTTACTAAAATACTTGCTACCCGACTCTCCGCATTTATTCCCAAACTGATACACAAGGATCAAGTGGGTTTGTCCTTGGTAGACACGCAGGAGATAACACCCAACGTACAATAGACCTAATAGACCTTTTAGATAGAACCTCACGTTTGGCACTGATCTTGAGCCTAGATGTGCAGAAAGCTTTTGACAGGCTAAGTTGGCCCTACATGTTTGCCACCTTAAAAATATATGGTTTCGATGGTCCTTTTTTAAAAGCTTTGGAGGCTTTATACTCAAATGTTTCAGCGCAGGTGCAAATGTCATCCTTCCTGTCTCCTAGCTTCCCCATGACAAATGGAACTCGTCAGGGTTGCCCCCTATCACCGCTGCTTTACATTCTGTGCCTAGAACCCATAGCCGAGTCTATCCGTGTAAATCCAGATATTCGTGGGGTGGTGATGAGACAGGGGGAATATAAATTATCGTTATTTGCAGACGACATTCTGTTAACTTTCACCAACCCGCTGATATCCCTTCCCTCATTACCTAAATTATTGACCTCTTTTAGTGCTATTTCCAAGTATAAAGTCAACAATTCTAAAACTGAAGCCCTTCCTATACACATTCCAATGCTATTACTATCCCAACTCAAAGAATCATACCCTTATAAATGGTGTAGTACCTCTCTTAAATACTTGGGTATTCTACTTACCCCTCACTACTCCTCCCTTTATAGCACTAACTTCCCTCCTCTGATATTGGATATAAATAAGTCCCTGTCGTCCTGGACCAAATATCCCTTGTCTCTATTGGGCAGAATTAATGTGTTAAAAATGTCTATCTTACGCAAGCTACTTTATTACTTCGAAACTCTCCCAGTAGCTGTACCCGCCTCACAATTAAAAATACTTCAAAGATCCTTTTTAAAATTCATATGGAATGCTGGTGCTCACCGCATAGAAAGCTCCGTGATGTTCTCCATTAGGTCCAGAGGAGGCTTGGGAGCCCCGGACATCACTAAATATTATCATGCAACGCATTTAAGGGCCATCACCTCTTGGACTTCCTTAAATGCACCCAACCAATGGTCTGCCATTGAGAAGGGGGTGCTTTATCCGGTTCATCCGAGCTCCTTGGTTTGGGGCGCCCCCCCTGCTTTAGACCCTATTTATAAACATCAGTGTACTGGTCCAATGGCACTAACTTTAACCATTTGGCGTAATTGCCTCAAACGTTATCCTCTCATGTCCCCCTGCTCTCCTCTTGTAAATGTACTACTTAATCCCCTCATTCCAGATAGTATGTCCCTGGGCAGGATCTTTTCATGGATAAATGTACATCTCTTCCAGCTGCAGAACCTAGTTCATCCCATAATGAGGAAGCTACATTCCTTTGACGCTTTAAGAGAGAAATTTGATTTACCATCACATTTCTTCCACTTCTACTTACAGGCTAGACATTTCTTTCATTCTAAATCGCATTCCTTACCCTAGATAAACCAACTACTTTTGAGCACTTGTGTGCTCAAGGCCCCAATCAATTGCACTTAATTTCATTTATCTATCGTATCCTCCATGAGCCGACTCCAATTACGGAAACATTACACCATTACATTCGCAAGTGGTCTCAGTTGGTGGGCCGTCCTGTCACAATACAAATGTGGGATAGGATCTGGTCCTCTAACTTTAAATCTTCTAAATGTGTCACTCAGAGGGAGACAACCATTAAGATTCTCATGTTTTGGTACAGAACTCCCGATGTAATTCATAAGTATGATCCTTCAGTTTCACAGCTCTGTTGGCGGTGTGGATCTGATATAGGCTCACTATTCCATATCTTCTGGCAATGTTCCTTGATACAACCTTTTTGGAATGATGTGCATTTACTTATACAATAGGTAACTGGGGTGTCTCTTGCGTTGGATCCTTTGAATTACCTTTTGGGTCTTCCCCCCTCGGGGGTATCAAAAAAGACAAACAAACTGATATCCTATATATTGCTAGCCGCTAGGAAGATTATCCCATTGTTCTGGTTATCCAATACACCTCCCCCATGGTACGGGTTTCTACATTTAGTGGCTGAGATTCGGACAATGGAGTTCTTGACGGCTTGGGTACATGACTGCACCCCCCAATTTAATAAAATATGGGAACCATGGGATCTTTCAGAATTCGGGACCCCCATACTACCAAATATGCCCTATTCCTAACCTAATTTAATTCTACGTTGCCTGTGTATATACTCTGAACTATTCGCGGGATTTTGGGTCTTTCCCGCAGTACGTTTATCGCATACATCATAAAGATTTGATTTAATACATATATGTGCTTTGTTTCTGTGAACACTCTTTTATCACTTATACTTGTTTGTTTTGTTTTTTTTTTTCTCTCCATTTTGTTTTCTCTTTTCATTATGTTTGTTTATAATGCACTTATGTTGATAGTGCAATGTACATCTTGATACAATTTTGTACCTATTCTTTGATACTTCAATAAAAAATACAATTTCAAAAAAAAAAAAGATAAAACAGGCATGTGTAAAACCAACAAGAAAGACAAAAAATCTTGAACTTACAAAGTTCACACTTGGTAGAACTTGAAGGCAATATCAGACTTGAGTATTTACAAACTGTGTTTGATATTGCGTTCAGATGGGGTGAAGTCACCCCAGGAAAAGCAAAATTTGGAAGATGCACACAAATTTCCCAATGTCAACATGTGCTAGCTGCCATCACAGGGGATCAAGGGATGTGTTTTGGGGGAGAAACCCCTTCCTCTCAGCTACTTTATTATTGAGGAAGGGGTTGCACCCACAAAATGCGTCCATTGATCTCCCGTGATGGCAGATAGCACATGTTGACACACTGTGTGCATCCTCCAAATTTGGCTTTTCTAAAAATCGATACAACATTTTGAACATTGTAGCACACAAAAAAAGAAAGTGATTTGGAGGGGTTTTAAACTCTCCCCAAAACATCAATGATGTTCTTATTTTTTTGAATAACATCATTGATGTTTTTCTTGAGGTTTTCCAATGCTAAATTACACCCCATGATCTCCCCGATCAGGATCTGTGCACTTTCTGATGTGAAAGGATCTGGATCCACAACATCACAATCACCTAAAAAGAGAGAAACCAAACAAAAACAGGTATAAAAAATATGCCAGCATCCATCTCTTACCTGAGCCTGTGGTCGCAGATACTCACCTGTTGTGGTGACTAGTTCCACCACGTCTTCTTCCTCCTGCTCTTCTTGTCTTTGGTGGATTTAACCTTCTTCCAGAGGGGGGGGTCTCTGGTCTCCTTGGATGAGGGGTGTCCTCCGAGTCTTTTCTCCCCTATGTAAAACAAAAATGGTATACTTAGCACACAGATATTTGATGGCAGAACTATAAATAGGAAACATTGCTTGGAAGTGGGGTACAATTGTCTATTTTGGCAGAGTTCCAAAATGTAGCATTTTCAGTGTCCTTTGTCAAGCTGCAATACTTTACCTGTTTGGTACAAGCTTCACAGATGGAGACACCCCTATAGTATACACTGGAGCACCTGTGTGCCCCCCCTAATAAAAATGGTGTTCTGGTGTCCCACACTGGTGCTCCAGTGTCCAGATGTGAAAACAGCTGCTCAGTGTCCTCTCCTTACACAGAATCTAGTTTGCATTTCATTCTAGTAACAAACACATCTACACAACCAAATTAGTTTCATACAAGTATGGTGTAAAAAATGTGGCCAAATGCATATGGCCAAAACAATGGTGTTTTATAGGCCGAAAGAAAAATGTTTGATACAAATGAATAATGTGCCCATGAATATGAAAGTTGACATTTTAAAATGTACAACAATTTTAAGAAAAGCACATGGAGCAGCATGAACATAATAAAGACAAAAAGAATAGAAACACAGCACAACTACTTACTTTTTTGCAGCACTCTCCGGATCTTTTTGTACTGCTCATGTTCTCGTAATTTGAGGTCCGACCACCGCTTCCTGAGCTGATCTTTCGATCGGCGTACCCCGAAATTCCGGTGCAGACTCTTGACCACTTTCGCCATGATCTTGGCCTTTCTGACATTGGGGTTGGGGTAAGGTCCATAACAGCTGCCCTGTCCTTGGCAGGTGAGACACCCGCATTACAACAATAAACAAAAGAGGCAGGCAGCGCTGGAGAAACTGCTTATTTAACCACTTGAGCCCCGGACCATTATGCTGCCTAGGGACCGGAGGTCTTTCTCTAATTTGGCACTGCGTCGCTTTAACTGCTAATTGCGCGGTCATGCAATGCTGTACCCAAACGAAATTTGCGTCCTTTTCTTCCCACAAATAGAGCTTTCTTTTGATGGTATTTTATCACCTCTGCGGTTTTTATTTTTTGCGCTATCAACGGAAAAAGACCGAAAATTTTGAAAAAAAATGATGTTTTCTACTTTTTGTTATAAAAAAAATCCAATAAACTAAATTTTAGTCATACATTTAGGCCAAAATGTATTCGGCCACATGTCTTTGGTAAAAAAAATGTCAATAAGCGTATATTTATTGGTTTGCGCAAAAGTTATAGCGTCTACAAACTAGGGTACATTTTCTGTAATTTACACAGCTTTTAGTTTATGACTGCCTATGTCATTTCTTGAGGTGCTAAAATGGCAGGGCAGTACAAAACTCCCCCAAATTACCCCATTTTGGAAAGTAGACACCCAAAGGAAATTGCTGAGAGGCATGTTGAACCCATTGAATATTTATTTTTTTTGTCCCAAGTGATTGAATAATGACAAAAAAATAAAAATATTTACAAAAAGTTGTCACTAAATGATATATTGCTCACACAGGCCATGGGCCTATGTGGAATTGCACCCCAAAATACATTCAGCTGCTTCTCCTGAGTATGGGGATACCACATGTGTGGGACTTTTTGGGAGTCTAGCCGCGTACGGGGCCCCGAAAACCAAGCACCGCCTTCAGGATTTCTAAGGGTGTAAATTTTTGATTTCACTCTTCACTGCCTATCACAGTTTCGGAGGCCATGGAATGCCCAGGTGGCACAAAACCCCCCCAAATGACCCCATTTTGGAAAGTAGACACCCCAAGCTATATGCTGAGACGCATATTGAGTCCATGGAATATTTTATATTTTGACACAAGTTGCGGGAAAGTGACACTTTTTTTTTTCTTTTTTTTTTGCACAAAGTTGTCACTAAATGATATATTGCTCACACAGGCCATGGGCATATGTGGAATTGCACCCTAAAATACATTTAGCTGCTTCTCCTGAGTATGGGAATACCACATGTGTGGGACTTTTTGGGATCCTAGCCGCGTACGGGGCCCCGAAATCCAATCACCGCCTTCAGGATTTCTAAGGGTGAACATTTTTGATTTCACTCTTCACTGCCTATCACAGTTTCGGAGGCCATGGAATGCCCAGGTGGCACAAAACCCCCCCAAATGACCACATTTTGGAAAGTAGACACCCCAAGCTATTTGCTGAGAGGCATGGTGAGTATTTTGCAGCTCTCATTTGTTTTTGAAAATGAAGAAAGACAAGAAAAAACATTTTTTTTTTCTTTTTTCAATTTTCAAAACTTTGTGACAAAAAGTGAGGTCTGCAAAATACTCACTATACCTCTCAGCAAATAGCTTTGGGTGTCTACTTTCCAAAATGGGGTCATTTGGGGGGGTTTTGTGCCACCTGGGCTTTCCATGGCCTCCGAAACTGTGATAGGCAGTGAAGAGTGAAATCAAAAATTCACGCCCTTAGAAAGCCTGAAGGAGGTGCTTGGTTTTCGGGGTCCCGTACGCGGCTAGGCTCCCAAAAAGTCTCACACATGTGGTATCCCCGTACTCAGGAGAAGCAGCAGAATGTATTTTGGGGTGTAATTTCACATATTCCCATGGCATGTTTGAGCAATATATCATTTAGTGACAACTTTGTGCAAAAAAAAAAAAAATTTGTCTCTTTCCCGCAACTTGTGTCGCAATATAAAATATTCCATGGACTCGACATGCCTCTCAGCAAATAGCTTGGGGTGTCTACTTTCCAAAATGGGGTCATTTGGGGGGGTTTTGAACTGTCCTGGCATTTTATGCACAACATTTAGAAGCTTATGTCACACATCACCCACTCTTCTAACCACTTGAAGACAAAGCCCTTTCTGACACTTATTGTTTACATGAAAAAGTTATTTTTTTTTGCAAAAAAATTACTTTGAACCCCCAAACATTATATATTTTTTTAAAGCAAATGCCCTACAGATTAAAATGGTGGGTGTTTCATTTTTTTTTTTCACACAGTATTTGCGCAGCGATTTTTCAAACGCATTTTTTGGGGAAAACACACACTTTTTTAAATTTTAATGCACTAAAACACACTATATTGCCCAAATGTTTGATGAAATAAAAAAGATGATCTTAGGCCGAGTACATGGATACCAAACATGAAATGCTTTAAAATTGCGCACAAACGTGCAGTGGCAACAAAATAAATACATTTTTAAAAGCCTTTAAAAGCCTTTACAGGTTACCACTTTAGATTTACAGAGGAGGTCTACTGCAAAAATTACTGCCCTCGATCTGACCTTCGCGGTGATACCTCACATGCATGGTGCAATTGCTGTTTACATTTGACGACAGACCGCCGCTTGCGTTCGCCTTAGCGCAAGAGCAGGGGGCGACAGGGGTGCTTTTTTTTTTTTTTTTTTCTTTATTATTTTTTTTCTTTTTTATCTTATTTTTAAACTGTTACTTTCATTTTTTTTTATAATTTTTATTGTTATCTCGGGGAATGTAAATATCCCCTATGATAGCAATAGGTAGTGGCAGGTACTCTTTTTTTAAAAAATTGGGGTCTATTAGACCCTAGATCTCTCCTCTGCCCTCAAAGCATCTGACGACACCAAGATCGGTGTGATAAAATGCTTCCCCAATTTCCCAATGGCGCTATTTACATCCAGCGAAATCTAAGTCATAAAATGCTCGTAGCTTCTGGTTTCTTAGGCCATAGAGATGTTTGGAGCCACTCTGGTCTCTGATCAGCTTTATGGTCAGCTGGCTGAATCACCGGCTGCATTCTCAGGTTCCCTGTTGAGACAGGAGAGCCATAGAAAAACACGGAAGACGGTGGGGGGGGCATTCCCTCCCACGGCTTGTAAAAGCAGTCTAGAGGCTAATTAGCCGCTAGGATTGCTTTTACATGAAAGCCGACCGCTGGCTGAAAAGAATGATACCAAGATGATACCTAAACCTGCAGGCATCATTCTGGTATAACCACTCAAAGTCGTGAATGGCGTACCTGAAGACAAAAAAATGGTTAACAATAAAGCACAGTAAACGGTAAAGTATAAAAAATTGCATACCTGAAAAGCAAACATGATAAAACATAACAACAATAAAACATTGCAGAATAGAATACAGTAAAAAAGAGCAGAACAATAGAGAGAATAGAGAGAGAGAGAACAATAAAATGACAACTATTTTTTTTTATTTTATATATATATTTTTTTTTTTACACTTTTTTTGTAACTAACTTTTATAACGGTAACCGGTTCCAGGTTAGGGTCCCTCAAAATGCGATGGCATCTTGGGAGACCCTGTGAAAGTGTGCCTAGTCTGTGCAATGCTGTACCCTACGCTAATACTCAACTAGTGAATGGTAGCGTTCAAAACATTCACCAATGCAAAGACCAGGATTCTCAGGACAGGAGGGACAATAATAGCGGGTGTCACGCCTATATCCGCGCTTGCTGCAGACACAACATCTTTTTTGGGGGGGTTTGTTGGGTAGGGGTTCTCGGGAGGACATAAAGAAAATGCCTCTCATGCAGCCGACTGCATTTGGTTGGGGATGTGAATGGGGGAAGTACGAGCGCTGCAGAAGCGGTGGGTTCCCAATTAGGATTGGCGAATGCAGCAGGAAGGGCACTATGGGCACGACGGGCCTGTGTTTGTCTTCTTGGTGGCAGCGGGACACTACTTGTGGTTGCCACCTCACCAGCTTGAACTGCACTTATGGGACTCGCCACGTCACCAAGTGTTACTGCAGTGCTGGTTTGGCTATGACCGGGGTGTACTAGGCCGCTGGCGCTTGCCAGTTCAATAAAAAGCTACCAAAAAAACTGTTAGCGATCGCAGGGATCAGGCCTGACTCTGCGAACGCTGCAGTTATGCGTTAAGTGTTTTGTAAGTGACAGTGATCGATCGATACTGCACTTGGGTGGGCTGAGCTGGGCCGGGCGGAGGGGCAAAATGCAGGTGCTAGCAGGTATCTGGGCTGATCCCGCTAACACTGCGTTTTTGGGAACCCTAAACTGCTGGGGACGCTAGTATAGATCTGATCGGATCAGATATTGATCCATTCAGTAGCTACACCACTAAGGGAGGTGTATGCTGCGTGCGTGGGTGTTAGCTGTACTGGCGCTAACCTGACGCTGCTTGAGGCTGGCGCTTGCCAGTTCACCAAAATACTACCAAAAAAACTGTTAGCGATCGCAGGGATCAGGCCTGACTCTGCGAACGCTGCAGTTATGCGTTTAGTGTTTTGTAAGTGACAGTGATCGATCGATACTGCACTATACCACTAAGGGAGGCTTATGCTGCGTGCGTGGGTGTTAGCGGTACTGGCGCTAATCTGATGCTGCCTGGGGCGACGCATATCACCGCCGGGCGATCAGGGGGCTAAACCTTTATTCGGTAATAAATGGCGGGTGCCCTGACATATAAAAAATAAACGAACTAACCAGCGTCAACCGTAACACTTATACGGTGATCAGTGGTGAAAGGGTTAACTAGGGGGCAATCAAGGGGTTAAAACATTTATTAGGTAGTATATGGGGGTCCCTGTCACTATAAAACGCTGACGGCGAACCTAAATATTTACGTCCCTAACTAGCGTCACCAGCGACACTAATACAGCGATCAGAAAAATGATTGCTTAGTGACACTGGTGACGGGGGGTGATCAAGGGGTTAAAACTTTATTAGGGGGGGTTAGGGGGGTACCCTAGACCTAAAGGGGACTAACAGTAACTGTCCTAACACTGTAACTGTCACAAACTGACACCAATACAGTAATCAGAAAAAAAAAAAAAAAAACCTGCTTGGTGTCAGTTTGTGACAGGGAGGGGTGATTGGGGGGTGATTGGGGGGTGATCGGGGGGTGATCGGGGTGTTTTGTGTGCCTGGCATGTTCTACTGTGAGGTGTAGTGTTGGTGCACTAACAGTGATGTCTTCTCTCCTCGGCGCTGGAACGGAAACTACCGAGCCGAGGAGAGATGACATCATTTCCTTTGCTGCTGTTTAGCATACAGCAGCAAAGGAATGTTCCCATTGGCCGGCGGTGATCTCGAGGGGGGGGCCACGAACGGATGGCCTCCCCCTCACTTCCGATCACCGGGGAACAATCGATCCGATCGGACCCCCCACCCGCGGAAGGCAAATCACGTACATGTACGTGATTTTGCCTGTCCGTGCCACCTTGCCGACGTACATCGGCGTGAGGCGGTCATCAAGTGGTTAAAAAATAAAATTGGTGGCCTGAGGAGCACTTATCTTAGGGAGCGCAAGAAGGTCACGGATTCCCAGAGATCCGGAGCAGGAGCAGATGACATTTATGTCCCCAGGCTGTGGAACTATGAGAGACTGTGATTTCTGTCAGACCACACTGAAGTCAGGGAATCCCTCTCCACTCTTCCTTCCACTCTTCCTTCCACCCCAGCTGAGGCTTCCAATGTCCAACCTGGGCCTTCCAGCCAGTAAGAAGTGGAGGAGCCCAGCATGAGTCAGGTATAGCATTGTTCTACAGATTTCTGGTCAATAAGTAAATTATGTTTACTAGATGTTATTATTGATCACTAATTGCTGATTGCAAAAAGTGTTTAACATATGAATAGACAGTAGTGGGCACCCAAATTTGGGACAAGAATGAAAAATGCTGGGCTCAGAATGATAGTCTGTTATATTTGTTAACATTCAATTTGCAACAGTCAGGAGGTGAAAATTGTGTGTGATTGATGAAAAAAATACTAAAACAATGTCCCTTTTTCATACACAGGAAGACCTCAGACAGGAGGAGGCTCTGGAATGTGGCAGCCAGGAGGAGGCGGGGCTAAGTTGCAGCCAGGAGGAGGCGGGGCTAAGTGTCAGCCAGGAGAAGCCTGGGACAAGTCGAAGCCTGACCGAATCGCAGGCTCCTCCCCTCCGCCTTCCATACAAAAGAGCGAGGAAGGTGACTCACATGCAGGATTCTGCGCTCAGGCTCATTCAGGAGGCTTCTGCGTCCCTCAGAGCCTTACCCACTCCTGAAGAGGTCTTTGCCTGCATGGCTGCCACAAAACTGCAGGGCATGCAGGAGGGTCAACGCAAAATATGTGAGGACCTTCTGTATAAAGTCCTAAGTAAGGGGGTGAGTGGGGAACTAACACCCAATACCCACCTGAGTGAGTTGGCCCCTCCTCCTCCTCCTCCTGCTGCCACAACTCCACCACCAGAGCCACAGCGTGGAAGGAAGGGTGAAAGGAAGACAAGATAGTGATGACCCTGGGTTCAGTCTGGTCTGGCAAAAGATGCAGTCTCTTGTATGACCACAGCCTGGGGACACAGATGTCATCTGCTGCTTTCCAGATCTCTGGGACTTCTGGACCAGACTGCACTCCCTTAGATAAGGACTCCTCAGGCCACCAATTTTGCTTGAAAATAGTTGATGTGTGCCCTGGGGGTCTACGGCTTCACCCATTTCTGCTGTTTCTCCAGCGTTGCCTCCCTCTTTGTTTAGTTGTGAGCCCTTATTAAATGAAAATTTTTTTTCTATTATACTCTCCTATGTGTGTTTTCATTCAAAAAGGACAGTTTGTTGGTGACGATTCAGGTACATTTCTAAAGTACAATGTGAAATTAACAAGAGACAACAACACCAAACAATCTCCTACAGATTAAATATAACAACATATCAATGGTGTTGTGGTAACTTGACACACAAAACACACACAAAAATATTCTGAAGTAAAACTAAAAATACAATAAAACAAAGATCAGCCTTGAAAAAAATACAAACCAAAAAAAAAAAAATCTGCCTTAAAACAAAAAACAAAAAATAAATACAACACAAAAATAATGTTGTCAGATGTGACAAATCAAAATATATTGAGGGAATCCCGATAAATAGTAAAGAAATAAGTTTGTGAGAAGTCTGCGTGAATATGATCAGCAAAACTACTTCATTCTTCTCACATTATAAAGAAGAAGAGAGTGCGCTGTATTAAACCATTTTTAACATTGCAGCATGACGAAAGTGCTGTATCCATTGCGAACGCTAAGTTTACCAGACCAAGCTGTTCCCTCTCGGAATTTCTTCTGAGCATGCGTGGCACTTTGTGCGTCGGAACAGGCCACACGCGGTTGGAATTGACGCGATCGGATTTTGTTGTTGGAAAATTTTATAGCCTGCTCTCAAACTTTGTGTGTTGAAAATCCGATGGAAAATGTCGGATGGAGCCCACACATGGTCGGAATTTCCGACAACACGCTCCGATCAGACATTTTCCATCGGAAAATCTGACCGTGTGGCATTAGGGTCCCAAACCACTTCTAACTGTGTTGTGTTCAAGACAGTTTATCAATGAGGCCAGTTGAGGTGTCACTGCATTTAATGTTTCTTGAAAGTGGAGCCAACATGCCCAAGTGCTGGTAAATTTAAAAGGGTTGTCTTGTGTGACACTGATCAGCTCCTCCATTTCAGCCATATTACTAATCCGACAATACCAATCTGCTGACACTGGAGCGGTAGTGGTGCCCCATATTGCCGGGATACATCATCTAGCAGCATTCACTAGATGGAGAGCCAATAATTTGTGATATGTAGATTTTGAAAGGGAGGTATGATGTAGCAATTATTGTGCCAGGGTAAAGTTAACCGCTTGCCGACCGGCTCACGCTGATATACATCGGCAGAAGGGCATGTACAGGCATATTAACGTACCTGTACATTGCCCTTTAAGAAATAGTTTGCGGGTGCGCTGCAAGCTCCGTGATGTCCGCGGGAATAACCGCGATTGTCTCACGGAGAGGAAGAATGGAGAAATGCTAATGTAAACAAGCATTTCCCCATTCTGCCTAGTGACACTGACACTGATCACCGCTCCCTGTAATAGGGAGCAGTGATCAGTGTCATGTCACACATGGCCCCTCCCCCCAACAGTTAGAATCACTTCCTAGGACACACTTAACACCTACAGTGCCACCTAGTGGTTAACCCCTTCACTGCCAGTCACATTTACACAGTAATCAATGCATTTTTAATCGCACTGATCACTGTATAAATGTGAATGGTCCCAAAATAGCTCCAAAAGTGTCCGATCTGTCTGCCATATTGTTGCAGTCATGATCGAAATTGATGATCTCCGCCATTACTAGTAAAAAAAAAAAAAATAATAAAAAAGCCATAAAACTATCCCCTATTTTGTAGACGCTATAACTTTTGCGCAAACCAATCAATAAACGCTTGATGCAATTTTTTTTTTACCAATAATATGTAGAAGAATACGTATTGGCCTAAGCTGAGAAAAAACGTTTTTTTATATATTTTTGGGGACATTTATTCTAGCAAAAAGTAAAAAATAATGCGTTTTTTTTCAAAATTGTCACATTTTTTTGTTTATAGCGCAAAAAATAAAAGCTGATCAATTACCACCAAAAGAAAGCTCTATTTGTGGGGAAAAAAAGGACGTCAATTTTGTTTGGGGGCCATGTCGCACGACCGCGCAATTGTCAGTTAAAGTGACGCAGTGCCGAATCGCAAAAAGTGCTCTGGTCTTTTGCCAGCCAAATGGTCTGGGGCTTAAGTGGTTAAGGGTGAAGTGGTTATTTTAGTTATGTCATTGTGTACCGCTTTCCAGAATTCCTGTATTTTCAGACAGGACCACCAGATATGTAATAAGGATCCAGGTGCAGATCTGCATCTCCAACACAGAGGGATTTGTCAAAAACAAAATTTTGTGGAGGATTACAGGGGTTATGTACCACCCGAGAAACGTTTGTATCCCGTACTGACCTTTTGTGCGTGTGGGTGAGGATTCTATGCCAGGCTTAATCAGAGAGTTTGAGGTCAAGTTGTGTCTCCCATGTCTGACAGACTTTATTGGTACTCAGGGTGCATTTGGAAAACAGAAGGGAGTATAAAATAAATATTGTGTTGTTGTGTAAAGTTTCCCAAGCAGATAGCTTCAAACAGATATGGGTGCGGAACCAATCTGGAGAGGATCTTGGGTATCTGAAAAAGTGCCGTAACTGAACGTAAGTCCATAATGGGAAGGTGGAGTTTTGCATCTTCGCCTGTAGGGCTTTATAGGATAGAAAGGCCACTCTGTGAAAAAAGTATTCAGTGCATACCTGTTCATAGGGCCAAACGTCCTTCAGGAATTGATTAGAGAGACCTGGAGATTGTGTCTAAGGGGGGTAAGTGGGCCCGGCTGAGATGAGACAGCGTAAGGTGTGCATGCTGTGCAGAAGCAGTGTAGAGATGGGCCTACCATCGGGTGTGCGTTACATTCTGTAGGTGTCTGTTGTTTGTCTAGCCAAGGAATCACTTGTAGAGGCATCAAGGAGCTTGCTTGTTCTATACGTATCCATGCTTTTATGTGTTGATGGAGATGCCAGTCAACAATTCTGGGTAGGTGGCATGCTACATAATATTTGTGGATGTCTGGCAGTCCTATGCCTCCTTTTAGTTTGGGTAAAGTAAGCATGAGGTAACTGAGTCTAGAATATTTACGCCCCCAAAAGAAGAGCGTGCAGGCTCTGCGATACGCCATAAAGAATGCCTTCTGTAGTTGGATAGGCACCGTTTGGAGTATATAAAGGAGCCAGGGGAGTACATTAATTTATATTATGGCTGCCTGTCCTAACCATGGAAATAGCTGCTTGTTCCAGGTCTGTAATGCCCCGTACACACGGTCAGACATTGATCGAACATTCCGACAACAAAATCCATGGATTTTTTCCGACGGATGTTGGCTCAAACTTGTTTTGCATACACACGGTCGCACAAAGTTGTCGAATTTTCAAACGCCAAGAACGTGGTGACGTACACCACGTACGACAAGACTTGGTAGCTCACTACCAAGCGCGGCACCCTTTGGGCTCCTTTTGCTAATCTCGTGTTAGTAAAAGTTTGGTGGGAGACGATTCACGCTTTTTCAGACTCGTGGTTTTCAGTTTGTTTTTCTGGTGTTCAGTTTGTGCTTGTGGGTTTGTATCTGGTCTTCAGTGCATGCAGCGAGTTACCATTGACCATTACCATTACCACTGAGTTACCATTGTGTTCTTGTTGGTTCGTTACTGATTTTCAGGTTGCTTTTCACAGGCCTTGCTGTTCTTCAGTGCGTTCTGTTACTTCTTTCTGAGCAGCCGACCGTTTTCTAGCCATGTTGCGTGTACATACTCATCATAGAGTTTGTGCTGTACGGGGGCTTGGTGTTGGGGTTCTTACTTTGACACAAACCCAGTCCATGAACAGGGTGAGGAGGAGTTCATGGACCAAGAATTGGTTGCTTCAGCGTGAACATGCCTTTCCTCTGTGAGATCTGTGAAAATAATCCTGACGATTTCAGGAAGTTTCTCCGGATGACGGACCCCATTTTTCACTTTGTTGGCTTTGCTGACCCCCTATATCAGCAGGCAGGATACCTGCATGAGGCAAGCCATCACTCCGGACCAGAGGCTAGTCGCCACCCTGCGGTACTTGGCGATGGGGAGAAGTCTGCAGGACCTCAAGTTCTCGACAGGCATCTCCCCCCAGGCTCTGGGGATCATTATCCCAGAAACCTGTTCTGCCATCATCCAGGTCCTGCAGAAGGAGTATATGAAGGTAAGATTTTTATCCTTTAACATCACATTTTTTTGTATAGAATGTTTGATAATGTATTGTATTCCTTTCATCATTCACCAATTACCATGATTGTATAATGCTGTGAATGTCCCCTTTGTCCTCATGCATGCTGGATTTTTATGTAATTTTTTTTTTGGTCTTCATACATATTTGCCTTCACTTACCTCCCCAGCATGCTCTCCTGGGCCTATATTCACCTCGTGTAGTCACTTAACAATGTATTTTGTCAGCTCCATAGTAGTGCTTTACCCTAAATACCCCCTAAAATGTGTAAAATTGTGATTTGTGCTTGAAATTCAGGCAGAGTGCCAGAGGTTTTTTTTTTGGGTCCCAAAATCCTTTGGAACCCTCCCTCACCCCAGCTGCTAACTCAGCTCAGTCCTCTATCTATCCTGAATCCTCTATCTGCTGACTTTTCCAAACACATACACACTATACCCACCTCTTTTGTGGTCATATTTATGGATGAATTCCCCAAAGCATGTAGTGCAAGGGCCTGCCTGAATACTTTCAAATGGTAATGTTCAAAGTTTTTGTATCCTATTATTATCTTGATAGGTAATAGCAGAATGTAAAAATGTGCTAAAATGTGTACAGTGTGTATTTATCTCTTTGTATTATGACACTTCTCACCTGTCCATTGTGCTGCCAATAGTGTAAGTAAGGAGGGGCTGGCCAAAGTAACACACATTATTTAGGCATTCATCTCTCAATGAAGTGGAGAGGGTTACCTGTCCAAAATATCTCCCCCCCATAAAATGTCCTAAATGGCCCATGAGAGGGGGGAAGGAATCTGATCAGTAGACCTTATACCTTTGTCTTTAAATACTCCCTAAAATAAATATTATACTGATGTTGGCCAAGAATGTTTGTGTCTAATCTGCTTTTCATGTTTATGTGCAAAATGATTAATTTTTTTATTCTTGTTTAACTCCACAGTTTTCTTCCAACCCACAGGAATGGCAGACTATGGCCTCCCACTTTGCCCAGCGGTGGGACTTTCCTAACTGCAGAGGGGCAATTGATGGGAAACTCGTCCACATTGTCCCACCACCCAACTCGGGGTCATACTATTACAACTACAAGGGGTTCAATAGTATTGTAATGTTGGCGGTGGTGTCGGCTACGTAGGAGTTCCTGTATGTGGACGTGGGGAAGAATGGCCAGATGTCCGATGGTGGAGTCATCGCCTACACAGAGTTCTACAGGTATCTCCAGAATGGCAGCTTGGACTTGCCACCTCCAGAAGACAATGCGGAAGGACTCCCATTTGTCTTCGTTGCGGATGAAGCGTTTGCGATGGGGGACCATCTTTTGCAGCCATTCCCTATGAGGACCCTCACCCTGGACCAGAGGGTTTTTAATCACCGGCTGGCCAGAGCCAGAAGAGTGGTGGAGAACACATTTGGAATAATGACCAGCCGGTTCTGCCTATTTCTTACATCGATACACATGGCGGAGTATAAACTCAATCACATCATCTTGGATTGCTGTGTTCTCCACAACTTTTTAAGGAGAAATTCTGTGAACTATGCTGGCTCAGTTGGGCCTGAAGCCGGAATTATTAATCTCAATGAACCAACCCTGATGGTGCTTGAAGCTGGCCGTCCTGGCTTTCCCCCCCCAGAGTGCCCGCGAGGTCCGTCTAAGATACATGGAATACTTTGCGGGTAGGGGGGCCATCAGTATGCCAGACAATGTCTGAGACATGTTTTAAATAAAAAAATATTTTAAACTGAACAAATATTTGCTTAGATTTACTGCTTGTCTTTCTTTTAGCTGACCCTGACTGAAATTTTGGGAGTCCTGAAAATGGTGTGATTGTGTCAAATTAGAAAGCACTGTTGGGTGTTATTTACTAAAGGCAAGGACACTTTGCACTACAAGTGCACTTGAGACTGCACTGAAACTGTACTTGTAGTGCAAAGTGGATTTTCCTTTAGTAAATAACACCCATTGTCACTGAAAACACCAATTTTACAACACAAAAATGCTTTTGAGCATTGAAAGAAGAAGCCACACATTGTTTAATCTCAATCTTTTTAATCAAAGCACAATCACATGTGCATTTATAAAAGGTTTTTTAAAACAAACCAACATGTTTGTTGTATAACAATTAACAAGAAATGTCTTTTTAAGGTAAAACAGGCAGGTTTAAAGCCAACAAGAAATACACAAATCTTTGTAGAACTTGAAGGCAATATCAGACATGAGTATTTATAAACTGTGTTTGATATTGCATTCAGATGGGGTGAAGTCACCCCTGGAAAAGCCAAATTTTGAAGATGCACACAAATTGCCGAATGTCAACATGTACTAGCTGCCATCATGGGGGATCAATGGACATGTTTTGTGGGTGCAACCCCTTCCTCTTAGCTACTTTTTTATTGAGGAACGGATTGCACCCCCAAAACGCATACATTGATCTCCTGTGATGGCAGATAGCACATGATGACACACTGTGTGCATCTTCAAAATTTGGCTTTTCAAGAATATGTCAAAAAATGTGAAAAATATTTTCTGGAAAAAAAGCAGAAAAAATTAGGGATTTTGAGGGGTTTTAAACTCTCCCTAAAACATCAATGATGTTCTTAATTTTGTTTTGAACATCATTGATGTTTTGCTTGATGTTTTCCAAGTCCCTATTGCACCCCATGATCTCCCCGATCAGGATCTGGGCACTTTCACCGGTGAAATGACCTTCATCCACAACATCACGATCACCTAAAATATAAAAAACAAAAACACACCATGTATTATAAATATGCAGGCATCCATCTCTTACCTGAGCCTGTGGTTAAAGACACTCACCTGTTGTGGTGACAATACCACCACGTCTCCCTCCTCCTCCTCCTGTTGGCTTTGTGGCATTTCCACTTCTTCATGAGGTGGGGGTCTGTTGTCTCCTCTGATGAGTGGTGTCCTCCGAGTCTTTTCTCCCCTATGTAAAAAAAATAGGTATACTTAGCACACAGATATTTGATGGCAGGAATAGGAATATGAAACATTGCTTGGAAGTGGGGTACAATTGTCTATTTTGGCAGAGTTCCAAGATGAAGAAATATTTTGTCACTTTGTCCAGCTTGAATACTTACCTGTTTTGTACAAGCTTCACAGATGGAGTCACCCCTATATTATCCACTGGAGTACCTGTGTGGGCCCTATAATAAAAAGGGTGTTCTGGTGTCCCACACTAGTGCTCCAGTGTCCAGATGTGTAAACAGCTGCTGAGTGTCCTCTCCTTAAACAGAATCTAGTTTGCATTTCATTCCAGTTACAAACCCATCTAGACAACAAAATTATATTAAGAGAAGTAGGCCAGAAAAAATGTATTGAAATGCATCTGGACAAAACATGGTGTTTTATTGGCCGAATGAACAATGTTTCCTACGAACGAATAATGTGTCCATGAACATGAAAGTTGCCATTTTAAACTGTACAACAGTAAAGAAAAGCACATGGAGCAGCACGAACATTATAAAAATAATGAATAGGAGCACAGGACAACTACTTACTTTTTTGCAGCACTCTCCTGATCCTTCTTTACTGATCATGCTCCCTTAACTTGAGGTCCGACCACCGCTTCCTCAGTTGATCCTTGGATCGACGTACCCCAAAATTACGGTGCAGACTCTTCACAACTTTCGTCATGATCTTGGCCTTTCTGACATTGGGGTTGGGGTAAGGTCCATACTTCCCTTCATAGTCGGCCCTCTTCAGGATGTCGACCATCTCCACCATCTCCACAAAGGACATATTTGATGCCTTAAATCGTCTCCTCCGGGATTGTGAGGTTTCTGGCTCCGGGCTTTCCTCCTCCTCGTTGTTGCTGTAATTAGGACGCACCTGCTCTGTCTCCGCCATGTGCTCTTCACCACTGCGCTGAACGAGAAGGGGCGGGGAATAGACTAGAAAGAACATCAGGGGCGGGCGGGGTTTCACGCATGCGCAGTGTATATAAAGCGTAACACGCGTGCATAGTACGTACGATCTGTGAGCGGAGAAAGGAGTATCAGAAACGCCGATCATGATAACGAAGGTAACATTTAAACTTGGGCCTATACTGCTTATAGATTGAGGCCTATATTGGGACAAGATTAGGAGAGTTTAGCCTGACGTTATGGTTTGTCTTGTGTTGTGTCTTGCAGAGAAAACGGATGGCTTCAATGACCACAACTTCTTCCCCCTCTTTATAGACAAGTACAGGAAGCTGCCCTGTCTGTGGCAGGTGAAACATCCACATTATAATCGTAAACAAAAGAGGCAGGCAGCGCTGGAGAAACTGCTGTAGTTGGTGAAGCCGGTGGTCCCCACGGCAACCATCCCCTATTTAAAAACCAAAATTGGTGGCCTGAGGAGCACTTATCTTAGGGAGTGCAAGAAGGTCCAGGATTCCCAGAGATCCGGAGCTGCAGAGTCCCCAGGCTCTGGTACTATGAGAGACTTCAATTTCTGTCAGACCAGACTGAAGTCAGGGAATCCCTCTCAACCCTTCTTTCCACTCTTCCTTCCACCCCAGCTGAGGCCTCTGATGTCCAACCTGAGACTTCCAGCCAGGAAGAGGTGGAGGAGCCCAGCTTGAGCCAGGTATAGCATTGTTCTACAGATTTCTGGGCAATAAATTATGTCTACTAGATGTTATTATTGATCACTGATTGCTGATTTAATAAAGTGTTTTACATATCAATAGACAGTAATGGGCAAAAATAATTGGGACAAGAATGAAAAATGATGGGCTCAGAATGATAATCTGTTATATTTGTTAACATTAAATTTGCAACAGTCATGAGATGAAAATTGTGTGTGATTGATGAAAAAAAACCTAAAACAATGTCCCTTTTTCATACACAGGAAGACATCAACCAGGAGGTGGCTGTGGAATGTGGCAGCCAGGAGGAGGCTGTGGAATGTGGCAGCCAGGATGAGGCAGGGGTTAGTTGCAGCCAGGAGTAGGCGGGGGTAAGTGGCAGCCAGGAGAAGGCCAGGCCCAGTAGGAGCCTCACAGAATCGCAGGTTCCTCCCCTTTGCCTTCCGAACAAAAGACCTAGGAAGGGGAGTAACGTGCCGGATTCAGCACTCAGGCTGATTCAGGAGGCTTCTGCTTCCCTCAGAGCCCCCCCACTCATGAAGAGGCCTTTGCCTCCATGGCTGCTACCAAACTGCAGGACATGCAGGAGGGCCAACGCCTCATGTAAGGAATTCATTTATCAAACATTAAATAAGGGTTTGAGGGGAGAAATCACACCCAATACCCACCTGAGTGAGTTGCATCATCCTCCTCCTCCTCCTGCCACAACTCCACCACCACAGACACAGCGTGGAAGGAAGCGTGGAAGGAAGACAAGAGAGTGAAGGCCCTGGGTTCAGTGTGGTCTGACAAAAGATGCAGGCTCTTGTATGACCACATACTGGGAACATGTATGTCATCTGCTGCTGCTTATGATCTCTTGGACTTCTGGACCAGATTGTACTCCCTTAGATATGGACTCCTCAGGCCACCAATTTTGCAGTAAAGGAGTTGATGTGTGCCCTGGGGGCCAAAGGCTTCGTCAATTTCTGCTGTTTCTACAGCGTTGCCTCCCTCTTTTTTTGGTTAGGGCCCCTTAATAAATTTTTGTTTTCATTTATTATACTTGCCTATATGTGTTTTCCTTCAAAAAGGACAGCTTGTTTGCGAGGAGGCAAGTACATTTCAAAAATACAATGTGAAATTAACAAGAGACACCAACACCAAGCAATCTCCTTGAGATTAAATAATACAAGATAATGATCGTTTTGTGGTAACTTGACACACAAAACACACCCAAAACTATTCTGGAGTAAATAATAAAGACAGAAGTTTGTGAGAAGTCTGTGTGAATATGAGCAGCAAAACACCTTCATTCTTCTAGCATTATAAAGAAGAACAGAGTGCGCTGCATTAAACAATTTAAAACATTGCAGTGTGACGAAAGTGCTATATCCATTCCAAACGCTAATTTTACCAGATCGAGCAGTTCCGTCTCGGAATTTATTCTGAGCATGCATGGCACATTGTGCGTTGGAATTGTCCGCACACGGTCGGAATTGATGCGATCGGATATTGTTGTCGGAAAATTTTATAGCCTGCTCTCAAACTTTGTGTGTCGGAAAATTCAATGGAGAAAGTCAGATGGAGCCCACACACGGTCTGAATTTCCGACAACAAGCTCTAATCGCACATTTTCCTTCGGAAAATCCGACTGTGTGTACAGGGCATTAGTCATTTTGGATTTCTCTTAGTAAAGGCAGGTAGTTCAGTGTGTAAAGGTTCAATAAGGACATAGGGAGTTGTATCCCAAGGTAGGTTATTGATTGCTTCTGCCACACAAAAGGAAAGCTGGATTTGCATGTGTTCACCTTGTGTGTTGTTCATGACACATTGAGAGTGAAGGATTTAGCAAAATTGATCTGCAATGTTAGAGAGGTTTTTGTAATGTGTGAAATCTGTCAGTAGTGAGGGAATGGACGTCAGTGGTTCAGGTAGGAACAATAGAATATTGTCCGCAAACAACGCTATTTTAAAGGTGCATTCTGTGACCTTGATTCCTTTTATGTTATCATTTGCTCTAAGGGGACATAATAAAGGTTCCTGCGTTAGAACACATAGAAGTGGCGAGGGAGGACAGCCCTGTTTGGTACCGTTTGAGATAGAGAAGGCATTCGATAGGTGGCCATTAGGGACGAGCTTCGAGTTTGAGTCGAACCCATGTTCGACACCAACATCGCATGTTCGACCGTTCGCCAAACTGCGAACCATATGGGCCGTTCGCGCCAAATTTGAGTAGCGCATCATGGCCCATAATTCACTGCGGCATCACAGTGCATTGTTGGCTGATGATTGGCCAAGCATGCACTATGCATGCACTTGGCCAGGGTGGCTTTGGCCAATTATGGCTCAGGGGGTTTAGTACACCCCCACACTATATAAGGCTGCCTGCACATCGGCCCTGTGTAGTGTGTTTCAGCGTTGAGAGAGAGAGAGAGAGAGAGAGAGAGACAGTGTCATTTGATTTAAGTTAGATACAGTAGGCAGGCGAGTCAGTTAGCTGCACTTACAGTGTATTGTGTATATAGTATATATATATATATATATATATATATATATATATATATATATGTTCTGTATATATATATATATATATATATACACACTGTATTCAGTTTAGCTAGATCAGTTCCTGTTAGTCTCTTCCTACTGATGTTACTCTCTTCCTACTGACAGGCAGGCAGGTGTTTTTACAGTATTTACAGCTACCTGAACAAAATTGCTGGTGTTCTTCTGATCCTATTAGTCCTATTAGCTACAGTGTAGTGCAGTGTTTCTCAGATCCAGTCCTCAAGGCGCCCCAACAGGTCATGTTTTCAGGCTTCCCATTATTTTGCAAAGGTGATTTGATCAGTTTCACTGCCTTGGTAATTACCACAGCTGTTTCATCTGAGGGAAATCCTAAAAACATGACCTGTTGAGGCGCCTTGAGGACTGGAGTTGAGAAACACTGGTGTAGTGTGTCCTCTGCACAGTGTGCACCTAAAGCTACCTGAAGAAAATCGGTGGTGTTCTATTGATCCTATTAGTACTGCAGGCAGCTGCAGTATTTACAAGTTAGTGTAGTGCGTCCTCTGCACAGTTTGCACCTAAAGCTACCTGAAGAAAATTGGTGGTGTTCTTCTGATCCTATTAGTAGCGCAGGCAGCTGCAGTATTTACAAGTTAGTCTAGTGCGTCCTCTACACAGTGTGCACCTAAAGCTACCTGAAGAAAATTGGTGGTGTTCTTCTGATCTTATTAGTACTGCAGGCAGCTGTAGTATTTACAAGTTAGTGTAGTGTGTCCTCTACACAGTGTGCACCTAAAGCTACCTGTAGAAAATTGGTGGTGTTCTTCTGATCCTATTAGTAGCGCAGGCAGCTGCAGTATTTTCAAGTTAGTCTAGTGCGTCCTCTACACAGTGTGCACCTAAAGCTACCTGAAGAAAATTGGTGGTGTTCTTCTGATCCTATTAGTACCACAGGCAGCTGTAGTATTTACAAGTTAGTGTAGTGCGTCCTTTGCACAGTGTGCACCTAAAGCTACCTGAAGACAATTGCTGTTGTTCTGCTCCTATTAATACCACAGGCAGGCAGCTACAGTATTTACAGCTAGTGTACTGTGTCCTCTACACAGTGTGCACCTAAAGCTACCTGAAGAAAATTGGTGGTGTTCTTCTGATCCTATTAGTACCACAGGCAGGCAGCTGCAGTATCTTCTGATCCTATTAGTACCACAGGCAGGCAGCTGCAGTATTTACAGTTAGTGTACTGCATCCTCTGCACAGTGTGCACCTAAAGCTACCTGAAGACAATTGGTGGTGTTCTTCTGATCCTATTAGTACCACAGGCAGGCAGTTGATTCTGCTAGCTGCAGTATCAGTATACATATATACATCCAAGCTTTGTGCAGCTACATCTCACTACAGACCATTAGTATGTCTGGAAGGCCAACAAGGAGAGGCAGACAGACACAAGCCAATAAATAAGGGCAAGCAGGCTCTGTGTCTAGAGACAACAGTGCTGGTAGTGGAAAGGGCGCATCCTCATCAGCACGTGGCCAGGGGACATGCTTGTTCTTTTATTCAGCAGCTGGCCGTGTTGAGCCGCAACATGCAGAAGACTTGGTAGAGTGGATGACCAAGCCGTCCTCATCTTCCTCATCCTCTTCCCTCGGCTCAATGGCATCAGTCACTCCTTCCCTAGCCCCACCATGTCCTCCTGAGGAGTCCCCCGAACTGTTTGACCACAGTATTGGGTACATGCTCCAGGAGGATGCCCAGCGTTTTGAAGGCTCCGATGATGGTACCCAGCTAGAGGAGGGCAGTAATGTGAGCTCAGAGAGAGGGGGTGTCCAAGAAGGACAGCAATCTGGCAATCACGTTCCCCCAGCTGCAACATACTGCCAGCTTTGCTCCAGTGATAAGGAGGGAGGGGATGATGAGGTCACTGACTCCGCGTGTGTGCCTTATAGGAGAGAGGAGGAGGAGGAGGCACATCTCCAATGAGGCAGGATGCCCTCCAGGGGCCAGCTTAATGGCAGCACACCAACTGCATCACACTGCAGAGCTCTGCATGCTGATGCCCCCTTCCGTAAGTTTGTGGAATGTGCGGTTCCTCAGTGGCAGGTTCCCAAACGCCACTTTTTCTCATGAAAGGCGATTCCAGCTCTCTACCGGCATGTGGAAGGCAATGTCTTGGCCTCGCTGGACAGAGCGGTCAGCGGTAAGGTGCAAACTACCGCTGACTCATGGTCCAGCAGGCATGGACAGGGACGTTACCTATCTTTCACCGTGCACTGGGTGACTCTTCTGGCAGCTGGGAAGGATGCAGGACAGGGTGCAATAGTGTTGGAGGTTGTTCCGCCACCACGCCTCCAAAATTCTACCAGTGGTGATTCTTCCACACCTCTCTTCTCCACCCCCTCCTCTTCTTCTTCCTCCATGGCCTCTTCCTGTGCTGATTTGTCCTCGGAACCAGCGGTGCTCCATAGGCATTCAAGAGGCTACGCAAGCACGCAAGCAAAAAGATGCCATGCGGTGCTTGAGCTGGTGTGCTTGGGGGACAGAAGCCACACTGGGGCAGAGATGCTGTCAGCTCTGCAGGGGCAGGTTCAGAGGTGGTTGACATCACGCCAGCTTAAGCCAGGTATGGTGGTTTGTCACAATGGCACCAACCTCCTCTACACCCTCTGACAGCGACAACTGACCCATGTTCCCTGTTTGGCTCACTTCCTTAACTTGATGGTGCAGCGGTTCTTGGGCAGGTACCCAGGCTTACAGGATGTCTTGAGGCAGGCCAGGAAAGTCTGTGTGCATTTCCGCTGGTCATATAATGCCAGTGCTCGGCTGGCTGACCTCCAAAAGGAATTTTTCCTGCCCAAGAACCACTTAATCTGTGACATGCCCACCAGGAGGTGGAACTCAATGTTGGCCATGCTGCAGCGGCTGCACACACAGCAGAGGGCCATCAATGAGTACCTATGCGACTATGGCACCAGGACAGGGTCAGGGGACCTTGGTTTTTTTCCCTATGCCAGTGGGGAAATCAGGGATGCATGCACTGTCCTGTCACCATTTGAGGAGGCCACGAGGATGGTGAGCAGTGACAGTGCATGCATCAGTGACACTGTCCCCCTTGTCCACCTGTTGGAGCACACACTGCGTGGAATAATGGACAGGGCACTTGAGGCAGAAGAGAGGGAGGAAGAGGAGGACTTCCTTACCTCTCAAGGCCCCCTTTATCCAGACATTGTTCTTGCGTGCCCGCCGCTCAAACAGGAAGGGGAGGAGGAGGAGGATTGTGTCAGCATGAAGGTGGAGCCTGGCACTCAGCATCAGCAGCAGTCTTCAAGGGATCAATTACAGTCTGAAGAAACCCATGGACTTGTACGTGGCTGGGAGGAGGTGGCTGCGGATCATGTCTTCTTTAGTGACCCAGAGGACTCTGGACCAAATGTCTCAGCAAACCTACGCTGCATGGCCTCCCTGATCCTGCAAAGCCTGCGGAAGGATCCTCATATTCATGGTATCAAGGGGAGGGATGATTACTTGCTGGCAACTCTCCTTGATCCATGTTACAAGGGTAAGGTTGCGGACTTTATCTTGCCATCGCAGAGGGAGCAGAGGATGAAACATCTTCGGGAGGCCTTGCACATAGGTTTGTGCAACGCGTTTCCAGTCTGGGAGGTTACAATTTCCTGGTCCTCCTGGCCAACGTGTTGCTGAGGCTTTGGTCGGTCCCAGAAGAAGTGGTGGAGAAGGTGGCCGTCTGACCGATGCGTTCAGACAATTTTTTAGTCCGCAGCCCCAAGGTCTGATCGGTACCAGCAACTATTACCAGCGTCTGATTCACATGGTGCAGGATTACCTATTGGCAAGATCAGACTTGGACACCTTTCCCACCGAAAATCCTCTGGGTTACTGGGTTCTGAAAATGGATCACTGGCCAGAGTTTGCACTTTATGCAAATGAGCTACTGGCCTGTCCTGCATCCAGCATTCTTTCGGAAAGCACGTTTGGTGCTGCTGGAGGCTTTGTAACTGATCACAGGGTGCGCCTGTCCACCGAATCAGTTGATCGGCTGACCTTCATAAAAATGAATCAGTCTTGGATCACCAGCTACCAAGCACCTGATGCTGATGTAACCGATTGATTTTTTTGTAATGTGAGATCCCTTCAAGACTGCCTATGCTGATGCTGAGTGACTATCCTGTTATGCCGAGTGACAATCCTCTTCCTCCTCAATTTTCATGCTGATAGCTTGTAAGAACATTTTTGGTTCTGGGCACCGCCACCAGTGGCCAAGGCCCATTTTTTCTGCCCCCGTTTAACAGGGGTGTGTAATTGCAATTTTTGATGCAATACTTTGCAGCAGGGCTCATTCCTGCGCTCCAACAATAGTATCTGTGAAGGGTTGCAGTTTTGTGACACCAGCACCAGTGCCCAAGGCCCAATTTTTCAGCCCCTGTTTAACAGGGGCGTATAATTACAGTTTTTAATTCAATACTTTGCAGCAGGGCTCATTCCTGTGCTCCAACTAGAGTATCTGTGAGGAACATGTATTTACAATTCTTGATCTAATATTTCACAACAAGGCCAATTCCTGCACCCACCAAGAGTAACTGTGAGGGCTTACAGTGTTGTGGCAACACCACCACCACCACCAATGGTCCAATTTTTCTGCCCCTGTTCAACAGGTGCATGTAATTACAATTCTTGATATAATATTTCACAGCAGGGCCTGTTCCAGGGCCCACCAAGAGTAACTGTGAGGACTTACAGTGTTGTATCAACACCACCACCACCAAAGGCCTAATTTTTCTACCACTGTTCAACAATGGCATGTAATTACAATTCTTGATCTAATATTTCACAGCACGTTCCTGCGCCCACCAAGAGTAACTGTGAGGGCTTACAGTGATGTGGAAACACCAACACCTAAGGTCCCAATTTCTGCAGAGTATATAGGGCGGGCCCCTACTTTCAAACATCCAACTTACAGATGACTCCTACTTGCAAACGGAAGGAGACAACAGGAAGTGAGCTGAAATCTACCCCTAGGAAGGGAAATTCTCTCTTATAAAAGTTATTATGGGAAAAACGTGTCTCCTCTTCACTGATGCTTTAGCACCAATCCTTGTTTCACTAAAAACCCCAAATTTTCAAAAAACATTTGTCATTGGGACAGAAAATGAGGTGAAATCTTCTGAAGAGGTGAACAGACAGTAAAACAAATGTTACAGGGGTGATAACCCTTCCCCATGTTTTCTAAAAAGCTTAAAAATAGATTTTTTGGCTGGAACTACACTTTAAAAATGTACCAGTTCAAAATTACAAACAGATTCAACTTAACAATAAACCTACAGTCCCTGTCTTGTTTGGACCACCTGTATACTGCTGTTCAGAGTATATAGGGCCTGGGGGCCCCACGCCTTTCCTTTTTTTAATTTGGGTGTGGGGTTCCCCTTAATATCCAGTTACAGTGTTGTATCAACACCACCACCACCAAAGGCCTAATTTTTCTACCACTGTTCAACAATGGCATGTAATTACAATTCTTGATCTAATATTTCACAGCACGTTCCTGCGCCCACCAAGAGTAACTGTGAGGGCTTACAGTGATGTGGAAACACCAACACCTAAGGTCCCAATTTCTGCAGAGTATATAGGGCGGGCCCCTACTTTCAAACATCCAACTTACAGATGACTCCTACTTGCAAACGGAAGGAGACAACAGGAAGTGAGCTGAAATCTACCCCTAGGAAGGGAAATTCTCTCTTATAAAAGTTATTATGGGAAAAACGTGTCTCCTCTTCACTGATGCTTTAGCACCAATCCTTGTTTCACTAAAAACCCCAAATTTTCAAAAAACATTTGTCATTGGGACAGAAAATGAGGTGAAATCTTCTGAAGAGGTGAACAGACAGTAAAACAAATGTTACAGGGGTGATAACCCTTCCCCATGTTTTCTAAAAAGCTTAAAAATAGATTTTTTGGCTGGAACTACACTTTAAAATTGTACCAGTTCAAAATTACAAACAGATTCAACTTAACAATAAACCTACAGTCCCTGTCTTGTTTGGACCACCTGTATACTGCTGTTCAGAGTATATAGGGCCTGGGGGCCCCACGCCTTTCCTTTTTTTAATTTGGGTGTGGGGTTCCCCTTAATATCCAGTTACAGTGTTGTATCAACACCACCACCACCAAAGGCCCAATTTTTCTACCACTGTTCAACAATGGCATGTAATTACAATTCTTGATCTAATATTTCACAGCATGTTCCTGCGCACACCAAGAGTAACTGTGAGGGCTTACAGTGATGTGGCAACACCAACACCTAAGGCCCCAATTTCTGCAGAGTATATAGGGCAGGCCCCTACTTTTAAACATCCAACTTACAAACGACTCCCTGTTTTGTTTGCACCACCTGTATACTGCTGTTCAGAGTATATAGGGCCTGGGGGCCCCAAGCCTTTCCTTTTTTTAATTTAGGTGCGGGGTTCCACTTAATATCCATACAAGACCCAAAGGGCCTGGTAATGAACTGGGGGGGTACCCATACCTCTTGTCTCACTGATTTTCATTCATATTGCTGGGACCCGACATTACATTAAAGCCGCAAGCAGTTTTAAATTACTTTTATTCATTTTAAAATGTCATTTTGTGCAGGGACTGTTCTAAGCACGGGAAACACGCACCACTTTACAGGCATACTATACACACCCCCCAGGGTACGATATTTAAAGGAATATTTCAGTTTTTTTCACTTTAAGCATCATTAAAAACACTGTTTCACTGTTTCCGAAAAAAACGGCCGTTTTTAAAACTTTTTTTTGCATTGATACGTGTCCTCTGGGGCAGGACCAAGGTCCCCAAGCCCTCTTTAGGACAATAACTTGCATATTAGCCTTTAAAATTAGCACTTTTAATTTTGAATGTTCGAGTCCCATAGACTTTAATGGAGTTCGTTTGCAGGTTCTGGTGCGAACCGAACTGGGCGGTGTTCGGCTCATCCCTACTAGCTAGTATATGACCATCACCAACTTCTACCTGCTGTAGTAATTCCATAAGATGTCTACTATCCCTGAGATAGGATGGACAATTTGTGCCAATGGCTGTAGAAAACAATCGATGTATTCACCAATTCTGGCAAACAAAGAGTCTACCCCACTCACTATGGGCCTGCCAGGAGGTTTGGCTGGGTTCTTGTGGATTTTGGGTAATTGGTAGATAACTGGCACCCAATATCTAGCCTCTTTTTTGGTGACAATACCTTCATCTTGGGCATCTTTAACCAGATGTCTCAGCTTAGCTTTGAATTTGTTGGTAGGATTACCTCTCAGTTTTTCATATGTTTCAGCATCATAGACAAGTCTGTTAAGTTCAGCTAAATAGTCAAGTTTATTAGGGATAACAACCCCCCCCCCCCCCTTTATCTGCACTAGGGATGACAATCTGTTTATTTTCTTTTATGGATTTTATACTCCTTTCAATATCTGTTTTGCACCTACTAGGTTTAATTGGCAAACCTTCTAAGTCCTGCTGGACCAAGGATTTGAGCACCTCTAAAAAGTGACTGTTAGCATTCCTGGGATTAAAAACTGAGTTATGTCTCAGATCAGTATGACTATAATCAGACAGTTCCTGTCCTTTTTTGGGTACTACTTTACTAAAATGTTTCTTAATGTTGACTTTTCTCATAAATTTATGAAGATCAATAAAAGTATCAAATTTATTAAGATCCTTATCTGGAGCATATTTGAGGCCCAACTCTAAAACGTTTAACTCATCTGGCGTAAAAGTGGCATCGCTTAAATTGAAGATGCCCTGAGTTAGGTTTCTCTTTTCCTTTTTCCTTTTACCTCCTCTACAACCTCTCCGTTTGTTATACCTGGTTCTGCCACATATGGTCTGGGGGGGTCCCTTGGGATACCACGGTTTCCACTCCCCCCACCATTGTCTTGAGGGTGTGGACCGCTCCCTCTCCCTCTGGGATATGTAGGTCCCCTCTACCTCCAAGGGGGACCACCATACCCCCTTTTGTGAAAATCCCCCCTATAATTACCACCAGGGTGTCCTCTTTGTGCTCTTGAGGGTGGACCTCCCCTGGATTGTGATGGAGCCCAGCCAGGGTTGCTCAAACCACCATTGTTACCATCAATGGAATCAACACAGGGCCCAGCATTGCTGTTAACCTGTTGAGATTACTGGGGGGTTGCTCCACTACGTGAGTTATAGAAAGTTGTAGGAACAGTCTCTCTATCCTCTATGGAGAGAGTGACCTCTTCAGTTAATATGGCATCTTGCCATTTATAAACTTTATTGGTTTTGTAATCATTCGTATCTCTCACATATTATTTCATTTTTTTCTTTTGAGTTTCTTTGTCGACTTTAGCAACAAAGTCCTGTAGATGTTTCATTTTTTCTTTGAACTCTGCTGTACTTTCAAAGGGAGCTAATTTGGCTTTAACCAAATTAATACTTGTCTCTAGATTTTTTTATTTTTTTTTCCTGTTCAATATTTTTATTGAAGCATTTTCCAATACAATGGCAACAATGACATTCCAAACATAAAAAAAAAAACTTCTCGCTGGCCAAGATAGCCAGAAGAGGAAAATACATGGAAGCAAAATAGTTATCTCTAACATGGTTAATACAGCAGTAAGGCACTGACATGTTTACAGATATAGTACTATAGTCCCAAAATAATACCCACCCATCCACTGCGGAAATATATCTGGTAAGGGGGGAACAATAATAAGGCAGATAACAGAGCAAGAACTAGAGAAAACAGTGCATCTCAGAATATAATGGCTCCCAAAAACGTGACTTGTAGTGTAAATTCATGTTGCGTAACTGAAAGTGGGCTCCTGCTAGTGTCAAGGAGTCGTCAGACTGGGGGAAGGCAAGGCATCCTGTCCCTCCGCATCTGTTGCTAAGATGGAAGTTTTACCCAAGTGTGCTACTACAGACAATGGTCAGTATTAGAGAAATTTTGGCAGGAATGCCTCCCCAGGCAAGCCCCTGAGATCATCACCCCACCCCTATGGGTGCACACTGTGGAGTGAGAGAGCTCCAGGACCACCCCCGGCAGGGCCACTTGCCTATAGACCATTGACTCCTCCCGGAAGACGCACCTGCCAGGAAGCTCCCCGGGCAATCCATCCCCGGGATGGAGCAGACGAGTCCCTGTCCATAAGTGGTCGACCAAAAGTGATTGACTGTTTCCTGTGCTGGGTTATCTAACTTACATCTGAGGTCCATCCGTGTGGAGTCTACTGAATGATATACACCCTGTCAATCCAGTATCTATTGATAGAAAGAGAGAAGAGAGAGGCAGGGCAGAAAAAGAGAGACGGGTGGGGAGGAAAGAGGAGGGAGTGGGGCAGGAAGTGGGATAGAGGAGTGTCGTCTCGCCAGAAATCCTTCACATTAATAGATGACCCTGGTAAAGTTATATATGTGGCCCATGGTTCCCAGATCCCCTCAAAGCGCTGTACCGTGTCCCGCAGTTTTGCCACTGTTTGTTCCTGTGACATGATCCCAAAAATTTTCCGCTTGGCAGCCAGGATTGACACTGTGGGAGTTTTCCAGGCTTTTGCTAATGTGGTCTTGGCACCCAGACACATGAAGAAAATGAGATGTTGTGTGGCCTTAGGCGTGTTGTGCACTCTGTGGTTTAGTAGGATATATGTGGGGTCTTGAGGCACATCAATCCCAGTGACCTTTTGTAGAAGGTGAAGAAATTTATTCCAGTAGCTTCGTATGCGGGGGCACGTCCACCATATATGAAGCATCGTGCCTATATGTCCGCAGCCTCTATAGCAGAGGGGTGAGGCATCTGAAAATATCTTGGAGAGCCTGGCGGGGACATAGTACCACCTAGTGAAAACCTTAATGTTAGCTTCTATCAAAGCAATGTTAAGGATACCTTTAGATGATCTGCCGAAGGTTAGGAACCACATATCAGGGTCTGGCTGGATGTCCAGATCCGACTCCCAGGATCGAGAATATGCCGGGGCGTCAGTCCTATCCACCAGGGAGGCATAAATAATGAAATCCCGCCCTTTTGAGGTCCTATATTTGAGCACCATTGCTCGTACATCGTGGCTTTAGAAATGTTCAGTGTGTCAGTCCAGAATGTGCGGAGGAAGTGCCTGATCTGTGAGAATCTAAATTTTTCTGAAGCAGGCATTTCTAGTGTGCTCAGGCAATGACCCAGAGAAATGGGGCCGTTAGGTGTAAAGAAATGGCCTATTCTGAAAAAGACCTTTGTTCAGCCACCAGTGAAACGCATGTATGTTCATCCCTGGAGGGAAGTTGGGGTTATGAAATAGGTGTGTGAGGGGCTTTAGAGGGCATATCAAGTTCACATTTTTATGTAGCTGATCACAAAGCGATAGGGAGTGAGATAACGTAGGAGCTAGTATGACAGGTCTGTGTTTAGTAGGTCTCCATGCTAAGAATTCAAGTGTGTAATGTGGGACTGCCTGCCTCTCGAGGGAGACCCAGCCAGGTCTGTGACTCTTTGTGTATATTGCGGAAAACTGGGCCAACTGTGCTGCCTGATAATAAAGCCATAAGTTTGGTAGGCCTAAGCCACCCTGGGTCTTAAGTCGGAGTGGTAAGTCCCTTGAGAAGCGATGACCTCCATCTCCCCAGAAAAATCCAACCACCCTGGCTTGAAATTTAGACAGGACAGATTTTGTAATTGGTATAGGGAGCAAACATAAACAAATGAACAAATATAAAAGACGGGGTAAAAGATTAATTTTAACTGCATTCAGTCTACCTAGCCAGGATAGGCCTTCCTTTGACCATTTATTTAGGTCCGTCTCTAATGAGCGGAACATGGGGGGATAGTTGGCAGCGTATAGGTTGCCTATGCATTTAGTCAGTTTGATGCCCAGATAGGGAATTGCATCTCCTGCCCATGTGAAGGGAAAATGTTGTTTGAGTAGGTCGATTAGTGCCGGGTGGACCGATACGTTGAGGGCGACTGATTTGGACATATTAACCTGGAGCCCCGAAATGGTTCCGAAATCCTGGAGAAGTCGGAACACATTGGGGGTGGAGATCAGTGGTGATGTCAGGAATAATAACATGTCATCGGCAAAGAGGGCACACTTATGTTCCTCTTGACTGCATTGAACCCCTTTGATGTTTGTATTTGCTCTTATGGCTATGGCCAGTGTCTCGATCACAAGTGTGAAAATCAAGGGTGAAAGAGGACAACCCTGCCTGGTTCCTCTGTGAATGTCGAAGGACTTGGAGTAGTGACCCATTAATCGCACCTGAGCTGTGGGAGATAAGTAAAGTGTGTGTATTATGTTAACCACTTGCTGACCGCCTAACACAGATATACTGTGGCAGAATGGCACAGGCAGGCAAAATCACGTATCTGATACGTGATATGCCTCCCGCAGGTGGGGGGCGCATCGCGCCCCCCCAGTGACGAGGCAGTCGGCATCGTTGGGGGAGCGATCCATGCTGAGGGGGAGGCCACTCATTCGTGGCCACCCCCTCTCGATCGCTCCCAACGAATGACAATCTTCCTCTGCTGCTGTAATGTAAACAGCGGCAGAGGAAGTGATGTCATCTCTCCTCGTGTCCGTCTTTTCGTTACGGCGCCGAAGAGAGAAGACATCAAGTAAGTCTGCACAACACTACACTAACAGTAAAACACTCTAGGCACACTTTTCACCCCCAATCACCCCCCGAGGCAGTCGGCATCGTTAGGGGAGCGATCCATGCTGAGGGGGAGGCCACTCATTCGTGGCCACCCCCTCTCGATCGCTCCCAACGAATGACAATCTTCCTCTGCTGCTGTAATGTAAACAGCGGCAGAGGAAGTGATGTCATCTCTCCTCGTGTCCGTCTTTTCGTTACGGCGCCGAAGAGAGAAGACATCAAGTAAGTCTGCACAACACTACACTAACAGTAAAACACTCTAGGCACACTTTTCACCCCCAATCACCCCCCGATCACCCCCCGATCACCCCCCTGCACCCCCTGTCACAGTGACACCAATAGCAGTTTTTTTTTTACCGATTACTGCATTGGTTTCATTTGCGAACGTTATAAGTGGTAGGGCAGTTAGTGGTAGGCCCCTTTAGGTCTAGGGTACCCCCCTAACCCCCCTAATAAAGGTTTAACCCCGTGATCACCCCCCCTCGCCAGTGTCACTAAGTGATCTTTTTCTGGTCGCTGTATTAGTATAACAGGTGACACTAGTTAGGGAGGTAAGTATTTATGTTCGCCGTCAGTGTTTTATAGCGTAAGGGACCCCCATATACTACCTAGTAAAGTTTTTAACCCTCTGCTTGCCCCCTAGTTTATTTTATTTTATTTTATTTATTTCAGGTACTTATATAGCGCCGTCAGTTTACGTAGCGCTTTATTATACATTATACATTCACATCAGTCCCTACACCCTCAAGGAGCTTACAATCTAAGGTCCCTAACTCACATTCATACATACTAGGGCCAATTTAGACAGGATCCAATTAACCTACCAGCATGTCTTTGGAGTTAACCCTTTCACCAGTGATCACCATATAACTGTTACGGGTGACGCTGGTTAGTTAATTTTTTATAGTGTAAGGGCACCCGTCGTTTATTACCTAATAAAGGTTTAACCCTCTGATCACCTCGTGGGTGATACAAGTTAGGTTTTAGGGTCAGATAGGGTCTGCGTCGCCCCAGGCAGCGTCAGGTTAGTGCCAGTACCGCTAACACCCACGCACGCAGCATACACCTCCCTTAGTGGTATTGTATCTGAACGGATCAATATCTGATCTGATCAGATCTATACTAGTGTCCCCAGCAGTTTAGGGTTCCCAAAAATGCAGTGTTAGCAGGATCAGCCCAGATACCTACTAGCACCTGTGTTTTGCCCCTCTGCCCAGCCCACCCAAGTGCAGTATTGATTGATCACTGTCACAATCAAAAAACTAAACACACATAACTGCAGCGTTCGCAGAGTCAGGCCTGATCCCTGCGATCACTAACAGTTTTTTTGGTAGCGTTTTCATACAGTCGCTAACAGTCAGGAGCCTTTTCATTTCTTTTCTAAAAAAGAAAAGAAATGAAAAGGCCTACACATTTCTGAGCATGACAGATAGTGAAGAGGAAGTCTCTCATCTGTCAGATTCAGGCTCAGAATACGATCCTGTAGAGGACAACGGCTCCATGACAGATAGCTCTGACGACGGAGTTGTGGTCCCTTGCCAAACTTACCAGACCTCGAACTTCTTCTTCTGTCGTTGATGTGCAAGAACCACAGGTCCCTCATATGGAGTAGAGCAGTACTAGCGCTGCTATTCCTTCTGGTGAACTGGCAAGCACCAGCGGCCTAGTACACCCTGGTCATACATCCAGCACTGCAGTATCACGTGGTGACATGGCGAGTCCCATAAGTGCAGTTTAAGCTGGTGAGGTGGCAAGCACAAGTAGTGTCCCACTGCCACCAAGAAGAGGAACACAGGCCCGTTGTGCCCATAGTGCCCTTCCTGCTGCATTTGCCAATCCTAATTGGGAACCCACCACTTCTGCAGCACCCGTACTTTCCCCATTCACTGGCCAACCCGGCATTCAGGTGGAAACAGTTGATTTTACGTCACTTGATTTTTATTCACTGTTTTTCACCAAAGATCTCTATAGATCTATTGTGGACCAAAGCAATTTGTACATAGGTCAACACTTCACCACTATTCCCCAGTCCTCCCTTGCCAGAGATTGGAGACCAATTACGGTTTCCGAGTTTAAGCTCTTTCTGGGCCTTTCCCTCAACATGGGCATAACTAAAAAGAGTGAGTTGCGGTCATATTGGTCCACTGACCTAATTCACCATATGCCCTTGTTCTCTCCCTCCATGACTAGGGCACAATATGAGCAGATCTTATGGTTCAGGCACTTCAATGACAATGAACTCTGTCGTCCTCGTGGAGACCCTGGATACGATCAGCTCTACAAAATTCAACCCCTCGTAAACCAGTTCAACCAACGTTTTGCAGACTTTTTTACTCCCCATCAAGTTGTCTACGTTGATGAGTCCCTGATTACGTTTTCTGGCCACTTGTTATTCAAACAGTGCCTTCTCAGCAAGCGTGCCAGATACGGGGTCAAGATGTATAAGCTCTGTGACAGGGTCACAGGCTATACATGTAGTTTTATGGTTTACGAGGGAAAAAATAGCCACGTAGAGCTGACAAACTGCCCTAACTACATAGAAAGCGCTGGCAAGATTGTGTGGGACTTGGTGTCGCCCTTATTCGGAAAGGGATACCACTTGTACATGGACAATTATTACACGAGCGTGCCACTTTTTAGTCACTTGTTTGTTCAGCAGATTGGAGCATGTGGCACTGTGCGACCTAATCGCTGGGGCTTTCCCCAGCGGCTTGTAGATTCCCATCTTAGGCTGGGGGAGAGAGCCTGCTTCAAGTGTAATAACTTTCTCGCTATGAAGTGGAGGGATAATAAGAATGTTTTTGTTCTTACCTCCCTTCATGCAGACACGACGGTCCAAATTACTACGGCGACTGGTTTTGTGGAGAAACCCCTCTGTGCCCACGAATATAATCAAAATATGGGAGGGGTGGGCCTCAACGACCAGTTGTTGGTGCCGTACCTAATCGCCCGTAAGGCCAGATGCTGGTACAAGAAAGTGTCTGTTTATTTATTTCAATTGGCTTTGCTGAACACTCATGTGCTATACAGAGCTTCAGGACGGACTGGATCCTTCCTTAAATTTCAGGAAGAGATCATCAGAGCCCGTCTGTTTCCAGATGGTGCTCCACCTCACCTTCCCCAACCAAATGCAGTAAGCAGGCTGCATGAAAGGCATTTTCTTTATGTCCTCCCGAGTACCCCTACACAACAAACCCCCCAAAAAAGATGTTGTGTCTGCAGCAAGCGCGGATATAGGCGTGACACCCGCTATTATTGTCCCTCCTGTCCTGACAATCCTGGTCTTTGCATTGGTGAATGTTTTGAACGCTACCATACACTAGTTGAGTATTAGTGTAGGGTACAGCACTGCACAGACTAGGCACACTTTCACAGGGTCTCCCAAGATGCCATCGCATTTTGAGAGACCCGAACCTGGAACCGGTTACAGTTACAAAAGTTACAGTTACAAAAAAAGTGTAAAAAAAAAATAAATAAATAATTGCTCCAAATCCTGCATTCACATGAATTAGTGAGAAGTACAAGTAGAATAGAGATAGTCCAGTGAGAGACGTGAAAGTAGAAGAACAGAATAAAGAAGGTGGGGGGACCGCACCCACTCAGAAATGTTCCGCTAGTTCATATGTGAGTTAAGAGGGAAAATCTTGTGAGTATTTAAACATCAGCCACGGTTGCCACATTTTGTGGAATCGTTCGACATTGCCTTTATCTTGGGCGAGTGTATCCTCCATTTCGTAAATTTTGCCAATTTTTGTCACCCATGCGTTTACGGACGGGATCACGGTCGAATTCCAGTGCAGGGGTATTATAGATTTAGCCGCATTGAGAAGAGTGAAACTTCGTCAGTGAATGTTTACATTTGAGAGAAAAAGTAGACACGTGTAAAAGGCAACATGCTGGAGTAAGCTCGATTTTAGTCTCAGTAATTTTTTTAATCAGAGTACGTACTTCATTTCAGAAGGGTTCAATTTTAGAGCAGTACCACCAGATATGGGCTAGTGAGCCCTTCTCTGAGAGACATCTCCAGCATATGTCCGATTTTTGTGTGTCCCACTTATGCAGTTTATCAGGTGTGTTGTACCAGTGTGTCAGTAATTTGTAGTTTGTTTCCTGAAGTTTTGTACTGATAGAGCATTTGTGTGCCAATATACAAGCATACCTTCATTGTTTGTCCGTTATTTCTACACGATCACCTCCTCCTGTGTCCACTCGTCCCCTCCACTCTCATACAGCTTAACCACGAATAGGCGACTGAAGTGGCCCTATCAAGTGGATTCCCATCTCGACAAACCAGCTCCAAAGCTGTCAAGGGTCTATATAATTGTTGAGGGTTCTTAAATTTGCCTAGGAAACTTCTTATCTGGAAATAGGTCCATTGTCTCATTTGAGGTAGGTTTTTTTCTGTCTTAAGGGAAGACCAGTCTCTGAATTTGTCCACTGTGTAACAATCCCCTGCCAGCAGAGGGATATCCTGAGATTTGAGTGTCGGATTGCACACACCTGGTATGAAGTCGGGGTTATCTGCCACTGGTGTCAATGGGCTGGGGGAAGAAGTGAGCTCTCTCTTTGTTTGGCTAATGTGTTAATGATTTTCAATGTCGTGCCAGTGAGCGGATGTGTGCGAATGTTGTGGGGGTAACTTCTCATGTTTGCCCATGGTGCGAACTTAAGCGGGAGTGTGGCTAAGGCTGACTCTAGGGTGACCCAGTCTTTTACAGAATCGTGGCAGTGCCAATCAATAACTCAGGCTATATGTGAGGCATAATAGTAATGCTGAAAATTTGGAAAGTTAATTCCTCCTAGGTCTTTGGGTTTGGCCGGTGTAGTTAGTTTGATTCTGGGTTTTTTGTGTTGCCAGAGAAATCTCGTGACCATCGAGTTGAGGTCTTTGAAGAATTTCTGAGGTATCTAAATCGTCAACGAGCGGAATAAATACAGAAATTTGGGTAGAATAACCATTTTTACTATTGCCGCTCTGCCAAACCATGAGAAGAACCTCCCATTCCAATTTGTGAGATCTTCCTTGCATGTTTTAAGGAAGGGCACAAAATTTCTCTCTAAGGCAGATTGAATATTTGGTGTGAGCCAAATCCCTAGATATTTCAGCTTATTCTTATCCCACCTAAATGCAGCGTTGGCCTGTGTTGAAACGGGCAGCCTATCTGGCAGAGAAATGTTTAGCGCTTCTGACTTTGTGTCATTTATTTTTAAATTGGAGACATAACCATAATGTGCAAATTCTTGTAACAGGTTGGGAAGAGTTATGGTCGGGTTTGTTAAGAAGAATAATAGATCGTCCGCATAAGCTGCTACCTTATATTCTCTGTCTGTGATCTGAAAGCCCTGAATTGCGGCATTATTTTGAACTGATCTAATGAAGGGTTCCAAAGAGAGAATAAATAATAGGGGTGACAAGGGGCAACCTTGTCTGGTCCCATTCTTTATGTGTACTTTTTCCAAAAGGATGCCATTTATTTTCAGCTCTGCAGTTGGATCTTGGTAAAGTGCAGAGATCCAGGCCAACATATGTGGGCCCAGGCCCATTCTTCTACATACTGCCATCATAAAATCCCATGCCACTCGATCAAAGACTTCTCCGCATCTGTCGAGAGGAGAAAACCTTCGATCTTCCGCTGCCTCACTGCATGTGTCAGTAGGAGTGCCTTGGTCACGTTGTCCTTAGCCTCTCTGTTTGGAATAAAGCCCACCTGTTCCAGACCAATTCATTTTGTAAGCATCGGTCCCATCCTCAGTGCTAATATCTTTGCAAATAATTTGACATCTAGGTTCAGCAACGAGATGGGACGATAGCTAGCGCAGTCCTCAGGATCCTTGCCAGCTTTCGGTATAACCGTGATATGTGCTGAAAGTAAACCTGGGGTTACATTTCTTGGCGTGGACAACGAGTTCAGGGCATCTCTCAAGGGGTCAGTTAAGATATCCATAAAGGACTTATAGTAGGTGGCCGAGTACCCGTCTGGCCCCGGGCTTTTGCCTGTTTTGAGTAATTTAATGGCTTGTTTAATTTCAGCTGATGAGATTGGAGTTTCTAATATTTCTGTGTCTAAATTTGGTAGGACAGGAAGTACACTTCTTGTTATGTAATCCTGTATGATTTGTGCTCTGTCTCCTAGCATTTGTGGATGTTTGTGTTGTGGTGGCAGGTTGTATAGCTCCATATAGAAGGTATGAAAGTGTTTAGCTATCGCCTCCGAAGCCACATCTAGCTTCCCTTCCTTGGATCTGATGCCAGCAATATTGTTAATCGAATTATGTTCTCTCAGAGCTCTCGCCAAAAACTTGCCCGCCTTATCACCCGGCACATAATAGAGTCGTTTCTTAAAGAATAGCATCCGTTTGGCTTTGGCAATGAGTAGGTGTTGCAGATCTTTCCTGGCCTCTAGGAGGCTTTTGGCTGAGGCTACCGAGAGAGATTGTTTATGTAATAACTCCAATGAACTAATTTGGGTGAGCAGTTTCTTTACAAGGGCATCTCTTTCTTTTTTAAGTCTGGAACCTAGGTCCATCAGTATTCCCCGGATGGTGCATTTGTGTGCTTCCCATACCATTATGCTTAAAAAATTCTGTTAGGTTACTGTTAGGTTACTAGTGATGGTAGGTAAGAGTGTCTGATCTGTAAAAAGTGACGTATTTAACCGCCATGTCGGTTGCTGCCTTGCTATGTTCTGTAGATCCAGAGGTATTGATATAGGGGCATGATCCGATATCGTCTGGGATCCTATGCGTGTATTAGTAAGCTTTGAAAGGTCCCTTTGGTAGATGAATAGGTAGTCTATACGAGCGTACCTGTTATGCGGGACTGAGAAGTGCGTGTAATCCCTTGAGAAAGTGCCAGGAGTCAATCAGCTGCAGTTTTTGTAAGAGTGACTTAAGTTTTTTTTAAATTTTATAGGTAATACAGGTCCTGCCGTTAGAGGTATCCAATAGGGGATTTAGGGGAACATTAAAGTCCCCTCCTAGTATAAGGCAGCCACTAGCGAACTCCTGTAGTTTCCCCACAATGTGTTGACAGAATGTAATGTGCGCTTTGTTTGGGAAGTACACGTTGGCTAAAGTTATGGGTATGTCATTATATGAGTCTTTCAGGAACACGTATCGTCTGTCAGGGTCACAGAGTTGTTCGGTCAATTTAAAGGGTACGTCTTTACCTACAGGTATCGTGACACCCTTTGACTTGGAGTCAGCAGTCGTGGCATGGAAAGCCCTTGGAAATTTTGGGCTCGTGATCTTTGATTTTGATGGGTCTTAAAATGGGTTTCTTGTAGAAACACGAACTGAGGCTTACACTTTTTAAGTTCCCTCAAGAGGGTGGAGCGGCGTTCAGGGATGTTTAGTCCTCTGACGTTTTGTGAGATCACAAGGGGTCGATACCCCAATGATGAATAGACCATAACGGTGGTGGAGGAGGAGGTGTTCGGGGATCAGAACTGTGGAGACAAATCTGTAAGTTAGAAGTTAGTATCTAATATTCAGTTCAGTAGCTGCACACCTGAAACTCTCTAAGTAGATGCCCCCTCAGAGATGGGTATAAGGGTGTCTTAGAGTGGAAGAAGAAATAAGAGAAGAAAAAAAGAAAAAACAAGAAGGGAGTATTACAATGGTGGATCTCTCCCCAGAGCAAACTTCAACACCCCCAGGGGAGAGGTACCACCGAACGTAATGCAGGCGCCTCCCCTATCCCCCTCGGGAGTCAGGTAGACTTTGTGGGGTCGCTGGGAGGCGACAACAGCCAGAAAGCAACCTACCCTCCAAGTTATTGGATGTATAAGAATAACAAAATTAGAACAGCCTCGTAGAGGCACACACGTCTGGTCCAAATAAGCAAGTAAAATGTTGGTATACGGTTTACACCCGACTAAGGTGTAATGTGCTTATTGGAGCAGATATGTAAGAAATTGGTAACAGAGGTAACACGGGCACTAATATGCTAAGTGTGGTGTGTAACTGTTATCGTAACTACTAAACATTAACCATCACCAGTAAGCATACCCTTGAAATAAGTGCGGAACACCTTCAAAGATTGAAAGTGTATGTAAGTTTAAGGAGATCTAAAAGAACTGGAAAAAACAAAAACAAAAAAAAGAAACCAAAATGTTCAGATCCTAGCAGTATCCCAAGTTGTCAACTTCATGTGTTTTGAACACGCTCTTCTGCAAGGATATAACTGACAAACTATCTGGATGTGTAGGATCATGACCATCTCAAAAATAATTCTGCAGTGAAAGGGGGTGATCGCTTGACTGACAATGAGCCACGTCCAGGGCATATCCGTGTTGGATACAAGTACTATTTCTGTCCCAAAATGCGGGCAGATAATGTGCCACGTGCTTGAGAGACCTTCCCCGGGACATCTATAAACATCAGGCCCGTGTACTCATATGCTGCCAAATGGGCTCTAGGTAGCAAGCGGCTAATACGATTAAGCTGAAGTCTCCGTGTAATATTCACAACTTTTATGTTTGACAAACTTACATGTAAATGCGTATGCAATACTGTTACCTGTATGCCATAAAAGATATGGCAATTGGTGGTTAAAAAAAATTGTGGTACAACAGCGGTGCAGAACTTCTATTCGCATTCCTGGGCTCTAGAAGAACCGGCCATTCTTCTTGGTGTGTCTGCAGAGGAGTTGCTGCCCCTGTTCTGTTTGTGTTTTTTCGGATGTCTCTTGTCTGGGGATGAGAGAGGCAACGAGGGTGGGCTTCTAATCAATGGAGGCTGTAAAAAGTCTGCATACCAGTCTGGAAGCTCCATTTGTCCCAGGTCCAGCGTCTCGCAGAATTCCGGAAGATCAGCCGGGGTGCGTAGGATGCATTGGTGACCATTCTGTGTCACTGTGAGGGCGAAAGGAAAGCGCCATGAGTATCTCAAGTCCCTTGCTCTCAGTTTCTCCAGTAGAGGGAGTAGTGCTCACCTATTCCTTAGGGTGATCTGTGAAAGATCTTGGAATAACATAATCGTGGCGCCATTAAAGATGATTTGGTCATTCCGTCTCGCCTTACGCATGATCTCCTCTTTGGTGGCGAAACTTTGCAAACAACAAATTATAACCCGAGGTGGTTCTGTTTCAGACCCTCTAGGCCTAAGGGCTCTGTGGGCTCTCACAAAGTCTATCTCTGTGTCTTCTTGCCTTTCAAGCAGGCTGTTAAAGACTCTCCGGAGGCTGGGGCAATCTGCTCTTGTTCCACTGACTCTGGAATCCCTCGCACCCTAATGTTGCACTTCCTCCCCCTATTATCGAGGTACTCAATGTGTCGATTCATATCAATAAAGCGCTGCATATGAGTTGTTGTTGCAACCTCTAGTTGTGGATTGCCTTGTCTCTGTGTCTGCCTGCGTTTTCGGCCGCCGCCATCTTCTCATTAAGCACCATCATGCTTGTTTTCAGGTCAGTTATAGCCACCGAAAAGGTGGCTTTAATGTCCGCTGCAAACACTGACATGTCTGCAAATGTCAGCGGGTGGTCCAGTCTGGACTTACCCCTGCCTGCGTCCTCTGCAGCTGACATGGAGTCCTCACTCTCTTCCTCATCATGAGGCGTCGGCGCCATCTTATTTCTCGTGGTTTCCGCTACAGGCCGCTGATTTGTATTTGAAGATGTCCACTATATTAGTGTTGGCTGATGCTGCCGAATTGTGGTGTGTTCTAGATCCGGGAGTCCAATGCAGCTTTCTGCCCAGCATCTGTGTGCAGTAGGTCGGGTGTTAGGCTAGGAACCGCTGTGTGTGTCTCAGAGCTCTCTTAGTGTGCTGCCATCTCCGATGCGTGCCAGGCCACGCCCCCTTTGCTGTTTTTTTTAATATGCTTTGCAGGTATGGTAAGTCTTACTGTTATACTGTAATGTTACTTTGTTTTATTGTTAACCATCATTTGCTTAGCAGGTACGCCATTCAGTGGCAGCGCGGATTTATTTATCTTGACAGCATCAGCGTTTGCTCCCACGATACATAAAGCCATGACTCCAGTGCTGTAGGAGGTGATTTCACCACCACGGTTAAAAAAAAGAGCATATATGCCGAAGCATGGGGGCAACAGGGGCGGAGGAGCGATTTGCTCCTACCTTTTGAGGCGGATGCCCCCATGCTTCGGCATATATAAACAGTGCATGTATGCCCATCATTAGAAGTGGGTGGATGAAGGGAGGTATTCTAATGGTGGGCATATCCATCGATCAATCTCTTTTTTTCGTTCAGCCCATAGGCTGCATGAAAAAAAGTTTACAATATACAGTGGGCATCGAAACTTTGGGCACCCCAGGTAAAAATGTGTATTAATGTGCATAACAAAGCCAAGGAAAGATGGAACAATCTCCAAATGGCATCAAATTACAGATTAGGCATTCTTATAATATGTCAAAAAAGTTATATTTTATTTCCATCATTTACACTTTCAAAATTACAGAAAACAAAAAAAATGGCGTCTGCAAAAGTTTGGGCACCCTGCAGAATTTATAGCATGCACTGCCCCCTTTGCAAAGCTGAGACCTGCCAGTGTCATGAATTGTTCTCAATCATCATCATCTGGGAAGACCAGGTGATGTCATTCTCAAAGGTTTTAAATGGCCAGTCTCATCTGACCTTGCCCCAACAATCAGCACCATGGGTTCTTCTAAGCAGTTGTCTAGAAAACTGAAACTGAAAATAGTTGACACTCACAAAGCTGGAGAAGGCTATAAGAAGATAGCAAAGCGTTTTCAGATGTCAATATCCTCTGTTCGGAATGTAATTAAGAAATGGCAGTCATCAGGAACAGTGGAAGCTAAAGCAAGATCTGGAAGACCAAGAAAAATATCGGACAGAACAGATCGCAGGATTGTGAGAAAAGCAATTCAAAACCCAAGTTTGACTGCACGATCCCTCCAGAAAGATCTGTCAGACACTGGAGTTGTGGGACACTATTCCACTATAAAGAGATACTTGTACAAATATGGTCTTCATGGAAGAGTCATCAGAAGAAAACCTCTTCTACGTCCTGACCACAAAAATCAGCGTTTGAACTTTGCAAATGAACATATAGACAAGCTTGAAGCATTTTGGAAACAAATTCTGTGGACCGATGAGGTTAAAATAATGATCCTAAACACACCTCAAAATTAACGGGGGATTACATCAAGAGGCGTAAACTGAAGGTTTTGCCATGGCCTTCACAATCTCCTGACCTCAACATTATTGAAAATCTATGGATAGACCTTAAAAGAGCAGTGCGTGACAGACAGCCCAGAAATCTCAAAGAACATGAAGACTTTTGTAAGGAACAATGGGCAAAGATATCTCAAACAAGAATTGAAAGACTCTTGGCTGGCTACAAAAAGCGTTTACAAGCTGTGATACTTGCCAAAGGAGGCAGTACAAGATATTAACTCTGCAGGGTGCCCAAACTTTTGCAGATGCCATTTGTTTGTTTTCTGTAATTTTGAAAGTGTAAATGATGGAAATAAAATCTAACTTTTTTGACATATTATAAGAATATCTAATCTGTAATTTGATGCCATTTGGAGATTTTTCCATCTTTCCTTGGCTTCGTTATGCACATTATTACACATTTTTACCTGGGGTGCCCAAACTTTCGATCCCCACTGTATGCCCAACAAGAACCAGCCACGTACTGGTATGTTGCTGGATTTTGAGTGGTTATACCAGAATGATGCCTGCAGGTTTAGGTATCATCTTGGTATCATTCTTTTCAGCCAGCGGTTGGCTTTCATGTAAAAGCAATCCTAGTGGCTAATTAACCTCTAGACTGCTTTTACAAGCAGTGGAAGGGAATGCCCCCCCACCATCTTCCATGTTTTTTTCTGGTTCTCCTGTCCCAACAGGAAACCTGAGAATGCAGCCGGTGATTCGGCCAGCTGACCATAGAGCTGATCAGAGACCAGAATGTCTCCAATCATCTCTATGGCCTAAGAAACCGGAAGCTACGAGCATTTTATGACTTAGATTTTGCCGGATGTAAACAGCGCCATTGGGAAATTGGGATAGCATTTTATCACACTGATCTTGGTGTGGTCAAATGCTTTAAGGGCAGAGGAGAGATCTAGGGTCTAATAGATCCCAATTTTTTCTAAAAAGAGTACCTGTCACTACCTATTGCTATCATAGGGGATATTTACATTATCTGAGATAACAATAAAAATGATTAAAAAAAATGAAAGGAACAGTTTAAAAATAAGATAAAAAACAAAAAATAATATTAAAAAAAAGCACCACCTGTCCCCCCCTGCTCTTGCACAAAAGCGAACGCAAGCATCGGTCTGGTGTCAAATGTAAACAGCAATTGCACCATGCATGTGAGGTATCACCGTGAAGGTCAGATCAAGGGCAATAATTTTAGCAGTAGACCTCCTCGGTAAATCTAAAGTGGTAACCTGTAAAGGCTTTTAAAGGCTTTTAAAAATGTATTTAGTTTGTCGCCACTGTAGATTTGTGCACAATTTTAAAGCATGTCGTATTTGGTATCCATGTACTTGGCCTGAGATCATCTTTTTTATTTCATCAAACATTTGGGCAATAGTGTGTTTTAGTGCATTAAAATTTTAAAAAGTTTTTTTTTCCCGAAAAAATGCATTTGAAAAATTGCTGCACAAATACTGTGTGAAAAAAAATTGAAACACCCACCATTTTAATCTATAGGGCCTTTGCTTTAAAAAATATATAATGTTTGGGGGTTCAAAGTAATTTTCTTGCAAACAAAATAATTTTTTCATGTAAACAAAAAGTGTCAGAAAGGGCTTTGTCTATAAGTGATTAGAAGGGTGGGTGATGTGTGACATAAGCTTCTAAATGTTGTGCATAAAATGCCAGCACAGTTCAAAACTCCCTCAAATGACCCCATTTTGGAAGGTAGACACCCCAAGCTATTTGCCGGGAGGCATGTCGAGTTCATGGAATATTTTACTCACTTTTTGTCACAAAGTTTTGAAAATTGAAAAAAGAAAAAAATATATATTTTTCTTGTTTTTCTTCATTTTCAAAAACAAATGAGAGCTGCAAAATACTCACCATGCCTCTCAGCAAATAGTTTGGGGTGTCTACTTTCCAAAGGGGGGGTGTGCTTTCTTGGCATTTTATGGCCATCAAAACTGTGATAGGTAGTGAGGAGTGAAATCAAAAATTTACGTCCTTAGAAATCCTGAAGGCGGTGATTGGTTTTCCGGGCCCTGTATGCAGCTAGGCTCCCAAAAAGTCCCACACATGTGGTATCCCCGTACTCAGGAGAAGCAGCAGAATGTATTTTGGGGTGTAATTCCACATATGCCCATGGCATGTTTGAGCAATATATAATTTAGTGACAACTTTGTGCAAAAAAAAAAAAAGTTTGTCACTTTCCCGCAACTTGTGGCAAAATATAAAATATTCCATGGACTCAACATGCCTCTCAGCAAATAGCTTGGGGTGTCTACTTTCCAAAATGGGGTCATTTGGGGGGGGGGATTTGTGCCATCTGGGCATTTTATGGCCTTCAAAAACTGTGATAGGTAGTGAGGAGTGAAATCAAAAATTTACGCCCTTAGAAATCCTGAAGGCGGTGCTTGGTGTTCGGGGACACGTACGCGGTTAGGCTCCCAAAAAGTCCCACACATGTGGTATCCCCATACTCAGGAGAATCAGCAGGATGTATTTTGGGGTGCAATTCCACATATGCCCATGGCCTGTGTGAGCAATATATCATTTATTGACAACTTTGTGCAAAAAAAAAAGTTTGTAATTTTCCTGCAACTTGTGGCAAAATATAAAATATTCCATGGACTCAACTTGCCTCTCAGCAAATAGCTTGGGGTGCCTACTTTCCAAAATGGGGTAAATTGGGGGGTTTGTGCCAAATTGGCATTTTATGGGCTTCAAAACTGTGATAGGTAGTGAGGAGTGAAATAAAAAATTTACGCCCTTAGGAATCCTGAAGTTGGTGCTTGGTTTTCGGGGCTCTGTACGTGGCTAGGCTCCCAAAAAGTCCCACACATGTGGTATCCCCGTACTCAAGAGAAGCAACAGAATGTATTTTGGGGTGTAATTCCACATATGCCCATGGCATGTTTGAGCAATATATCATTTAGTGACAACTTTGTGCAAAAAAAGAAAAAAGTTTGTAATTTTCCCGCAACTTGTGTCAAAATATAAATTATTCCATGGACTCAACATGCCTCTCATAAAATATCTTGGGGTGTCTACTTTCCAAAATGGGGTCATTTTTGGGGGGGGGTTGTGCCATATTGGCATTTTATGGCCTTCAAAACTGTGATAGGTAGTGAGGAGTGAAATCAAAAATTCACGCCCTTAGAAATCCTGAAGGCGGTGTTTGGTTTTCGGGGCCTTGTACACGGCTAGGCTCCCAAAAAGTCCTACACATGTGGTATCCCCATATTCAGGAAAAGCAGCTAAATGTATTTTGGGGAGCAATTCCACATATAACCATGGCATGTGTGAGCAATATATCATTTAGTCACAACTTTTTGTAAATTTTTTTTTATCATTATTCAATCACTTGGGACAAAAAAATGTAATATTCAATGGGCTCAACATGCCTCTCAGCAATTTCCTTGGGGTGTCTACTTTCCAAAATGGGGTCATTTGGCGGGGGGTTGTACTGCCCTGCCATTTTAGCACCTCAAGAAATAAGTTAGGCAGTCATAAACTAAAAGCTGTGTAAATTCCAGAAAATGTACCCTAGTTTGTAGACGCTATAACTTTTGCACAAACCAACCGCTTATGTGGCCACATGTGGTCGAATACATTTTGGCCTAAATGTATGACTAAAATTTAGTTTATTGGATTTTTTTATAACAAAAAGTAGAAAATATCATTTTTTTTCAAAATTTTTGGTCTTTTTCCATTTATAGTGCAAAAAATAAAAACCGCAGAGGTGATCAAATATCATCAAAAGAAAGCTCAATTTGTGAGGAAAAAAGTACGCAAATTTTGTTTGGATATAGTATTGCATTACCGCGCAATTAGTAGTTAAAGCGATGCAGTGGCAAATTGTAAAAAGTGCTCTGGTCAGCAAGGGGGTAAATCCTTCCGGGGCCAAAGTGGTTAAGAAATCCGTCAAATCCCCAGCGTTCTAGAATATCAAAAAGGTAGGTCCATGACTAGGGATGAGCCGAACAACCCCCGGTTCGGTTCGCACCAGAACCTGCGAACGGACCGAAAATTTGCACCAATGTTAGAACCCCATTGACGTCTATGGAACTTGAACGTACAAAATCAAAAGTGCTCATTTTAAAGGCTAATTTGCATGGTATTGTCCTAAAAAGGGTTTGGGGACCCGGGTCCTGCCGCAGGGGACATGGTTCAAAGCAAAAAAACTTTTAAAATGGCAGTTTTTTCAGGAGTAGTGATTTTAATGATGTTTAAAGTTAAATATTCCTTTAAATATCGTACCTGGGGGGTGTCTATAGTATGCCTGTAAAGTGGCGTGTGTTTCCCGTGCTTAAAACAGTCCCTGCACAAAATGTCATTTTTAAAGGAAAAAAAGTCATTTAAAACTGCTTGCGGCTTTAATGTAATGTCGGGTCCTGGCAATATGGATGAAAATCAGTGAGACAAACGACATTGGTACCCCCCAGTCCATTACCAGGCCCTTTGGGTCTTGTATGGATATTAGGGGGAACCCAGCACCCAAATGAAAAAAGGAAAGGTGTGGGGCCCCCAGGCCCTATATACTCTGAACAGCAGTATACAGGCGGTGCAAACAAGACAGAGACTGTAGGTTTGTTGTTAAGTTGAATCTGTTTGTAATTTTAAACTGGTACATTTTTAACGTGTTTAGCTCCAGCCAAAAAATCTATTTTAAGCTTTTTGTAAAACCTAGGGAAGGGTTATCACCCCTGTGAAATTTGTTTTGCTGTCTGTGTTCCTCTTCAGAAGATTTCACCTCACTTTTTGTCCCAATGACAAATGTTTTTTGAAAATTTGGGTTTTTTTGTGAAACAAGGATTGGTGATAAAGCTTTAGTGGAAAGGAGAAAAGTTTTTCCCATATTAACTCTAATGCCCCATTGGATTTTCCGACACACAAAATTGAAGAGCAGGAGATAAAATTTTCCGACAACAAAATCCGTTGTCGGAAATTCCGATCGTGTGTACACAAAGCCGACGGACAAAGTGCAACGCATGCTCAGAATAAATAAAGAGATGAAAGCTATTGGCCACGGCCCCGTTTATAGTCCAGACGTACGTGTTTTACGTCACTGCGTTCAGAAGGATCGGATTTTCCGACAACTTTGTGTGACCGTGTGTATGCAGGACAAGTTTGAGCCAACATCCGTCGGAAAAAATCCTAGGATTTTGTTGTCGGAATGTCCGAACAAAGTCCGACCGTGTGTACGGGGCATTACAGAAGAGAATTTCCCTTCCATGGGGTAGATTTCATCTCACTTCCTGTTGTCTCCTGCCCAATATACTCAGCAGAAATTTGGGCCTTAGGTGTTGTTGTGGCCACAACACTGTAAGCCCTCACAGGACCCTGCTGTGAGATATTAGATCAAGAATTGTAATTACATGCCCCTGTTGAACAAGGGCAGAAAAATTGGGCCTTTGGTGGTGGTGGTGGTGCTGGTGCCACAACACTGTAAGTCCTCACAGTGGGCGCAGAAACGGGCCCTCCTGTGAAATATTACATCAACAATTCTAATTACATAAATACAGAAAAAAGTGCAGCGCTGGATATATGCAAAACCCATAAAATGGTGCTAATGAATAAATAAATAATTATTATATATGAACCATGTACATTGGAAATAAATCAAGCACAAATATATGCATCTATGTAAAAGAAGTGCTTTACCATAGAGATACGTGTGTGGTTAATACCACCATAATGACATATCTAAGTAAAATTCAAAATACAAAACAAAAGTGTCCATAGAAGATTAAGGATTGAAGTGACTTTGTTGTAGAGATAAATTTGTGACTGTCACCGTGATGTACGCCCGTCACCTTATGTAGATTAAAGGCTTACCAGATAGCCTCTGATCAGAGGCATAATAGCATCAACTCGTGGTGTTGTCCTCACAGGGAATGGATCTCTTCCAGGGTGGTAAATGTATGTCAGCAAACGATCTCCATAAGCCTCCAGACAGCAACCCAATGAGGAAAAATCACTCCCAGATATCCAAGGGGAAAGAAAAAAACTCCAGTAGTGCAGAGCGTTTTAACTTTCCTTTATTAAAAATCGCCACATCGGCATCCATAAAAACTTTTCCTTGCAAGGACGTATGTTTAAAAACAACTCAGCTCAAAAACGAAACTCTGCGCATGCACCGTCGGTACGAGCGTGTCTACCCTACGGCCGTTTCATCAGAAATTACATCATCAGGGGCACGCCCAAACCTCCGCGCATGCGCTTTTTATATCCAAACGGCAAAACAGAGATGTTCAGCCATTGGTTGCACTTGGAGAAACAATAGAGCTGAGATCATTAAGGGGGAATGTCAAACACCGCTGGTATTAAGTATCTAAAAAACTACAAGCAGTAATTTGTGGTGCCATCTTGTGGGCAAACTTGATAATGCTCACAAGATGATTATTAGTATTATATGTACCACATTGGCGAGGGAGCAATGGTAGACGTTGTATATCCAGGAGTGAGACTAACTGGATATACCGATTGGGTTGCCATGTCCCTATGGGCCTAAATGTGGAGTGGGACTGTAAGGAGATTCCATATTACATTACATGATTGATTATTGATTTTACCCTGAGGATATAAGTTTAGGGTTGCTTAGTGATTCTACTTAGTGATTTAAAAAAGATTTTTAGAGAATTTGTCTTATGACAAGAATTACTTAATGACTGAAGTATCCCATTGCAATATCACCCTGTCTGTCTATTCCTGTCTGATGTCTTCATCTTAGGAAACATCTGTCTGTGGTTTTTATCTCTGTACACTGTTGCTGGGTATGAAAGGCCAACGGCGGCTAGAATTAGTTTTTTTAGGAAGTTGTGGTTGGACATCTCATGGTCAGAAGACGATGACAGAAAGTAAGAAATCAATGACCTAATGGCTTGAACTATAGGGGTTAATATTAAGGTCACAAGGTGAAGACATTACTAATATATGGAAAATCACAAGATTAAGAAATTACTAAATATGCTAATGTGTATCATTTTGATTGGCCCCCAAATGGGGCAGAGTCTTGTAGAGGCACAGCATAAAACAGCAAAGCATTCAATAAACTATTGTAATCATTCAGCATACCTGATGTGTGTATGTGTAATTGATTAACCGCCGGCGAGGACCTCCACTGAGCCATCTCAAGAGCCTAGGCCACAAGGAGAAGACGGGCGCCTAACAGATGTTTTATTAATAATAGTTGATGTCCCTCCGGCCCTCTGTTGCCCATTTCTTCCTTTTATTTATTTTTTATTTTGTTTATATATTAATTTTTCTCTTCTCTCCTTGTCTAAAATAATATTTTCCTAAACAATAATAATCTAATTTAGAATTTAATACTCAGATTTGATATTCCGAGTTTCACATAAAAAGTCTGGGTCAGAGAATATATATCCATACTTTGAATTTCTGTCCTTTCTTTATTGATGTATGGTATATTTTTGTGTATCTATGCACTTTAGTTTCTGAAGGGTGATATAAATGATCTCCAGCCATTGGTTCTCTGTCCTCCCCTAATTTTACAAAAATGAATAATGGTAATTTTTAGAAAAAAGCATTATGGTAATATTATACTAATAATCGTCTTGTGAGCATTATCAAGTTTGCCCACAAGATGGCACCACAAATTACTGCTTGTAGTTTTTTAGATGCTTAATACCAGCGGTGTTTGACATTCCCCCTTAATGATCTCAGCTCTATTGTTTCTCCAAGTGCAACCAATGGCCGAGCATCTCTGTTTTGCCGTTTGGATATAAAAAGCGCATGCTCGGAGGTGTGGGCGTGCCCCTGATGATGTCATTTCTGACGAAACGGCCATAGGGTAGACACGCTCGTACCGACGGCGCATGCGCAGAGTTTCATTTTTGAGCTGAGTTGTTTTTAAACATACGTCCTTGCAAGGAAAAGTTTTTATGGATGCCGATGTGGCGATTTTTAACAAAGGAAAGTTAAAATGCTCTGCACTACTGGAGTTTTCTTCTTTCCCCTTGGATATCTGGGAGTGATTTTTCCTCATTGGGTTGCTGTCTGGAGGCTTATGGAGATCGTTTGCTGACATACATTTACCACCCTGGAAGAGATCCATTCCCTGTGAGAACAACACCACGAGTTGATGCTATTATGCCTCTGATCAGAGGCTATCTGGTAAGCCTTTAATCTACATAAGGTGACGGGCGTACATCACGGTGACAGTCACAAATTTATCTCTACAACAAAGTCACTTCAATCCTTAACCTTCTATGGACACTTTTGTTTTGTATTTTGAATTTTACTTAGATATGTCATTATGGTGGTATTAACCACACACGTATCTCTATGGTGAAGCACTTCTTTTACATAGATGCATATATTTGTGCTTGATTTATTTCTAATGTACATGGTTCATATATAAAAATTATTTATTTATTCATTAGCACCATTTTATGGGTTTTGCATATATCCAGCGCTGCACTTTTTTCTTATAGTGCTTAGCTGCAGGATATTCCTTCACAGGTTGCTTTACTCACTTTGAAATTGATTTACACACCTAGCGCACATTTTTTCTTTTATAAACAATTCTAATTACATGTCCCTGTTGAACAGGGGATGAAAAATTGGGCCTTAGGCACTGGTGCTGGTGCCACAACACTGCAACCCCTCACAGATACTCTAGTTGGAGCGCAGGAACTAGCCCTGCTGCAAAATATTGCATCAAAAATTGTAATTACATGCCCCTGTTAAACAGGGGCTGAAAAATTGGGCCTTAGGCACTGGTGGCGGGTCTGGCGGCACCCAGAACCAAAAATATTCTTACAAGCTATCATCATGATCATTGAGGAGGAAGAGGATAATTACTCAGTATAACAGGATAGTCACTCAGCATCAGCATAGGCAGTCTTTGAAGGGATCTGACATTTTAAAAAAATGTATTCGGTTACATCAGCATCAGGTGCTTGGTAGCTGGTGGTTATCCAAGACTGAGTCATTTTTATGAAGGTCAGCCGATCGACTGATTCGGTGGACAGGCGCACCCTGTGATGGGTTACAAAGCCTCCAGCAGCACTGAATATGCGTTCCGAAAGAAGGCTGGATGCAGGACAGGCCAGTAGCTCAATTGCATACTGTGCAAGCTCTGGCCAGTGATCCGTCCTCAAGACTCAGTAACCCAGAGGATTTTTGGTGGGAAAGGTGTCCAAGTCAGATCTTGCCCATAGGTATTCCTGCACCATGTAAAACAGATGCTGGCGATGGTTGCTGGAACCGATCATACCTTGGGGCTGCGGACTAAAAAATTGTCTGAACGCATCGGTCAGACGGCCACCTTCTCCACCGCTCCTTCTTTGACTGACCGAAGCCTCAGCAACACGTCATCCAGAAACAGGAGTTTGTAACCTCCCAGTCTCTGGGAATGCATTACACAGACCTTTCTGCAAGGCCTCCCGAAGATGTTTCATCTTCTGCTCCCTCTGCGACGGCAAGATAAGGTCTGCAACCTTGCCCTTGTAACGTGGGTCAAGGAGGGTTGCCAGCCAGTATTGTTCCTTCTCCTTGATACCACGAATACGAGGATCCTTCCGCAGGCTTTGCACGATCAGGGAGGCCATGCAGCGTAGGTTTGCTGAGGCATTCGGTCCGGAGTTCTCTGGGTCACTAAGGATGACATGATCCGCAGCCACCTCCTCCCTGCCACGTACAAGTCCATGTATTTCTTGGGACTGTAAATGATCCCTTAAAGACTGCTGCTGATGCGGAGTGCCAGGCTCCACCTCCATACTGACACAATCCTCCTCCTCCTCCATCTCCTCTTCCTGTGTGATCAGCGGGCACGCAGGAACACTGTCTGGATAAAGGGGGCTTTGAGAGCTAAGGACGTCCTCCTCTTCCTGCCTCTGTTTTGATTGAAGTGCCCTGTCCATTATTCCATTCAGCCTGTGCTCCAACAGGTGGACAAGGGGGACAGTGTCACTGATGCATGCACTGTCACTGCTCACTATTCTCGTGGCCTCCTCAAATGGCGACAGGACAGTGCATGCATCCCTGATCATGGCCCACTGGCGTGGGGAAAAAAAACAAGCTTCCCTGACCCTGTCCTGGTGACATAGTCGCACAGGTACTCATAGATGGCCCTCTGCTGCGTGTGCAGCCGCTGCAGCATGGCCAACGTTGGGTTCCACCTGGTAGGCATGTCACAGATTAGGCGGTTCTTGGGCAGCTTAAATTCCTTTTGGAGGTCTGCCAGCCGAGCACTGGCATTAAATGACCAGCGGAAATGCACACAGACTTTCCTGGCCTGCCTCAGGACATCCTGTAAGCCTGGGTACCTGCCCAAGAACTGCTGTACCACCAAGTTAAGGACGTGAACCAAACAGGGCACATGGGTCATTTGTCTCTGTCGGAGGGCGGAGAGGAGGTTGGTGCCATTGCTGCAAACCACCATTCCTGCCTTAAGTTGGCATGGCATCAACCACCTCTGAACCTGCCCCTGCAGAGGTGACAGAACCTCTGCCCCAGTGTGGTTCCTGTCCCCCAAGCACACCAGCTCAAGCACCGCATGGCATCTTTTGGCCTGCATACTTGAGTAGCCCCTTGGAGGAAGAAGAAGAGGAGGGGTGGAGGAGAGAAGTGTGTCAGAATCATTAGTAGTGGTATTTTGGAGGTGTGGTGGTGGAATAACCTCCAACACTACTGCACCTTGTCCTGCATCCTTCCCAGCTGCCAGCAGAGTCACCCAATGCGCCGTGAAACTTAGGTAACGTCCCTGCCCATGCCTGCTGGTCAACGAGTCAGCAGTAATATGCACATTACCGCTGACCGCCCTGTCCAGCGAGGCATGGACATTGCCTTCTACATGCCAGTAGAGAGCCGGAATCGCCTTCCATGAGAAAAAGTGGCGTTTGGTACCTGCCACTGACTAACTGCACATTCCACAAACTCACAGAAGGGGACAGAGTCTACCAACTGAAAAGGTAGCAGTTAAAGTGCTAGCAATTTTGCCATGCTAGCATTCAACCGCTGGGCATGTGGATGGCTGGGAGTGAACTTCTTTCGGCGGTGCAGCAGCTGGGGCAGAAAAATTTGCCTGGTACAATCTGACG